>CATOUR010000032.1:16977500-18177500 GCA_951848785.1 Callosobruchus maculatus
TCTGCTTCCTCCAGCCTTCTTTGTTATTATTTACTTTCGTCTGATCGTTTTTAGTATTAGTAGTGGTTGCTTGACTTTTTACATCCACTACTGTATCGGATGATGAATTTAACTCATCATGATTGAACTCCTCCGATGATGATTTATGAGATATACTGGTCTCACTTAACTTCTGCTTTAATTCACTCACTTCACGTTTCAGATCATGAATTTCTTTCAATAATAATTCAGTGTTTTCACGAACTATTTCACTGATAACACGATTAAATTCCAGATTTATCATGTTTCTAATATCGTCGAAATCTGATTTAACAGACGGCTTTGAGCGGGTCATTTTGATATTCTTGTTAGATTTTAATTTCAATCAACTGGTAGTTTTATATGGAGGAGCACGGTTAGCACGTCTACACTCTCGGACGGTCGGAACGATCAATGATGATTAATCTAATTTCTAAAACTTATCGGGTTGGTGTCTCTTCATTCGTACATATGCTTGAAGTAGGCTACGGCGGGGCTAGTAAAAAGTACCGGAAAAGTGCCACAGCTGGAACGATAAAATTCAATAACCCTGGGGAAATTTGAACATGCAGAATTTAAAAATGCTAACAGCAATGTTGCCAGACATACTACTTTCACGTCTAGCCATAACTCTTGTTATCTATCTTTTTATTTTCCATCTATGTTATGTATTGTATTAACTTGGCAACGTTGTATCCACTCACTCATTCGGTTTTATACTTTATATTATGGCGTCACATAAATGTGTTTAAGAGTCAATAAATTGTGCTAAAAGTGTTAAAGAGTCACTATTACTCCGAAAACGCCCATAAGAGGAGCCAAGACTACACTCTGTTATTTTAAATGGAATGCCCTATTTATTTTTGTTGCGATGAACTGCGCATGTTGAATTTAGTAAAGTCTCATAATTTCGAAATTTTGTTTCTATTAACTACTGAGATACGGCATCATCGCTTTGCAGTAAAAAGTACCGGATCACTTAAATACACAACTGTGTGTATCAAACCTTCCCTAATAAGAATTTTGTAAAATCTTTTTAAACCTTCAAGTTTATTTTCATATTTTATTTTTTTTTTACTAACAACTGAATCATGTCAATACACAACTTTTCCTTGACAGCAGTAACCACATTGAAATTGCTCTAAAGGTGTCCATGCACTCCAACTGGTTAATTATGCATGCAATGATCCACACACTACTAAATTATTGCATGTAACAGGGGAATAATGGTTAATGGTGCTGCTTACAGCTTCGGAAACAGAATCCAGCTCAGACACAAGCAGTCTGAGTTCTTCATCGGATTCAGATGAGAGCGAAGACGCGCTAGACGACACCAAACTGCTTCAGCATGTCAGGCGACAAATGGAGAAGGCGGAAAAAGCTGTATCAAAAACTGTAGATAATATCAGGGTCGAATCTATGGTCTTGGATTCTACGCCCAGCCCTACATTGTCTGATCAGCCGTCAGAAGACAGATCAGAGGTACGTTGCACACATTGCTATGGTTTTTCATGATAATTGTGTATAAAATTCACTTGGGAATGGTAAATTTAAAGTCTGAAACGTCATATACGACTAACCCAGAATGACGTTTTGAAATAGACTAAGTGACGTAGAAAACAGAACACACAGTATTAAAGAATTTATGAGAAAGAATTTCTAATAGCGTTTTTAACTCACTACCCTATCACTGCACCAATATGCACTGAGTGTTAACATTATGTTCGTCTTGTACATTTGAGTGCAAAACTCACTTGCGTTTTCGCAGCAGTTTACACAATTTATCCATTATGAATCTAGGCAACCCACTGAACACTGAGAGGTGTATGACGTATGACCATTGTTTTAAATTAATGATTGAAAAGTTGGCGTTGGACAAACTACAAATAACCCTCAAATCATTTAGGAGTGAATAATAATAAACTGTATTATGTAGGTATATAAATAATTGTTGCTCATTAGGGCTGATAAATTTTAAATAGGTACCAGTTGAGTTGTGCGTTTTTTACAAGTTTTTTATACTTTTTGGATTAGAATTATATTAATATACATGAAATAAAATTATGAGACTTTTACTTCCATTTTAGAGGAAAGTAGGTATTTTAAAGTCTTGATAGTTCTATGTACCCTGATTTTTTGAATCTTGAAAGACGATATAGCCTGGGCATATGGAAGAAAACTACCTTATTTTCTGGATAAATTTTTTTGGGAAATATCAGTGGTTACATTGACTTATTTAAAAAATAAGATTTACATTTATTTTAAGATTTAAAATCAATTTTAAATTGGCAAATTAATTATTTAGATGGTCTATAATATGATGTAAACAAATGAAAAAAAAATATTTTAGATGCTTATTCCTTGAATAAAACCATAGCAGGAAGCTTTTGACTCTCAGCTGCAGAGGGTTGAGTTTTGAAAAAAGTTATGTTTTTGTTGTGTGGCGTGGTTGATACTGATGTTGGTTTTATCCAGTTTCTTCCTTCCGCAATTTTAACTGCAGCCAATGTGGGTCTTAAAGGTGCCAGTTTTTTCAAAACGTCCATTTCGGGCAAGGTTTTGGCTTTTTATAAAGCCTCTAAGAAGTCTATTCTAATTCTTTTCTTTGTTCATACAGGGTTATTCACGTTATTCGACACGGAGCATTATGGCTAAAGTATTTGATAAAAAAGAAAATAATAATTTCGGATGAATAGAGACCCATAAACACCCCGTATATTATTGCATATTCAGATTCCTTGATGAATTCTAGTGTGACTTTATGTATCAGACATGGGACTTAAAGTGAACCGTTTAGGTGTAAATCACCATTTTTGGTATAAGTAGATAGGAAAAAATTGAATATCGCAGAGATTATAAAATTTGGAAGGCTGTGACTTTGCCGTATTACTAAGCGTAAAATGCGTCAGCTTCGATGAGACTGTCAAATTTAAATTACGTATATGCTTGGAGAAATCGGTCGGTTAATTAAGGAAACTTCGATCAGCGATAACTTGATTTTTTCAAATGGGAATGCCTAATTTTTTTTATACGGTTAAACGTAGAATTTCATAACCTTTCAAATGATACAAGGTTGTGAATATCAATCTCTGGTAGTTTTCATTTAATTTCAAATTTTCAAACAAATCGGTGTTTTTCAATTTTCCCACCTATAAGCAACGTAGCAGGCCATGAAATATAAACAAAAACCTGTTCAGGTAGAAGAAAACAACTAACTTAGCTGAAAAATACACACGAACTAGACTAAAGGGCCAAGATTATAAAAATTCCTTACAACAAATAAACTCTCCCAGAAACAATTGCGTTAAGATCTCTAAGGTCAAAGAGAAGCTGGAGCATGGCAGTAATAGATATTTTTTACAGTCTACTGGCTACCGCAATTTACTAGAGGTTAAAAATGTCCAAGACAATTGAAAACCCTGATATGAAACGAAAACAACCATCGATTTTTGCACCAGCACGCAATTATCAATCATATGTAATGGTGTAAAAAGTAGTAATTTGCGTCGAAGTCGATACCTCTAACTGGAGCCCTTCTATTTTTCAATATCTATTAAGAATATCGCAAAAAGGAATACTGACAAATCAGATTTAAATTTTCTGCCATTTAAGTTATGTTTTATAATTTGAACAAATTTTAATTCATTCTTCATTTTCTGCGATCTTGCTAATAAGTACTGAAGAATTTTCAGAACTCCAGTCAGAGGTACTTTTGACTTGAGTTTTGACAAAATTGCATACTTTTTTATATCATTAATTGTAAAATTTTATTATGAAACTAATGATATAAACTGCCTACAACATTGTCTAGTAGTTTTCTTTTCATTTCAAAATATGTAATGGTTTTGGAAATTGCCAATCTCTAGTACAATGCAGTAGATAATAGGCCGTGAAAAAATCCATTTCTACCATACTCCAGCTTCTCTGTGACCAAAGATATGTTACCGCCGTTGTTTTTAGTTAGACTTTGTTTGTTGTGAGTAATTTTTATAATCTTGTCCCTTTAGTCTAGTTCGTGTGTATTTTTCAGCTAAGTTAGTTGTTTTCTTCTACCTGAACAGGTTTTTGTTTATTTTATATTTCATGGCCTGCTACGTTGCTTATAGGTAGGAAAATTGAAAAACACCGATTTGTTTGAAAATTTGAAATTAGATGAAAACTACCAGAGATTGATATTCACAACCTTGTATCATTTGAAAGGTTATCAAATTCTACGTTTAACCGTATAAAAAAAATTAGGCATTCCCATTTGAAAAAATCAAGTTATCGCTGATCGAACTTTCCTTAATTAACCGACCGATTTCTCCAAGCATAAACGTTATTTAAATTTGACAGTCCCATCAAAGCTGACGCATTTTATGCTTAGTAATACGGCAAAGTCACAGCCTTCCAAATTTTATAATCTCTGCGATATTCAATTTTTTCCTGATATCTACTTATACCAAAAATGGTGATTTACACCTAAACGGTTGACTTTAAGTCCCATGTCTGATACATAAAGTCACACTAGAATTCATCAAGGAATCTGAATATGCAATAATATACGGGGTGTTCCATTTAAAAAAACATAACTTTGACACATTTCGTCTTTTTGGGACACCCTGTATAACATGAAAATATTTTTAAAATGTAGTCTTTATGGGTCTCTATCCATCCGAAATTATTATTTTCTTTTTTATCAAATACTTTAGCCATAATGCTCCGTGTCGAATAACGTGAATAACCCTGTATATCTTTCATTTTCTCGTAGAATTTTGTTTTGAGACAAAGCTGATCCTAGATACTCTATCTCTTCCTGTCCGCATTTAATTAAGAACAAACTAAAAAACAACTCACAACAAATCGCATACCCAAAACCAAAAAAATAGATTACGGTTACAGGGTTACTGTTAGTTGCTAATAGTCAGGTTTCATATGTATAGTTGGTTGCCTATATGCACTATGGATAATTTGTGTAAACTGCTGTGTAGACGCAAGTGCAAAACTCGCCTAGTTTTTTGTTCTCGATTTATACGTTTATTTGTACGATGTGCAAAACGTGGTTAAAATCAGTGCAGAGAGTCAAAAACGCTATAAGAATATGGATTTGTTTATGTTAGAATAAGAAAACGATCAGTTGTTTAACCATATCGATAGAGAGGTTTTGTCATCATCTATTCTCACAAATCAACCAGGTTTAACTAAGCCAGCGATTGTACAACTTATGTCAAATTTAAGCCTAGGCTTAACTAAGCTTAGGTTTAATAAAGCTTGTGTTAAACGCCATCGGCATTTGTACAACCGACCCTAAATTAATTACTTCTTAGGTGGAAATGAGAGATTCGCCATTAGCAGGACCTTCACTTGGTGACCTTGATGAATCGTTGGAGAGACCTTCGATAGACATCAGACTGAAGGAACAGTTCTCATTCATGCGTGATGATAACCCGTCTTCATCGAAGAAGAGACGAGTAGGGTTGTGTGAAGAGATCATCATCAGTGTGAGTACTTTAATAATTGTATGAAAAATTGACAGAATTACTTGTCAATTAATTCAATTCCCTAATTATAGCAAAATAGACAAAGGTGCTTTAAGCGCTGACCTTCAATAAATGCTGTAACCGTACACACAGCAAAGTGTCAGTCTCAAAAAAGTAATGGTCTTCACCTTTAAGGGTATAAGAACAGAAATAAAGTTTACAAACTAAATATAAGTATTTCCAAATAGTGCATCTCATTTTTACCTCCCACACCGATAGGTGAGGGGGAGTATTGTGATCGCGAAAATCTTCGATTTTGAGATAATATGCTTTTTGAGCGTTTTATGATGTCTACACTCGTGTCTACATAACGAAAATCTACGTCACTCATTTCCGTCTGTCTGTCTGTCTTTCTGTTGGAGTTTTTCTACCCTCGGAATCTCAGTAACCGCTGCATGGATTGTGATGAAATTTGGGCAGCGATATGCTGTGGTGTTGTAGTAATGTTCCTATAATTTTGAAAATCGGTGCATGGAAGGCGGAGTAATTAGCAAAAAACAAAAAAATTCAAACATTCCTCAAACTTCGTTTTTAGGCGTTTCAGGTATTCCTGATCATTTTTTACTTTTGTTTTTGGGTGGGGGTTGGAGGGTTGTAAAATTGAAAAATTTGTTGCATTCATTATAGACTGCCTACTGACCTGCGAAGGAAGACCTAGCGACATAAATAACCTTTTTAGGTCCATCCGAACATTGCCTTGCCTGTTACAAACCACAAGACTTCTAGAATTTTTTCTGGTGTAAACATACGAGTATTGCTTTAGATCGTACCGAGAATACTGTTGAATTGGTTTTAATGAAATTTTGACACAGTATTACTACCGTAGGCAGGATGGAAAACGCGTATGGCTCTTATAAATCTTACCAGTGGCGGCGTAGGAATGATAAAAAAATAAGAATATAAAAACAGCTCCTTCGGTTTTAAGCGTTATAGAGGTTCCTGATCATTTTCTAGTTTTTTTGGGTGGGGGTGAAATTGGGGTGGTTGGGGGTTGGTAGTTGAAAAACTGAAAATTTTGTTGTATTCATAATAGGCTGTCCACTGACCTGTGAAGGAAGACCTAGCGACATCCGAACATTGCCTTGTCTATTACCGAAACAGGGATTTTTCTGTGTACATACGAGTATTTATTGCTTTAGATCGTTTTGTATTTTGTAATGTGGAAACTATTTAATTGATACTAATGAAATTTTGACACAGTATTACTACCGTACCTAGCGAGGATGGAAGATACGTTGGTTTTATAAATCGTGTCAGTGGCGGCGCAGAAATGATAAAAAAACTAAAAATATAAAAACAGCTCAAACTGTGTTTTTAGGCGTTTTGGAGGTTCCTGATTTTTTTTTTTACTTTTTTGGGTGGAGGTGAAATTGGGGTGGTTGGAGGGTGGGGGATTGTAGAACTGAAAAAATTGTTGTATTCATAATATGCTGTCCATTGCCTGTGACGGGAAGACCTAGCTGACCTAGCTGCATAACACAATTTTGGGGGGGGGGGGGGGGGTGACGATAATTTGGTTGCAAGGGGATCTCAGACTATAACTAAATAATAAACTGTATCACCGTAATGTGTTGGAAGTACTGAGTCAATCAACTTGACTTCATTTTTTTATTATTGATGGTCAATGACCTAGACTAGGTAAAATGAATAAGAATTTTCATTGTGGATTACAAAAAATGAATCAGCTTTTGGTCTCAACATATTGCGCTTGAATTTCATAAAAATCACTATTACAATGTTACAAAGCTTCCCTCCCCTTCCTAAATTAATAACGATGAGGATGCTTGAATCAATGTCTTTTAATCCAATGAAATGTTTCTGTAATACCTCAGCCTCGAAGCGAAGAGGACAAGAAGCAAATGAAAGAAGACCTGAAGCGCTACAAAGCTAATAAAGAGAAACTTCGTCGTCAGAAGGAACTGTTGTTACGCCAGTCAAGACAAAAAGAGAAAGAAAGGCTGAAAAAGGAGAAAACCAGGTTGTCCTTGAAGGAGAAGATCAAAGAAATGCCGGACTTTAATAGTGAAATAGCAAAGAAAATCAAGGAAACTTTCCGGGCCAACATGGCATCCACCGTGGTGACTTCGCTCAATGCTTACAGAAAATCAGATTGCAGGGAGGGCAGGATCACAAATACTGAAGACTTCAAGCATTTAGCTAGAAAGGTATTCGTTTTTGCTACTGGCAGATTTTAGTTTTAACATAAGCTACATCATCTCGCGCGAATCACACCTTCTAATGTACCTAGACCTAGTAGCATTAGCATTAGCAAGTTTGTATAGATTTAGATTCATATATACTCACTATAAATCATGATCAACCAACAAAAAGAAGAGCGAAGCTTCAGTATCATACATGAAATACTAGATTCAGGTGACTAGCAGAATATTTTATTTTCCACAACTTTAAAACTATAACATTGAGGATCTCAACTTCTGAATATTAATTTTATTTATTTTTTAAGGTTTCTTCTTTATTTTAAGATACAGTAAAGTTTCTATGTATTTGTATAATTGAATTCTATTATTATATATTTAATTAATATTTTAGGGTTAGTAAGTAGTATTTTTATACTCTTACTAGGACGTTTTTCCCTTACATTAGGATCAAACATTATATTAGAGTTAATTGCACATACAAGGTATTAAGTCACTTAGGTGCAATTTCTAAAAACTTTGAGTGACGAATTGAGGATCTATTTTCATGTTACACTTGGTGTACCTTATTAATTTGTACCTTTTGCAACTTTGGTGGATGTGGGTTAACAATTGGAAATTAGTAATAACATTTATGTCACTTCATTCAGTAGATCGTGTAATATTATTTCACACAGCGTATGATGAATGCAAAGATTGATTAATTTTTGATGGCCTTAGAAAAAACTAACTAACTTTTGTTTCCGAACTGGCTGCTATGTGACTAGCACATAACTCCACTTGTGCCATCACTTTACAAACTTGTTATATATTGGAATTTCCGATAAATATTTCCTTCACAATGCTATTTCATATTGATCTGATTTCAGCTGACGCATTTTGTGATGCTAAAGGAGATGAAGCACATAAGCAGAATCGAAGACTTGACTTGTACAGACAATGTTAAGATGAAAGCTAGAGAGTACATTCGGAAATACATGAGCAAGTTTGGGGAAGTATATGTGAAGAGAAATGATTCTCCGGACTTTAAAGATTAATATTTGTGTTGAACTGTGATATAAACTTGTAATTATGTTTTTTCATTGTAATTGTACGATAAGATTATACAATTTGGGTTGTACTTGCTAAGTCTTAATTATCCTTCCTATTGCGAAAAAAACTGATAGTGCCGCTAAAATCGCTGTGAGCAATAATTGTCAACGGTAATGACAGAATGTTCAGGTACTTTGGAACTTCACACCCTGCAGTCTCTAGTAATTATTTTCTAAATTCAAAAAAACTGCATACTTCTCATCAGAGGTATCATAATAAAAAACAAAAGGCATGACAAAAAAATTATAGTCATTTGATACATATTTCCAACTATCTGGGCATAATATTGCTCTTTCCGAAGTTAGCCAGATATTCTAGTTGAAATATGAAAACTGTTAGGAATTTTTTTATTTGATAAATACAAATTTGTAAGATAAAAATAATTTATTTCGATTTCAATACAAACGATCTGTAAAATCTATCAAACGTCTCAAAAAAACAGGTGATAGAATTAAGATGATAAAAATAGACAATTATTATCCAATTTAGCACACAAGACTCTGCATAATCCAAATCCTCATTTTGAACATTACACATATATGGCTGGCAAGCTAGAAGTAGAAATTTGTATAATTCTAATAGCTCTCAGTCTTGGTATATCAAATCTTCTAAGTGTGTTAATTAAACACAAAATCGTATTTGCATATATTTAAATACAATAAAAACAGCTGAATGGTAAAATATGTATATACAGTATAAAAATCAAGCGGAAATACCCAGTTTTGGCTTGGTTGGGAAGCCTGAATATTTTCAAAAATCCTCAAGTGACTTTTCTAAAAAAAAGTTTTTTATAGCATTGGGTTTTAAAGCAAATGTGAACACATGGCTTGAAAAGAGGAAGGCTTATTATAGAATACTGACTGAAGATGCCTACATGCTGCACAGTGGAATGATTTTTCTATAAAACTTAATAAAAACATGTGCAAATAGTCTTAAAGTTCGAGCTTCCCACCAAAACTACACACCCTGAAGATGCTATTCTTCCCACTTTTCAAAAGCAAATTTTTTGTCACTCAGTTTTGAGCCAGTATATTTACACGTTAAAAGTGACCGATTTCTGCCCGGCACTTTTCTTGATACTATTTAAGAGAGCAGTCTCAAAGCCCTGCAGGGATTTGTTAACTTTAGCAAACAACAAACTAAGAGTATTTTCGCTATCAGCAGGTTGTAACATAGCCAATGCTTGATAGATTTGATTCATGGAAGTCAGCACCTCTACTTTACTCAGTTTCTTGTGGTCCTGTCTTATCTCCGACCAAGTCAGACCATGTATGATGTCGCTCAGGTTATTGTATTTGACAAGACCCAGCTGGACACATGCCTGCTTCCTATTCGTAAGGTCTTGTATGATGACGGAGTCAGTGTTGAAGGTACATATCAGCCCATTGTTATAGCACCTGTATCGAAATAGACAATGTCAAGAGGGTTGATCTTTGTACTCGCCATGTGATAGTAGCAACTCACGGATACACACAACTATAGATGGAATTCGCGACTAGTTACAGCTTTTACAAAAAATTCCAATGCTTGGGATTATAAAACCTACCATCCTTTAATATCTTCAAGAATATCGTCATCACAAAGACTTTTCTGGTCATCGGTTAATACTCCTTCTAGCTCTTCTAAGAAATTTGATCGATAAGGCGAGAGTGTTACATCATGTTCTGCTGTTTTTAATATACGAAGTTTTGACTCTAATTCATCTTTGTACCTCTCCACTTCAGCCAGTTCTTTCATCTGAAATAGAAATATTTAGCTCAATATAACAGACAAATGTAGAACCATTATGAATCAAGAATTTTAAATGATCCTCTCACAGATTGCTATGACGTGGCGTAGTAACACGTGGGAACACTTCGTAATGCATGTCGTATAAAATGTTTTGTATATTTACGTTCACATTGTGCTGACGTGACGTGGGAATGTGGAGTATGATGCAATCTGACGCAACACGCCTTCTGACACGTCAGAGCAAAATCAAACAATCTAGATTTTTTGTCAGTTTTGTGAAGGCGTCAGAGGGTCGAGGTGGTTTTGCTTCGTTGTATCTCATCAGAAATGCTTTCCCTGAGTTGAGTGGAGCGCTTCTCGATTTTAAGAGACCAACCAACCTTAGAAGATAGTAGAATTAGGTTTTTGACATTCGGAATTACCATTTAAATCGCTCTTCTATCAGCTGAGGCATTAAATTTTGGAATGTTTGGAAGGTTAATAGGATACATCCATTCTCTAGATGAACAAATGGATGCAATCAACAGAGCACAAGGGCGCCGTGCCGCCAGAAAATTGTAGAGGGGGGCGACTTACTTAAATTGAGTGCTTAAATCAGGGACAAACTTGGTTTTTGGTTATACAAGTTTCTTATCTTCGCTGCTCCAGGGGGGGGGGGCGGGGCCCCCTCTGCTGGCGCCCATGACAGAGCAGCCATTTCCTCTTCATTTTCTTCTAGCATATCAAAAACACCGAGTACATTCATGGTTGGAGGCCCAAAGCTAAACTGTCAGGATGCAATGCAATGTACTACACGTCTTGTGCTGTATGTCAGAGGTCAATGTGAACAATGCTACATGTCTGATGCGATCCTACGGAGCTTGACATGATGTGTTACCATGTCACATCATAGCAATCTGCATCCACCTTTACAGTTTCAGATTAAATGCGCAGAAACGACACCAAACATCTCACCATTTTTTTTCAACCCTGTATGGTAAGTGATTGAGGCAGCTCTTTGTAAGTGCCTCTTTAGAAGTATCTGATTACATACCTGCGTCTTTTTTGTCTCCAAGAATCTCTCCTCCCAGCTTTTCTGCGCCAAATACAGTTTAGCCTCTGTTTCTATCAACTTGCTCCTGAGATCTTCCAACTCTTCATTTTGACTGTCATTTATTACTACCACAGAAGAGGCTGAAGACAACGAAGTGCGTTCCATGTCATCTCTTATAGACCTCAATCTGAAAAACAATTAAGTAGTAGATATTTATCAGAGAGACTGAAATTTTGAGTGGTACCTCTCTATTTCTAACTTGAGTTCTTGCACCAACTTGTCATGTGGACTCTCATTCACAACTGCCTTATTAACAATGCATCTTGCTTGGCAAGCGTATCTTAAGGTAGAGAGTGTTTCTTCCAAGTGAGTACTAGCTGGTGAAATGGTGGCTAACATTGATGTCAGAGAATTTCCACCAAGGCTTTCCTACAAAAATATGGTAAATCAGTGGCAAAGTAGACACATACTTGAAGGGACCAGATTTATTAGTACATGATCCCAGAATTGAGGTTTTCATAGTTATATTTTAATTAAGAAAAGAAGGGTCATCCAACTTTATATAGTTGAATCTTCAAGTTGAATCACAATTACATGTTTACATCAGTTGATATTTACACGATATGTTTGGATATGCTTCAAGGAAAACTGACCAATGTTGTCTAAACCAAATAGTAAATTATACGTTTTACAGGTGTTTCCTCTTGGGGTTTGAAGTCTGTATGTCACATTATCCACTCAGGTACTGATCTATATACTATCTCTTGTTAATGTTACTTATCTAAAATAATTTTTTTGTCAAATTTCATGCCTTGTTAAACGCCACAGTGGTGGCCAAAATGGCAAAACATCAGTAAAATTTATCTTCAAGTATGTGATATGCAATAAAGCATGATGAATAATCCTAAATTGTTTGAAATAATAATAATATCGTCTTTATTTATCCACTACAAACAAAGTACAAGTGGAGACATGAGAAGCGAGATTTAGCGAGGCGCTATTCTTACACATAACCACTGATGTCATCATCACAATTGATTTTAGCAAAGATAAATTCAATTTTTATTCTAAATCAACAATACAAAAAAAGGCAAAAAGAAACAGCATTCTAGGTAAGGAACATATTATAGGTTTATCGTGAACGACTGTGAGCTGGATAGTAACTTTTTTACATTGTTTCTGAAGCAATTTATAGACACTTTTTATATGTATATGAAATCAATACTACTGTTCAATGTGGCTGCATTATAAGTGAAACCACGCTGAAACAGTGAAGACCTGTGGTGAGGTATAGTGATCGAATGAGTATATCTAATGTTTAGGGCATTAGTCTCTCTTCTGAATATAAGCTTTTTTCTAAGATAACTAGGACAAGATGATATTAATATCTTGTGAACAAATACTAAGTAAG
This sequence comes from Callosobruchus maculatus, assembly GCA_951848785.1. Taxonomy (NCBI): domain Eukaryota; kingdom Metazoa; phylum Arthropoda; class Insecta; order Coleoptera; family Chrysomelidae; genus Callosobruchus; species Callosobruchus maculatus. Next base: position 16,990,461 of record CATOUR010000032.1, read on the forward strand.
GTATGATACAAGTTGAGGAAGTTTCATCCAGTTTAGTGTAAATAGAAACCACAGATTGTATGACTTGTAACCTGTTTTTAGTGAGGGTATGGAGACATGGATAAAATAAGAAGTTATAGTAATTAAAAACAAAAATTATAAGAGACTCACAAAGTTTTTTCCTCATTTTGAAATTGAGAACATACATACCTATTTGCATACAGAGCATGCAACCTGAGGTAATATTTGTTAAGAATGTTTTTAATATATTCTGTAAATTTCAGCTTCTTGTCAAAAGTCACACTTAATAATTTGTAAGACTGAGAAAAGTTCAGATTTTCGAGGCCTACTTTCACACTGAGAGCTATTTGATAAATTCTCGTCTACTATCAGAGCAGAATAAAATAAAGATACATTTAAATAAATTTATACACAGTTTGTGTTGTTCAGAGTATACAAGAATAGGTTTGATTGATGTCAGGGTTTAATTCAGCCTCGGCTTGTGGTAAATTAGAGGACTGAAAACAATGAATAATTTGTGTGTCATCAGCATAAGAATGAATGTCTGAGAACTGAATATGCGATGGTAGATCAGCAATATATATATGTACCAAGAATAGGAAAGGTAGTAGACAAATCAAATCTTAAATATTATTAACAGTTTTCAAGCTGAGGTAAGTTACAAAAGAGGCAACATATTATTTTTCATCTTACACTAATGAGTAGCATAATTTATATCTTTCTAGGTACATTTTGATTATGATATGAATTGCTTATGTAAACTAGTACTACAAAAATGGCACTACCTTAAGCAGCCATGTGAGTACTGACTCCCTATATGGAACAAACTGATTCCTCTTTTGATCTGCAGCTAATGCAGATATCACTTTTCCTAGTGTTAGTAGTGCTTTGTTGATGAACACACCTTCCCTCATTTTCTCATCAGTACTATAAGAATTACCCAGTCTTTCACTTCCTGCCAAGTCTACTAAGCTGACTTTACTTCTTCTATTGTCCTCTTTCCGTAATCCTTCGGACATACATAATTCCACAGAAAATATACTATGTGATCTAAAAGCAACCAAATTTTGAAATATGAAACAAATTTCTAACAAAAAGTTGGTGAAACTTATACCTGCAACTGTCTAGCTGAGCAATAAGAAAAATTATGGACAAGAGATGGATGAATCAAACATGGTAGCAGCAGCCTATTTTCCTATAGGTACTAATGATGTGTTAAGAATGGTTAAGTACAACATTTTTTTTTATTTATTATGCGTATATAGCAAACATTCTACAAAGGCTAAAAACTCCAACTTTTTATATTTGTATCACTGCAATTAACACACTTTTTACATTGTCTGGATGCACCTTATAATATTGCAATGATTGTACTTAGTATTTTAATCTAATCTATTCATTACAATAGCACTGTGTGCTAAATAAGGTGTAACCACAGTAAGGCTAGACCCTATCGCTAAAGCTAATGTATATGATGAAGCATTACACTTGAGAAAATTATATTTTTATAATTAGATAGTTGATCTGCTAGACATTGCATTTTTAATATAAATTTAAAATTTTGTATCAGCGATATGACATATCTAACCTGGAAGATTTTTCATTCATAGTAGTTGCAGCTATAGCCCTATTCTTATTGCCTATTAAAAGATAATCCCTTAGTTGGCTATAAGTTTGCACTGGCTTGACTGTCAGATCAACTACATAAGGGCCCCACATTGGATGTTCTCTTACTTTCAGTGGCAGTTTGTTAGCTGAAGAGGCAAGGAGATCATGGATTTTTTCATTGTAGATCTCAAAGTAGCTTACTTCCACTGTTACATGGCTGTCTCTTTTGAGTTTTGCAATCCTATAAATATGAAGTTTTTTGTCAATTATAGATATGCATAGGAAACCCCTTCTATTGTTATTTTTGAAAACTGTTTTCCAAGCACACAAGCAACAAAACAGTTGGAAGATATTGATAACATGACTAAGCATCAACACTCCCAGAAAAATTTCCAAGGAGCAAACAAACCTTTACAGCAGCATACTTTTGACCTCACAACTATATTCCCATATTTTAATGTAAATAAAACTATGAGAGGTCAGTTTAATAGATATCTTAATTGTTTAACATTAGCTTGATTTAAAAAATAATATTCATTGTTTAGTAATGAATATTCCTCCTTATAATGGGTGAAAATACTTTATAAAAACGAATGTTCAATTCCTGAAAGGGGCGGGATAGCAACTGTGTCTCCTTAATGATGCCCATATTTTTAAGTAAAGTGAAGACTGTTTTGTCTTGTACATAACTTACCTATCAAATAGATCCTTACAGAACCTAGGAATGATACCAGAATAGTTATCGGAATCAATATCCACACAATCCGCCAAATGCTGCCCCATCATACTGAAACTCTTTCCTGATCCAGTTTGACCATATGCGAAAAGGCAAGCATTGTATCCTTGAAAAGCACTATTTAGCAGCGGTTTACCTATGGTTGTAAACACATCCTCCTGGGATGCATATATGGGACTAGAATCATCACATGACCAAAATATATGATCATATTGAAAGATGTGATCTGTACCAAGGCTATTACTATGTATTATCAATTCTTTGTCCCTGACTTTGATGATGTTTGAAGCTCCCCCAGTTACAGCCTGATCTTTTTCAGTCAATGGCCTTATTCTTACAGCTACTGTGAGATTGCTACCATCCTCGTTCTTTTCTTTACTAATTCTCCTTCTCACTGGTGTTTCTAATATAACATTGCTGAAGCATTCTGGAGTATATGCTGTAGTTGCATCTTGTCTTTTAGATTTTGGAGTTGTGTAGTTACTTTTAGGGGTACAGCTGTTGAACGCTGTTCCTAGTCGTTTTGGGGTTGTAAAATTAGACTTAGGCGTTCCTGAACCCGAAAAGGCCATTTTAAAGCTATATTCTTGTCTAAAAAACTGCTTAAAAGATCGTGGCACTTCTGGATCCCATTTTTTAAACAGAAGACGTGTTTCGTGTTTAATGTATTACCTAAATGTATCGTTGTTGGTTCTTTGACTAAGATCAGCGCGAAATCAAAAATGTTTCCTGTATAAAAGCACTATAAAACGCAATAAAACTGTAAAAATTGTTTACAAATTTCCCAAAACGTATTTTAAAACTTTGGAATAAGTGTTTGTTCCAAATTTTACTAAAAAAAGACACAACTACGAAATTTGCTTCTCTTAGCCAATTCGAAGGCAGCCTCGTTAACACGTGATCAATTTAAAGCAAACACAATATGTCGTGGAATGCAATGGGAACAGACTTTTGATTACCGTTAATATTTGACATTTGACGTTTACAATTAGGGTGCGTTCATACCTTCTGTTTAAAACGTTTCGTACAGCAGCGTTCCATTTCGAAACGTCAAACTTTGTCATGGCCGACCCTACACTAGGCTGGAGCCATGGCCGATTTTACTCACTAGGCCGGAGCATGAAATATGGCAACACTGAATCAGCGGGCCGAGTTTTCATTTGTTGTTATGTCATGTGTATTCCTCCAGGAGCAGAAAATATGGTTGGAAGGTGATTATTAATGTGTTTCTAATTATTTACCAGTACCAGGTTGCAGCCCAGTAGAGGACTACCAAACCATGGCCCAACATAACCTTATTCCAGATTAAAAAGAACGTTGCAAGGTGACTTTTAATGTGTTTCTACTTATTTACCTGCACAAACGAAACTATAAAGATAACAAGATGCCTGCAAAGTGTGTAGTACCAGGTTGCACTAGCAATTGTGCGTCCAATAAGGGACATAAACAGAAGTGGGTGAAAGGTATTCCTCGGAAGGGCTGGTTATATTTATAAGGATAAAGACAATAATTTACAAACATTTCAAAGGATAAGACCTATTTTAAAGCACAATGTGGTACCTATAATGTTTTCTGGACCTCCCAAATATCACAGAAAAATACAGTTAATAGAAGTCATCTGGGCATGGCCTGGGGCATACCTACGAAAGGATTTGATAGTGAAAAGGAAATCAAGACCAGCAAGAATGGCTTCGCAGTGACCTAATAGTGATTTTTTCTAGCTCAAGTGACAATTTACAAAGTAAATTGAGTGTTCATTTAAGTGGAAGTGGAAGTGGCAGCAGGAAACAGGTTGCGTTTATTTTTATTCTGTAGTGTCTGACTGTGATGAAACAGACATCAGATGTAAGTGGTATTAGTAGTAGTAGTTCTAAAAAGTATTTTTCTTAATTTATTAACCGAGATGAACTCTAATACATATAAAATGTAATAATTATTCTGAAACTATAGGGCCACTATTGTCACTTGAGCTAGAAAAATTCACTATTAGGTCACTGTGAAGCCATTCTTGCTGATCTTGATTCCCTTTCACTATCAAATCTTTTCGTAGGTATGCCCAGATGCATGCCCTCGTTGGCTTGCCCAGATGAGTTCTATTAACTGTATTTTTCTGTGATATTTTGGAGGTCCAGAAAACATTGTAGGTTCCACATTGTGCTCTAAAGTAGGCCTTATCCTTTGAAATGTTTGTAAAGTATTGTCTTTATTCTTATAAATATAACCAGCCCATACGAGGTATACCATGGCCGACCCTACACTAGGCCGGAGCCTTAGATGTCGCAACGTGGCTTAGCTGTCAAATAGTGGCCCTATAGTTTCAGAATAATTATTACATTTTATATGTATTAGAGTTCATCTCGGTTAATAAATTAAGAAAAATACTTTTTAGAACTAGTACTACTAATACCACTTACATCTGATGTCTGTTTCATCACAGTCAGACACTACAAAATAAAAATAAACGCAACCTGCTTCCTCTGCCACTTCTACTTCCACTTAAATGAACACTCAATTTACTTTGTAAATTATCACTTGAGCTAGAAAAATTCACTATTAGGGCACTGTGAAGCCATTCTTGCTGGTCATATGTGCCATATGTGCCATATACACTCATCTGTGTCCTTTTGGTCAATAAAGCTTACTTACTTACTTACTTACTTACTTACTTGATTTCCCTTTCACTATCAAATCCTACCGTAGGTATGCCCCAGCCCATGCCCAGATGAGTTCTATTAACTGTATTTTTCTGTGATACTTGGGAGGTCCAGAAAACATTATAGGTACCACATTGTGCTTTAAAATAGGTCTTATCCTATGAAATGTTTGTCAATTATTGTCTTTGTCCTTATAAATATAACCAGCCCTTCCGAGGAATACCTTTCACCCACTTCTGTTTATGTCCCTTATCGGACGCACAATTGCTAGTGCAACCTGGTACTACACACTTTACAGGCATCCTTTTATCTTTATAGTTTCATTTGTGCAGGTAAATAAGTAGAAACCCATTCAAAATCACCTTGCAACGATCTTTTTAATCTGGAATAAGGTTATGTTGGGCCATGGTTTGATAGTCCTCTACTGGGCTGCAACATGGTACTACACGCTTTGCAGGCATCTTATTATCTTTATAGTTTCGTTTGTGCAGGTAAATAATCAGAAACACATCAATAATCACCTTCCAACCATATTGTCTGCTCTGGAAGAATTCACATGACTTAACCTCAAATAAAAACTCGGCCCGCTGATTCAGTGTTGCCATATTTCATGCTCCGGCCTAGTGAGTAAAATCGGCCATGAACTTTGTGCATCATCCGGCGGAAACACTGCAGAGTACACAGCACAAAACAGGTACGGTACACAGAACATTTGTGGTAAGATTTTCTTCGTTCGTAAATCGTACATTGGTTCCTAAAGGTAAGACCGCACTACAGCGGAGCGACGCGACATAAAGCAAACAAATGATATTTCGAACCTCACGCGGTAGGTACGACTGTATTTAAAAGCTGAATTTTTCATCAACTTTTTCGTATTGTGGCGGCCTCATACTCCCATTGGCGCTGATAGTGCGGTATAATAATAAGCGGAGCAATTAGACACGACATTATTGCTCGGATTTATGTGTGACACGCTAAAAAAGCTTGTTCGTAAAAATGCTTGACGAAGAATAGTTAATAATTTGAAAGTTTAACATTATTGCATAGTGTGGTCTTATTAATAATCATAATATCAATCTCATTTAATTTACAAATCAATTAGCAATGGGGTGCAAATGGTAAATTTTAATATTGCTGATGTAAGCAGAAAAAACAAAGATAAACATTCATAATAAAAATAATTATTGAGAAAACCATAAAGCTAGTAATATAGCATTAACATGATATTAATTTGGAACACAAAAAAGCTATATTACTTCTTTTCAGAGTGAAGCGACCTTGACATCCCTTATTGCTTTAGGGTTTACATTAAAAATCAGGCACAACGACGTTATAAACAAGCGGAATCACACAGCAACCCTGTTTTGCCATTTAGGGTATCGAACTTCTCAAAATTAACCCTTTTGGTTGAACCGAACTCAAATCGTCGTCAAGTTATAACCGCCAACCGTCGAATTTCCTCCTAGAGAGAAAGCTATTCTCCTTCCTTCTTGTTCTTTTATTCTCTTCTCCATGACGTTATCTGGTCTCTGGGTAACCAGAAATATCGACCGACAAAAAGCAAACCGCGGACCACTTCACATTTTTGTGACAATGGTGACTCAATTATTTGAATCAACTTATTAAAATCATAGAATTACTTTACTGTCTCGAATCACCTAATAACAGATCAGTGATTCCTGATTCACGCAGTAAGCCAGTATATAATTATTATTGAGGGGTGTAATCAATTGCACAAAATTCTCTGTACGAACCAAACGCGCCTACTTGGCCAAAAAATATCGAATTGATACCGGTATCGATATTTTCATTTTCGCATCTCTACCCAGACTCCACACCCGTAAAATCATCCCAAGGTCAAATTCCGTGGGAACCATTTTTATATAGGAAATCCTCGGAGATATTCTGCTGGTTGTTTAGTTGTTTACTATGATGTGGTTTTATTCACAGAGACAGCCGAAAAACAATCAGTTTGGCCTTGAAGACGACCTTGAATTATCGTGGATTAATAGAATTCGCGACTACGCGTTTTACATCCATCGTTTTAATTCGTAGATTCAGTTCGCGGTCAAAATTGACAAGTGTAAAACAGGAATTTCACGTCAAATGAGTCAATGGATTTCTTCACTGATTTAGAACCTGTTCTCAAGTTAGACGTAAAATTCGGTAGTGCTAACCTTAAACGATAACCATGTCATGCATGTTGCATACCCGTCTCTGTATATTATTAAACATTTTCTAAATAACAACTGGTAATCAAATTGAGAGATTTCCTGTCAAAATGTCACAAACAAATACGAATTAAGTAGGTCTTGCGAAAACCGCTAATCTATCACAGCAACAGTGTTGGCAGCACTGCATGCTGACACAAAATACATGGTTTTATTCACAGATGTAAACACAATCAGTTTGACCTTGAAGACGGCCATGGATTGATCATTGAATAAATTGCGGAGAAAATGTCGATGTAAAACGGATATAACAGTTACAAATAAATAAATAAAAACTTAGGATTTTTTCGACAAATCACGTTGCAAGGTCCTCTTTCAGCGCAATTTCTACTCGGTAAACAAATGTTATATCGTTGAGAAATACTATAATAGTTCTAATTACAGACGATGATGATTCAAATACAATAAACCAAAAACTCTTGCGGAAGAAAGTTGTTATTAATCACTCAACTTCCATGAAAAATAGTAATCTACTAACAAAGCTAGGTCCGCTAGATTGAGGAAGTGGCAGCACCGTTTAACGAAAGCGCGAAAGTAGCACGATGAATAACGGCACAAAGAGTAATTTTTAAAAATTGTAATAAAGCTGGAACAATATCTCATTTTTTATTTTATATCATATTTGAGGTATGCCCTTATAAATATTTGCATAACTTCAGGAGAAATTAAAGTAGTATATTTTTCACCTACAAGGAAATCATTTATTTAGGATTTTCTCACATTTACATGACTGACAAACAGTGATATTAGATATAGCTTTTTGTTCCCATATATGAAACATATGTACTTTTATATTATTTATATTATATATATATGTTTGTTTACGACACAATTATGTACAGATTGACCCAACAAATGACCCAAGGCACATTTTGGCAGTGTAAACAGCAAAATATAAAAACAAAACAAATATAAACAAAAAAATAGAATAAAACACAAATATATGTATGAGATAATTCATGTGTAATAGACCTACTTCAAAAAAATAAAAAACGTGCCTATATATTCAAATGGTAAAACTGATAAATGTGTTACTCACATGTGTCTGACAGACTTCGGCGTTAATGAGCAAAAAGAGAATTTATAAAAAATATGGATTATCTTTGAAGTAGCACCATTGCTGTTGAATAATCCATACATTCTTATCAGCTATGAACACAAATTCAACTACCTAGGATAAATTTTTTTGATTATACTCGTGGATAAATGATAGTCGAATTTTTAACAAAATTTATTCATATATTTCGAAAAAGTCCTTTTTATAAAAAATGGCAATAGTGGCAGCCTACACATAAAACAAATAAACTGTCATCAATATAACAGATAAAAAAAGAAACCTAGAATTGGGATGAATTCTACATCCAATTATCTAGAAAAAAGAAATGTACTTTATCAAAGGCAAAAGTTGTGTAATTTTTAGTGCCTTATAGATTATATGGTAAACTGCGCGAGAGATTGAAGCTCCCATAATTCAGGTTACTTGAACGTTGGCTGATAAATGTCAAAAATTCAATTCACTGAACTCAAATTAATAGAATTTGAGAAGCGTAGTTTCAAAATAATAACTGTTACCGACAGATTGAGCTGAGCACCAAGAAATATTTTACATTAAACGTTCATTTCAGCCATTTGAACAAAAGAAGCGTCAAATTTCAAGTGCAGTCTACAACGATACACATAGAACGCACGTCAAAGCTGCCATTTAAAAAATACATTTTACTCCTTACCTTACCACTTAAAAATTATGTACACATTTCAAATATACCGAAATTTACAATAATTATAGTGCACTCTAAGTGCAGTCAGGAAAAATGAGGTTTTAACTTTTAGAAGGTTGCAAATCACTGAAGTTGGAAGAGTTGCATACGACTGAGACGTAAGGTGGAAGTAACTAGAGGTTGAACGCATAAAACCGATAATACAAATTTGTTTATATGCTAAATCTCACAAAACAAGTAAATTACCTTCTGTACAGTACCTTTTCATCGTCTTCAGTTGTTACTATGGTATCAAAAACATTGTGGGTTTATCTACGTATAGTTCTCACTTAAATGACACCTATATATTTTCTAGGAAAATAGTAGCTAAAAAATGTACCTTTTGTTCCTATGACTAGACTATAATCTTATTTTGCGGGAAATATGTTTTGTTAGGGGCACATCAAACTATATATTAATCCTGATTTTTGGTTATATGACTTCATTCAACCGTAACATTTTCCTGAAGAATCAATAAGATGCGTCAGTTGAGCAAATGCATTTTGATAAATGAGAGGGGTAAAACAAAATTACAACTCCAGGAATGGCCCAACTTCGCTTTCTTCAACTTTCTCTAACCTAAAACCATCCACCGACTGCTTCTAAGCGTCAAACAAAGTATCTCCACTTTTTCTCATATACTGGGCGTGTAACCGATTAATGTACAACCGATATAAAAATGGCAACTCTGCCACATCCGACACGTGTTGCCACTTTTATCTTCTGTTTTGCCCGTTTGTATATTTATTAATTTCACACGAGGTATATATAAATAAATGCACTAACTAAACATTCACTAGTTCGATCGTCAACTAACAGCGCTATTAGCAGTCCGTTTCTTGCCCTGCTCTTTGACGGTGTCTGCATCCGTCTTCTTGCCTTTGGCTTGCGCCAGCATGGTGACAAGCTTTTTAGGTGAATCCCCGACGATCCACCCGTGCTGAATTGGCCGATCCTCATCGTCTTCTGGTTCGTCTCTTATCGGCTTCACCTAAGGCGATAACACATTATTGGAACGGAACGGAAAGGGGGCGGCCTATTATGTCATTTTCTACAGAAACATTTGCGGACGAAGCAGGTTTTTTTTGACAAATAAAAAATTGAATTCGGTGTTTTCAACACATTTTCCTAATAAACCCGCACAGAACAGGGCGATTTTAGGATTCGAGAGCCTCGCTTGTCAGACGCAAAAGTGTGATAAAGATGCTACCTAGCTACCACCTAACCTAACCTACCCACTACCTAACCTAGCTACCACCTAACCTAATCCAGCCATATCCTTACCTAACTCCTAACCTAGCTAGGGGGTGGTCAGAGCAGGTGTCGGTTACTCTAGGTGTTAGGTTAGGTGTTGGATAGGATGGGGCTTAGATAAGGAAAGAGAGGGGATACCGCACGCCCATTTGATGCTATATGGATTAGCTGATACCGAAAATGAATAGCTGTCAAAATGCTGGTGGAAAACTGACGGTAGTGTCAAGGTGGTGTTTTTTGCGATATTTAACGTTTTTAAGACCAATAATTGTGAAATATTGTGGTGAGCGTAATGGTGGGGTGTGCAGCTTACCGTTGTAAAAGCCACAGCAGCAGGAAGGAGCCAGGAATCACTTTTCACAGGTAAATTTATGATCTTATTTTTTTGGTGTATCCGAAATTCATGCAAATATCTCGATATCTAGTTCAAAGATATATGTGTATCCGAAATATAATTTGGAATGTACCACTAACATGCGAATCATAATGTTTTTGAGCACGTAAAGTCTAAAAATTATGTTTTTAAGGGATTTTTTGGTTCAAATACAATCAGTTTTCCAGTGGCGTATCTATTATAGCTTACATTTTGAATAGAAATATTATGACTTTGCATTGTAATATATAATATACCAATACCCTTATACAAGGTGTGCATTTCAAGGGTGGCCTTTATTTGTAGTTGTATGAATAATAAAATTAATTTTCTTTCTTCCTCGACAGGTTTCCTAAAGATCTTCCTAGACATGATTTATGGATCAAAAATATGAGGATCGAAGGTTGGAAGCCTACAAGCAACGATAGGCTTTGTTCTAAGCATTTTGAACAGAATTTCCTTCATCAAACAAATCAAAAAGTATATCTTCTGAAAGGAGCAGTCCCCACCATATTTGACGAGCTTCCGGAATACTTACGTCCAAAAATTGTAAGTTATAATTCCTAGCTTACATTGTCTACGCTTAATCAATATTAAAATAATAAACATTCTAGGATTATGATAGATGGATAGATGGATAGATGGATAGTTGGATAGATGGATAGATGGATAGATGGATAGATAGATAGATCGATATACTTTATAGTCTAAGAATTTACAAGATTCTTATTGACAAAGCTATATAATAACAAACAAAACTTTTGGGATATTCACTAAAACCTGTGAGGAGGAAGTTTGTTATAAATCTTCACTCCATTGTATATAATTGGATCATTAATGAGTTATGATTTGGGTGTGATATTAATTTAAAATCATTCTTATGCCTTATGCCTATATTCTATATTTATGGTCTCAAATTTGGTTTTATATTTGAGTATTAGTGATGACGTTTCCAAAATAAACAGTGCAATAAAGTAAGGAGAAATACGATTACGAATGGCTGAATAACCATTTAAAAATTGATAGCTATGAAAATCAAAAGGCAGCTAACCTCAAAAATGTAATAATTTCTTGTGTTACAGTTACATTATTAAACAACTATATTTAGGTGTGTTTACTCGATACGAAATCAAAACAAAATGTTACTGTCACTTTTCCTATAAGATTCAGTCACTCATTCACATCTACTTAAATCATAAATTAATTTGTTCTGTCTTTCTTTCGGAAATCATGTTTCAAACATTGTCTAATATACAGCTCTGTTATTTTAGGCAAAAGAAAGAAAAAGACCCCGTGAACGTGATGTTCATCCAGAACCATCGCCATCAACCTCAGCTCTGGCTGCACAGGACGACTCTCCCCGGAAAAAGAAACTTAGAAGAGAACTGCTGCTGCAAAAAGATAAGAATAAGGAAAAAACGAAAAAAATCCGTGCCCTTGGTCAATCACTGAAAAGAGCACACAAAAAAGTAGCCTCTTTAAAAATAATTGCTGAGGAATTAGAGCGACAAAATTTACTATCTCAAGAAAATTTAGTTTTAGTTCAAAATATGAGCAAGGTTAACATAGAAATATTGAACAGAAAAATGGGGAGAAATGTTCAATATTCACCTGAACTTAGGAAATTTGCCCTGACATTAAATTTTTTTTCACCAAAGGCATATAACTATGTGAGAGATGTTTTTGACACTTGTCTCCCGCATAGCAAAACTATTGCTAAATGGTTTCAGAATGTGGATGCTGAGCCTGGTTTTACCAAGGAATCAATAAATACCTTAAGAAATAAGGTTCAATCATCTGACAGACCAATAATTTGTTCATTAATTATCGATGAAATAGCCATACGGAAACATTTAGAATGGGATGGAAAAAAATTCCATGGTTATGTGAACTGTGGTTCAAATTTAAACGATGACTAATGCTTTAGCCAAAGAAGCTTTTGTTATAATGTTGGTTTGCATCAATGGAACTTGGAAATTACCTGTCGGTTACTTTCTTACAGATTCTTTGAATGGCAGTCAAAAACATTCAATTGTATCTCAATGCATCCATCTGATTGAAGATACGGGAGCCAAAGTTATGTCAATCACATTCGATGGTGCTCCATCTAATACCGCTATGTGTCATAACTTTGGATTCTTATTTAACATTTCAAATATACAGACAAGTTTCAGAGTTACAGATCACAATGTATATATTTTTTATGATCCATGTCATATGATAAAACTTGTTCGCAATGCATTTGGTGAAAAAAAAATCCTAATTGATTGTGATAACAATTTTATTCAATGGAAATACATAGCGCTTCTAGAGAAGCTGTAAACTAGCGAGGGCTTACATTTAGGGAATAAGTTACGTCGCGCTCATACTATTTTTTTCAAACAAAAAATGAAGGTTCGGCTTGCAGTTCAGTTACTTAGTGCATCAGTAGCCGATGCTATTGAGTATTGCGAAAAAAAGCTGAATCTTGAGGATTTTAAAGGTAGTCAGGCAACAGTTAAATTTATTAGAATTGTAAATAGCATTTTCGATATTTTAAACAGCAGAACCCTAGTAGCACCAGGTTATAAAAAAGCATTATGTCAAAAAAATATAGATCGATCTGCGGAATTTATCAATAGTGCAATTTTTTATCTTTCAAAGTTGAAATTATCTAATAATGAGCAAGTAATCATGTCTAACAGAAAAACTGGGTTTATTGGATTAATAATTTCATTATCAAGTTCTTTAGGATTGTACAAAGAACTTGTTTCTGAGAGAAAAACATTACTGTACCTTCCGTTGTATAAGATTAGTCAAGATCATTTAGAATTATTCTTTTCGTCAATTAGATCAAGAGGTGGCTGGAATAATAACCCAACCGCTCGACAGTTTCTAGCTGCTTACAAAAGGCTTCTGGTTCGAGCAGAAATTAGAGAGGGCGGTATGGGTAACTGTATTCCATTAGATCAAATCCCTATTCTAAGTAGTTCTACAAAAAATGTAAGGTCTGAAGATGTAATTAATAGTAGTTTATCTAACCATAGTTTAATAGACATAAATGAGCCTTCTGATGATCTAGAAACTATTTGGAAGGATCATGACTACATCATGAATGCACCTGTGATAAGTGAATGTTCATCCCAAATTGTGCAATATATTGCTGGTTATGTTTCGCACCAATTACAAAAAACAATAAAATGTGAAACATGTGTCACAGCATTGATTGGTACTAGAGATCGGTTTCTCAATTCCCTAATTGAATTTAAAAGCCACGGCGGTCTGACTTACCCATCAAATGATGTTATCAAGATATGTTTGAAATCGGAACATTTTCTGAGAGTTAATGAAAATTGTATTCACACCAAACATTTTGTACCTTTGCTGATAAGCAAAATAATATCAAGTTTTCTAGGCACCCCTATTTTCAGCTGCTTAGAACGTCACGTATTAGAAAATGATGTAAATCATATATATTTTTTAATAAAAGCTGTATGCACAAAATACTTAAATATCAGAATCCATTTTATTGTAAAATCTCGATCACAACAGGACAATCCAGTTCGGAGCCAATTAACAAAAATGATTCTGTTTAAAGGGCAGTAAAATATTGGTAGTTTTTGACCTTCGTGACTGTAATATTGACTGCCATCAATTGTAGGAGCAAGCGAAATGCCACGTTCCTACAAAAAAATTATTTTTGTTGAAGCACACAATACTGAGTTTCACCCAAACTTCCCCATAAGTAAATACATAACTGCAATAAATTAGAACTTACTGGAAGCAAGGGGTTAAGTGATAAAATAGAGTTGTAATTTCTATGTAAGTTATAGGACCTCACCTATATTGAATGAATTGTTCGTTTTTATTTACTACTAGCTAATGTAGGAGTCATTTTCTAATTTTGTAAATGTTTTGATTTTGGATAAGATTAAAGGACCTTTGTATTTCTAGCCCAAAACTTACTTTATTTCATGTCTGAGATAATTTTTATGTTTAACCCCCCAGCTTTTTCATTAATTATTGCCACCGTCGCAAAAAGAAGTTATGTATAAAAAAGCCTCGTTGGAGTAATTAAAAATACTGCTCTTCATTACACACTACAAACAGCAAGTAACAGCGTAACAGCAAGTAGATTTTTTTACTGCATATGGGGACTCCGAGATTGAAGGCATCAAATTCCTCAATCTCGTAAGCTAATCTATAATAACAAAAATGTTTTATTGCTGCTTCTGTTTACAGTATGTAATAGACAGTATTTTATATATAAACATAATGTCAATAAATATAAATATACTATAGGTATTATGTGTTCTTTAATAATAAAAAATTGATTTACTACAAACTACAAGCAGTTTTTTTCTTTCTGGGTAGAAGTATAATCGTGTCTTCCATCAGTCATATACTGCAAATGAACATAACATGTTCATGACTGAATAAAATATATACATTATCAATTTTTATATATTATTGGCCACAAAACAGCAGTCGAATGAAAATCACGGTTACGGTAATGTTAGTCACTTAAGTTTTAATTGTGGATGGCGAAATTGGCCATATAGAAACCCTGAATAACAATATTTCATTAAATTTTATTTGAAAAAGATTATTTCTACAAATAGCTCAACCAGAACGTTAATCCCATTAGTTACGCCACTGGGAATAGCGCTTTGGTGCCATTTGGTATCAGAAATGTCAGTCGCGGGTTCCGTCCTCTCTCTTTCCTTGTCTAAGGGATGGGGTAAGTTAGATGTTAGGTTATATATCGAACGCATGTTGGCAACACCTCATCCCTGTGACAGTTGTGGCGTCTGTCAAGAGTGTCAACGAGGCTTTCGGTTCTAAAATCGCCTTGTTCTGTGCGAGCTTGTTAGGAAAATGTGTTGAAAATACAGAGTTTTAACTATTTTTTTTGGCAAAAAAAAGTGCTTCGTCCGCAAATGTTTTTGTTGAAAATTACGTAAAAGACCGTCCCCTTTTCGTTAAAAGTGAAATTTCCGCAATCGATCATCTATAGACCCCATTAAAGCAATTACCTAAGGATGGAAAAATAATTCAAAAATAATAATAATCATCCGACTTTATTTTTATACAAATGTAGAAAAAGTGGTGTCGCTTAGAAAGCATTTTCAACTCAAACTGGAAATTTATCCCCTTCAATACAAATCACACTGATATATATGTTACGGTCAAAGATGATATTTCGGTCTTTAACGATATTGGCCGGTCATTGTCGTGAATGTCCTATTGCAGCGGGACGTCCTGATAATGACCGGCCAATAGCGTGAATATCCATGTAAACTGGGCACTGTTGATAAACTGGGAATGGATTTACGTTTTTACGACTTTGCCCGGGCAATCTCGTTAATGTCCGCTCAAGAGTGGGCTGTCAAGGTTTGAATAAAATATAGGTTATGTTATTCTCATTTTGCCATTTTTGTGTCTGTTTGTGTAAGTAGGGTGTGAGTTTAACAGCATTAAGCATACAGTAGGTGATAAATATCTTGTTCTTGTTTTTATAGACATATTTTAATATTTTAATTTGTCATATTTAACGATTAGGTATTTTAAGTTTCCTTCCAATTTTTTTGTGAAGCGATGAAAATATATATATTTTTTAAAATGTTCCTCATATTTTATCAAACAGCTGCCCGAATCTGTAATATCAACTTTGGCCATGCATTGATGGTCGATGCCGTGAATGGCCGGACAAAGATGCAAAAACTAAAATACTTTCAACCTTGTCCACGACAGACGGGCATTCTCGTTATAGCCTGGGCAATAACGATATTGGCCTGCATATTTGGCTTCTAACGTTAATGCCCGGCCAATGTCATCAATGCCCAATTTACAACAGTGGCCGTAACATATACATATAAAGAGTGTCCCCTAATTGATGGTATACACCAAAACGGCACATTCCACGGGTAAAAATATTAAGATTTAATCAAACTCACCTTAGTGCAAAAGTTGATAATTACCGAAATACAGAGTGTCAAAGTTGTAACTATCGTTTCGTTTTTGTTTAATAATTCATCAACAGGTGACATAACTGCATGGAATTAGAAACTCGGGGGTTTCTAGAATAACACATTATAGACATGTATCCAGGGTTTAGTTTCGGGAAGGGGGTCCAGATTAGGGTTGTGACCTTTTAATTTTGATAGACTGATGCTTGATCAGGATAACAATATAGATGTATGCATGTATGTGGATATTACATTTTCAGCGGCATAATGTCAGTATGTAAAGTTTCGGGGTGGGGGAGTGTCCGGAGGGGGTACGTGTCTGTTACGAAATCTTTCAAGAACAACAACTAATAACATTAACTAAATCTGTAGCCCAACTAACATCTAATTTAATCACAGCCTACTTCGATAAAAAATTAAATTTGTAAATTTGACTATGTTCTGATTAATTGATAAGCAGAACTGGAAAACCGTTACCCGGAGAGACATCTACAAAGTATACTTTTTCACGAAAAAACGATTAAAAAACATAATCTTCAACATTTACATTAATATACCGTGACATAAAAAAGTTACATAATTTTAAAGAGGGATGTATAGTAAGTGGCGCACTGTATAAGGTGCATTCGAATTAAAGGATTTGATATCTTGCCTGAGAAAGAAAAAACACTTTTTTTATTACACACTACACAGAAGAAAAATTTAGTTTCACTCATTATTCGTGGCCAAATATCTATTTATCAAGCAAAAATTTCTAGGAGGTATTTGTTTAATTTCTTTTGGAATGTATATTGGGTGCCATTGGTCGGCAATGCATTGTACCACAGCCTGTACCATCTACTAGCGGTAACTGAACAAAAGTCCTTTTGAAGGTGCCGTAGAGTGTCTAGGTACATTATATTGATATATCCGAATACTTGATGAATTTATTTGACAGGTACAATAAAAACCGTGAGATCAAAGATGAATTACCATTTCGAAGTACATAGTAGTTCCGTTTCTTACAGTAGCCATCAATATGTTATACTGACAGATGGCAGTGTTGCCATTAAAGTTAGTATGCGAGAAATTCACGGACTCAATCAAGCCACCCTTCGTACGTTTGAACGAAATGGACCTCTGAAAGCGATATTTTTGTAGAATTCATACTACCCGTACTACGCACCGGTGTTCTTGAAAAATATATACTACCTCGATCAAGTCTTGGGACTCGTCCTCCGATGAGCTTGACCAATGATATAGAGGGTTGGTGGCCGCGCGTTTTCGTCGGTTGGTCTGTGCGGCGGATGCCCCTAAGGGGTCGTCCGACGTCATTGTTCCATCTCCAGGTGTTGCATCTTTCGGTCTCTGCTTTTTCTTCTTCCCTGTCACAGTCTTCTTTGATTGCACTTTTTTCTCTTTCGGGGGCTTCTCTTCCGGTTCTTTTTCTACGATAGATTCGGGTTTGTCTTCAACAGGTTTCTCATGTGACTCTGGCACAGTCTGGGCCAGTTCCTAGACAAAGATTTAAATTGCAGACTTAGTCACAGGGAAAAAACTAAATTAAAGGGTTCTCAAGGTAGGTAAAATAGAGGCCAAAGAATCCATCTTTTTGAATTTCCGTTACAGGTAATACACAATATTTTGATCCTATTTATCAAACACGGCAATTTAGCGCATATAGTATGACAAGGGCGAAAAGTTATTATTTCGCACGAATGCGGAATTACTATTTTTTCTACGACCATCCAAAATAAATCAATCTTTACCTATTAGTATTACCTGAGCAGCTACTGCTGCTCTACAAGGCACAGATCCGACTATCGTTGGAGTTGGCCCCATGTGTGGGGATGCGCTCCGAAGCACTCTCTTAAAGCTTCTAGACAGTATCCAGAAGACAGCAATCAGACTAATCGACTCGCCTAACCTCACAAAGGACCTCCACAGCCTGGAACATCAAAGAAGGGTGGCTGACCTGTCCCTTTTTACAGATTCTACCACGAAAGATGTTCGAGTGAGCTCTCCCAGGTAATAACACTGAAGGCTGTCCGAACAAGGAACACTACAGAGGCTGTGCGAGCTCATCCTTACCAAGTCAAGGTCCCTACTCCCCGAGGCAGTGTCCGCCAGCAGCATTCCTTCTTTTAGAGAACATCGACGCTGTGGAATGAGCTGCCGGAGAATTTGCTTCCCGTCAGCTACACCCTGTAGCGTTTCAAGGCTAACGTGCACAGACACCTATCATATCGCGGCGCTTCTACAGCTCAATAGGCTTTCAGCCTTTGCCGGAGGCTGACCATAAAAAAACAGATACCTGGACTGTACGAGGATCGCAATTTTTATTAATCGTTATTTAAATGGAAAGAGACAAACTGTGGAAAAAACATTAAATAGGTTAGCTTAAAAAAATTATAAACGAAGGTGTTGGCTAAATCGACATTCACCGTACGCTTGGTAAGCATCACAACAAGAATGACACCTCATTCCGTGAATGTATGGTGCTATAATATCACATTATTAATCGCGTGATGTAGGTTAGTGTGGATAATATCTGATTTCTAAATAACGTATGAGTAGGTACACTATTGAGTTTACATAGGTTGCAGAGGAAAAACGCGCCATGTAATTTTCCCACCCGACATCAACTGAGGGCTCTGTCACCAGTTGGGTGTCAAATTAACACCAGAAGCGTTGGGACAGAATGGTGGGGATTGTTCAGTCTGAAGCCTCGTGTCCATTAGCAAATACTCTCACAAGTCACTTGCGTAGCGTGTGCACGACGTGATTAGAGAAGTATTGCAGCAAAATTACTTGCACATAAAGGACTTGCGACTTGCCGAGAGCTTTTTTGCCACAAAAATTTCGAGCCTGTTTCGAAAGTTTTGCAGCAAGAAGTGTTGTAAATCAAATATGGAGAAGTTTAACTGGACGAGAGAGGACACGTGTCTTTTAATTGAATATTTTGAATTATATCCTGAATTATGGAATGTACATACTTTAGAATTTAAGAACAGATTCAAAAAGCAGAAGCTAAAGCGGAAATTCAAAAGAATCTACATAATTTGAGAACGCAAGTGGAGAAAATTCAAAAAATGAAAAGTTGGAAAGGGGCTAATGAAATATATAAGAGTACTTGGGAGTTCTTTGACTCATTAAAGTTCATGTATCCCTAGAGGAGTTCTACGCCGAACCCACTTTCTCACCCAACATTTTCTCCGCCTTTTACTATCTTTCTCTTGTTTTCTTTTTTTTTTAATTAAATACCCTACAACTACCGTAGCAGCTACAGATTTTGCATACGACATCTTATTTATAGTGTACACGGAATCAGAACAATCAAGCCCAAGTGAAATTGCGAGAGCAATTTGCTAGATTAAATTTGCGAACAATTAAAAGATAGTGTAGATAAAAAAGCAAGTACTTGCTGCTGCAGAACACCAGAAGCCCTGGGACAAAGCTGTAAGGAATGATCAGTGTGCATGCACAGTGAAAGCAGGCAGCCTGCTTTGGCCAGCGCCGAACCGCTCGCTACCCCCTCATTAATAAAAAAATCTTAACATGGTAACATTCGAGATTTTAATATAGATGAGTTTTTCCAATTTTTTTTTCTGATACATACCGTGTCAGTAGTAGTTTTACTAATGATCTTCTGACTCTCAAGCATGGCCTCAAACTGGGATTCATCAGAGCTCCAATATTCGACTAGCACGTTTTGTTTTCCGCTAGTGCACTTCCTTTGACTCTTCCTACTAGCTACTCCGATGCATTCTTTCAGCTCTAGTTCCAGATTGATGCAGTTGTCCTCCTCTTTGGTAGCTTTCTTGTAAGATCTTTTCGCAGTGTTGGTTATCTTGAACTCGTCATCGGTCGAGTCTGAGTGTGTTCTTGCACGCTTTTTGCCTTTTATTTTTGGATGTTTCTTTTTCGATTCGGTTTTCTTGTTTACTTCTTTGGATTCTGGTTTAGGTTTCGGTGGCGCTGCTACTACAGCTGCTGGTTTCGAAGCTGTTTCCATCTCAGCCTGCTCTTCACCTTAAAATCAAATTCGTTTTTTCTTGCAATTAGAATGCTTACCCCCATTTAGTTTGCAAAAATGGGTTACCGGGTTTTTTGGGAATTTTGCTACCTAATGAGTAATTTTATAGATTTAAATGTGCTCTTTCTGAATTTTGATTTTGTCTCCTCTTATCCATACCACTCGCCGGGCTATTTTGGACAAATGGCAGCAAAACGAAGTTATTTGGTTTATTTACAACCTATTTAAATTATATACAATTTATACAAAATGAAACTAGATAGAATTTCCTACAATTTACGTAGTAACCTTTTTTATAAAAATCATTGGCTTTGGCGTACGAGTGTCGCTCTGCTCAACAACGCAACATGTGACATTTAATTGCAACTGAATTAACCGAAATATAAAAAATATACTAACAATAAATATTTTATTATACGTTGGAAAATGTTCTCCGCAGGAAAGGAATGCATCGTCAGAGCTGAATAGAAATATTTAGTATGAATCATCAGTACACGTTTATCGTTTCGCAGCGTCGTTTGCATTTAGAGAACTTTGGCTTCTAGAAAAGTAAACTGTTTTATTTGTGGTGATCCACTTGCAAGAAATTGAAGAGAAGGAAAAAGGATTGGAGACGCGGTGGAGATGTACATTTTGAAAATACGATATTTTATTAGCGGAGGATACTTTTATTACACCGAGTCATCGTAGTGAATCATTTTCATCCATTTGCAATGAATACGTTACCTACGTGTGATCGCACTATATAAGAAGTGTCCCAAAAGTCATAAGATATATTTGTTTTTCAATAACTTATTGGTTATATTTGTACAAGTGTTGATGGGAACTTTGCTTGAAGTCGTTGTTACAGCCTTTTGGATATCCTGAAGGTTATCAAAACGGTTTCCTTTGAGTTCATTGTTGATTCTCGAAAAAAAAAATAGGAAGGAGCGAGACCAGGAGCATAAGGCAGCTGCGGCAGCGTTGCCACGTTGTGTGCAGCACCCAGGTAGCAGCGATGTCTTTTTGAGGGCGGAAACATTTGTTATTTCTGTCGACTCTTCTTGTTGACGATCATCCAGATCGCGGGTCATCGTCCAGTCCTTCCTTCGCCCAACTCGTAACTTGTACTTAGCTCAAAACTGCATCCCCGTAAGCTTCCTTAACTAGTGAGTGCGTTTCGGTAGCAGCTTTGTTGAACTTTGAACAAAATTTGATCACCCAACGTTGTTCGTTTGGATCAGCCATCGCGCGTCGTGACGAGGTTTCAAAACAGAGGTGCACTAATTCAACAATGCTGACGATCTAGATACTCTAGATGTTCAGAGCAGGAAAACTTGGATGCACTGCGAAGCTAAGGCTTTCCCCACTAAACGCGACAGGACCGATCGCACTACGACTAGTAGCGGAGCGACAAAAAAAATATTTCATGACTTTTGGGACACTCTCTATATCCAATGCAAATCATAGTAAAAAATATGCAGAGCATTTTTAGCTATTATGCAAACAAAAACCGCCTTATTGAAAAGTTGAAGCTGAGAAATTCATCAAAGAAGCCACGGAAGATACGCTAATAATAATCAAGACCACAGTGAGTATTTCATCGGGATTTTATTTCATAATAATTGTCAGTGAAGGTGTGGCTCTTCTTATTCCTTCCGTATAATCCCATCGCGAATAATGTGAAAGGAACAAAGGCAAAGAACTATAAAAAAATCAAACTACATTTTACTCTACATGTACGCTAAAACTAATAATTATAAAAAGAGGTTATAAAATAAATTATAGCAGTTTTTTTCTTGTTTAATTTTGTATATGAAAGTTTTTGTTGTGAAATGAGTCGTACAGGAGATATTATGGAAAAATGATTTTGGAGGTCATTATTCCAATATGGCGGTGCGAGCGGCAAAGGTCGCAAATTTGAACCTCGCAAAGAACACATTATGATCTATAATATTACCCATTCTCACTCCAGGTAAAAGAACCAAAAGACTATTACAATAATAACAGTATAATTAATGAATGAATGAATTCAGACAGAGAGGCTTTCTGGTGACCAGAACCACCTATAAACGGGCCCTTATGCACCTCTCCTTACCCTAGTTCCCAAGTCCAACCCTCATCGCAAAGGTGAAGATGACCTTGAGTCCTACCCATCTTAAATCCTCAGATTTAAGAACCCTTTAACCTAGTATAGCCTGCCTGTGAAACCCAAGAGCTTCACAGTGACATAGAATGTGTACCGAGGATTCTTCCTCCTCGCCACAGCGTGTACACGTCAGATCACTTGCCACCCCCAACACAAGTGACGTTTGAAAGTGCTATGGCCGGATAACAGGCCGACAAGTAACCTTAGCTTGCTTCTGTCCTATGAGAGACATAACCGCCCCACCTTGGCCAGAGGTTCTAAAATAAGTTCTCTAGCTTGACGAAGATGTCTAGATAAGATGCTGATTTTGCAACCACACCTCTATTTTCCTTCTACTGCCAGTCCCACAGCCGGCTCAGGACCCAGGAAATTATTCCTGGGCCCTCGCCCTGCGAGCGCGTCCGTCATTTCATTGCCACCAACCCCAGAATGACTCGGCATCCACATAAGTGACACCATGCCGGAATGTCACCCAAGACCTTTCTACATTGCAGAATGAGTCCTCAAGGCTTTCAATGCTACCTGACTATCAGAGCAGATGGTGATTCGCCTGCTAGGCCCCTGAATTTCGTGAATACGAAAGACACAAGCTAAAAAATATAACAGTATAAGTAAGATAAAACCTTTGCCATTGAGCAGACAATACTTGCGACAAGTGTGGGAATTCGAAGCGTCATTGATCAATCCTGAATATAACCACAAGAAGTTAAAATACAGTACTAACCCTCTTTAATCTCAATCTTGTCTTCTAATAGCTGATCAAAAAGCAAGTTGATTTCCGACTCGCTCAGTTTTGGCTTTGATTCATTCCGTATCACTCTCTTACAACTGGCCACATAGTTTTCGATTAACTCGTCGTTGTCGATAGGAGGAATAGCCCTGATGTCCTCGTCAATATCTTCTACTTTGGACTTTGCTGCATTCTTGAATATTCTACCCATGATCATGCATTTCTTCTTGGTGATATTTTCCTGCGCTTTGGGCTTCTTCACCACGCTTGAAGCCAATGAAGATACGCTGGAGTCTCTTTCTACGGTGAAGGTGTCCAGATAGTCTCTGCTATCCGTATCGCTCTCTTGTTCTGTCGGTTCGCCTATGGTTTCCTGAGAATCTGTCGTCTTCACGTTTTTAAACGCTTTGAAGTCTGGTTTGGTGAAAACTTCCGTGTTGTCCTGGGTTTCTTCAAAATCGTACACATCATAGTTTGTTTCAGGTTCCTCGGACTGGATTACGATATTCGTGTTGGGGGATCCTTTCTTCTTATTTACCTTAAAAATACATGGATCAAATTATATCACCAATATTTAGGCTCTGTATTGGAAGAATGGGCCGATTAGGTCTATTTATGGGGCATATTGAAGAAAAGGACATACTGGTCGACTGTCCCAATTAAGTAAATAGGCTCAACCTAACATGCATAAAACTGAGACCTATTGGTAAGATATGATGACTGTACCCAAGAGACAGCAAGATAGAGACAGTATGGTTGAATAGATATGAGATATGAAAAGCACTCAAGCCAAATTTTATCGAAACGCAGTTGGTGATAGATAGCGACAAGAATATTTAAAAATATTTTCCACTTACAATGTTGTAAAGCAACTTACAATCTCTTATGAGAAAAAATGTTACATCACATTTAATGAATGTTATCTGAAAAGTTTATAAACTCAACAACTTCAGTGGCAAATGTATTTTCAATCATACATAGTATAAAACTACTGATTTACCTTGAACATCATATTGCTTCCAACTTGTGATTTTTTTACTGGTTTAGACTTCCTTGAAGCTTTCTTCGGCGATTCCTCCATCTTCTCCACTTCATCACCTTTCTTGGATTTCTGTCCCGTATTCAACACTTCGTCCATATTCAGTTCTTCGGTAGGAATGGACACTTTCAAACCTTCAAACACCTTCCTGGCTCCTTTGGTCATGATCTTTTTCACATCGATTGATTCGTCTGGTTTAGTATTTTCGGAGGAAGTGACCTCAAGGGGCTTGAAAATTTCGTTGGCACTGTTAAAAAATATAAATTTTGTAATAAAAGTGCCACTACATATGCCAATTCAGATTTTGATGTTGTTAAATAGGTATCTTATTTAAACCGGTCCTCACTGGTTATAAAAATAATAGGAAAGGAATATAAGAAATGCCCATCAACGTCAGCCAATACCATTTATAGGATCTCTTATATTCCCTTTTATAGCCCGGTCAAAAGTTAAATGGAAAATGATAGCAATCTACTGGTCTTCTATCAAAATAATACCTCAGTGTATTGATTAAAAAGTATATATTGATTCTAAATTTATCAAATTAAAATTCAATCCCATTTACTATTAATTTCTTATAAAAACTGCTAAATTATCTATCCATTATGGTTCAACATTCGGAAGATCATGTGTTTTTAGGAATTTCAAGTCAAGAGTGAAAAGTTCGTAACAACGGTAGCATTTGCTAAAAAAATTCGGATATAAAGATTGTGAGAACGATAGAAACAAAAATTAAAACGAGCAAATAAAAAAGAAACACTTAGGCAGTCGGCAATCGCAACTTCATGTAGGGTTTAAAACGTTGACGTTCAAATGGCATGAACATCTATGCAGTCGAGATTGTGTTTGTTTGAACCTCAGGTGAAGTTTATCGATAGGTTCTAAATTAAGAGTTTTGCCGTCATTTACGAAATTCAATGGATTTCTGCTCAGTAACTTGAAAAATTAAGAACAAGCTCCTCTCACGTCCTAGTACGTCCAGAACATTCTAAGGCTAAGGCTGTTAGAACTTTTCCTATTCGTCAACACCACCCTTGACCAGAGAGGAGAGGTCGCTTGTACTCCTAAAGATAAAGCAGCCAATTCTACTGTAGCCTTCTAAGGAAGCATACCGACTACCACCACAAACGTGAACTCAGAATGGAAGGTCAAATCTCAACATCGAGATGTAAAAAGCATCATCTAAAATCTAAACACTTGGAAAGCTACTGGTCCTGACCAAATTCCAGTCATTGTCCTTAAACGCTGTGCCGCTGAGCTTGCACCAACTCTTTGTAAGCTCTTCAAACTATCGTATCAGCGAGGCGTGTTTCCTGCTGCATGGAAGATTGGCTGCATACAACCCATTCCTCATACACCGATCCCATCAATTATAGACCTGGACTTGTCACAGCAAAAAAATCTACCTATACACTTATACCTTTTGTTCAACTGCAATTTTATTTTTAACAGCGAAAAAGATCATCCCAAATTGTTATTACCAGTAGCAGGTCATAGACGTATGATGTACTTATTTATGAGTATATGTCATTATTGAAATAAACTCATTTTGTTAAAGAATGGACATGTGCTGCTTTTCCATATGTCTCTTAAATTGAAAAACATGGCGAATCCCGTGTTGTTGCACTTGACATATCGAAAGCCTTCGATAGAGTGTGGCATGAGGGACTTCTGGTCAAGCTTGCTGCTTATGGACTACCACCTGGCTTGGACCAGTGGCTAAATAGCTTTTTGAACGACCGATCTCTGTTGTAGTCGAAGGCTGTTCATATTATTATTTATTTTCAATGAACGTTGATGTTCCGCAGGGATCTGTTCTATCCCCTACAATGTTTCTGCTGTACATAACTGCTGGAAATAACATCCAATCCAATCTACAGCTTCTTAGACGACAGTACATTAATATCGTGCATGGAACCAGGCAAGCCACTATAATACCAGGAGACGGTACGTCGGCGAAAGCAACATGCCTTACAGATCAACGTATGTAGATATCAAAATCATTGTCGAGTGTGGATTAGTAAATAAAGTACAGTTTAACGTACAGCAAATTGTACCTTCCGTCAAGCTTTGGGGATCAATATCAACAACAACATGTCCTGCCACGACCACGTCGTCAGTATTAATAAGACGGCATTCCATAAACTTGAAGTTTTATTCCGGTGTAGGAAGCTCTATACACCCGAGCAACTACTGCTGCTCTACAAGGCACAGATCCGACCGGAGTATTGCTCCCATGTGTGGTGATGCGCTCCGAAGCACTCTCTAAAGCTTCTGGACACTATCCAGAAGAGAGCAGCTAGACTAATTGATACTCCTGTCAGAAAGGTCCTCCACAGGCTGGATCACCGAAGAAGGGTGGCTGCACCACAGGCTTTCAGCCTTTGCGAGAGGCTGACCATAAAAAAATGCTTTGTTTTGTGGGCCTTAGGAAATCGGGCGGTTCACACCTATGGGACCTAGTTTAAGGTGCCAACGCACTTAGATGAAGCGTTGCGAAGCGAAGCGTCATTTAGCTGGTGTCCGCGTACTGGTGCGAAGATTCGCGTCACGACGCGATGCGAATTTTATTTGTTTCAGCAGTTGATCGCAGTATCTTACCAAGTGAGATACAATTAGCAGTTCGTCAGAAGAGGAACTCTTAGTATTAAGTTTAATTGCCACTATGGAAAAAGGAGAAAAGGTAAAAAACAAGAAACACGTCTGGGTTCATAACATAAATAAATAAAATTTCAATCTAAATACTTTTTTACGATGATATCAAAAATAATTAAATTACCTTAGTAATTGATATCTCTGTATTATAGCCACAGACTGCAATTTAGCACAGCTTATTACCAAATAATGCTAAAAACTGAAATATGAGAGGAATATCAACAAGTATTTAGATCTTCTCGCTGTCTGGTACCTCGCATTGAGGCGAAGCGTCAAGAATCGTCAAGAGAAACGACTCCTAGTTGGTTCGCCATAATGCGCGGGCTGCCATATAGGCTAATGTAAATTTCTCTGGCATCAAATCCACAATGTTCTTCGCGACCCTTTGGCTAAGTGCGCGGGCACGTTTAAAGGACTGTCGCCAAGTAATGGTACGCTTACATAAATCGGCATCGCACGGACGGTACGGATCGGAAAAAGTTACTTTCTATTAAATTTAGGCCCGATTTTATCAACATGCATATTTAACAAAGAATTTCATAAAGCTTTTCTATTGGTTGTTATTTAGCAAAAGCTTTCTATTGGGTATTGCGGGCTAGGTTAATAAATATCGTCCAATAGTATTTTATCAATATTGAAAACAAAACGTCAAAGGTGGATGACACTTTTCATCAAACTATTGTTGTATGTTTGTTGCAACATAGGCGATGAATGAAGTTTGGAGCTTGAGACGAAGTCGACGATCGAAATAAATCTCTTTTTGAATGGTTGAAATTGGATCACAAATCCCGGTAGAAAAGTACCGAATCCCAAATCAAATATGTACCGTTGAGGCGATCCCTTCGCCGAGATGGCGGGTGGCCGAGTGGTATGGTGGCCGACAACGCTTGGCTGTTTTGTGGGAGGTGATGATGGGTGTTGGTTCGAGACCCTGCCCGTGCAATTACTTTTTTTCATTTTTTTTTAACCAAAATATTTATTGATATACGTTTTACTCATATTACACACATTTTTTTGTACGATCGACATAAATGTGTTTTTGAATCAAATTTTATTAGACATTTTACTTGGCATCCAAAAGCTAAGTACCGGAGGTGGTGGAGAATTCAGTCAGTGGAAGTGAACTTTATTCGTCAATATCAATCGCCAATTGCTCTGATAGCGGTATCAAAATGAAATTATTCCAAAAAAGTATAATTATTCGGAATTTTTGTTGCGCTAGTAAAACACCGAATAAAATTTGATTCAAAAACACATTCACGTCGATGGTACCAAATAAATGTGTGTAACTATGAGTAAAGCGTATATCAGTGAATATTTTGGTTAAAAAAAAAGAAAAAAAAAGTAATTGCATGGGCTGGGTCTCGAACCAACACCCATCAACACCTCCCACAAAGCAGGCAAGCGTTTCGAACATCATACCACTCGGCCACCCGCCATCTCGGCGAAGGGATCGCCTCAACGGTACATATTTGATTTGGGATTCGATACTTTTTTACCGGGATTTGTGATCTAATTTCGACCATTCAAAGATATATTTATTTCGATCGTTGACTTCGTCTCAAGCTCCAAACTTCATTCTACGCCTATGTTGCCACAAATATACATTTTAGTTACAACTGTTACAAGTATTTTCATGAAGTACGTCACACGGGTCGGGAGCCGTTGGCGTGTTTTCGTTTAGCAGAAGAAAAAACCAGCGATCAAATGTACAGTTTTTCCGGAATCTGATTGGTTGAAATTAGCAATTGCTAAACTTTTGATTAAACAAGAAAATGCAATTTTTCACCCATCTAGGATGGAAAATCAGACTGGATAAGATACTAGATGGTTCGTAATGGTCGATTTGTATATAAAGCATGTCATTGTTCACCTTTTTGAGGTAAACTTCAAGAGAAATCAATAGTTTTCAGAGAACTTTGACAGATGCATGTTCTTGAACGGGCTGCTCTGATAGGTCAAAGCCTTTGTTAAAATGCGCCTGTTGATAAAATCGGCCCTTAATGGACCATCGCACATGCGTCAGGACGGTAGGCATCGGATTTTCAAAATCCGGCGAAAATATAGCAACTAGAAATAAAGCCGGCCGATGCGTGCCGTACGTGCCGATACCGACGCGACGTATGTGCGATGCTAATCGGCGATTGCCGAGGCACCGTCGGCATTTTCCAAGTTTCTACCTGTACTGCCTGCAGACAGTATTGCCATTCATAGCAACTTGTCGCGAAAATAGCGACATTTTGATTACGTTAAGACGTAGCGGCGATTTAACAAAATAAACCGATTTGTCGCGGCTTTTTGAATAACTCTGTTACTATCTTTTTTTCGCCACTAATTACTGCTCGTCTATTCTTCTTTTTGGTTTTGCCCAGCCTGTCTTGTATTGGTGTCGAGACCACAGCATAGTAAACAATCAGCACAATGTCTCAGGTTGGCGGCAATTACACGCGCATCTCCCCTTTTGGATAATTATTTGTAGAGATGCTAACAATACTTCGATACTTGAAATGTATCAATCACCGACTATAAACCTAGGTATCAATACTTCTGCACTAATATCGAATATTTTTGTCTTAGATGCTTTTTGAGCGATTCCAAGCTGGTATCGCTACTTTTGTAGCGGTATCGGTATCGAAAATAGTTATGAATCGAATAACGAACCAAACGCGCCTCCATTGGCGTGCACAGCTCTATACTTTGATAAAAAATATCGAATTGGTGCCGGTATCGATATTTTTATTTTTGCATCTCTACCTAGATTTCACACCCGTGAAATTATCCGAAGGTCAAATTCTGTGGGAACCATTTTTATATAGGAAATCCTCAGAGATATTCTGCTGGTTGTTTACTATGCTGTGTCGAGACTATGTATATTATACATATACCTAACATCAATTGCATCCCCCCCCACGAAAAGTGTTATACACATTTATACATTTATACGTTATTTTTGTGGGGCGACAACGTAGCGACATTCAAGGCGGCTCAGTAGCGAATTTCAATCTGATCTGCCTGGCAACACTGCATGCAGATCATTTGCATATTTTGCAACTGATTTCCAATTCTTCCGACGATTCCGATCAGCTATGTGCGGTACCTTAATGAAGAATCCGTACCGTACCGGCCGTTCCATCTGTATCGTTCGTCCGATGCCAATTTATGTGCGCATACCCTTACCCTTCTTTTCTCTGTCTACGTTCGGTGACTGCGAGTAGATAATACATAACTAGAAATATTCATCCAGATTTAAAAACTTACCGATTCAAGGGTTCGCGTTCCTCCTCATCAATCTGGAACCCAAAGTTCCTGGTCTTGCCGCCGTCCCTCTCCACATCCACCGCCGTCTCTTGCCGCATCTCCCAATTGGACGATATGGTATTGGAGCCAGACGCGTCGTCATCGTAACTGCTACCCAGGGGAGTTGCGATCCGTGAGTTGCCGTTGCTCGACTCGTCTGCCTCTTCGAACGGCGGCTTATGAGGCACGCCCTTGTCTTTCGACCAAGCGTACTGTTGCTTGTTCACGTGTCTGCTCTTCGACACTTCCGAACCGCTCTTCAGTAGGCTGCAACATTCCAGGAACAGTTCTTCGTCTCTGTTCAGCGTTTTCCGTAACTTTTGTTCTTCGTAGTTACGCAGATTCGCGCTGTCCTCAGATATTTCTTCGTATTGTGCTGGCTTGAGGAATGTGTCGTCGCCGGTTTTCTTCGGTTCGGTCTGAGATTCGTCTACGATTTTCGTTGTATCCACGCTGGACGTCACCCGTCTCTCGGAGTTATTCGAAGATAGGGACATGTCATCGGCGTAGCTGACACCGCCGGTCTGATTTTCGATGATATTTTCGAGCAAACTGATTTGTTTTTCCAAAATAGACGTTTTCGATATTAGATAGGGTTCTGTGATAGAATCACTCGGGACAGAATTGTCCGACTCAAAGCTCTTTCTTTCACCAAGGCTTTTGTATCTCTTATACTTCGGTTCCACCTCAGCGCTACTCTTCATGATTATATCCACGAAATTTTTGTTTTGTTCTATGATGGGAGTCTGTAACGCGTTACTGTTTGAACTATCTAATTTTAGTGAATCAGAATACGAAGAAGTGACAGGTTCAATGGGGGATTCTATACGCTCTAGATCTTTACCTTTTTCGTCACCTCTTACATTCGAGGCTTCCCCTGCATCGTTAATTTCTGTATCTTGTTGAGATTCACAGGATTTCAGCTTTTCAGAAGCCTCCCTTGCTTCGATCTCAGACAACTTCTGGATGTGCGTTAGAGTTCTTTTGTGCTTCACTAAGCTTTCCACTCTCACAAAGGACTTGTTGCAAATTTCGCAGTAATTTTCGCTATTCTTCTCATTTCCTTTGGCTTTGCTTTTAGATTCCGCAGTAAGTTCTGAAGACATAGACTCATTTTCATCTGTGGTTATTTTGATGGACGGCGTGATGCACTGCAATGCTCTCTTGGTTTTCTTGGATGAACAGTCTCCGCTGATGGACAAGCTTTCCGTTTCTGGACTGTCTGTGAATTCGTAGATTTTATCAGCATCCTTCTTTTCAATATTCCTGTCTGCGCTAGCTTTAATGAGGAGGGTAGACTTTTCTAGAAGATTATCGAATACGTTGTCGAAGTTTTGATCGTTGAAATCCCTGGAAGTATCTTCCAAGTTGTTCAGGAACGAATTTTGAGGCTTTGGAACATACATCTCCTCAGTCGTCGATGCTTTCAACAAGTTGAACAGTTCGTCACTATTCATCTTTTTCGCAACATCCTTTTCATTACTGATCTTATTTTCTTTCGCCACTGTTTCTTTTTTCTTTGCATTATTTTTATTTTCTAACGCGTCTAAAATGGGATCAAACTCATTTTCATTGTACGAAGCAATTTTTCTTGAACTTCTCCTACTCCTCCTTAACTCTTGGTTTTCTTCCTCGAGCTGTTTTGGCTCTGCTGTCTCTTCAAGGTCATTTTCAGCACTGAGTTCCCTTTCGATACTGTTTCTGAGCTCCTCTAAACCTGCCAAGTCTGCAACTAAATCCGCCAGTAGTGGAGCCTTTTCTTGCAAGATATCTTTTGGGAAGTCCATTGGGTCGATAACAGGAATTAATTTGGTTTTAGTTTGTTTCTTTGTGTTTTTGACAGGAGCTGTAGAATCTTCATCTGTTTTTTTCCTGCCAATTTGTTTGTTTCTTTCGCTTTCTGTCAACTCAGCCAAAGCGTCATCGTGAATGTGCTCCAAAGCTTTAACTTTTGCTGATCTTACAGCTCTCTTTCTTACGCCTTCTTCAGCCGGTTCAATTTCTGGCTCTATCAGACCTACAATTTCTGAATGCAATCTTTTCTTTGTTGGTACTTTCTTTTCAACTGGTTCTTGTTCAACGATTTCTTGCTCTAAAAGGGTACCAACTGTTATCGGCAGCTCTTTTTCGTCCAGGATGGTTTCCAATGGTTTCTGTTGATTCAACTGATCGATAACTAGGTCTATGTCATTTGTTTCAGCAGTCTCGTCTGGCGACAAAGCGGATTTTCTGCCTTTTCTTTTTACAACTCTTTTAGATTTAACGTCAGTAATCTTATTTTCAGAAAGTTCTTTATCACTTTGATTTAAAACGTCATCAATTTTTTCTGTATCCACATGTTGATCTTTTAATTGAGCTAGATCCGAATAACTTAGCTCAGGGAGCGTAAGTGCTGATCTTTTTGACTTTTTCTTTGCTTTACTTGCTTTATTTTCTTCTATCTCTCTATCAATTTCCTCTAGAATAACCTTTTCTCTATCAAGCGTATCTGTGATATCTCCAACAACATCCTTAATGCCTTTATCTGCTAGTAATTGTTGCTCTACATTAAGTTCTTCGTTTATATTTGTATTGAAAACATTAGCTTGGCTGTTATCAATATCCACAAAGTCTTTTTTTTCTAAAGGATCTGCGGTTAAGGTTGAACTAGCAATTTCACTACATTTATCGTCTTTTATAATATGTGCCTTTGCATTGGTTTCAGTTTGACAATGCTCTTGCATAATACTTCCATCTTTTTTGTCATCCTTTCTTGTCATGTTTGTACTTTGTTTAGTAGATTTGCTATTTTTTATTTCACCAGATATATTTACATCGTCGATACTACTGCCAGTATTTACAGATTTTTTGTGCTTATTATTTTCAGCCATTTTGGCTCTCGTTCTCCTCTTCCTTGCTATTTTCCTGCCTTTTGTAGTGCTGGGTAAACTTTCCTCGATATAATTCTCAACTATATCAAAATTATTCGTATTTGCATCAGTTTTACCGAAAATATCTTCTCTAGTATCTCTGCTAATTTCTTGGGTTTTCATGTTGTTAGTTTCATTATTATCGATTTCGTTACAAATTTCATTCAAAATATCTTCATTCGTATCGATTTTGTTCAAGAAATCGTCATCAATATTGTTAATACTGATATCATCCACCAATGAACTTTCTAAATACGATCTTTCATTGACACTCAAGAAATCCTGCTGCACACTTTCAGATCTTCTTTCGATGCTGTTGGAATCTTGTCTACCGGTCAAATGGTCGACTTTGTTTTGACCATCAATGTTTCTAAATATACTTTCATCCCTACTTATTAACTGCTCGTCAAGATTTTTTAGACTGTCGTCAGCTGGTAGATCCACTAATGGTTTATCTTCAATACACGAAGCTTGAACGGAACTTCCAATCTTCTTTCCCCTTTTATTTGTTTTTCTGTTTCCTGTTCTAACCTCCTCCACTTCACTGCAACTTTTATTGGTATCGATGTTATATAATATCGAATCATCAGCTAAATCTGAGACCTGTGATGTGTTGTACTGCACTACAGTCTCTTTAGCTTTTCTATTTGCAAGTTTCTTGGTCTTTGTACTAACATCGTCTGCTTCAAGGTCTTCACATATTTTTTCTTCATTAAAGATTTTGCCATTACGAACTGTTGATTCCATAAGCTCTAATTTTTCGTTGGAGGAATTTATTTTTTCCGCCTCTTCAGGTGCAGATTGTTCCAGCAATGATAGTTTTATAGCTCTTCTAATTTTTTCTTCAAGACTGACAACATCTTCTATAGGCTGAATTTCTTCTGCATATGCATTTTTGTACTCGTTAGACATTTCTTTGTCTTCTTTGACAACTTTCTGATTCTTTTGTTCAACGATATTCGAATTCTCTGTTACAACTGGCGCTAGATTGCATTTCCTAGGTAATCTAAGGGAAAGTTCAATCGGCTTTTCAATCTCGAAATCTTCGCTTTCATTGAAAGCGTAGATACTGTCAATATCTTTAATTTTTTCGTTTCCTGGCTCAGATGGGCCGTCATCTATTAAATCAGTTGTAGGTACGGTACTTGATATTTTATTGACACCTTTGGGCTTTGCTTTAGGTTCAATAAATTCTTTAACAGTGGTATTTAGTGCTTCCGTTATTTTTTCGCATTTCTTATTAATTCTTCTCGATCTACCTTTTGATGTTTGTTTTCCAATATTATTCACTTCTAGACTTACCTTTGTAGAACAAAGACTACTATTTGCTGTTAATGAAACGGTTTCGTTCGCAGCAGTATGCTCTAGAGTTTGGTTATCAGAAATATTACTACTAGTGATATCCACTTTTTCGTTCAGTTCAGGTTTATCATTCCAGGCTTCTATTACACAATCTGATCCTAATGGTTTAGTTTCACTTTGATCAACTTCTTGGCTCAATTCTTTGGTTTTCTGTACCTTTGACACGGTACTTTCAGATTTCATAACATCAATGAATTCGTCATCCAGATCATCAAAACTGTCAGCGTCCTCTGGATTAATTTCAGGAGCTGTCTCCGCTTTGTCATCAACAGTACTTTTTAAATCGACATTAGTTCTTTTTAATGATTTTTTTGTACATTTTCTACCCTTTGCTTTTTGTTTACGTTGCTGCAACGTCCCATCAGTAAGACTGTCACTTTTTGTGGCTCCTTTCAGTTCTGGAATTATTTGATTTTCAATATCCTGCATAAGAGTTCCCAATTCGTTATCAAACACGCTCGTAGCCTCCAAGACATTATGAATTGTAGCTTCCATTTCTTTGTCAGATTTTTTGCTACATTTTTTCGATCTTGTTTTCGGTTTTTCCCTTTGCTGCTCTATCTGAATACCCCGCATAAGCTCGTTCTCAAAAATGTCAACCATATTCTCGTACTCACTGCTGTTTGCTCTTCTAGGCTCTTTGTCATCGGATTTTGTTTCGTTAACGTTTGAATTCAATTCGTTCGTGGTTACTGGTATACCACTCACTTCTTCCAATTTCTTACTTCTTCTAGACCTCGAATTCGATCTCAAATTATTTTGTTCCGAAACCTCGTTTTCTATTAAGTTTATATCATCTGGTGCATTGATTATGGGTTTTCCGCATATTCGATTACTTTTTCTGCTTTTAAATTTAGTTCCATCTGTCTGTGGTACATCAGGAACAATCTTGTCCAAAGCGTCCAAAGCATTTTCAAATTCATTACCGAAAACGTTCGTTGCTTGCAAAACAGCGTCAATTGTTGAATCTAGCTCTTTTTCAACTACTTCTAATTTTTCATCTATGACACTACGGTCTGATAATGGAACTACTTTTTCAGCTACATTTGCTTTACCTTTTCCTTTTTTCCTATCAATATCCTCAGATTTATTGCACACATCTGTGGTTGTTTTTACTGTATGTATATCGGAGTCAACAATAGCATCGATATTTTTATTACTCCTAGTTCTTGTTTCTAATCGAATAAGCCCATCTGGGTCCGTACCCGCTATTTGTTCAGTTTCGAAGTTAAAGACAGCAGGTTCTTCCATTTCAGCTATTTCCTTTCCGGTATCAAAAAAGATGTCGTCTATATTTTCTAAAACGTTTATTTTATTACCACCATCGAATATCTCACCAGTGTTGGATTTCTGTTTACTTCGTGTCGATCTTTTGCCTTTAGTCTTTTTCTTTGGCATCCTCTTTGTTCCATTACTGATCCCGTCTATCTGTAATGAATCACCCAACTTTTCTGTTTCTATAATATTAGATGAAATGGGTATTTCGTCTAACTCCATGTCCATCTCCTCTACAGATGCGTCTTCTGTTTGATTTTGATTTGATTCATCTAGGCTTCTTAGGTTTTGGTTATTTGGGTCGAATGAGCTCTGTTCAGTTTCAACTTCAGGGAGTTTAATATCGCTTACATCAGTATCTTTAAGAAACGTATCAGCAGGACTAAACCTTATTATAGGCGTTACGCCTTTTTTTGGCTTTTTGATTACTAGAGCAAAATCTTCGAAAAGATCATTCGGACCTTTGAGGTCAGTCTTTTTAAAGCTTTTAGATTTCCTTCTAGTTTTTTGCTTATTGATTATTATTCGGATTGACTCTTCAGTGGGCGTTTTTGTTATCTTTTGATTTTCACGAAAATCAACAAGCTCTTTCTCGGGGAGATTTTCATCTTGCCTTGCATAATCCGACGATGTGTTTAGTGGATTGGATGTTTTTGATATCTCATCTGTCTTCTCAAGTACATCTGTGGTTGATTCACCATTTTCGGATTTTTTGTTTAAATTAGGTTGTGTGTATTTTTCAAGTGATTCTATATCCAACTGTTCTGAACTCTTGAAAACCACAGCCACATTATTAGTCATTACATTAGTATAAAAGTCAGGCTTCTTTCCGGGTAATGATTTTTTCCTGTCAGCGACTTGTTTTTTAGTTGAAGCATCACTGCTAATCGAGACAAATCGTTTCATGTCATACATATCAAAAATTGATGTAACGTCGCTGTCTTCCCTCCTTGGGGTGTTCATAATATCTGGTTCAACATAGCTTATTTGGGGCTTCTTCCTCAAATTACGAGGCCTTTCAAAAATATCGTCGTCAAATTCTGTAATTGAGTTATCTATAGATTTTTCAATGCCCGAATCATCCGTAACAGCGTCCTCAATAGGTTGTTCTTTAACATGTTTTTGACGTTTTTTTGGCGACTTTGATCGGAACCTACTTTCATTGGACTTTCTAGATTTTTTCACAGGAGCGGAACGAGATCTGAGCCGATTACTTCCAGGTTTCAGATTAAGCTTTTCGCTTTGTTTTTCCGTCAACTTTTTCTTACTAGGACTATCATCCTGCAGCACATCCGATGTAGTCATGGCAGGTTCATCAGTATCTTTCGAAGATGAGTCACCAGATCCCAAAGAGGTTGCATTTAAATTAGAAGTGTTGGTATCTTCGGTAACTTCACTCGTGTCGTTTTGCAAACCGGAATTTTTTCTCGATGTTGATCCAACTTCACTTTCTTCATTCTCAACAGCACTCCTCTCTTTCTGGGATATTTTATCATTAGCAACTTTTAGTTGATCAAATACTTCATCAATATTATTTTGAGCCAAATTGACATCGTTCTTCATTGATGCATTGTCACTATCAGTCATTTCTGGATTCTTGATAATAAGACTTATGCCTGCCCCTTGAGCCTTATTAGAGGCCTTAGCTCTACCTTTTCTTCTTGGAAGTACTTTATTTTTCTCAACAGCATCCGAAGTTTTAACACGTTTCGCTATCTCATCCGTATCGCATGAATTTTGTAACTGGTCTAATTTATCTTCTATTAGTTGATGGAGAACCACAGAGGGATTTATTAGATCATTATCTTTCTCTAATATATCTAAATCTAATAAAGATCTCTCACTTTCATTGACCTCTTTAGTTGCAAGGCAATATTCCTCCTGCGAAGGATTCAAATGCTTCTGATTTTGAGCATCTATCATGTCAGCAAAGTTACTCGTATCAGATTTCTCGGTCAGTCCATCACATTTACCTTTTATTGCCTTTTCTGTGGGAGTCTCTTGCTCTAATGGACTTGATTCTAAGGAATGACTAACAGTTTCGTTGTCTTCTTTAGCAGTAACGCAGGATTTAGGTTTTTTCAATTTCACTTTCTCCACAGATTCCTCTTTTTTATCTTGTAGTTCTCCCGTGGTGATGGAATTGCCGTTAATAAACTTTTTCATTTTTCTGGTAACCCTCTGATCAAGAAAATCGCTGAGAAATAGTTCTGACTCGCTGTTTGACCTTAACAGGGATTCGGATATACTAATGGATTCTCCAGTTTCACAGTTGTCCAAAGAGTTTGTAGAATCTGACATGTAGTTTCTATTGAACATGTCTCTTGAATCTTCTGATGATTCAGATTCAGATATTTTCATGCTTGCGTTTTTTGCAGCTTGCTCTTTTGTCCTTTTGGATCTTCTTTTTGTTAACAGTTCCTCATTTTTCATGGAGATATCGTCAGCGGATTCGTTGTCTTCAGAAGCGCTGGAGTCGACAAGATTTTGCTTGCCTCCGACTCTCCTGGCAACCCTATCGCCCCTTCTTGAAGATTTTTTTACTGGATGGACAGGTGCAACAAAAGGAATTTCGCCAGGCGTAGGTCTTGCTGATTCTATTATTTCATCCTTCCTACTATCTGCACTATCAATGGCAACAGTATCAGCATTGTCAGATGGTAAATCTCGACTAAGAATATTTGACTTTCTTGATGTTCCGCTGTCTTTTTTTGGTGTTTCAAAATTTTCAGTCGTAACAAAAGTTTCCTCACTCGGTCTTTGATTTGTCTTATCTACAGTTATAGTGTCTTCAGTGGGAACATGTTTTTGACCACTTTTTGTTGAATGATCAGATGTTTCAGAAACTTTCGATCTACTAGACGATCTTGAAGATTTTCTTTTGAGCGGCTGTTCTTCGGTTCTCTGAACAACTGCGGCCTCTGAGTTTCTGATTTTCGATACACTATCCTCTGAAGCGTTTGACCCTGTTCCAGTTACATCAAATACTGCTTCTCCTCCTTGTTTAAGAAAATCATCAGAATCAACAGCTGAGTCTATAGTGTCTATCATTTTATCATTTTCATCAACAGATTCGCAGCCTTCAGAAGCACTGAATTCGAAATGTGTATTATAATCCAAAGATGTATCTGATAACGATTTTAACGATTTAGATGACATTGATCTTCTCGTTTCTCTACGACTTTGGAATTCGTTATTTTGTAATCCAGCCTGTTCATCCACGATATTCAAATTTTTAGTATCAATTTCCTCTTCGGATATTTTTGTTCTTTTTGATCTTCTGGTTGAGGTAATAAATGTCGCTTCGTCGGGAGAGGAATTTGAATTAAATGAGGTATCATCAACTGATTTATCGGTATTAGATATATTGGGATCAGTATTTGCCGTATCAGTGCCTAATTCGTCATTCGACGATGATTGCGAAGCATTGGAAACTTGTGCAGGAGCAAGTTCCTTAGCTCTTCTTTGTGGTAGTTTTCTTCTGACTGATTCAACTACAGAACCATTAAAATTAAAAGTTTCAGACGTATCTGATGAAATTTCAATGACGGCTGAATTTTGTTCCAATTCGTTCAGAGAAATATCTGCTTCTAAATTCTTGTTAACTTTTTCTGTATCGCCAGAATCCGAAATAGCCTGGACAATTTCTGTTTTGTTTGTTTTTAAAGCCTTCGCTCGCCTTTTGGGTGTTGTTCTTTGAATAGGTTCCGAGTTAGGAGTTAATGGTGAGCGTTCTTTCTCTAAATTTGATGCATTAACTCCATCTTGTTTGTCGTTATCTCTTCCATGGTTATCGGGATTTAAAATCACATCGATTTTTTCTGTGGTACTTGAATTGTCAGTCATTCTTGCTTTACTAGTTCGCTTCAATACTTTCTTTTGGGATACTTTTAATGAAATAAGATCTTCCTCAACGTCTAGCATATCATTTTCAATTAACCCACTAGTATTTGCATAGGTATCAAGATCTTTACCAGATGGTTCAGTGTCTTTTCCTCTAATCAAAGGGTAGTTCAAATTTTCCATTAAATCATTGCCGAGGTTCACAGCTGGATCTTCAGCTGATGACTCACCCAGAGTTTTTAAGGACATTGACCTTCTTGACTGTTTACTACCGTGCTTCTTGCGTGAAGTCTTTGCTGCTTGCAGAATGTGAGAATTTTCATCACTTTCATTCAAATCAGGCGATACATTAATATTACATACACTAGAATTAAGCTCCTTGGTGACTTTTTCTGAATTACTCGTTCCTTTGCTAACGCTTTTTAGAGATTGGATTGGAACAGTATTAATAAATATTTGCTTCTCTGAAGATTCTATATCTGACTGATTAACACTCAATTCGCTGGCATCCGAAAAAGAGTCACTGTTATCAGAAACAGTCGAATGGGTGATGGCTTCAGCCTCATTGGCCGTCTTTATTTTTGAAACTTTGCCTCTTCTGGCTATTTTTCCTTTACGTCTC
Organism: Callosobruchus maculatus; assembly: GCA_951848785.1. NCBI lineage: Eukaryota > Metazoa > Arthropoda > Insecta > Coleoptera > Chrysomelidae > Callosobruchus > Callosobruchus maculatus. The sequence continues at coordinate 17,030,897 of CATOUR010000032.1, forward strand.
GATACTTTGACCTGACCTGGTTCCAAAGGAAGTGCAAATGATTCTTTGATGGTTTCATTCGAATTTGAGTTATTCTGATTCTCTGGTCTCAAACCCCTATCAGTGAAGTTTGATTTATATGATTCATGATCTTCCTTATTTTTCTCATCTGCTTGATATGTTGCTTTATTTGCCTCAACATCTATTTTTGAAATCCTCACTATTAGTGGTTCTTCACATTTATGATTTTCTATACTGTTTGGGGTCACTGGATCCGACAGGTTTGGATCAAGAACAGATGTTTTTGAAACTCTTAATTTTCTTCCATCCATTTTAGTTACCGCTTTTTGTTGTATGTCAATAGCAACTTCCACAGTATTTTTATTAGATTCATCAGTCGTATCAATGTCTTTATCTTCATGTATGCCATCGAACAGATCGAGTTTTGTATCAGACATTTTTTTAGATTTTCGAATATTTCTTTTTCTAAAGGTTATAAGTGGTAATTCAAAAGACGCATCAGATGTTTGTACATTATCAATTATAGCGTCATCCTTTTTATTTATACCAATGTCCTTATTCGAAGATTCACAGTTGTCAGATATATTGGACTCAATGTCGGAAGTATTCAACAGTTCCGATTTTCTACTAGATCGTTTTGGAAGTGTAGTTTCAAGAGGTTTTATAGAAGTATCTGATATATTATCGTCATCCTTAGTAGCTTTGCTGACATCACTAACGTCATTCAAAAATTCACAACTATCAGATACATTAGACTCAACATTCAATGTTTTCGAGAGCTTTGTCTTCCGACTAGATTTTTTCAGTAGCTTCATTTGAGATGGGCTGACGCAACTATCAGAAGATTCCAGAATATCATCTTTCGTAGTTTTGCTCAAATCTCCAGCGTCAATCGGAGATTCGCAGCTCTCAGATATTTTTGAGTCAACGTCAGATGCTGTCGAGAGTTTTGATCTTCGGCTAGATCTTTTTGGTGTCCTTACTTGTGATGACTTGATCGAGTCATCATGTTCATTAACAATATCTTCGCTATCCTTTGTTGCAATGCAAGCGTTATCCAAAGACTCACAGCTATCAGATATATTAGTCTCCGAATATGTTTTTTTCAAAGACCTTTTGTTGCGAGCCGTTCTTGTTGGGGTAGTATTATGCAGTGGTCCAATTGGATCGGCAAATACAATTGAATTAGTGTCAGACGTACTGTATAATTCGCTATCTGATGTACTAGAAGCTATTTCCGAGGTTTCTAAAATTCTAGTTTTTCGAGCAATCCTTTTTGAAACAGTACAGTCAGCAGCAATTTTATTGTCATCTTTCGTGACTGCAGGAGCATCACTCAAAGGTTCGTATTTGTCACATATTTTGGAATCTAGGTGAGATACCCTACTCTGCTTCAATTTTGAAACTTTTTCGGCAGCCTCATCATCAATTTGATCGTTGTAGTTTCTAGGTGGAGAGTCATTTAAATGTTCGGTAACATCGGGCACAGCATCAGCAGCTGATTTAGGAGATTTCAATGTTTTTGTTTTGCGTGAATTTCTTCTTGGAAACCTCACTTGCAATAGTTCGGTAGTTGAAGATAGCGGTTGTGGATCGGCAAGTGAGCCGTCTTGAACAGCTATATTCATGTTATTAGGAACCAATATTGATTCATCAGCATCCGATATACTAGAATCGATATCTGCATCACTCCCATCAGTGTTGGAATATTTAGGTTGACTACCTCTTTTTCGAATTTTGACTAGAACTGATGCATTTGGGTCAACGAATGATAGCTTGTCAGGAATTTTGGATGCATCACTACCAGATATACCCAATTCAGATCCTAAAATGGTTTGTTCAGTTAATTTTGATTTTATAGTCAATTCAGTTTGTATCACTTCCGCAGGTTTCGCAATATCTTCCAAGCGTTTCGCATTGTGATCATCTTTTATTGAGCTGTCTACATCAGAAGAATTAAGACTTCTTATAGATGCATCAGATTTGGATTTTCTGTTTCTAGACATTCTCCTTGTCGGCTCTAAAGGAGCTACAAATGGATCATCTGCTTTTTCTACGTCTGAGTTAGTACTTTGTGATTTCACATCAAGAGTAACAACCGAATTTTTGTTTTGTTCACTGTTGTCTGTAGTACCTGAGCTCATTGAAATTGTATCACCTCTACCAGCATTTCCTAAAGTTTCTATTTCCTCATGATCTCTTGATCCTCCGCTCACGTCTAAATTAACACCCACTTTCGAAATATCGGCAACACTGCTGTCGGATAAATCCGTTTCAGAATGTTCTGTCGTAATCGTTGAGCTTGGCGTTTTTGGTCTTCTACTTCTTCTCCTCGCAGGCTCTACAGGTGTTATAAATTCATCAGCTGAACTATCGATTTTGTCTAGATCATGCCCATCAGTAGTTGATTTGGCGATATCAGCATTTTTTTCAGACGGCATGGAAAACTTTGACCTTGGAATTCTCCTTCGAACAGGCTTTGATTTGTCATCTACTTCAGTGGATTTTGTATCTAGTAGTTCCTTGATTGTCTCTTCATCTGAAGGAGTTTGATTTAGATCGTTGGTGGAATCTGGAAGAGCTCCGCTATCTGTAACCAAGAAGTCACCAACGTCTTCTTTACTCTCTCGTTTTTCATCTTTCTTCAAAAGTGTTTTTTGTTTAGTTTTAGTCGATTTTTGTCTGCTTACAACTTTTGATATTCGGTTTTTGATGCCTCTCATTAAATTTCCTATTTTACCACGCTTTTTTGAAGCTTTTGTTGTACTTCCCGCAACTGGACTTGATTCAATGGCAATTTTAGTCTCATCCAACACACTATCAATTGCAGTAATTCCTGGAGATTTGGCAGTTTCTTTCAGCGCATCGTTTTGTCCCAAAATGGTTCCGCCAACGGTATTCTCAGTGATCTCTATCAGCTTTTCATCACCTTTCAAATTTACCTCTGACGAGTCTATTGAATCAAGTTTTTTATCTTCCTTGGACTGCTTTTCTGGAGATTTCGACTTAATATGAACAAGTGTTGGTGTAAAGTTATCTAGTAGTGGCGAGATCTTCAAAGTGCCGAATAAACATGGCTCCGACTTTGATTTGGATAAAAATTGATCGTTTTTTGGCGGCACAGTCACAAAGTTTTGTAACTCCATTGCCGTTTTTTCTTTATGCTTTGACAAAGCAGCGGCCAGCTTGGATTCCTTTATCAAAACACCTCTTTTGACAACTTTTTCTTTTTGTGGGTCTTCCTTTGCTACAACTGTATCTACGATTAAAGTTGCTTCTTTCGTAGTAGCTGCTTTCTTTCCTTGGTCCTTCTTTAGTGGTTTTCGCTTAATTTGCTTCTGAACAGCTATTTTTTCACCGATTTGTTTACCCAAAAGTCCATCTGAGTCATCTTTAGCCATCTTTTCTGACTCTCCAATCTGCTTGGTACTAGATTCCACGAATTCGGTTGTTAAATTAGTAACACTTCTTGAAAGAGCTTTTTTATTCCTTAGCTGTCCCTTTGGCGCCTTCTTCAATTTCTTAGATGAAACTTCCCTCGGTGGTTTCGAAACAGAAAGGCTAGGCTCAACTTTACCTTCTTTATCATCGAACTGTTTCGCAGCAGTAACTTCAGGAAGATCTGATGCTTCAGAGCGGCTGATGTTCTCTAGTTTTTCAGCAGCTATGTCAGTACTAGTGTCGTTTGCGGAAGACGCAGATTCTTTAGCTTCAGTCGTAGCAACGTCATCTTTTTGAAGATCGGCTAGTTCATTAGGAGGGAATTTGTCCTCAAAGCCATCAGTACGCGAGTCTGCACTCTTATCTGTATCTTTAGTCAGGTTTTCTTGAGATGTACCCCTACTGACAGTTTTCAAGGCAATTAATGGGACATCGTCTTCTGAATCGCTTGTGGACTTTCCGATAGTTGTCACGATTTTATTTTCCAAAAGGTGAGGTTCATCTTCATTGTGGAGCTGAATTTTATCACTTTTGAGAGAACTATTAACGTTTGGATCAACTTGAACAGTGGATACCTCTATATTGTTTTTGATTTCGTTAATATCAAGTAAATTATCCAAATGGGTTTCCAGTACAGGAGCTTTTTTAGGTTCGCATCTGGTTTCTATAACCTCGGGTTTTTCCTCGATAATAGAGATGTTGGTGATACTATCAACTTTCTTTTTGACAGGTTTTTTTGGACATTTCGTGCTCAGAGCCTTTTCACCCTTTTTCACTGGTGGTTTTCTAACTTGCCCTATTTTTCTAACTCTCTTCTTCACCTCAATTTTTTCAACTAACTGCTTCGTTCCTTGTAAATTGATTTCAGCATCATTCGAAAGCTTTATATCTTCAGATATTTCTTTGAAAGGTATTGCTTGAGGTACGACATTGTTCTCCACAACCGTGTCAATCTTAGTTTTAGCGGGAGCCATTATATCTGATTTACTCACGTTGATGTAATCTTCTTTCTTTTTGTCAGGCTTACCTTCGGTTCCTGTAGTTGCCGGTAAAATATCTGACGTTACAGTGACAACGTATTGTTTCAAAATATTTTCTAGATCCTCCACTATCGAGTCCCCAACTTTAACTTCATCAACCTTTTCAACTTCCTTCACTTCAATTCCTTTAGTTACAACCAAATCCTTTTCATCTTTTTTCAGTATATCACAAATATTCACAGTCTTTTTGGAACCTGACTTCCTATCTCTAGGCTTTCTAGGACTTCTTATTTTCTTGATACCGCCCTCTAAAGGTTTGAAATTTTCATTTGTACTATTTGCTACCACAAAATCTATGATGTCGTCAACCGAACTTCTGGGGAACTGAATCTGCACTTTGCTAGGGTGATGACCAAAGTCCCAAGATAAATGAAGACCTGCGTTGTTGATGACATCTTCTATAGTTTTGTCCACGGTGCTTCTGACGGTGTTTAGTTTTATCTGCTCTATACTAACAGGCCATATCGGGGAAGGTATCTCCTCCGACTTCTTTTTAGTACTTAGATCAAGAGCTGTTTCTTCCATACCCAAGGGGATATTGGTTTTAAATGTGGGTATCTTCAAAATACATTCGGTCTTATGCGGTATTGGATCTTCTAAAACCTTTGTTGAGGTACTCGAAGAAAATACACTAATAACATTAGGGAGTATAGAACTCGGTTCAACAGGTTTGGGATCAGTATGTTGTTGTAGTTTGCTAGTTAACATCGCAATACAGTCATTCAGACCTCTAGCTGGTTTCCAAGTTTTGGGTTTAGCGCTTGGAGACGTAAGAGGTGTAACTTTGGACTTGGTTGTCGTGTCAATCGATATAGGCTTCATTTCTTCAGAAGGTACCGTCGCCTCCTCAACTGGCATCTCAGGAATCGTCTTTGGAGTCTCGAGAGTGACATTCCGTCTATCGAAATTCAGTTCTCCTTTCGCCTGCAGGTTCTTCTCGTTGTCTGACTGTAGCTTGAACATCGTTTCGGGAATAGGTGGATTTTCGTTAGATTCGTTAAAATTGATCGCAACAGGTGCATTTTTTGAGATGTCAGCTATATTTTCTTTCGTTTCTAAGGTTGAAGGGATTACTATTCTGTCTGGTAGCTGCAACTTTTTTTGTTTGCCTTCGTCTAAAAAAGGATCCTTCACATTTGGTTGTTGTGCTTTGTTCTGATCGCTTGCAGCACCGTCCAACTTCAATTTCTTCACTTTATTCAGGACGTTTTTCAAATTTTGCTTCAGTTTACGTTTCTTGGCAGTTTTATCCGCCTCGTCATTGTTTAAAGTAGGCTTGGCAGGTTTTTTCAACTTCTTCAGTTTAGCTTCCGTTTTTTTGAGACTACTTTGATTCGGTTTGGCATCTAATGCCTTGGCAGTGCTTTTAGCGGTTTCGGTCTTAGTCTTTTTATTCTCTGATGCAGATTTACTTCCCTCAGTCTTTTTGCCTCTAGGTTTCTTATCAGCATCGGTACCGGAGACATTTTCAGTCAGCCCCTTTCCGTTGTTCTGTTTCTTAACAGGAAAAAACGATTTGATATTCAGTTTGCTCGAAAGTATCTTTTTCACTGTAGTCGCGACTTGTTTGGACTCCTTCGAAGAACTTCTCGGAGAGGAACGGGTAAGGCGCGAAGATTCCGATGACTCAGACCGTTCCGTACTTGTGGCGGTTGCTGTTCTGGCACTCCTCTGCTTTTTCAATGCCTGTGGTGGTAATAAATAGACGAAAAATGCATTTAAGCTATGTACCGATCACAAATGCAATATAGAAAGTATCGTCAAATGTTTATTTGTACTGTTTTCCCTTGATTTATAGAATCAACTACATAAATATATGAATTTAAGTGCATACAAGGGTTCACACAAAACGGGTCGGCCACAACCCTTTTATTACTTGAAATATGATGTGCTATATATCATGTGAGGAGACATGCAAAACAGAATTATTATTATTTCATCCTTATCGTTGATAAAATGGGTTCATAAATCGTCATTATTTTTTATAATATTAGCCATATTTGACCATATTTCTTATTTTTTGGGACGACTTTTATTCAAACTATTTCTAGGAATAAAAGTGTGTGGACGGACCTAGCTCAGTGTAATATAATGGCGTTATATCATAAGGAAAAACTTATTTGAATGTGTTTCTATTTTCATTTGAATTTTTCAGATTAATATTCAACGGGAAATATTTGTGACTATCACCTTTCGTATATAATAAAAAAATTACAGACCACAAATGGTAAATATTAGAAATGATATTATGACACGTACATATGTACATAAAGACAATAAAATTAATTAAAACAGCCATTGCTGTGACAGATCAAAGAATCAGCATATAAAAACTAAATCATGCTTTTTCTTAAGCAACCTTTGACATGCTGTATTTCAGTCTGATAATGCATGACTCAAAAGACATTGTAATCCATGTTTTTGTTATCTAAAAATGGATAAACAATGGTCTTTGTTAATTTTTTTCTATAAAAAATATGATGATAGATAGATAGATTTTTCTCTAGAATAGCTGAACGTTAGGTCATAACACTGTTTTCTTCATTATTCATCACTGAACAAATCAGAAAATCATGTCTGATACTGATAACTTTGACTTGAGTTGATTGATTGGACTTAATAAGAAGATGGCTAAAACATAATATCGTTACCTGTAGCTTCCTTTTTACGCTAAATTTGGCATTGGTATCCAAAATTCTGCTGGACAAAACTTTGTTGAGGCTCCTCAGCGTCTTGCTAGAAGTAGTTGGCTTTTTCTGCGTGTTGACAGTTTTCTCCATGTTTTCTTTGATGCTCCTAGTAGTATAGATGACCTTCCCACATTTTATTTTCTTCTGGTTGATTGTCTTAAGGGGGATTTTACTGGCCGCAGCATTTTTCCTGGACTTGTAAACCCCTTCTTGGAATGACATCAACTTTCTGGTTGACCGCTTCGCTGGTAAGTTGGCCAGCATGCGTTGAATAGTTTCCGCTATTGAAAAATTATGATAAAACCAATTACAATTTCACACCTGCGTTGATTTTACTATTGAAAACAGTCACCTTCTAATCTGCCACTGCTAATTCAAAAGGTATTTTGAGTAAATAAACTTTGGAAAGACTATCGCTAAAACTAGCAACCAGTTATTTCCCCATAAAAAAAAGTGCCAACTGAGCACTAAATATCTTGAAACCGAGATCAATTTTTATCATGATTTTGTAGATTTCAAAATGAGTATAGGGCATATTTTATTTATTTCTGACGGGATGTTACTATTCAAAGGGCCGGTTTCTCAATGTCCAGTTAAATGTGTCAGATAGGAAGCTGCCAGTTAGACTTTCTATGGACACAACTGTCAGATAAGATTTACGTGAATTCGTAAGTTTAACCTTCAATGGTTTAAACAATTTATATGACAGATAACCGTTCGCTTCCAGATAAATATTTAACTGGACATTGAGAAACAGGCTCTAAATCGTTAAAAAACACATAAAGCAAACACGGCCGCGAAATGTTTAGTGTAGTTTACTATCCACAACTTAAAATACGAAGCCTCCTTATTATTCCAATAGCATTAACTTACCATCACTGGGCTTTTGTCTGGGACCTTCAAACCTTTTCTTATATTTTTTTCTTTCAGTAGGTTCAGTCTTTTGTCTGTGTCTTTGGACGAGACCTGTAAAAACCAACCACCTTAACTAGTGGGTCCTTGCTAATTCTAGCCACTGACAGAAAGTGGCTATTTACAATCACCCGATAGGCATTGGAGTTGAGCACCGGGTACTACTGTCTCTATAATCGCACTTTCATTGATCTATTTATATATGACTGAACTATAGAGTCCTGGGTATATGTAAAACAACACTTCGTTCACTTACCTCTTCGTTTTCTTCTAGATTTGGTGCCGAACGGCTTGTACTTGCACTTCTTCCTCACCAACATCCACGTCCAATCACCTCCACATTCTAGCACGTGCCTATGCAATTCGCCCAGAGAATTACACTGCCTATCGCACTTTGTGCACAGTCTAGCGTCGCTCCTTTTCCACAACTTGCACGGAATTCGCTCCTCGACAGCTCCCACCTTAAAACAGAATTGTTAATAATTCAAAAGCTATATATTTGCCGCCTACGGTCAGGTACCAGTTCTGGCAAACAACTTTTATAGGCAACATTTGCTATAATTTAATTATAAAGCCCGTCACAAAGACGTAAATTTCTCTTTCGTCCAACGTCCTATATTGAACTAAATATTCCTAACCAGGATGAAACGGCTGTCGTTTAGGATTGGATAATGATAATAATTGGCAAAGCCATGACGCTTTCCTTCGAAACAATGCACTTTATCCTCTTTGTTCCTGCCTCTGCACACTGGCCCCAAATGGTAACTGGTAGGTTACTTAAAAACGCAAGTTTTTCGAAATTATATGAAGCACCCCAAAGTAACTAAAGGAACCGTATTTCAAAAGTGGACAAAACCATTATAGAGATCACGAAAGTATGGCAACCTGGCAACACTGGCAAATTCTGTGAATGAGAAACATAAAAAATGCATGTCCGAGAAAACTCCAAAATGTACACACGTCATTCACCATACCTTCTGCATTTTTGGTGTGAGAAGGTTGCAATTAAACAATTTTTTGGTTCCAGCATAATTATGAATAGTACCCGTCGTACACCTACGATTTCTTCGCGAATTTAATCATGGATTAACTCATGGTCTTCATCAAGGTCAAAGTGATTGTGTTTACAATTTACATCAAGTGAACAAAACCATGCATTTTGTGACAGTGTGCAGTGCTGCCCACACTGTTGCTGTCATATGGTTTGGCGGTTTTCGGAAGATCGCTGACGTCAAACAAGGATTTAAACATCGAATATTCAGTCAGACTATAACAACTCAATAACGCAGTGATGGATATACCGGGTGTCCCAGAATTTCCTTGACACGTGATATTTTCGTAACGAAAAACGGTTCAAGCAAGAACTGAGTGGTACTTTTGAAGATACTATAGGGTCTATCATACTATGCTTCAAAACATTTTTTTTGTACGTCAACCCCCAAAAACTCACCCCCATTTTTTTTTCAAATAGCACCCCATAGGTTTTCCTACATAAATGATATCCCCATTTTATTTAAAATCCTGTGGTACCTTTAACTTTATATGCAAACTTATTTTTTGCGTAAAATCATAAGCATAAGACAAATGAAATGATAATTTGTTTGACGCCTGATATTTTTGTAACAAAAACGGATAAAAGAGAAAAGTAAGTAGGTTTTTCAAGGGTAGTGAATGACCTATCGTTCGTTGCTTATGAATCACTTTTTGCTTACTTAAACCCCTGGAATCCACCCCTAGCTTGTTCTTTCAAATTTAAATTTTGCCTGGAAAAATAAATTCTTTACTTTAATTTCATTATCATAGTGCCTTACTTTTTATGCCCCTACTGCAATTTATCGTTAATTTTGGCGCCCGTGTGCGGGGCACACCCTGCACACGGGGTTGGCGCGGCCGGATGTAGCCATAAAACTTTTTCACGTTTTTGCACTTAGTTTTGTTGTCATATTTTTTTATGAGTTGATTCATGATAATAAAAAAAATATTTTCCACACATGTGTTTTAATTAATTTATGCTTACGATTTCATGGATTAAACGAAAAAAATTAACGATAAATTGCAGTAGGGGCATAAAAAGTAAGGCACTACGATAATTAAATTCAACTAAAGAATTTATTTTTCCAGGCAAAATTGTGGATTGAAATTTGAAAGAACAAGCTAGGGGTGGATTCCAGGGGTTTAAGTAAGAAACAAATTATTCATAAGCAAGGAATGATAGGTCATTCACTACCCATGAAAAACCTACTTACTTTTCTTTTTTAACCGTTTTTGCGACAAAAATATCAGGCGTCAAACAAATTATCATTTCATTTGTCTTATGCTTAGGATTTTTCGGAAAAATAAGTTTGCATATAAAATTAAAGGTACCGCAAGATTTTAAATAAAATGGGGATTTCATTTATGTAGGAAAACCTATGGGGTGCTATTTGAAAAAAAAAGTTGGGGGTGAGTTTTAGGGGTTGACGTACAAAAAAAAATGTTTTGTATGCATGGTATGATAGACCCTATAGTACCTTCAAAAGTACCACTCAGTTCTTGCTTGAACCGTTTTTCGTTACGAAAATATCACGTGTCAAGGAAATTCTGGGACACTACCAAAAAATGGTTTCCCAAAGTTTATGGCAAGTGGATAAGGCGATTGAATAGGTATATTGAGCAGATGAAGAGTACTTTGTTAATTTAATTTCAGTCTCATTATTTTCTCATACAATCTCTTAAATATTGAGCAGAAAACCGCTTAGAGTCTTCAGTGTCCCTATTATTGAATTTTAGGGAGTAGAACTAACAAGAGAAGTGGGTGTGGTTCTCTTTCTAAGTGACGTTACTGCATTCCTGGCATGATTTCGATCAAAAACGAGGGAGTTGAATGCTCCCCAAGGGAGCTATTAGTTCTCTCGGTGTCGAGTAGGAGAAAATCAAATGGAAATGTAATGCAAACTAATCTAGAAAGTGCATTTTGACAAGAAATGTCATTTGGGGACGTTTTATCTTTCATTACTATCACAAAAATAAACCAGCCGACTAACCTTTTGTGAATGTCGATCAAAAATTCCAGCACACTGAATGATGGGGACATTTGGCAACACAGCTCCCTCCCGCAAATACGTTTAAGCTTCCCGATATTCAAGAATACCGCGAGCAGTCCCTGGGAGTGCTGCTTTCTATTCATTTCAAGAATAGGGGTACAGAGCAAAATTGCTCCGATATGCGAGGGTTGCTCTATATGTCCGTCAATCCACCAGTACGTAGACAGCTGTTTCACGCTTATTAGCGATCTGGGGATTAGCGTACTGGTGGATTGACGGAGATATAGAGCAACCCTCGTATATCGGCTTTTATATGCAGCAGCATATAGAACCGCGCTCTCTGGTGGCCAAGCAGACGCGCCGTGGCGTTCCACCAAGTCTGCTGCTGTTTCACAGCGATTTTCTTTGGTTTGCCGTTACCTTCGGGTAGCAGATGGCGCACCGGCAGAACCTTTCTGTCGCCTGCTCTCAAAATTGCTCTAACGAAAACTCACCTTGCCGAGTGCAGGAATGCTGAGATGTCTGTAGAGCTCGCTCTGATTCCCGACGAATTCATAATGTTGAACCCAGACGTTTTGGTGGTAGATGTTCTTGTGATCAAGCAGGTAGCGCATGTTGGGCAGCTTAGCTCCGCATGCGGCGCAGACGTACATTCGGCACCGAGCCCACTCCCCTGATAGCTCCACCAGCTCGTCCTTCAAACGCGCTGGGTTGGAGGGCAGCTCAAAGTTGTCCGTCTCCCGGGAAGAGCAGATCAGCGTGATCTTGTCCGAATGGTCGATGTCACCTGGTGATCAGTAGTAATTATAGACCAACCAACGAACTCGAATAGGATAGAAGAAGCAAACAAAGGTTTTGTTTGTTTGAACCATCCTAAACATAATATAAACGTGGTGTTTCCCACTATGTTGCCAGATTTTCTCCGGTTAAATCCGTTGTATTTTCGTTATATACTGAATGAATGAGTGCAAGAGGCTTTCTGGCAGGCACGTATTTGGGGGGGGGGGTTATAAAATGCCGTCTAAAAAATGGAATCCACAAATTTGCAGGGGGGGGACACTTCTATAGTGCTTTTACGTTATTATGTAGACCTGAGTAATGATAAAACCGTAATTATCTATAAAAATATATATTATAATAATTCAGAAAGTCGTAGGAGATCAAAATAATCGAAAATACCAATTTGTAATAGATAAAAACAAATTAAATTGATGTATTTATTGTATAATAACATCTCATTATACACAGACATATACAATTTTGACTATACTAATGGTCGTAAAAGAGCCAGCTGAAAAAGCCGAAAGCGATAAGGGTCATTCGACCGGTCGGGTGTCTTGTGAAGGATTAAGGAGTCCTTTGCAGTGTCGGCACTCGATACTGGCACAAAAAAATGTAAACAGCTCTTATATTTTGACCTGTACAATACTATCATACTCATATTCTACCTCAACAGTTACAAGTTAACACACATTTCTAACAGCTGATTTTAACTCAATTACGTTGTCAGCGGATGTATCAAAATTTTGCGATGTTTTATTGAAATTTCCACACATTGTTGACATCGGCGATTTAATGTAACATATCTCCTAACAAAAATCTTACCTTCAGTAGGCAGAGATGATGAAGGCCTCAAGTTCAGGTAACCAGGAATTTCTCTCACATCTTCACACTTATTAGTATTTTCATTGATTTTCTCACTTTCACAGTCTTGTTCGGTCAACGTGAAAACTTTATTGAGAATTTCGTTCAAGACTTCTCTCACTTCCAAAAAACTCTCCGGACTGATACGCCTATCAGGGTTCAAGGAATTCAGTTTATCCAGGGCTGCCTTCTTACTTGCTTCCTCCTATAGGATATTAAAGTTGAAAAATTATATAAACTACATGGATAAGGTAGTATTATTTTGTATTTATATTTTTGATCTTGCTGCATACAGATTTTTGCAGCCTATCTGTTTACCACGAATATTGCTGAAAGATTAATGAAGCATTTAATACAAACGAAAGCCTCCGATCAATGGTTTGACTAATTAACGAGATAAGAATTTAGCTAAAATATCAGAGAACGATAATAGCAAAGCCTACCTTGAGATCTTCGAATGGTCCACGTCGGTCCAAAATTTTATTCAATTCCTCTTTTCTCAGTTTATTTTTGTACTCGTCACACGAAGAATACTCTAACATTTCTTTAGCACTCTTCTTGTCATCCACCATCTTCTGCTGGCGTTTCTTAATTACTAATTGCGTCCACATGTCCAGCTTGCTGAGATCGCGATTTTCTTTTTGCTCTAGGATGCTCGCTTGGAACTTGCGACGGGTAAAATATTTGTAGTGTACCTGCGAAAAAAAATATTTTCCTGTTGCAATAATTGCGAATGCAGTATAACGGCTTCGAAATGGTCGGTATTACTCAAGATTCTCCTCCTTTCGAAGCATCGCGATCCAAACAGCTAACGTAGTTCTAGATACAGCCATGCGGAAAATGTCTAGCGATGAGCGACTAAACGATCTTCGGATCTCTTTCAACCAAGAATTTTGGCGTCTGCCGACAGACCTTCTACCTTCCATTTTACCTTCTATAATCAGTGTCAGAAGTTCGTATTTTTATTTATTATAAGGTGTTTTCCGTTCCTTGACGGTAAGCATGAGTTCTTTTTGTTTCTTCATGCGATTAAGGACTTTGTCGTTGTTTATTCTTTGGACCCATAATATTCTGAAGCACAAGACGGTAAATATACATTTCAAAGGCGTCTATTTTTTTCCAGTGATTCATCTAGAGTCCAACTACCGCATCTATACACGAGAACCAAGAAAACGTAGCATCTGACCATAGGCATCCAAATTTTAGCTTCAGATCTAACCTTATGACAAATTTTCTCATACTCATAAATGCCTTTCTGGGCTGTTCAATGCGGCATCTATACTACTTTCTTCGGGTACGATATCTCATTTACAATACTCCCCAGATATCTGTATGACGACACTTGATACAATGCAATGCCTAGTTTTTGCCATATTTATGAGACAGATATCTTTATTTAAGATAACTCGGTCATTAAGCAGAGTAATGAAGCTATCGAAAATAACTTTGAACGTTTATATTGCCGAAACATGTTCTCTTTTTTATTAAAACGTTTCAAGTTTTTGTTTTATTGTTGTTATTTCTGTTTTAACCAGATTTTGAAAACTTGTAGTGACTGATTTTAGGCAATATCTGGAAACGGTTACTTGCAGTGACATTCACAAAGCGTGCTTTTTTATGTAAAAATGCTATAAAATAATCTTCAACATTTTGGCTAATTTATCATCACGTATTATCTTATTTTAAAGAAATTAAATTGAAGTGGCGTCATCTACAGCTAACATCCCGACTAAGAACGGATTTGAATTTCTTGCCTCAAAAACCCCTCAATGACGTTACTCACCCTGTTGATGAATTATTAAGCAAAAAGTAATGATAGCAACTTTGTAATCTGGTTTTTATCAACTTTTGCAATGAGGTAATTGTAGTTACCGATCAATAAGTGGACACCCTTAAAGTAGAGGGACTATTATATTGACTACATTAAATAAGTCTCACCTCGTCCTTCTTACTCTGGGTCTTCTTCTTGGAAGGTTTTGCTCCATATTCGATTTGTGATTCAAAGTCTTCACCAAACTGCGAATTTAAGGATAATGATGCTACAGGCGTCACAGCATTCAACGACAGCTCGCAACCGTAGTTTTCTTGACTCGAACTTTGCGATTCTTGTGGCGTTGTAGACACCTTAAAACCAAAAAAATAACCTTAATTGGTCAATACAAAAAATATGGAGTATTCTAAATACAGGGTTACTGGTAACTCGACCACTTTCCTGCAGGAAGTGATAGAGGGACTCAAATGCAATAGATTCAACCCCCCATATGTAATTCAGAAAACCGATAGTTTTCGAGATAATTAACATTTAATGTTTTTCAACGATATATCCAAATTTCCACACTACATCCCAAATTTAGAAAAAACCCTGCTGTCGATTTTAGTAATTTCCAATTTAGTTTTTTAATGACACATACGCAAATCTAATTTAGTATTTAAATGTGTAAAAATACTAAAGAGTTTCAAACTACATACAATTATTTAAAAGATAAAGAACAAAATTTTTACATTCACCGCGAAAGAAAATTGTCTAGCTCAAAGAAGATACACAACCAGCCAAACAAATTATTTTAAAAACTTCCTTATCTGATGGCCTATTCCAAGGACAAGAATGACAGTACAACCACAAGTAACTATTTAACAAAATTTATCAACATAATACAGAATCATCAACAACATGACATTCCAGCATGATGGTTGTTCAGCACATTACCGTATCACAATTCGGCAGTTGTTGGACAACACATACCCGAACAAATGGATAGGGACAGGTGAACCCATCCCATGGCCTGCGCGGAGCCCAGATCTGACACCTCTTGATTTTTACGTTTGGGGTCACATGAATGCATTGGTTTACGAGACTCCAGTTAATACTGCTGACGAACTAAGGCAAAAAATTATCAATGCGGCGGAGGAGATGAAACGAACTTTTTCAACACGAGTTACAAAAACCGAAGTGAGGAAGCGGATCCGTACTTGTATCCGAAATCAAGGGCAGCACATTGAGCAAGATCTCTAGAAACTTTGAGTGGATTTAATTAAAAGGTTATTATTTAGGGAAGATTTTTTTAGCGATTTGTTCAACCGTTTGTATACATTTTTTGAGCTAAGTAATTTTCTTTCACGGTGAATGTAAGCACTTTGTTGATTATTTTTTACATATTTGTATTTAGTTTGGTACTGTTTAGTATTTTGAAACATGTTAATACTAAGTTAGCTTTGTATATGTGTTAGTTAAATACTAAAATAAAAATTATCAGAATCAACAACCGGTTTTTTTCTTAGTTTAGGATCTAGTGTGGAAATTTTGACATTTGGTTGAAAAACATTAAATGTTAATTATCTCGAAAACTATCGGTTTTCGGAATTACATACGGGGGGGGGTTAAATTTATTACATTTGAGTCCGTCTATCACCTCTTGCAAGAAAGTGGTCGAGTTACCAGTAACCCTGTATAATCCAATCGTTAACTACATCTTCACTTTTACATTTCTCTAAAATAAATTCCAATTATTTTAAGTACATATTTTCACATGTTTTTGTAATTTGTGGTAACAATAAGAAGAGAATTTAGTTTCCTGACCTAGGAAACAAAATGTTTTATTTTGAATACAAATAATGAATAAGGTTACTTTCAAGGAAAACTTTGCATTCATTTTTTTAACATACCCAAAAAAATTATAAACTTTGTGTATTTTGATAATTACGAAACATAAATACGGTAAAAAGTACCTATACGACATACTTGTTGTACTTTGTTGAAAATAAAAAATATATTCGATTCAAAAATTGAACAATACCTTTTCAAAATTGGATATTCTAGTTTCCGACTCCTGGTTTTTGAAAAGCTTCCCATCGATATGGTGAAGGAGATTCTCTTCAATATTGCACTTGATCCGATTGAAAAAAGCTTTATCGAAAACGTCGTCGAACGTGAGTGAACTAATCTTAAGGTTGTCAATGGAATGGTCTGTGATCTTCTTCACTCTATAGAAACTGTCAAACTCGGGGTAGGGATTGACGCAAGTCGAGCCAGACTTCGTCTGCTTATCGGTGATTTTTGTGCTGCTATTGGGCTCTACCTTCAATCCACTGGTGGTCCGATCGAGTTGTTTGGAACGCTTTCGTTGTTGAGTCTCCGCGATTTTCAAGCTCATCTTCTTTCCTTCTTTCTTCTTCAGCGCGAGGCGGGAGCTCTTCACAGTCAGTCTTCATGTAAAGAAACAGATTACGTTAGCTTGTTGGAATTCCGACATCATGATCTATTTTACGTCACATCAGAGCAAACCACCACACCTCTACAACTTACGGAAAATACACAAGGATGGCATACCAACTGCGACCGATAACAAGTTCAAGAGGCTCTCCTATGTAGAATCTTGAAAAACATCTACTGAACATCATACAACCTCTAGAAGGAAAGACATCACCATTTGTAAAGGACGCCAAACACTTCGTTGAGATACTTGCACAAACAAAACTACATAAAAAACCGGTACATAATTTTCGACATCCATAGTCTGTACACAAATATGCCGGTTGAAGAGGCACTGGGGATGATCCACAAGAGGTTACAAGAAGACCCAACAATGAAAGATGTTAGTGAAGTAATGGAGATATTAAAATTCTGTCTAAAAAAAACAACTATTTTTAAGAAAACGACATAATTTACATGCCAAAAGTAGGGTTACCAGTCGCAGCCAACCTTTAATTGGAATGGTTCGAATCAATTGACATTGAAAGCTCAAACGTCCAACCAAAAATATGGCTTCGCTATGCTGATGGCACGTTCATAATCTAGAACCATGCGGCGGACAACTCGAAACGTTCTTTTCGCATCTCAACATGAGACCATCCATAAAGTTCACAAAAGAAGAGAAAAACAACAGCCTTCCTTTTTTGGATGTCGTGGTAATGAAAAGAAATACTCAAACCACCCAACGTCAACGAAGAAAGGAGTCATTGAACCTTGGTCGATCGAGCCAAGAACATTTGTAATAAACAAAAGGGTCTGGAAGAAGAACTACGTCACGTTAAAGTAGATCTTTGAAAGAACGCATATCCCAAGAAGCTAGTGGAAGCAACAACACAAGGGAATAGCACTAGCAGAAATAAAGGAAATGAAAAACACAGCTATTTACTGAGTGACAGGATTATCATATGCAGTCAGAAGAATAGGGCAAGAATATAAAATTCAAACACGATTCTCAAGAACCACCACTTTCCGAAGTCTACTATCAAAAACAGAACACAAGAATGAACCAAGAAACGAAAAACTGCATCTACGAAGTGCCACGTGAGCGCGGCAAAGTATATGAGAACCGAAAAGACCTTTCGATATCCAAAATTAAGGACTCAACACCCAGAGATCAGAGATAGGAAAGTCCTGAATAGCAGATCACGGTTGGACCGAGCACCATAAAATTATTTGGGAAAACCCTAAGGTTACTGACAAAGAACCTTAATGGTATCACCGGAAATATACCAATATGGCATCCCCTCATAATATAGAAAAACTAAAAAAAAACTAAAAAATTAGACAGAACAACTCGGACACAAACGTAGGACGCAATGACGATAGAACGGCCACGTCATCGTCAGTGGGAACCAACGCCACTGAACCAGAACACAACAGCGACCAATCCGAACAAGCCGCGAAAAACGACACGCCAGCTAGACGAGAATAAATAGCAACGAAAGGAACATATTCGACTGTTCACCTGAAGACGATCGAAGATAGCAGATCAATCGAAACGTTATACTCAAAAATTGTCTAGATAATGGAAGTCCGAAAACTCCGAAACAGACCTTTGCGTTGCGCAAAACTAGTTTTGTTTATTTTGCGGAAAAAACATTGTTTAAGCATGTTTGCCCCCTGGCTTACTATTATTAGTATTACTGATATTTGTAAACCACCCACCTTCTGCTTCGTAGATCTCGTAACTTTCCTGGTTTCTTCCCAACCTCTTCTGACTTTTTTATTCGACTTCTGGTGACTTTCACAGTCACTTCGTCGTCGGTCTCTGGATCCTCTTGGGGATCCTCAGATCCTTTTGATTCTTCTTGAACCGTTGTTGTTTGGACCTTTTGCGGGTCAGGTTGCGAAGAAGGAGAATCTAACGCAAAAAAATAAGATTCATATGAAAACAATATTCTTTTGGAAACGTTATACCTAATTTATAATGGATTATGTATAAGAGGAATACTAACCGCTGGATGGATGTATGGCTGCATTATGGTCTGCCAACATAGATAGACTTAAAAATCGATCTTTACATGTCAAACATCCAAAGTACCTGTGGGTAGAGAAATGAATAAATCGATAATAAAAGCTCACAGCAGCTGGAAAAACTGAACTAATGGATCAAATAATTCAGAAAATATGGTTTGCAAGTGAAGAATCAGTCTTAAACATGTATATAGCCTACAGTATCAATTTGACATAATGAGCACATTAATTTGTACTGAAATATTTATTTTTATTTGCAAGTTATACGGTACCCGAATGGACTACTCCATTTAACAGCCGAGAAATGGACAAAATAAACTGAGAGAGTAACAGTCAACCAATGGTTAAAAAACACCTTTTACTTACAGGGTGATTCAAGCTCAACGACTTGGACTATTGCGATCAAACGATATCTCTTTTGAGAAAACTACCTATGTGAGCGTATGTATGTCGAGTTGGACTACATTTTAAAAATAATGACTTTTGTACAAGGCGTCTAATAAAAGCGTGAGATATCAGAGTTATGCTTTTTTTATTGGAACTCCTTGTACATAGTTAGATTCCTGGGTCAAATCTAATGTGACTTTATGTATCACACATCGGACTAAAAACGAACGTTTAGGTGCAAATCACCATTTTTGGTATTAGCAGATATCAAAAAAGCATTGCATATCACAGCGATTATAAAACTTAGAAGGCTATGGCTTTGCGATGTGACTAAGTATAAAATGCGTCAGCTTAGGTTAGAAGCTCAAATTTGTATTATTTTTGTACTTGGAGAAATTGGTTGATTAATTGAGGAATGTTCAATCACAGATAAGTTAATTTTTTCAAATGGGTATGACCAAATTTTTTATACAATCGAATGTAAAATTTGACAGCCATCCTACATTTAATAGTTGTTTAGTAAAATTTACCTGTTGGAATGCTCCTGCACGAGGTGTCTGAACAGATCATCCAATGTGTTGTCTGGTTGTTGGTGATCACAGTAAACGCAAGGAGTTACCGTCAGTTGAGACTGGCGACGAGAGCTAAGAAAATATATTTTCAACTCAAATCACTTAACCCATAAAATAACTGACCGAGCTGGTTGTTAGTATGTCACACCACAAAAGTATCAAAAACAACAAATATATTCGAGGATAACAGAATACAGTGAAGCATCTATTTCAAATCGAAAAAGCGAGTAAGCTAAATTGGCGATGAAGTGGTAAAAACATTAACAGTATCTTTCTCTGATATTATTTCTGAATCCTGGTACTTCAAATCAAATTAATGACGATATTTGCTCAACAAGATCAAAATATGGGTATCAGATTTACCTGAAAAGATTCAATAGAGAAGCAAGGTAATAATTATTATGTAAATTTAGGGTTGATCAGAAGTGAGTGAATAAAGCATATTAACAATATTCAAAAATACCCGGCAATAAATTTTATGGCACTATAATCGCTCTAGAAGTTAATCTCCCATAACCACAGTTATATGTCCTTATACATTAAACAACCCTTATTTCAGACCGTTCTCTGTTCAGGGTAGTACCGAAATAATTTTTATATTAAATGGTTGGATAAAAAAAGGTCTTTTTATTGTTTTTGATTTTAATTGTTATGGATAAACAAAATTTCACCAGAAATAAAAACAAAAAGACAAACTGAAATTAGTAAAAAGTTACAACTTTGATAAAAAGCATATCGTTGATGAAATGGCGCGAAGCAGTGGGCGTAGGTTTTAAGACGTGCTTCGCATTTTTGTATTTTTATTCTGATTGAATTAATATGGAGCGATTTAAAAACAGATATCAGGAAGTACAATAGTCACTTAATCTATAATGTTAATATCTATTAACAATCTAATAGTTTTCTTCTTAAATGTTAGTGCGGCCCTGGATGGTTCTGTCCTTAACATCCGGAAAGCGGCATTGTATAAAATATTTTTAATCTCACATCTCAGTATTGTTAATTTTTCTTATGAGAATATTATGGCTCTTCCTTTGTGGCTTACCATTTTCCTGATTATCAATGCAGTGATATCAATTGTTATTTCTGTGGTGTGGTTATGCCGCAAGAAGAAAAGAAGTTTGAAATTCCATAAATCGGCTAATACTGATTCAACAGAAACGAAAAAATTGGAATTGAAGAATGGAGGAATCTTCATTAGCAAAATATTACACCATTTTGAAAATATTCCTGGGAGGTCGGAACAGCATCTACAAAATACAGCGTCCAACGATGCTTCAAAGAGGTTCGAAAATGGAGTTCTATTCATAGAAGCAGATAACCAGATATTAAGGTTCCAAAAAGAAGATTTACGCAGAAGTGCAGTCATTAAATACATTTTATTCAGTTCTTCTAGATATTTCTGGTCATTAAAGATTAACTTTTTGAGAGATTAGTTCCACGTAAAATGGGCTGCCGAATATATCTCGAACGTTTTTACTTGTATAACTGAAACATGTGAAGATATTTTTTTAAGGACGCATCCTCAAAAATTCACCGTCATTCTTGGGCACAATAAAAATTGTCTCAATATGTGTAAAGTTTCTAAGCAATTATTTACTTCGGCCCAATTTTAAGTAAAAAGTCTCACTTATTGTCGCACCCGAATTATATTAGGATCAGACATTATGTATCTATGTATGTGTAAATTATATCTATAAAATCATATCCGTTTGATTTGTTTACCTTTCAACAGCTGGAAACCTTGCAAATGTTTTTCTATGATCTAACTGAGCAGTTATGGTGTACTGGTTTTAAGAATGGTTTATAGGTGCGGCAACATAACTTCCTTTTTTCAAAAATCAATAAAATTCATTGTATCAATCAGGACGTTTTTATTTCTTTTTTATAATACAGGTGCATACTTAAAATATTATTTTACATGGTTTTGAAGATCAAATGAGTTAGGTGACGCCCCCATTCTCTATACATTGAGTACAGCGATATCTAACGTTTTTCATCACTCTTGGCAGCATAGCAGGTGTTATGTTGGCAATTTCTTCAAGGATTTTGGTCTTTAAATCTTGAACAGTATTTCAACGGTTCACATAAATGCAGGATTTTCAAAAACCCCGTAGGAAAAAGTCACAAGCGGACAAATCGGGAGAGTGGGCCGGCCATTCCAAATCGCCTCTAATTGAGATGAGGCGCACGCGTTCCTCCAAGACTTCACGCCACGTTCAGAAAGTTCATGGACGATCGCCATCTTGTAAGGATGAAAATGAAGGTCCCCATGAAGAATTCTTCTCACAGAACGGTCAAAAAGTCCAAAGGCAGAGGCATGTTTGCGTACAGAACTCTGCAACACTGAACTCCGCACTGCCTGAATGTTTGCAGGTGATCTAATGGGCTGAGGGACTCCAGTTCTTGGCCCTGTTGCACTGGCAGTTTTCCTAAACGTAGCAACCCAAGCATCAATCGACTTCCGGTCCGACACAGGAGCCAATGATGATGAATTAAAATGATCCAGAAAGGCGCGCTGGGTCGCGATCACGAAACATCCGCTAGAACACTAAGCCTCAACGGCAAACGCACGTCACTCACTATTACAACGCATGCTGGCGACTGAACTGTGTATGAACAACACATTAAGGAGAGGCCTCTCTAACGCGACCACTAGCGCTACGTTACGACATCAACCGACTGGAGAGCGCGCATTTTAAAAAAGTAGGAAAGAATTTACTTGAGTAAATTCAAACGGAGCTCTCACTGTGGAATTTGTTGGTATAAACATTTAATTTTTACTATATTGATAAAACAGGATTTTTTCCGGACTAGTAATCAACAAATTTAACATTTAATCTTAAAAAAAAGAAAAAAAAGTTGTTGACCGCGGTGAGATTCGAACCCATGCCCTTGCGGACTGGTGCCGCGTCTTAACCGCTTGGCCACGCTGCCTGTGCTTCAGGAATATCAATAAACCGTATATAATACGTCGAAAGTTACCTGTCGTAATTTAATTCAATTTTTTTTAACCGGAAGCGATATTGACAAAACCGGATTTTTCCCGGACTAGTTTTTTCATGCTGATTCCGAATCTGTATTTAGCTTTTCTCAAGCACCTGTAGTTTTGGCTATCTTTTGTATACGGACAGACGGACGGACGGACGGACAGACAGACAGAGGCTCTGCATAAGCTCTCTTCAGTGACTTCAGTGAGAGCTAAAAAGGAAGTTATGCTGTATAAGAGTTACTGCTACATTTGGAGAAGCATTGATCAAAAAACTCAACCCGCCTAGCTCCTCTCATAATGAATGCACCTGTAGGATTTTGTGTGGCCATGAATTTACAATCGGTCGACCCACAACAATCGAATTAGTACACCCCCTTTCTTCACAATTTTGAGGCACATAATGAGATCGAGAATTTTGACAACGTTATTTCCGGACTAGTAGGCATATGAACAAAAAGAAAACACCCGATAACCAGCATATTTTAAAGTGTGGGTATGATAAATAAGTGACGAAAGTGACAATATTCATAAGTACATAATTAAACTGAATTTTCAAGTTCCAGCAACCCTTTGTTTTTGAGAACTTTTTCGAGAAATCCTGTTATTAACAGCATGGTGACTAACCTGATTCGCCGACTTTGCTTGACAGAATGCACCCTCTCTACGTGCTTCTGCCTCAGCGTGGCACTGACGAATGACCTCTCGCAATAGAGGCAAAGGAGTTTCCTAACCGTTGACGGTTTGACGACCATTGAGCTACCCCCAGAAGAGCCACCACTGGTGTCGTCCTGTTTGAGGGCAGGTGATGTCGATAGGGGAGTAGCAGGCGCGGAGCTGGACATCAAGGTTTGTGTCTGTAACAAAAAACAAAGGAAAATTTCAATCAGGGCAATTTTTATACAGGGTTTTGGAACAGTTTGGAAACGGTCAAGCTTTTATGTTCTCAAATGTCTACTAAGCAGTAAATCTCAGAGTTGGTCATAAATTCGAGGCGCACCAAAGTTATTTTTAAATATATATGACTAGATATTTCGATTCTCTCTTAAATTTAATGCAAAAAAAGTAATTTTGTTAAGTTAGCAACTTATTTGAATTCATTGTTCGTGAGCGACGCATCAGCCACGCCACCTATGATTTTTCGAATTCATCGTAAATATCTTGAAAAACATCAAAGTTAGAACCACATATGTCTAAATAAAAGTGAAAGGCAATTTAATTTCGCATCCAAAAATGTGAAACTCATCATACCACCCCAAATTAAAAATACAGTTTTTAACGTTATAAGCTTTTCAAATCTGAAAATGTCTAGTCTATTGATGTAAAGTGCTTTTGAAACAATGATATTACTGAAACACAAGCACATATCTTGCCCGTTTCAAAACCGAAAACCGCATCTTTCTGTCGTGATTAGTTTCTGAGATATTATTATTTCTTATAACTTACTACAAATGTCAAATTTTCTAAACATTGCTGAATAACTCCAAAAATAGACTACGTAGACATAAAGTATGGTCAACAAATTAAATTTGAAAATCGATGTTGAATTCAAAAACGTAATAATATACAGGGTGTTCTATTAAAAGAAAGAAGTTGATGTCTACTTCCGGTATATCAGGATGTCTGCCATCTTCGAAATTATTTTCTACAAGTAGACCATTTGAAAAGACACGTTTTTTATTTAAAACATTTTCTTCTAATTTAAACGGTAAGGGCGCTAGAGAGCACAGCGCACTTATTGGACCACCCCTATAAAGCAAATGCGAAAACATGGAGCTAATATTATTATTCTTCTTCATATTATTGATCGTGTTCTACTTTTGATTTTTGATAACATTTTTGTCAGGTTTTTGTGTTGCTCTCAATAAGAAATTTAAAAACACAGAAGTTTTATTTAAATCGAAGTTATAAATTGAAAAAAAATCAAAAATAATGATTTTTAAATAACATTCGAATGTTGCCCAAACCTGCTGATGATTCAATATGGAGCTTTTTAATTTTGAAAAGATTTTCTATCCTGAACGGTTTGCAATAAGTACCTTATTGACAGTGACAGTATCCTTGGTATGCGTGGCAACCTTGTCTCCATCTACAGATGCGGCCTCCTTGGCCCTAGACGCCCTTCCGGTGGCATCTCCGCCATCTGCGGAATGCCTCCCTTCAACTCCTCCCCCTCCTCCTCCCGCTACTGCGCACTCCCCTCCCTCCAGGGCACCGCTATTCACCATCACAGCAAACCCACTGGATAGTGGTTATACCCTGTAAAATGAACAAATAAATCAATCCATCAGATCTGCTTTGTTGCTGACAAATACACATCTGCAGTTTCAATGAGAACGGTTGTAATCCCATATGAAATATCTGTAATGTCCGCACTAAGTATAGCACCCAAACATATTGAAAACAAGAAGGGCCACTCTAAGATCCGTCATCGATGATGCCTTTTTCGATCGTTCTCTGATGGCAATGGCAGATCTAGGGATGAGTGGCCAAGGCCCCCCCACTTTTTATGAGGAGGTAAAAAAGTTAATAGGAAATTATTGTTTACGTGTCGATTTTTTAACTTTATTATGTATATTATTAAATTTTATTGTATACGTATATATCTATTTTTGTATTATTACATTATACTGCATCATTTTCCAATTTCCAGCACTCTGCATCTTTTATTCTTAGCATTTCTGGAAGATTGTCGTATATTGGTTGTTTTTGGCCCCCCCACTTTTTCGTGGCACCCGCCGGCCCTGGCCCCAAGACATATTTATGGGCCCCTACAGTCCTACACCTTCTCTATTTTAAAAGTTAAGTTATTCTTGTCGGTACATAGATGGGCATCACATAAAAAGTAACAAAATATTTTTTTTATTCAGGATAAAGGTTACTGCATACCCAACTAATATCTATATTGGCATTTTCGTATCATATTAAAAGTAATTAAAATACTAAGTAAAATATAAAAACTAATAACAAAATTATCTATTACATATCTCAAACCTAACTTTGCTGCGATATTGTCTTCTATATTTAAAATGAATATAGATCACGCAACCTTTCGTTCCTCAATGACTTAATGCAATTTTTCAGCATTTACAACTACGCAACAGTTGCAGGCAAGGTAAAAAAATAAAATAGAAATATAGTACAAACTTCAGGAAAATCAACTTCCATATACCTACAAATGTTTACTAATAACTATTTCGAAAGGTTTCCTAATTTTCATGTCTTCTGGATTAACTAGTTCAAAGTACATCGCAAACTGAGATTGACAAGATTGTTATTATAAATTTCCCCAATATTTTTAAAATAAGAACCTGGCATTTTTGCAGCAAATCCACGTTTCGATTTTTCAAACATACTCTAAGAAATTTTTTGCTGGATACCTAGCATGGTAGGAAATTTCTGATCAACTTGATTGCTAATTGCTATATAAATAGAAAAGTAATATGCTCGGTAATCCAAAGCCGTCTCATCGAATGGTGTAGCACATTATCTTTTATCTTCAAATCCTGGCTATATATTAAATTTCGCCTTAGCAGTCTGCTCAGTCAGAAATGTAAGCTAATGTATTTTTTAAAACTGATGTTACTTTCCAAAGATTGATATCAGTTTTTTGAAAAAAGATGTCAAATTGATTGGCTTAGTACTTTCCACACATTACGGTAATACCAGTTTATTATTTTCCCATAGCAGAAAGCTATAGTGTGAGATCTCCAATAGATAGCCGATTATGAATACAATAAATTTTTCAGATTTACAACCCCCCACCACCGCAATTTCACCCCCACCCAAAAAAGAAGAAAATGATCAGGAACCCCTAAATGTCTAAAAACGAAGTTTGAGCTGTTTTTTTAATTATAATTTTGTTGATTATTGCTGAGCTGCTACTGACTCGATTTCTTAACCATAACGTTTTCCATCCTCGCCACAGTCATAATACTGTGTCAAAATTTAATTAAAATCAATTCAATAGTTTCCACGTTACACAATACAGGACGATGTAAAGCAATACTCGTATGTATACATCAGAAAAGTATGTAGTAGTGATTTCTAAAAACCATACGCGTTTGCCATCCTCACCACAGACTATTATGAATACAACGATTTTCCAGGTATCTAGCAACCGCTCACCCCCCCTTCCGACCACCCCAAATTTCACCACCACCCAAAAAAAAAAAGGAGAAAATGATCAGGAACCCTTAAAACGCCTAATAACGAAGTTTGAGGAATTTTGATTTTTTTTTGTTTTCCGCTAATTGGGAACGCCGCTGCCCACGCACCAATTTTCAAACTTTACTGCACGGAAATAAGTGACGTGGATTTTCGTTATGTAGATATCATAAAACGTCCAAAAAGTATATTATCTATATAATCGAATCGCGATCACAATACTCCCCTACCTATCAGTGTGGGAAGTAAAAAATGTATATCAGCGTACATACGTACATGCCCGTTAACATAATTTGGGCACATTCATGTAGTATGAGATATCTTAAGACACGTTTACAGTTTTTCGCGACGAGGCCGTCGATAAGAATGTTGTGGAAATGTGGTATTATTTTTAGAAATAGAAGCGTGAATAAACACAAAAATTCTATAAAAATGGTACCTAGAGGAGCACTGACTAATCCTAAATAGCAGCAGTGCTTTTACGTAATAATTTGCCTTAATGTAGAATATCTGGGAATACTTGTTAACAGCTAGGGGACTGAAAGAGTGGCGTTCTCCGCATTCTGGTTGGTCTGCTGACGGGACATGGTCGTCTGAGGAACCATATGCGGAAGTTGGGTCTTGAACAAACTTCAGACTGTCGCTTCTGCTACGTGGCGGACTAAACAGCGGAGCATATTCTTTGCTCCTGTCCAGTACTGGATAGCGCAACTGGAACCTCATGACTTCAAGGAAGTTTCACCCTTCACGTTGATCGCCTTCGCAAAGAGGTGCGGACTGTACAGTGAGCTCTAAAAAGGTGTGAGCCACAATAGACACAACTGAGTCGCAGTGGATGGAGGCAGCGCTGCCCCACTTACTTTCAACCTAACCTAACCTAACCTAACCATCTAATATTGCAGTGCAGTTGATTGTTGACCTTACCCACAACAGGATAATCATCAACCCGCATTTTTTGTTGTGTAACCGAAAATTGTTTATAAACTGTGTTTTACTCCCAATAGTCGGAGAAAGTATTGTACTTCGAGAAATTTCGCTTTTGATATATTTTTGAGCGTTTTATTTACAGTAAAAAACCATGTCACTCATTTTGATCTCCTGTTCAGAAATTCTTGACCACTCTATTCTATAACTCGAAGTAGTGAAGTAAGAGCAAGGACGCCCTGTAGTTTTCAAAAATCCTTGCACTGAAGGCTGAGTAATGATAGAATAATGGATAATATGGATTGGAGAGGATCTGATATCAATGAGATTTTTGTGGTTGGTTACTACTGTAGTAAGTAAGGACGTAAGGACGAAAGACATTTGCTGCTTTTGAAAACCAATGGCAGCGAAGAAGTAATGAAAAAAACCAAATTGGAAAAAAGTCGATACTTCATTTGAAGGCGTTTTATAGATAACATCATTCTCCAAGTAATTTGGGAATGAGTAAAATCGTGGACTGAAGGGCTGGATCGAGGGCTGGATACTTTGTACCGCTATTTTTTGTCTAGTGGTACCCAGCTATTTCTAAAACTAGCGGATTTGAGTTCATCCGCGATATACACAACGCACTTCGATAATAAAAGCTACTTTAAACTTCTAATTTAATTGCAATGGGAAGTTGAAACTTTGTTCCTACCGTGGAAAAGATGGAAAAACGATTTTCAGAGTCGCTCCAGTGGCGACGAAGTAATCGTCGAAAAGTAAAACGAAAAATTTTAAAACGGCTTTTATTTTCATCTTAAGTGTTTTCTCAATTTAAACAGAAATGTTTCAGGATGTTTGCGTAAGAAACTTGCATGGAAAGTACAGAGTAAATCTACTTGACGCCATATTTTCGGTCTCTTAGGGATTAAGACTTGCCCCATACTGTGAAACACCTAATCTAATATCTTATCATAAATTTGTTTTCCTCGTTGCTCCTATTACAGTAAGGTGGATAATAGGTTTTAGTTAGTTTAAATGAAGTAATTTAAATTACAATTTATTAATTACTTGATTTTTTAAAATATCGATTATTGATATTTTGATTCTTTTTATTTAAAAACATATTTATTTGTCTCAATTTCATATATTTACAAATTATGTCTCAAAAAAATGTAATAGAATTTATTGGTTAAATATTCGTCAGAACGCACTTTAAGCAAGAAAATTCTTGACTCGGCCTGGTTCTTTCCCGATCTATAGGAATAATAGCGTACTCATATTTATTTGGAGATCATTCAAAGGACAGCTGCCAACAATAAAACAGGTCCTATATCTGCAACTGCTTCCTCAGAATCAGTAAAACAAATGTTCAGCATGTTTGGCTCTTTACTCTTTCATATAAGGAAGCGGATGAGGATAGAAAAGGCGGAGAAATAATATTATATTATTACGTTTTTCATCCTATTTTTTCCGAAATTCATGCATGAATTTTTGATAATATTTTTACGTTTATGTTACTAATTTGTGTTCGAATCAATAAAAAATGGTTTAAAAAATAGGAGTTTGTTTTAAATCATAGTTATGAATTAAAATAAATTATTTTTTTTATTAAAAATCGATTTTTTCCAAACCTTGAAACATAAAACTTATTCATTCAGTACTAAATACGTCAGAATAAAATAAACCTTATTGAAGAATGCTCTTGTATTTCATAAAGTTCTACATCACTCTGGTATCTCAGCCGCAAGAACAAGTTCACCCTTTCAACTGACAAGAATAGCAAAATCATGATAGCCGTTCCTTTACTGCCTGCGAGTTCGTATTTTTAACAAAATCACGTCCCACACTTGAAAGATTTGGTACGCCCCTGGTCACAATTACTTGTGTTTACCTTGGATAAGTCAATTAAAATGCAATTGAGTACGGTTTGGGATATGGTTAATTTTATATGGACCCCATTGATAATTTGAAAACAAATATATTATGAGTAACTGATAAAATAGTATAATGGTAATAATTATGTGATTGATGCGGCGACGGCGACGTCTAAAGTTTATCGTAGGTTGTTTCAAAGAATGATCAATGTTATCACTTACTTTCAGAGATGGACCATAATTTTGTCCCGAAATGCATACCCATATTTCTGGTTTCTGAGTTGTCCATAATTATTTTCATCATCAAAATTATTGAATCGAGTATTGAATGTAATCATTTAGACAGACATATTTTTTAATAATAGTAAGGATGAATTTTCGGACACCTGTTTTTTAAATTTGCATGTATTTTCATCTTAGGACTTTTATAAGAATGAATATTTTTTAAGTGCTTCTAACAAACATACTATATACCATAAATCTCAATTTCAAATGTCAGATGTACTGTGGAGGCCTAGTTATTTTGAACTGTGAGTTTTGAGGTTGTTTTTATCACTGAACATGGAGACATAGCCTGCTCCTCCACAATCCGTTATAATGAAAATGATCGGACCCACAATGAGACTCTCACTCCTCCCCCCTTGAGGTCTTGAGGATGTACCTAGCAAAAAGCGTAGCCAGGTTAGGTTTGCCACCATTTTAATAACCAAAACCAGACAGGGACTTTTATGAGGCAAGGGAACATTAACACCCTTGAAGAACAAAAAAAGGTTTGTAATAACGTCTGTACCATGAGGTACCAGTAAAATGAACTTACATATACAGGGTGAGTTTTTAGTACCGGCGCTACCGGCTCGGTCGATAACTCCACTACTGTAGAAGATAGCGAAAAAAGTTGTATATAAAAGTTGTAGCCACGGATATGCTCCTTGCTCAGAAAATATTTAGATTTATACAGGGTGATCCGTAACTACGTGGTGATGCAAACATGCACCTTTTTAAATGAGATGCCCTATATATTATTCCATATTCAAATTCTACTAATGATTTCCGTTCTTTCAATATAGGGTATTGTTACATTATACAGGGTGTTTCAAAAGTTATGACCATTTTTATATCCAAATCGCTGTCAAATGAAAGTAATGTATATCAAAAAGTGATGAATCAAAAACCATTTTTTTACACAGATGGATAAAAAATATCCTCTAGTTTTAAAATCGGCTATAAAAAGAGCCCGCGACGCATATTCGTATGTAGAATGCAAAATCTTGATTTTCTCTCTTTTTTTAAATGTAACTCCCAATATTTTATTATACCAAAGAATTGCTTTTAATATGCTCTTTCATCTTTGTACGGCACTTGTTATGGCTGCATTCATTAGTTTCTGAGATATTTCGATTTTTCTACAAATTTTAAGTATACCTTCTATTTGTTTACTAAAATTTATTTTGAGAAAATGCTATCAAATTTTATTTTTGCTTGACAAACAACTAAAATATAAGGCCATAATAGTACTTGATCAAGTCAAAACACTGAATTAACGAGATAATATAGGTCATGTGTGCTGAGGAAACAATTTTATAGACGTCATGCAAAATTATCAAGCAGATCTATCAGATAGACTATGAAATATTAAACGACACAGTCCAAATAAAACGATTCTTCAATCTTTCAAACGCATTAGTTTTAGAGTGCCTCCGTTCTGGATATTGCTGTCCATAGCCGATATATTCTAGAGGCAAGTAGGCAATTTCTCATAGATTCTCCTAAATACCCTCGATGGAAAAACTAATTTTTAAAACTGGTTTTTCACACAGTACGGAGTTATTGAGCACGTTATGAAAACTGTCAATTTTTCAAAGCTTACCTGATAAATCTGCTTGATAATTATGCATCACGCCTACAAAATTATTTCCTCAGCATACTTGACTTTATTGTCTCAATGATTTAGGGTTTCGACTACATCAAATACTATCATGACCTTATAATTTAGTTGTTCGTTAAATAAAAAACAAATTCGGTAGTAGTTTCTCAAAATAAATAAATTTCACTACACAAATAGGAGCTATATTTTAAATTTACCGAAAAATAGAAATATCTCGGAAACTGATAGACGTTGGTACAACAAGTGCTATACAAAGATGAAAGAGCATATTAAGGGCAATTCTTTGGTATAATAAAATATTGGGGGTTACATTTAAAAAAAAGAGAATATCTGGATTTTACATTCTACATCACCCTGTATACGCATATGCGTCGTGGGCTTTATTTATAGCCAATTTTAAAATTAGAGGATATTTTTAATCTTCCGTGTAGAAAAGATAATTTTTGATTCTTTACCTCTTGATATACAGTACGTTCGTTTGACAGCGATTTGGATACAAAAATGGTCATAACTTTTGAAATACCCTGTATAATGTTATAAAACCTTATATTGTGAGAAGAGAAATGATTAGTAGAATCTGAAAATGGGATAATATATAGGGTGTACCATTTAAAGAAACGTATGTTTGCATCACCACGTAGTTATGGATCACCCTGTATAAATCTAAATATTTTCTGAGCAAGGAGCATATCCGTGGCTACAACTTTTGTTTACAACTTTTTTCGCTATCTTCTACAGTAGTGGAGTTATTGACCGAGCCGGTACTAAAAACTCACCCTATATATGGCTACGCCTGTTTAGCATCATACTACAGGCATTATTGTGAGTACATGGACACTTTAGTAGATGGTAATGAACTAGCGGATATTGTCGCAATGAGGGATCCTAAGCACAACTTCGTAGCCTCTCAATTAGCACTTGGAAAAATCGCGAAATGGATTAGTAGAGTAGTCTACTAAGTAGTAGTAGTAAAGAGTGGTTGCAAGATCAACATACTGTCAAATGGCGCTTTGGGAGCCTATAGTTGAGTTTGCAACCAAGGAAGGATGTTACCGATTCTCTCTAAAGAGAGCAATATTCTATGTCGATGTGAGGCCTTAAGGTGCCACATCTGACTCTTATGGGATCTGGAACTTTAGAACTAAAATACATGCCAGCTGTAGTGTAGTGCCTGTTACTCGATAAGTACGAAAATTCAATTTACTCAAGGGTCCTTATGGTCGCGAATTTTATATTCTGAGAAAAACATTTAGGAAGTTATATTATGCATGATTCCAGTAGTCACTGCATCAATTTTGAAGAACTTTGAGGTAAAATATAATACTGTAAAGGTATGTTTCCAACAAGGAACATTGAGGAACTTTTATGTAGCCAAATGTTTCATCCTGTTTCGTAAACAAGAAACCTTCAGGAACATATATAAACTTATCGTCTCCACTGAAGCAACTAAGTCGCCGGGAGTCGCTGGTTGTTTGTGGCAACAGAAACTTAGAGCAACACCGTGTTTCCACTGAAGCCAGTGTTTCCATTGACGTGAAGGTGTTAAAAACATTTAGTGTTGATAGTTATTTTTTATAGTAGAATATGGAGAGAGAAGATGAAATTGCCTTAGCGGCGGCGACATTCATTGTGTTATCGACCAAAAAGCGGCGGAAAAGGAAACATAAGTGTTGGGTAAAGCCGAGTCTCCATGAAAGAGATGACTTTGGTGTAGCAAAGTTACTTAGCGTCCTAAAGAAAGACGATTTATGCTCGCGAAGAATAACCAATGGTAGTGTCCAAAATTTTTGTTGAACGTCCAGCTCTGACCTCGAATGGCTGTTGGGTCAGGTTGCTCCAAGATTCAAAAAGAAGATACAAATTATAGGAAAGCTATTCCCCCAAGGGAACGATTGCTTGTCACACTGCGATTTCTTGCAACAGGAGATTCTTATCATTCGTTGATGTATTTGTTTAGAATTTCTGTGCCATCAATTTCTCATCGTCAAAATCTCTGTTCCCTATTCGTTTCCACCGAGACGGCGACAAGCAGCAACTAGTTTTTGTTTCGCTATGTTGCCGATTTTCCTTTGAAGTTTACCGCTCGAAATGGAAACCGGCGACAAGAAGGAACAATCTCAATTTGGAACAGAAACCGAGTGGAACATTCAGAAACTTTGTGAAACATTTTCGGAAAAAGGGGACAGAAACATAAAAGTTCCTCAATGTTCCTTTGGTGGAAACATACCTTAAGGTCTTACTTTGAAGCTGGATGCAGAGGCGATAGATTAATATGTTAAAAAAATATAAATAAAAAGGCTTATTAGGAGGCTGCTTAGACATTTTTTTGAAGGTTGTCAAATTGCAGGAGAGGCACAAAACTCAGGAGAAACGGAAGTGACATATAACTGACTGTTCTGAAAATCCCCTGAAGGGATACATTCAACTTTACTGGCGCAAATGTCGTCTCAGTTCAAAAATTAAAAATACTACTAATTTAAATATGGGTCCCATTCATTATTTCTGAAGGATTGCTTCCTATGAATTAAAATTATTACTTTTTGAAACAATGAATGACAATTCAGTTTCTGAATCAAGTAGGCCTCAAATAAACCGTTCTAAAGAAAACAATTTTTGATGTTACACATTTCACTATAAAAATATAATTTTTAAGGCAAGTCTCTCTCTTTATTCTGAAGACATCATCAGATTGTTTAACATTTGTCATTTTGGAAAATTGACATAATTATAGACAATATCTTGGATACAAAAAGTAAAACACCTCGGAAAATTGCATTCACTACAATCACTTTTTTAATGTTGAAACATTGTTTTGAATGATCTTCAAGATTCAGGAGTTCAGGACAAGTTTAAGGAAAATCTTTAATATGTTAGTATATTAAAACTATATCTATCTTTTGGTCTGTCAATTGTGTCTATTGTGTTTGATTTATGAAACTATCATCTGGCAGTGGCATTATTACCAAAAACCAAAAGTATCAGTACATCCCTAAATAATTGTATGTTGTTTTATTGTTTCAATATATAAATAAAACTTCTCCTGTTTCTATAAATACCAGGCTAAAATATGTTTTTAGCTACAAAATTTCTGCGACTTAACATGTTAGCTGCGCACATGAATATATACAGGGTGTATAAACAATGTGTGGGTGTGGGTGGACGATAACTGCTTCTCTATTTGATATAGAAAAAAAATCTAGAGGGCAATGAAATCTATGTTCCAAAAATATTTACCATTATACAGGGCGGCCAATAAATGTGTAACTTATCAAAGGTACATTTTTTTTAATAGAACCCCCTGTATATTATTGCATATTAGGATTCCTTTGTTGATTCTAGTGGGAGTTTATGTATCACACATCATACTTAAACTAACCGTTTATTCGCAAATCAAAATTGATATAAATACATCTTCGAAAAAAAATTGAATATTGCAGCGTCTATAAGGATGTGACTATGCGGTGTGACTAAGCATGAAATTGGTAGTACTGTCAAATTTAATTTCTTCTTGTGCTTGGTGAAATCGTTAGGTTAATTAAGGAACCTTCAATCACAGGTAACTTGATTTTTACTTCCCACACCGATAGGTGAGGGGAGTATTGTGATCGCGAAAATTTTCGATTTCGAGAAAATACGCTTTTTGGGCGTTTCATGATGTCTACATAACGAAAATCCACGTCACTCATTTCCGTCGGTCTGTCTGTCTGTCGGTCTGTCTGTCTGTTGGCGTTTTTCTAACGTCGTAATCTCAGTAATCGCTACATGGATTGTGATGAAATTTGGGTAGCGATATGTTGTGGGGTCGTAGTAGGTAATGTTCCTATAATTTTGGAAATCGTTGTACGGGGGGCGGAGTAATTAGCAAAAAACAAATTTTCAAATATTCCTCAAACTTCGTTTTTAGGCATTTTAGGGGTTCCTGATCATTTTCTACTTTTTTGGGTGGGGGTGAATTTGGGGTGGATGAGGGGTGGGTTGTAAAACTGAAAAATTTGTTGTATTTATAATGGGCTGTCCACTGACCTGTGAATGCGGCATAATATACTTTTTTAGGTCCATACGAACATTGCCTTGCTTATTATAGAAGCCAAGGGACTTAGAATTTGTGATGTATACATACGAGTATTGCTTTAGATCGTTCTATATTGCGTATCGCGAAACTTATTGAATTGATTTTAATGAAATTTTGACACAGTATTACTACCGCGGCGAGTATGGAATGTGCGTATGTTTTAGAAAAATCATGTCAGTGGCGGTGCAGCAATAATAAGAAAATTAGAACATAAAAACAGCTCAAACATTGTTTTTAGGCGTTTTAGTGGTTCCTGATCATTTTCTACCTTTTTTAGGTGGGGGTGGAATTGGGGCGGTTGGGGGGTTGTAAAACTGAAAAATTTGTTGTATTCATAGTAGTTTGTCCATTGACCTGTGGAAGAAATACCTAGCGGCATATTAAACCTTTGTAAGTCCATCTGAACATTGGCTTGCCTATTACAGAAACCAATTTTGTGATGTATACATACGAGACCTGCTTTATTTTGTTCTATGTATATTGCGTAAAGCGAAAATTATTGAATCGATTTTAATGAAATTTTGACACAGAATTTACTGCCGCGGCGAGAATG
This sequence comes from Callosobruchus maculatus, assembly GCA_951848785.1. Classification (NCBI taxonomy): domain Eukaryota; kingdom Metazoa; phylum Arthropoda; class Insecta; order Coleoptera; family Chrysomelidae; genus Callosobruchus; species Callosobruchus maculatus. Next base: position 17,067,278 of record CATOUR010000032.1, read on the forward strand.
GAAAACGCGCCTGTTTCTGAAAAATCAAAACATTGTAAAAAGTGTGTTATTTGGTATTGGAACTCTAAACATTCATGAGTAATTTTGTCATCTGTAAGTTTATCTAATAACAAGGATACAGTAATAGTACATAATGTGGAAATATTTGAATAACCTTATTTCAGCAATTTTCAGCAAATTACACATTTTTGAAATAAAGACTTCAATCATCCTAATAAATACTTAGGTTACTACTATGAAAATTAACAAAATTGTTTCTTGCTGATGGGAAACTCCCTAGTACCAAAAAAAAAAATACAAAAATTACTATGTCAAGTCAAAGAACCTAAATTTATACAGGGTGTCCCATGATGATTAAAACAAGCAATATTGGGAACTAGGCAGTAGTAGAGAATTATAATTTTGGGGATGTAAATTAGAGCAAATGTTGCATCTATTCTTATTATTGTGTTATCTAATGAGGTATTTGTTTTTGGTCATGTGATGTTCAATTCAAAACTTTTTATGGGACACCCTGTATATTAATGCCTTTCTGTGTTCCTCCTGATAAAACAATTCCAACATACTACACACACTTGGGGACTAAATAGATTAATTCAAAAGCTACAGGTACTTAAAGGACTGTAAGATTACCATTAAGACAAAAAATGAAAGGAACACTAGCATAGGTGTATACAATGTTATAATCAGTGGTAGTGGTACAATCATTTAAGTAACTGTAACTCTTGAATTAATCACTTTAGACCCTAAGTGGGCTAGTTTGTTGGAATTGTTGCATTGGGAGTAACATAAAAAGGCATTAATATGAAGGGTGTCCCATTAATAATTTTAAATCGGACGTCACATGACCAAAAACATACCTCATTAGGTATATAACAAGAAAAGACACAACATTTGCTCTAATTAACAACCCCAAAATTATAATTCTCTACTACTGCCCAGTTTCATATACAGGGTGGCCAATCGGGTGACGATAATAATTTTTTTTTAGATAGCCCGTACCGAAACCTATCCAAAACACCCCCATGTATGTGTACCGATTATTGATAGTTTTCGAGTTATGATTTTTTTTTTGAAAACTTAGAGATTTTCCAGTTTTTCCAAGAAATCGTCAAAAACAAAAACAAGAACGCTTTTTGGCTTTAATTTTTTTCTGCAATTATACTCAGTATTAAGCCTATTTTAATATTCAATGAAGAGAACCTGTACATCCGAACAATAATTAAGTACATTTTGGGGCCAAAGTTTGAAATCTCTGTTTTTAGTCAGGAGACCAAAACCTTCAAAATAAGATTAAAAATACTTATGTCTGGTTCTGGAGCTTCAAACTAATCTTAAAAACTTTGCAAGACATTGCACTTTCGAAATAATAATCAAAAAGTAGCACTTATGGGGACATTTTGCGCCGTACCGTGAGAGTTAAAGGTAAAAAGGTGATAATTCACGAATTTCCAAAATGATTTAAAAAACTATTATTTGGTTTGTTATGACAAATTAAAGAAAAAAAACTCGTAAAAACTAATAAACCCGACAATCATTGATGTTTTGATGAGTTTCAATAAAAAAACGAATACCCAAATTGTGATTTTTGAAGTGTTTTTACTATGTCATTGTATTTCTGCTAAATTAAGTTGTATGGAAATTTAACAAAGGAAAGGAATAACAAACAATAATTTGACTTCCAATTTCATGGCAGAATTACCTGGGAAGCGATGTCGTACCATACGCCATCCCTTGTGTTCCAGTTGTGTTAATTAATTTTCGGTAATAGGCAAGGCAATGTTCGGATGGACCTAAAAAGGTGATTTATACCGCTAGGTCTTCCTTGACAGGTCAGTAGACAGCCTATCATGGATACAACAAGTTTTTCAGTTTTTCAACCCCGCACCCCCCAAACACCCAAATTCCACCCCGACCCAAAAAAACGCAGAAAATGATCAAGAACCTGTAAAACGCCTAAAAACGAAGTTTGAGGAATATTTGAAATTACCTACTAAGACCCCACAGCATATTGCTGCCCAAATTTCATCACAGTGCATGCAGCGGTTACTGAGATTACGAGGCTAGAAAAACGCGTACAGACAGACAGACCGACAGGCAGACCGACAGACAGAACGACGGAAATGAGTGACGCGGATTTTCGTTATGTAGACATTATAAAACGCCCAAAAAACCTATTATCTCAAAATCGAAAATTTTCATGATCACAATCCTCCCCTCACCTATCGGCGTGGGAAGTAAAAGAGATAGCGTATGCTACGATAACGCTTCCCAGGTAATTCCGCCATGGAATTAAAAGTCAGATTGTTGTTTTATTATTCTTTTCCTTTGTTAACTTTCCATACAACTTAATTCAGCAGAAATTCAATAGTACACAGCAAATAGCACAGGTATCAATTTTTTGTATTGTAAATGATTAAAACATCAATGATTATCATGTTTATTAGTTGTTATGAGTTTTTTTCTTTAATTTGTCATAATAAAGTAAAATAATCGTTTTTTAAATCGTTTTGGAAATTCGTGAATTATCACCTTTTTACCTTTAATAGTCACGTACGGCGCAAAATGCCCCCATAAGTGCTATTTTTTCATTATTATTTCGAAAGTGCAATGTCTTGCAGAGTTTTTAAGATTAGATTGGGGCTCCAGAACCAGGCATAAGTATTTTTAATTTTATTTTGAAGGTTTTGGTCTCCTGACTAAAAACAGAGATTTCAAACTTTGGGCCCAAAATGTACTTAATTATTGTTCGGATATACAGGTTCTCTTTATTGGATATTAAAAGAGGCTTAATACTGAGTATAATTGCTGAAAAAAATAAAAGCCAAAAAGCATTCTTGTTTTTGTTTTTGACGATTTCTTGGAAAAACTGGAAAATCTCTAAGTTTTCAAAAAAAAAATCATAACTCGAAAACTATCAATAATCGGTACACATACATGGGGGTGTTTTGGATAGGTCTCGGTACGGGCTATCTAAAAAAAAATTATTATCGTCACCCGATTGGCCACCCTGTATACTGCTTGTCTTAATTGTCATGAGACACCCTGTATCATTGATGAAATATTTGTGTTTATTATTGAATGTATTGATTGAATTCGGTCCATATATTATGGTTTAAAAAAAGAAATTGTTTGAATCAAGTTGATTACAGTACCAGCATTTTCTTCTGTTTAATAAAAAACCTGTTTGAAATAGTGAAAGCTAGTGTCACCCTAAATAAGTTTTTAAGTTTATTGATAAAAAAATCTTTTTTATGATTTAACAAATGATAGCATCAAGAGCTATTTGGTCAGAGCTACCAGCTTTGTTTACTAAAAGCCATATTGACAACCATAACAAATATAATTTTGTTTCAAATCTGACATGTAAATATGTATGTTAGGTATGTAGGACTGAGTAAAATATCACCCAAAAGTGGCAATGGCCAATCAGCTGTTAATACTAACATCTATTTATTTATTTATTCAATGATTTCCCATTATGTAACAAAAACAATACAGCTATTACTAAATATATCAGTTCTCTTTTGATACTATAATACTGTACAAAAAAAACAAAAATCTATACTCAAAGAACTTGTTGTATAGCAAACACATTAATTCTTATTCTCTAGATTTTAGGAAATACATACATAACATCAAATGAATTAACATGATTAATAAAATAATATAATTTATATAGGTGCAAAAAAAATAATAAAATTATATAATGTAACTATGGCATATTCAGGTTAAAACGTTTCTCATGTGTTTCTTAATGTATTTTATGTTGTCAGAGAATATATCAACCCTGTGACGAAAGGTGTTTCCATATCTGAGCCTCCTGGTGATAGGTTCATACATACCATAATTTGTGGAGGAATATGGCATTGCAAACAATTCTGGGTCACAAGTTCTTCTCTGATTGACATTAAGATTCATTTGAGCAAATATATTTATCAAAGTACCTATCAAATTATGAAGATAGTACACAACACAACCTTAACTTAAATTTAAAGTAAGTTAAATAGCTTTAATTTTAGATAAATTCTAAAAAATGTAATGTAAGTCATACCTATTGTTTATTACAATATTATTATTATTATTCAATATACCTATTTGAATAATAACTTATCACTATTTCAAAATTATTTGCATAATAAACTACAAATTAGTTACACAGTAACAAAAAATATGTACTTATTTGATCCCCAGTTGTTTTTGTTTTGTCAAAAAATAGTATCATACCCAGATCCTTCATGAAATTATTTTTTTAAAAGAAAAACCTCATAAAACATTGACTTTACTGGAATAGTCAATATATAAAGCATGCATATTGTGTATTGTATCTTCAATCCTGAATTGCAACGCCAGTTATAAACAAAGTGTTTTCACGAATTCCGGGCCAAAGGCATCGTCACAATGACCCTGTCCAAATTAACAAAAATAAAGGAGAACACATTTAGGAGTGGGGGGGAGCCTTTTTTGAAATTTAAGAATAATGGACATTATAAGTGTTATTAATTTTACATTTGCCTCGTTTTTGTATATGTCTGCACCAAATTTTCGGAATTCGAACCAAAAGTTGCAAATAAAGACTATAGACGGAAATAGGGTCGATACTTTGGAAGCCATATCGGCACTATAGGACCGAGAAATATAACAGAAATGTCAAATTTCGAGGTAAAATCGCCCAAAACAGCATTATCAGGTTGGAAATTCGATGATTACCATCGGGATTTCCCATGCAGATGTCCCACTTTTCTTAAAATGCACTCAGGAAATCAACACAGTGAAGGCAGACTACCTACCATACAAAATGACAGTCCGACGGTAAACGGATAGAGCGATTCGACTGGTCCACACTCATTTCATTTAACAATTTTTCTGTTAAAAAACACACGCCAACCGAATTTACATGTTGTAATATGTCAAATAACATCTGCAGTATATGATGCACGTGCAAATTGCAGCCACCGTGTCCAGAAAACAATAAATAATACACCCTAATCGGCTGTCAGAGAAACCACTTACCCGAGGAGGTTATTGCGGGCTGGTGGATAGGGGAAGGCCTGGGGACAAGTGCCGAGGTCCATTGGTCACATTATTAATTGCCATTTTTCACTGGTTTGTTGAGTTTTAGGTTAATATCAACAAATAACAAACTGGCGGATTAATTTGGCATAGGGCGAAGCCTGTAAACGCGCACCCGTTCACTGAGGCACGTATTCGATTGAGTGCGCATGCGCACCCTCAGCTGATAGGAGATTGTTAGAGGCAGTGTTGCCATGTTTTGTGTATCTTCCAATACAAGTATGACGCCCCAGTATTTAAATAAGACTATCTCAAAAAATATAATGCTGGATGCATTACACTTTTCAACAACGGCCTACTGAAGGTTAACTTGGGTATCAGGAGTAGGACGTGGTTGGGTATCACCATTTTTGATGATCAAAAAAGGGGGGGTGGTTAGGATTCCGTTTTTCAAGCATCCTGAAGGAGCAATAAAGAAACTTCACCTTTAGACCAGAAAATAGGTTTTGTGGCTCCTACTAGCTATGAAAAAACCGAACAGGTGACGGCCCTATACCTAGGGGGGACCTGTTGAGGGTTCAAATTAATCAAAGTCTGTTTTTATCCACATTTATCCCCACGCACCTTGGGTGGGGGGAGGGTAGCATGATAAATTTTTTGCTGGCATCATTCATTCTTTGATATCAAAAAATTAACTACATCAAGTATAGAATAATCAAACGATATGAATATAATTTTGCATGTCTTAATGGTGTTTATATTTTACATTCTCAAGGAACTAAACTCAAAAAATATTCATTATAAGGCCTTTATTACGGAAACACTGATCTGGATCCGGATAGATCAGTTATATGTCAAACAGCTGTCAAGTGGGATTTATGATTCCATGAATTTAACGGACATCGAACAACGAAAAAGTTGGTTGAACAATAAAAAACAGATGGTAAAGTAAAGCAGCTACTGATCTGAATCATCCGATCGCAATCACTTAAGGCCTTTACGGAAACAGTGATCTGGATCCGGATCCATCAGTTATCTGTCAAACAGCTGTCAAGTAGGATTTACGATTCCATGGATTTAACGGATATCGAACAACGAAAAACTTGTTTTAAGAATAAAAAACAGATGGTGAAGAATATTGCTACTGATCTGTATAACCCAATCGAAATCACTTACCGTACAAGAGAGAAGTGACCATATTTATGACAGATCCAGATCATTTTCCGAACGTCAGGATCAGTGATCCAACTAATCGGGTTAACCCCATCATAGTTTCTGTAAAGGCCTTTTCTGTACAAGAGTGAACTACCCTATTTCTGACCGATCCCAGATCACTTTCTGAATGTTAGGATCGGTGATCCAACTGATTGGGTTAACCCGATCATAGTTTCTGTAAAGGCCTATAGCCTATAGCCTATTTAGGTGTAAAGGTGAAACATAAAAAATGATTTCCTTGAATTCTGAGTAAAAACTGTATGCAACATAATACTCGGATGTGTGCATAAATTCAACTGTTTTTCATCAACACCAAAACAAAAGGAAATTTGGCATAAACTGCAAATTGGTACATCTAGCTTTTCAACGATGCATCGCGATGTATCATAAGGCCTTTACGGAAACTATGATCGGGTTAACCCGATCAGTTGGATCACTGATCCTGACGTTCGGAAAGTGATCTGGGATCGGTCAGAAATAGGGTAGTTCACTCTTGTACAGTAAGTGATTGCGATCGGATGATTCAGATCAGTATCTGCTTTACTTAACCATCTGTTTTTTATTGTTAAACCAACTTTTTCGTTGTTCGATGTCCGTTAAACTCATGGAATCATAAATCCCACTTGACAGGCATTGACAGCTCTTTGACATATAACTGATCTATCCGGATCCTGATCAGTATTTCCGTAAAGGCCTATACTAGCTAGTAGTACTATTATAAATAATTTTTACTATTGTTTTGTCAATAATTTTATGAGCGACACTTACAACTTAGATATAGTGGATACCTAAATAAGAAACCCCAAAATTTTTTGTTTAAATTTGTTTCGATCCCTTAAATATTTTATCCAATAATTGATCATCTCCAAACTTTATTCAGACGGTTTCTTCTCAGCTCGTAGCCTAGTAATTGTAGCATAAAAGTTTCAACAGTTTAGAAATATATAAGTCACTAAGGCATTGGTAATCCCCTGGCTACGTACCTGATGTCCCCGTTCATTATCTCATTTTTTGGGTTTCGATTGAAAATAAGAGTTGCAAAAAGACTTTAGAGAAACTATATTTATCTTTCGTTAAAATGGTGTAAGTGAAAAATCCATCCTTTATTCCATTTTTGATGTATCATGTGGAAATAATTTTTTTCTCAGCTTTCTCATTGTTTTAAGAAGACGTGGCAACGTCGAGTCATAGTAGCCGATAGAGAGACGTCGATGAGCATAGGTGGTGTAGTAAATTTTAAATACAGGAAAAATATTATGCATTGTTGGTTGCAATGTTTTGGGAGCACTTGTAATCTTTCACCTTTCATTCAAGACCATAAATATTTGGATAATTAATTACCACAACACAGTTGATTAAATAATTACCACCAGACAAAGATGCCAATTTTGCCTTATTCCAAACCGCATGCGTCTAACGGCTATAAGTCTGAATTTTTTATTGCAAAGACCATTTATTTTAGCTGCTTTTTGCTTTGTGTTCATATTTTTAAATCCATCATTGCCCAAGGTGTTCACAAAAGTTAGGATACATACATACCTAGACCTAGGTACATACATTCGTTATTTTTTAGCTCCATGCCGTATACCTAGGTGCTAAAAAAAAGTACAGGCGTAGGTAGAGGTAGAGGTAGTTACCTACCTAGGTACATATCGCGCGAGACCATATGCGGCCAGATATAGAAAAGGGTTCTTACTTCTTGTCTTGACCAACAACCAACAACAGTTATATTACACATTACACCTTTTGTGTAAGCTTTATAGCTTTATATATTAAATACCTATGTATTGTTTGGATTTTTATTAATCAGCAAATCAGCTTATAGACAGTAACAACATAAAAATCGCACAACAAAAATTCGGCATGGCAGTATGGCTTATTGTTAGCATTGATTAACAAATATGTTAATCAATGTTGTTAGTTAGGTATGAAATGAATTCAAGAAGTCTCTTTAGGTTTAGGATACACACCAAATGTCCAGGCCAAGTTACCCTTATTGATTGCTATCTCCATGTTGAGCTCCTCAATTATTTTTTTGCTGTCCTATCAGATAGGGTTTATGATGTTAAATAGAAATTTGGTGCCTAGTTGCCATAAGTAGATGGTAGAATGGCAATATTTTTTTTTCGATCTGCTATAGGAGCGCTTTCTGACTTTTTAACTATTTTTTCTCTATAACTGCAATGATATAATAATTATTCCAATACCTACCTACCTAAAATAGCTACAAGCATTGATTAACACATTTATCAATGCTACAAGATAAAAAATATATACCTACCTAATACAATTGCTAATTATTAACGGTGTTGATAGTAGTTAATTGATATGTTGAAAATGTCATACATTATTTATTTTATATAGTTATCTTTTTTATTTATTTATTTGTAAAACTGCTAAATATGAATTGCGAATCCTTGAAATTTTTTGGAACTTTTCACTTTGTAAACAAATGTGATGCTTATGTATAGGTTTCAGTCTTCTAAAAAGAACTATAATTTGAAAGATATCTGAGGTTACACACTCTATATACATCAATTTCGATAGTACCTATTTGAGTTTATTATTCATGTACAAAACTCAGTTTTTTATTTAATAATTAGTTTTAAATTGAACTGCTGGTGCTTGAGTTATTCGGCCGCGGTCGGCAAGCTCCGCCGCTTCCGATGTCGCCGCGTTTCGCTTCCCGTTTTACATCGACATCTCCGCGAATTTATTCATTGATCAAGTTTTGTGTTGATCAATCCATGGTCGTCTTCAAGGTCAAACGTATTGAGATCTGTGTTTTACATCTGTGAATAAAACCATGGATTTCTGTGACAGCATGCAGTGCGGTTCTTGTGGGGAGGGGCCCCATGAAGTATCTTGCGGGGGGGGCTCCGCCAGTTACGCCACTGGTGATTGACATAATCTATATTATAATCCACTATCGTTTTTAAAAAAGATCGAAATTCAATTAAATAAATGTATCTCTCCATACAGTCACTGATACAGTCTAGTCCACACTCACAGATGTGCAAGTGCAAATGTCTGAGACTTCTAGAGCCACCTAGTGGCAACTAGCGTTATTCCAGTCCCACCTAGATTACTCTGGAACAGTGTTGTCTCGTATATAAGCAGACCGCTTTGAAGTTTGAAATGCTGTGGTTTGAAGTTGACGTCGGAGATTTGATTCTGTTTTGCTATTTTGTGGTTTTGCTGCGAAGTTTCTGGAAACGCGAATTTGTTTGGTTGATTTTCTCAATTTTCTGCTACCGGCCGGCTTTTGTTGTTTTGCTTGATCTGTGTCGTCAAGAAGACAAAGACAAAAACCTTCTTGTAGTTCAAAATGGCAAGTATATTACTGCCAATCCTTAATGAACAACAGCGTTTGATTTCTAGTTTGCTAGGAGGAAGAGGTGAACCCGTTTTGAGGCTCAAACTAGAAGACGAGGATTTTTTGAGGTGAGAACTTATTACCTTTTCATGTCAATTACCAAAACTGATAGCTTTGTATTATATATTTTTTATCTTATTGAAATATATCAATGCCGTTTTTTTTCGCTGTCCTGATAGGACAGCAAGAATATAGTTCAGGAGCTGCTATCTTTTCTTCGCTGTATTATGTGGGTCAGTTGCGACAAATCTTGCTACTGAACATGGATATATCAATGTGGGTAACTTGGCCTGGTCGTTGTATATTGTATATGTTGTACTCCATAACCCGAATTTGGCCACTGCCCCAACTGTATACCTAGAATGTATTGTGGATTTCACAAATTTCACACACCGTGTTGCGGGTAATCTTTTTGTGTGCATTGTGGGTAAATTACAAAGACCCACAATGCGAAACTACAAAAACCATCAGAAGCACACGACCATCACATTATGGACAATATAAAGCAAAATTTTATAATTAAAAAATGTAAAACAATGTGTTATATAAAATACCTACTTGTTCACGATTTAGAAAAAAATAATTTCCTCTTCATTCCTATAACTTTGAGCTATCAATTATTCATTTTGGCCAATTTTAGATAATTCATATCGATTCAGCTTTCAATACTGTTTAGATGACAGGCACAATTTCCACAGTTCTTGTCCTTCTTTAACCTCAACTGTGATTTTTTCATAGTCACCTTCTAAATGTATAGACCATGAGATAAGGCTATATAGAGTTTATTCAAAACATTCTTGAATTATTTTCAAAGTGTTTCTGTCGATTCACTGAATAAATAGAAAAAAACACTTGTTGTGGTATGTTGGGTTATTAGATTTCCGCTTTGTGGCCAGTTTCTGACATCACTCAGAGTTTCTCATTGTGGGTATTTGTAATTTACCCACAACGCGTTCTGCACACACATAAATTACCTGGAACGCAATGTGAGAGATTAGAGTAATCCAAAATGCATTCTGAGTATAAATTTGGGTTAGTGGCGGGTTATTGAGTACAACATATACACATTATAGGAAAAATAGATATGGAAATAGAAAATATGAAATAACAATTTTTACTAAAATATAGTACCATAACGTCATCGTCACAAGAAAACCACACAACTCCACGATTTCTGCAAATTAACATTTTGCTGCCATCTACTAGATATCTGCCTAATCTATTTTCAACATACCATTCAGCAGTGGCATACCAAAACAATAATATCACATTTTATCATAATAGTCCCATCAATACCAACATGAAATAATGTGTACTTGAATATGTTTTTACGCTCTCCTGTAAAATTCCTTAAAATGGAGTGACAGGCTTTTCTTGTCTCGATAACGATAAAGTTTTGACAGGTACTAACCTCTTGAATTTACAATTTAAAAGCCCTGTGGTTATGGGAAGGTTATGTTGTGCAGTGTTTATGTTACTTCATATAGGCATATAGGCTTGTAGTTGTTACAGCTTTTTTTTTTTACATTGCAGTCCCTTGTTGCCAAGAAGGGAGCGTCGTCATGTTCTGGCCCCTTACAATAAAAGTCTGCGTAAAGTAGGGCACAGTGATGATGGCAAGAACTTTGTGGTGAATATTGATGTACAACAATTTACTCCTGACGAAATTACTGTAAAAGGAGTAGGTGATGATACAATTGTCGTTGAATGTAAACATGAGGAGAAACCTGACGAACATGGTTCCATCTATAGGTAAGTATTATAAATAAGATTTGAAACATCTATAGGCATTCTCATTATCTAGAAAATATTTTCAAATCAGGTCGACCTATCCTCTCTAGTGAATAACAATGTAAGTTCCCTGAGTATGAAGGTTTTCCCAATTTTTGTTTTTTGTAAAACAGATGAATCATGCAGAAAAGTCAGTTTATAAATAGTCTATTTAGAAGAATAGAAATGGGGAGAAGCCTGTTTGGGGGTGGGCTGTTGTTTCCCACATATCAACAGAAGCTTATTGTGTGCCTCATACCTATTAGTTGGGTAAACCAATTCCTGTGCCCTTGACCAGATCCAGGAGCTTTTTTTCAAAACTGTAGTCAGTTTTGTCACTTGGCTACATCACATGAATCAGAGCTGTTCTCCTTGCTCCCAAGTGCCTCACAGTTCAAAATGATCTGTCAAGCAGTGTCTTCAGACTGTTGATTTATGAAGCTCAAAACAAGATGTGAAAGAAACTCAATCCAATGACGAGTTTCTTCTCCAAAATTATAGTCAGTTTTGTCACTTGGCTGCGTCACAGGAATTGGAGCTGTTCTCCTCGGTCTGAGTGCCTCACAGTCCAAAATGATCTGTCAAGCAGTGTCTTCAGACTGTTGATTTATAAAAGTTCTAAACAAGATGTGAAAGAAACTCATCCCAGTGATGAGTTTCTGATATCCAACAGTAGTTATATCAAATCAGCATGCATTCTTTATGTGTTGTTGGAGGCCAATCAATTCGCAAAAAGACAGGGTAGCAATATCTTGAAAAATAGGTGTTGAGAATCATTCAACTGGTCTGATAAATATAAAAAATGATCTTTTCATTACTTTCTGGCAGGTATTTGGAACTACCATATGTTGAGTCACAAAAAGGCATTGATTGTGGCTTTTGCACATGAGAGGCTTCTTTCCTGACATTCCTCAGTACATATTACATGTCTTCTCCATTGTACCTTCTCAAAAACTATCTATCAACTGTATTTGAGAGATTTTAATAGAGACTATACATATACACCACTTAGGAATGAGTCTTATCTGCTCATTAAAATACAGGATAGCAAATTTGGGTACAATTTCTGGGCCAATATTCCTAAAAAACAACCATATCTGAGAGAAAATCATGCATCCTTCAAGCAGCAGTTTTCTGTTAGTGTTCCCTTGATAGACACACAGTAATATTGTTTTCTTTGTGTTTGCAGACACTTTGTTAGGCGCTACAAACTTCCAAAAGGTCATGATATCTCCAAATGTATGTCAAAGCTGTCATCAGATGGAGTCTTGACTATCACCGCACCTAACATTGAGAAGAACAAGAAGGCAGAAATTGAGATTCCAATCACTCTCACCAACCAGCCATCTCAAGTTATCAAGCACCAGGAACCAGAACATCAGGATGCAGAAATGCGTGACGCATCGCCAAAAAAGGGCAAGGATTCCAAGAAGAAGTAGTTTAGTTGCTTTTATTTAATCTGGTCGCTGCATTCACAATTATTGTGCAAAATTTCTTTAAAAGTTTTTCTAAGGATGTATTATCATTTGAGATTTGGATGCAAATTGTGATTGCAACATCAAAATGCATTTTGTTTTAATATGGATATTTGTGATCTCTCATAATATGTTCAGCTTATTATTATTAGATTGTAAAGGAAATTGAGTTTGGAAAATTAAGGTTCATATCGACTGATCATGCGTCAGTATTTTGTACTTTAAGCTAAGTCAACTTTTGTATGTTCATTTTTTAATAAAGATCCGTACCTAACTTTGGTATTTTAATCATCTGGTGCTCCTCAAATAGCCTCTGCTATTCTGGCTTATTTGTTGTACTGTTTGTACTTCATTTAATGGAAAGAAATAAGACAAAGGATCTATAGAAAACTTACTTTTAATTTGATTTGAATTAATGAATAAGGACCAGAGGCTATCCAGCACGGAATGTGGCTGGTGCATAAGCCACACGATGGGCCCTTTTGCGCCTCTATCCGCGCTAGTTCCTAAGACCTGCCCTTTTGGCAAAGGCAAGTACATTCTTAGGTCCTATCCGTTTTATCTCTATTGGTTCCAAGGTTCTTGAGCCCAGCATAGTCTGCCTGTGATAACCCAGGGTTTCACAGCGACACAAGATGTGTGCCGAGGATTCTTCCTCTTCACCACACCACGTGCACGTTGGGTCGTTGACCACCCTCATCACAAACAAGTGACGCCTGACGGTGTTGTGACCCGTTAATAGCCTACTAGCAATCTCAAGTTACTCCTATCCAGAGAGACAAAATCGTCCTATTCTCTCTGGAGGCCCTGCTAATAGCTCTCGAGCCTGACGGAGATGACCAGAGATGTTCCGTCTCAGAGAGTGTTGATTCTGGATCCACTCTCCAGTTGTTTTCCTAATCAAGTTTGCAGACAGTCCTAAGGCTGGTTCCGGGCCCACAAAACTGTTGCCGGATCTCATCCTAGCCAGATGATCCGCCATTTCGTTACCCTTTACCCCAGCGTGCCCAGGTACCCACATCAGTGATACCTTGTGTTTAGCCGAGATGTCGTCAAGAGCCCTCCTGCACTCCAGGACCAGTCCCGACGTTATTTTCCAAGCACTCAGTGCTTTGATGGCTGCCTGACTGTCAGAGCAGATAGCAATCCGCCTCCTAGACCCGTCAATTTCCCGAATACGATTTACACAAGCAAGTATCGCATAGACCTCAGCCTGGAATACTGTGGTGTGCCCCTCAAGAGGGAATGAAAGTCTTGTGTGGGGTCCGTAGACTCCCGAGCCCTCTCTAGCGAGTGAACCGTCTGTGCACCAGACCTGTCCTCCTCCTTCGATGAGCTGTCTTTCCCTAGACTCCCACTCTTCCCTTGACGGAAACACCACCGTAAATTTGCGATTGCAGCGATGCGTAGGAGATACTATATCGCTCCTCGCCAACAAAATAGGACTATCCTCATGCAACTCTGCTAGAATCGTCGAATGTCCTTTGCCTGGATTCATAAAACTCCAGCTACCCTGACTCCAGAGACGGAACCCAGTTTTTCTAGCTTCCCCTTGAATTACCAGATCCAAAGGAAGAAGATTCAATAGTGTTTCAATGGCACTCAAAGGTGTTGTGCGCACTGGTTATACTAAGACATGCCAAACGTTGAACCTTATTAAGTTTGGCTCTTATTGCCTCCGTCTTTATACAGGTCCACCAACTATGGAGCCATATATTAATGACGGTCTGTCTATTGTAGTATAGAGCCAGTGCACCACTTTTGGGCTCAGGCCCCGCTACTGCCGACAACTCTTCTGCAGGCCCATAATGAGTTTCGAGCCTTGCTTACCTTATAATCCACGTGCTGCCTCAAAGTCAGCTTGTGATCCAGTATGACTCCTAGATACTTTACTGACTGAGACAATTCAAGTGTCGTTCTGAAAAAGGTAGGCCTCACGAGGCCTTCCATCTTCCTTCTCCTAGTGAACATAACGAGCTCCGTCTTTTCAGCGTTCACTGATCTACCTCATTACACCACGTTTCCACAACACGCAGCGCGCCTTGCATTACCTCGGAGACTGTATTAATGAATCTACCCCTGACCACTATGCTCAAATCATCGGCATAGGCCTGTACGTAGACCCCTGTTACTTAGTCTCACGAGTAGGTCATTCACCACTAAGCACCATAGTAGAGGTGAAAGAACACCGCCTTGTGGGCGGCCTCGCGCCACTGCAACGCTATAGTTTATGTCATTAAGCGTTGCAGAAGCCACTCGGCACTCTAGAGTAGTAAGAATCCACTCCAGTAGGATTGGAGCAATTCCATGTCTCTCTAGGGCGCGTCTTATCGAATTGGTAGTGGTACAGTTGAACGCATCCTCGATATCAAGAAATGCTACCATAGCCACTTCCCGTTGACCTAACGTTTTCTCCAGCCTGCTGACCAAATGATGAAGTGCCAGCTCAGCTGATTTTCCCGCCTGGTGTGCGAACTGATAGGCATGGATTTCAACCCTTTGTAAGGGCCCATCCCTGATATATCTATCAACCAACCTCTCCAGTGTTTTTAGTAAAAACGACGAAAAGGTAATCGGTCTAAAGTCCTTCGGACGAGTATAGCTAATTCTGCCCGGCTTAGGAATAAAAACGACCCTTGAATGCATTCAAGGGTCTTTGGTGTGAAGCCAGTAGCCACGCAGGCACGAAATATCCTAACTAGGTATGGTAGTACCAGATCCTGTCCATGTTGTAGCATGGCTGGAATGACGCCATCCTTGCCTGGACTTTTGTATGGAGCAAAAGTATTCATTGCCCATCTTGTGCGGTCATAAGTGAAGACTTCTCCTGCCATCTGCCATTCCTCTCTATGAGGAGGCGGAGTGGCCTATGTGCACCTGTCTGTTGAGCAGCAACCGATCCCGGAAAGTGCACACTCATCAGCAATTCAAGCGTTTCCTCCTCGTTATTGGTTCTATGGCCATTGGAGTCCGTCAAGGTCCCCAACTTGGACTTGGTGTCCTTGCTAAGGATCCTATGCATCCTTGCCGTCGCAGGAATATCATTGATGGACCTGCAGAAGTTCGTCCAAGATTCCCTGGAGGCCCTCCTGACTTCCCTCTTATATTCCTGTAGCTTTATCCTATACTCCTCCCATTCAGGAGTATCTTTCCTGTACCTAACTCTTGTGAGTAGTTTTTGCAGGGACTTTTTCCTGGTTTCTAATTTCTTAGTCCAGAAGGTGGAATTGCCCGCCACGCCCACTTTGCGTAGGGGACAGTTATCCTCAAAGGAGGCTCGGAGGTCCCTACACAGGGAATCAACTGCCGCCTCCAAGCCCTCCCCTTTACTGAGATCCTGATCTATAGGACGGAGCCTGCTGCCTAGGTCCTCTTTAAAAGAAGCCCAATTTGCTTGCCTAGGATTTCTAACAAAGATTCCCTCTTTTTTTCCGTCAATCCTAAACGTTATATGTCTATGGTCGGACAGTGACGGTTCCAAGGATACGGTCCAGTCCTTGACCTCATTACAAATACCGACCGTGCTCAGTGTTATGTCTAGGACCTCGTCCCTCACATTGTTTGAGAAGGTAGGCGTGTCGCCAACATTCAGAACCTCTAGGTTCGACGTCCCTAGAAATTCCATCAGCTCTTCACCACGTCTATTAGTGTTAGAGCTACCCCATAGGGTGTGATGGGCATTGCTATCACACCCCACGATAAGCTCGAGATTATTATCTCGACAGTGATACACAAGGTCCTCCATCTCTTTTGAAGGAGGAGGATCTCCTGAATCATACGGTAAGTACGCTGAGCATACCACTAAACTTCTTTCGATGCCTTGTTCTCTAAGGCGAATCACCACCGCAACCATGTCCCTAGTTGTAAAGTCCATTAGATGCCATGCATTCATATTATTACATAATATACACACTCTAGGCTTTGTCTCCGGAGCGCTACTAAAAATGGTATACCCTGGAATGTTAGGCCCGCTAATAATGCCATTCCTTATCCAGGGTTCCTGAATAAGAGCTATGTCATAGCGACCCCTAGTGATCGTCTGAGTAAGAACCCTAGAAGCTGCTATGCAATGCTGCAAATTAATTTGAATAAAAGAAATGTAACTCACCATTTTTTTTCTTGGCAGTCCACTCTCGTCAGTCTGTAGCGAACCAACGTCTAGTGTCCCACGGTGGGGCCCCGTTCGTTGCCGCTACCCTCGCTCTGACTGTGGCGTTCATCTGCCTGCCACAGCATCCTGGCTCCCTCCAGTGCTGAGTCGGAGTCACTATCCAGTAGTTGTCCCTCACTCACTGGTGTGCTGCTCTGTGGCCCACTAGTTCCTGGTGTGGGCGCATCCCTGTCCAACTCCGGAGACTCCTGAGGAGTCTGTTCCTGCCGCTCGGCCCCCTTGGAGGAGCCCGAGTGGCAACAACAGCCTCCCCAGGTGCCAGCTGTCCTTGGTTCCTAGGCTCCTGGCTCTTGCCTGGGCCCTGATCACCGCCGGCAGCAGCAGTCCCGCGTTGATCTTTATTCTTGCTCAGCAGAGTAAACACTGCTGAGCTCGCTCCGCAGTAGAGCCGCAGCTCCCTGCCCTCGATTACACCCCAGCTAATGGAGTCAACGCTGAGGACCAGACGCACGCCTTTCAGCTCCATCTTGACCTCCATCACCCTCCACGAGTTGGGGTGTATCCCAGGATTTTGCCTAATCATCTGGTGCTCCTCAAATAGCCTCTGCTATTCTGGCTTATTTGTTGTACTGTTTGTACTTCATTTAATGGAAAGAAATAAGACAAAGGATCTATAGTAAAGCTTACTTTTAATTTGATTTTGTAACATTCCTAACCAGTACAGTTTCTTAGGTATCATTTTTCAAAAAATATACACAATACAAAACTGTTAACAGTGTTAACATATATATTATTAGAATATAAAAAACGAAAGCTTCTGAATGATTGCTGTTTTTGTATAAGCTATTGCAGCGATGTAAAACGGCAAAAATCATTCCGTCTGCTTTATTCGAGGAAAAACATGTAGGATAACAGTTAAAGGCGCCATTCGTATGCCCTAATTCAGAAAACAGATCCAAACATTCACTTTGAAGTTCAAGAAAGGAATGTTTTCCATGATGTATAAATTGAAGAATTTGTTACAAAGGACCTAAGGCGATCTTTAGGAAATTTTTTCCTAACTTTTAAAAGAGGTTTTTGTGAGAAAAAAATCAGTTCTCAAAAAATGTGGAGCTGGGAAACACGCTGATCTATTCACCACTGGTCAGGAAAAACGACTTTATTACAAGCTTTTTCTCTTTAAAACGTAATTTGTGGAAGATATTTTTCGATCGATATTTAGAAGTTTCACCAAGTAAGAGCATGTACAAGATTTTTCTCTTATGCAAAACTCGTTGCAACTAATAACTTAAATAGGTCTCCTTACATAACAATGTGTCAAGTCTAGATGTTCCGACGCATAAAGCATGGAACGTCACTCCTGGACAAGATTTTAAAAATTAATAAAAGGTGTACAACATATTTTACTATTACATAATTTCAGTCAACATTTATATATTCAACAGCACATGCAAAGATTTTGTAATCGGTCAGCTTTTCCTGTTATCCATACAAAAAAACTTTAAAATGCCTTATCTTCCCTTTTCCTTGAAATATTTTCAAAAGATATATTATGTTAAGCATTACCCTGATCAAAACAAAAAAAGTGAAGCATCAATAACATATAGTATATATAAATAAATGTTAATAAATCACATGATCTTAATAAAATACCGTATAAATGCAGAGTTATTATGCGAAGAAAATAAATAAATATAGGAAACATGGTAAAGTAGTCCAGTCAGGTTAGCTGAATTTAGGTCGAATAAGAAACTGAGCGAGATCAAATTGAGTTATGGAATAAATACTGTTTTTGATAAATTATATATGAATACATTGATTCAATCATTGTATAACGAATTAAATAAATTTCTTATTTGATCACACTCAGCTATCAGTGTTTGTCTAATATAACTGGACTATGTATTGTCTTGTTCGGGTGGAAGAATACTAAAAAGGTGTGATCGTCCACAGTTTGGTGTTGCAGTCTTGTCCTACTGAGACCAGAGTTTGATTATCTACCCAGGCAAGTCTTGTCACCTGGCTTTGAGCATGGGCATCTGTAAAAGAACGGCGACTTGTTGTATCGCAAAAAACCAGAATTTAACCTGTTTGACAAGTATTACGTAGGTGATAAGTCACCATCAAATTCGAATCAACGAACTCGAATAGGTTAGAAAAAGCAACGCCCATGCTCCAACAGGCATGTGAGTGTGCCCAAGATCCCGTTGTTATTTATTCACTGTGTTCACAAAAACGATGTTATTTTTTACAGAAATCTGCGGGACTTAAATTTTATGGAATTATTAAAAATAGTCTTTTAAAATTTATGGTCCTAAAAACCCAAAACAACAACCCGAAACGATCAACCAAAACAAAGTAGCTATTTATATTATGCCTCTAAATGAGTGCTGTTATTTTTAGGATTCTTTACCTGATATCTGTACAAAGGGTATATGGGTTTATCAGCGGTCAGTGTGCCAGCTGCCGCGTTAGGATTGTGGGCACAAACAAAAACCTTGTTTACTTCTTCTAACCTATTCGAATTGGTTGATGGCACACTGACCGCTGAATCGTTGATAAACCCGTATACCCTTTGTATATCCGCGACGAGATAGCAGGTGAAAAACCATAAAAATAACCGCACTATTATAATGGCCTAATAAGAATAACCTTTATTTTGGTTGATCGCTTCGGGTTAATTGTTATAGTTTTGAGTAAATGTTGGGTTTTAACAGTGCATAAGTGTTAACAGACTATTTTAAACAATTCCACAAGATTTAACTCCTGCGGATTTCTGTAAAAAATAACATCGGTTTGTGAACACAGTAAATAATAACAACAGGATCTTGGGAACATTCACATGCCTGTTAGAGCAAGGGCGTTGCTTTTTCTGATCTATTCGAATTCGTTGTAGGTCATATAGAAAATTATTGCAAACTTGATAAATAAAAAAGGGACAATAAGAAAAAATAAATGTATTATATTTCCAAGTATTCTGCCTTAAAATTGATCAATCTATTCATTACATAAAACCATTTTTTTTACTTGATGAAGTAAAACATGATGATGTGTCATCGGCATCGATTGCTCTGGTCATTAAGTCCGATTCATAAACTCGACGTTGGCGTTGCCGTTGACGTTAGACGTTCGCAGCACAAGGCTGCTATTCATAAACGCGACGTCGCGTCTTGCCGTTAACTTAGCTTTCCCATCGTGTTTGTAAACATCTTCTATTGCGATTTATCATCAGTGTTTTTGGCTTTGTGAAAGATCTTTCAATTTTCCTCGTGAAAGTGGCATAATCAGAACCAATAACCAATACAGAAAACTTGAGAAAACCCAGAAACCTTTTGACAGCTAGACGTCAACAATAATAACAATATCACGTGACCGGTACCGACGACTATGATTGGCTTATACGCCGGCGACGACTGTGGCTACGAACGGCGGACGGCAAAAGTTAAAAGATAGTTATGTCGAACGGCGCGTCCAACGGCAGACCCGACGGCGGACGGTGAATATGAATGCTCTTTCAATGTATTTATGTTGCAACGGCCAACGGCAACGTTGAGTTTATGAATCGAACGTTAGCCTCGTGTTCTGAGTAGGCTTCGAACAGGAATACCACTGCTCTTGAGTCACTTCATAAACCAGGCTTTCAAACGCTGCAACAGCTAATTTACGTTTTAGAAACGCTCACC
Organism: Callosobruchus maculatus; assembly: GCA_951848785.1. Taxonomy (NCBI): domain Eukaryota; kingdom Metazoa; phylum Arthropoda; class Insecta; order Coleoptera; family Chrysomelidae; genus Callosobruchus; species Callosobruchus maculatus. Next base: position 17,087,921 of record CATOUR010000032.1, read on the forward strand.
GCGTATTCAATCTTCCAACTTTGGGGATAAAAATTAGTCACGTTGTGATAAGTCGGGGCTGTAGGGCGGATGCTCGAGTAATTTTACTTATGACTCTTCCAAATTACAGTAGCTGTAAAAGAGCTTTATACGGGTACACATCAAAAAAATATTTTTTCTGCATATTCTTTTGAGGTATTTTTAATGCAGAACACATTCTTGAACATCTCACGTGTCACCACTGACAATTGTGCGGTAACAAAGCAAGCAAGCATTTACGATTATTGCATTTTTTACTGAACCTATAAAAATTAAACTCAACCAACTATTGTTTTAAGCAGATGCATAACTAGTGCATAGGGGGGAGCCTACAGCTTATCCAAATAAAAAGGGCCCCACAGACATCGTTCTTTTTCATCAGGTTTGCACGACGTGCCAACCGATGTCGGTTAAACCGATGGAACGATACCTCCACACACTATTCGGTTTTATTTCAGTTTCTCGCAAATTTTTGGTCCGTTAACATGGATAATACTTTAGCATTGGCGGCAGCTTTAGCTATTAAAGTGAAATACAGCAAGAAAAAACGTTCTAAATGAGTGAAACAGTGGCTTTTAAAAAGAGGGCAATTCTCCCATATAAATTATTAGAATAATTGCGTCTGGGACCAGGGGATTGGTACAATTATTTGAGGATGGATGAAGAAACATACTTAGAATTACTTAATTCAGTAGCACCTCTAATAAAAAAACAGGATACTTGGATGAGACAAAGTATTTCCCCTCATGAACGTCTGACAGCACATTTTTGATAGGTGTCGCTAACCCTAGATACGCTTACTCGAAGGCAACCAGAACGACACTGCAAAATCCCGTCGTGATTGCACGATGAACGGCCACACATGTACCGAGTTGCACGATGGCGTTCGAAACCGACGGGTAAAATCAATCTCGGACAGATTTTTTGGAACGACGGACAACACGACGCTTTTTCGGCACACACGGACCGAAATGAGTGTGATCGGTTGGCACGTCGTGCAAACCTGATGAAAAAGAACGATGTCTGTGGGGTCCTTTAGAGATAGACCAAATCATAAACAAATTCAATTGTGACCCTTACGTAAACGCCGCTGTGCAGGTGGACAGAACAATTCCTATTGGTCGATTGGGGTGGGCGCCATTACACACACCCGAATATGCCAATAGGAGCTACTAGTCCACCTGCAACGCGGCGCTTACGTAATGATTACGATCGAATTTGTTTACGTTTTTGTCTATCTCTTATTTGGATAGACTTCAGTTGATAGTGACGAGAGACGGAAACTGTACATATTTTTAGATGGGGTAGTTATTCCCTCTTCCTGTAGCTGCGCCTATAGATTGTATTGTATTGATTCAGTGTATTGCGGACCAAGCCAATCTGTTTATATTTTTTGAGGTCTCAATCAAAAAAAAAAAAAGAAAATATATTGATCTATTTTTATACTGACATCTGATTATACAGAGGTAATATACATATTTTGACTACACCATGACCGCGCCAGCCCAGCAAAAAATGTGCTGGCATCCTGAAAGGGATACGGTCGTCGGCCTCCAGTAAAGGCATAAGGAAAATTAGTGAATCTTGTCAGAGTCCGTGGCAGTAATGAGGTTGACAGTATTGTGATATTAGTTGTGATTGTGAGGCTGTGTTATTTATCATATTTGTATAGAGAAGAAGAAGAAGGTAAACAAAGCACATCAACCGGGCGTGCAAGATGTCAACCGTACTGGAGAAATGGATGCGGATGTTGAAAATCTGAATTTTCCATGTTATTTCTGGTACATTGCTGTGTCACTTCTGACAGTTTTGACCTTTTTTTTTTTTTATGGTCGGCCTCTCGCAAAGGCTGAAAGCCTATGGCGCTGTAGAAGCGCTGCGAGAGGATAAGTATCGGTTCACGTTAGATTTGAAACGCTGCAGGTTGTAGCCGTCGGGAAACAAATTCCCTGGCAGCTGATTCCACAGCGTCGAAGTTCTCCAAAAGAAGGAATGCTGGAGGAGACTAGTTCGGGGAGTAAGGACCTCGACCTGGTAAGGATGAGCTCGCAGAGCTTCTCTAGTGGTCCTAGTTCGGACGGCCTGTGGTGTTATTATCTGAGAGAGCTCACTCGAACATCTTCCGTGATAGAATCTGTAAAACGGGGATAGGTCAGCCACCCTCCTTCGATGTTCCAGGCTGTGGAGGTCCTTTGTGAGGTTAGGCGTATCGATTAGTCTAATCGCTCTTTTCTGGATAGTGTCCAGAAGCTTTAGAGAGTGCTTCGGAGCGCATCCCCACACATGGGAGCAATACTCCAGCGCTGGTCGGATCTGTGCCTTGTAGAGCAGCAGCAGTTGCTCTGGTGTATACAACTTCCTACAGCGGAACAACACTCCAAGCTTCTGGGATGCCGTTTTAGCAATACTGACGACGTGGTCGTGCCAGGACATGTTATTGTTGATGTTGATTCCCAAAAGCTTGACGGAAGGTGATTCGACTATGGGGTGACCCTCCATTTCCACGGTTGGTAAGCCATCGTGAGACTTCTTTGTAAGTGTTGTTGCCTGAGTTTTTTGTACGTTGAACTGTACTTTATTTACTAATCCCCACTCGACAATTGTTTTTATATCTGCATTGATCTGTGAGGCATGCTGCTGTCGCCGACGTACCGTCTCCTGGGATGATAGTGGCTTGCCTGGTTCCATGCACGACACTAATGTACTGTCATCTGCGAAGCTGTAGATTGGATTGGATGTTATTTCCAGCAGCTCGTTGATGTACAGCAGAAACAGTGTAGGGGATAGGACAGATCCTTGAGGAACACCGGCGTTTATTGAAAATACGTCTGATGAGCAGCCCTCGACTACGACAAACAGAGATCGGTCGTTCAAAAAGCTATTCAGCCACTGGCGCAGGCCAGGTGGTAGTCCATAAGCAGCAAGCTTCACCAGAAGTCCGTCATGCCATACTCTGTCGAAAGCTTTCGATATATCAAGTGCAACAACACGGGATTCGCCATGATTGTCTATTGCTCTGTTCCACAAGTGAGTGACGTAGGCAAGGAGGTCACCTGTAGACCTGTGCTTACGGAAGCCATACTGGCGATCATTTATGATGTTATTGTTGTCCAGGTATTTCAGGAGCTGTGTGTTAATGACAGTCTCCATAACCTTAGACATGATGCTGAGAAGAGCCACAGGTCTATAATTGGCGGGATCAGTTTTTTTGCCTTTCTTAGGGATGGGTTGTACGCAGCCAATCTTCCACGAAGCGGGAAACACGCCTCGTTGATACGAAAGTTTGAAGAGCTTGCAAAGAATAGGTGCAAGCTCAGCGGCACAGCGTTTAAGGACAATGGCTGGAATTTGGTCAGGACCAGTAGCTTTATTGGTGTTCAGTTTTTGGAGGATGCTTTTTACATCTCGATGTTGAAATTTGACCTCTGCCATTCTCGAGTTCACGCTTATGGTGGTGGTCGGAGTACTTCCTTGAAAGTCTACAGTAGAATTGGCTGCAAAGAGCTTCCCCAAGATGTCTGCTTTTTCTTTAGGAGCAGAAGCGATGGATTTGTCCTCTCTGGTCAAGGGTGGTATTGACGAATAGGAAAAGTTCTGACTAACAGCCTTAGCTACAGACCAGAATGTTCTGGACGAGCTAGGACATGAGAGGAGCTTGTTCTTAATTTTTTGGTTGTGTTCCTCCTTGCTGCTGTCAATCACGCGTTTACAGTGATTTCTGGCGTCGATAAAACTGCGGTGGCTCTCAGCATTTGGATTTTTCCTCCATTCTCTGTAATGTTGGTTTTTAGAGGCAACTGCATCTCTGCAACGCTGATTGAACCATGGCTTGTTTTTGGAGGGATGCTTGACGACATGAGGAATATAGGCTTCCATGCCGGATATTAATACCTCTGTTATTTCTTGGGCGCAAGCTGATGGGTCTCGTGACTTGAAGCAGACGTCGTTCCAGGGAAAGGACTGGTAGTATTCCCTTAGGTCGTCCCATTTTGCTGATCCGTAATGCCAAACCCGACGAGGCTTTGCATGGTAGAGATCTGGAGAATGCATTCTGCATAGCGTCGAGACGGTGTTGTGGTCAGACGATCCCAGTGGGGCGGTTACCTTCACTGTGTAGACCGTTGGAGTAGTTGTGAGATATAGGTCCAACAGACTAGCAAAATCTCCGTGGCGGCTGGGAATCCTTGTTGGTTCTTTGACTATCTGCTCCAAGCCGCAGCTGATAGCGAAGGCTTCAGCTTCACGTCCCTCGTCGTCCGTTTTGTTTGAGTGTTTCAGCCAGTATGAGTTGTGAACGTTGAAGTCACCCAGAAAGACTATCTCTGAATGAGGGTGATCTGATTGCAGCGCGTCCACAGTGGCTGAAAGCTTCTCGAAGAGCTCTTTGCAGTTGTTACTGCTTGGTGGCCTATAAATGCAGCATATAAATTTGGAGTGATTTTGGAAGGATATTTTTAGCCATATGATGTCAAATCCTTCCAGACCTGATTTATCTAAGTAATATTAACTACAAACTGGTTTATTTGAACTGGCAAAAATTTGCTGGGTGTTGTTTTTCACTCGTTCATTTGAAATTTCACTCAACCACACCCAAGCAGTTTGCCTCTATTATAACTTCATAATCATTTGATAGAGAAGTATTATCACAACACGTTCTAAACGCATCTCCAAGCCCTAAATTTCTTGAAAAAATTTCTCATGCCGTCCCTGTCCGGTACTTGCCGTTATCGGGTTTTATGGTTTTCTTTCGCAGTTCACAAAAAGTGTAAACATCCGTCACTATAGAAAACTCTCAGCGCTATCTAGGTAGCTATGACACTGGGTCTTTTACCGACCCCTGGCCCCGATACCATATGTATAAAAGTTGCCAGGGCGCATTAAAATGTTTTCAATACATTTCAATTTAAACATAAACAAGAAAACCTTTTGGAACTAGGTGTTCAATAATCTGCATTATAGAGAAAATATTATTAAGGGTTACTTACTCTTTATAATAATATGCTTGGCAGGTTTCTCCACATGCCAGATGATGATACTGGTGTCCAAACTACCGCTGGCCACTAATAGGGAGTCTGGAGACCAGGCCACACAGTTCACACGAGCATTGTGGAAGCCCCATTCTTGAGTGTTGGCAACCTGATAAAAATAAATACTCAAACATCAACGATTGGTCATACAGAAAGGGTGACTGGTGATTGTATAGCATAGACGAAACCCAACCATGTTTATTTCCCACCTCATTCTATTCAAATGAATAGGTACGATGTGCAACGTACCATATGACAAATAAATAAATATGTAACTACTTGGAGGAGCACTCCCTCAATCGGTCCAAGCCCTTGCAAAAAAAAGCATAGAGAAGATCACTTGTGACTGGGTCAGCTGTATGTTAGCTAACGGGAATGTCGTAACATCATTGCATGGTGAGCCGATTAGGTTCAGGACCGCCAGGGTATGTCCCCAGGGGAGAGTGCTTTGGCCCCTCTTATGGACCATTCTGGTGGATGACCTGCTGAACAAGCTCTTTATTCGTGGTGTGTACGTTCAATGCTATGCGGACGATCTGGTAATTCTAGTCAGAGGAAAGTATGAAAAGAACTTCTTCAACAAGCGTTGAACACAATCGACAGATGATGCAGTAGCGAACAAATGTCGATAAACAAAAAAAAAACCTTTTTCCGTTTACTAAAAGACGGAAACCGGACAAGCCTTGCTTACCTAGAATAGCGGGAGAGTCAATCCAGTTCGCAGAGGAGGTGAAATATCTTGATCTTGTATTGGACAAAAGTCTCACCTTCAACTCCCATCTGGATAACAGAATAGAAAAGGCCCGTCTTGCCCTCTGGACACTCAAAAGGATTTGCGTCAATCTTGGGGCGTTAGTCCTAAGCTGATTAACTTGATATATCAGTCGGTGGTGAAACCCATGGTAGTACATGGCGCTGATGTCTGGTGTCAGAAATGCTTACAACGAACAACCAGAGTCAGGCTGGCGGCTGTGCAACACACCGCCTGTTTGGCTATCACTGGAGCCATGTCTACTACACCAATACTGGCCAAATACAGGCCATGGAGACACTTCTAAACTTGACCCATCTACACATTGAGGTGAAGAGAGTTGCAAGAGTGGTCGCGTACAGACTGCTATTAACTGGCAGACAGGACAAAACGGAACTAGAACCAGACACAACGGGTATAATGAGTGACATTACCCATCACCACATACTCGGAATGGTCTCGGACTCTATGGTTCCCCAAGCGCACATAGAGAGGTCCTATGTCCTTTTTCCAGGAAGGGACGATTGGAAGAGGAGTGATGGCTTCATATCACCCTCCGATCTTGCACTATCCACCGATGACAGGCGGGAGTAGTTGGTACCAATTCAAGAGTTGAAATGTCAGTAAACCTTGCGAGGTATACCACGGCCTTCCAAGCAGAAATCAGAGTCATAGAACTGGGAGTCAGGGAACTAACCAAAAGACACCTCACAAATAAATCTATAAAAATCTTTTCAGATAGCCAGGCTGCCCTGAAAGCACTGAGCTCCAAACGGGTTGATGCAAGACTCGTATGGAATTGCATGCACCTCCTCAAGAAGTTTCACCCTTCATGATCATCGCCTTCGTTAACTGCCGACTGTACAGTGAACTCTAAACAGGTGTGAGCACAATAGACACAATTGAGTCGCAGTGGAAGGAGCCATAGTCGCTCCACTCATTTTCAACCTAACCTAACCTAACTACGTCATGAATCTTTCATTATAGGAATTCGCGTCACTATTCTGCTCATATTACTTACCAACTATACAGGTCCACGAAAGCAAAAACGAATAGAATGAATGTTAGTTAAATTATAACTGATTATAAGGCAGCTTGACAGTTCACTAATAATTGATTGAGAAAAAAGAACTTGTAAAAGAGACCAAAGGCCTTGCTGCATCAATATTTTGTGTATAAAATTGCAAGCATTTGTTCAATTAAGATCTTCTATTACCCCACCAAAAATTAATGGAAATCAAATCAGTCACAAGGAAGGTATCAATAGTGTGCTGCATAGTATTTATCAATTATCATTGCAGACGTCAGGACGAATCCCGAAAACTTTAAGGGATGATTTCTGGCACCGACTTATGATATGTGTAATATTATTAAATTTATGTGTTGATCCTTAATAGCAGAAAAGTTGAAACTCCCTTAATTAGGTCGCGAAATGGTTAATGTGTGGGCCCCTTTATCATATTCATACCCTACAAGCAATATAACATATGATATTTGCTCTAAACAATGGACAAAAACATTCAGAATACCCGTTAGCGTAATCCGACCTTCTCCGTTTTGCAATGAACTACTGAAAGTGGGCCACACACGTTTCAGTTGTCTTTATAACCAAACTTCAAACGTTGATTTCTTTGTAAAAAATGTGAATTTCAGATCGATATCGGCTTCACATTCAGAAACCTATGTGCGATTTCTTTTTTCGGGATTCATCTTGGGACACGGTGCATACATGAAAATAATGACGTTCTTACCTTATACTCTTCAGTACTATATAGTACTACTTTTCTATGGGCATCACTTGCTACCAAATACTTATCATCCGGCGAATAAGCTACATCCATCACAGGTCCCAAATGTTCCAGTTCTTGCAACGCATTTAAATTATTATTCTGTAAAATTGCGAGAATGAACCTTTAGGCGTCCATTACAGGACAGACTAAAACATATTTTATGAATGTACAATTATTTGGAAATAAAAATCAGACGAACAACTGCAACAAAGCTAAAAGACGTTTAAAGCTATAATAATATTAAAACATTAGCCCTTAGTAAAACTGAACCTGAATTAAGTAAGTTATGAAGTAGCTACATTAGATGAAGAGCAGCATAACAAAGCAAGACAAATAAAACAATGCTTGCCAGTTTGGTCGATAGGCGAATTACTATGAAAACATTAATTCTGACTAACCTGTAGTTCATAAATGTGGACTCTATTATCCATATTACCCCCAACAGCGACGTGTCCCCTAGGGGAACAAGCGACGCTAGTAGGTTCGTAGCCAACTTTCAGTGTGCTAACTTTCTGGTTATCTTTGGATACAGTAATTTCGTTGATACTGGCAGTTACTATCAGATTTTGTTCCTTTAGGACATCCATTCCTTTTGGCTGTGAGCCCAGTTTCAAAGTTTGAGGTTTGTATGTGTTACCTGCAATGAAAATCGCGGAAAAAAGAGAATTTGCAGAAAAATTCGAGATGGACGCATTCCCACGTCTATGGTATATACCAAAACAGGAGCACTTCCGTTACATTGTTTTACATATGATGAATAATGTTACTAACACAAAAATACATGATATTTTGGCAAGGTTAACCAAAATTTTTAGGTAAAGCATGTATCTAGATTGGAAAATAATACTAACCAAAATAATAGATATAAATTTTGGGTATAATTTATGATGATTATTAATTTGTTTTTACACAAAATAATATACAGTCACCTAGCATTCATATCTGAAGTAAATATATTTGTGAAATGATATTTGCACAATATTTTTAACAGTCGTTTAACTGTTGGCTTGTAAATAGGTAAATAAATTGTAGATTTTTGCTTGGCATATTTTGACGCCACCTATTGACAGGCTGTGTAACAATATACTTTTTTTCTTGCCAATATGAACACAAGGGATATGCACCACTGCTCATGTGTTATATGCACACATAAAATTGAGTTGTAGCGGCATCGACCCTTAAGCTGGGCACAGGATGATCTCTAGGCAAGCTGAAAGATCTGGCAAGTCTGGGTATATACAGGGTAGGCCAACAGTGGGTGGACAGAGGATAATGGGCATACTTTTAATTTATCCTAGAAATTTGGCATTTGGCCATGTTCGAGAGTCTCGAAGGTCACAACCTAAAATTATTTTCACTTAAATTTTGGTGTTTAAACAGGGGAATAGAGTCCCCTGTATATTATTGTATATTGGATTCCTTGGTCAATTCGAGCGTGACTTTATGTATCACACATGGGACTTAAAACGAACCGTTTAGGTGCAAATAAACATTTTTGGTATAAGTAAATATCGGGAAAAAAATTGAATATCGCAGAGATTATAGACCCTAGACTTTGCGGTGTCAGTAAGCATGAATTGCGCTAGCTTAGGTTAGACTGCCAAGTTTGAATTACTTTTGTACTCGGAGAAATCGGTAGATTAATTAAGGAAACTTCAATGATAGATAACTTGATTTTTTCGAATAGGATTTCCTAATTTTTTCATAAATTTTTGCCTATGGATCTCTTGTAATTTTCATTTTATTTGAAATTTTCAAAGCTGCTATATATAAGCGCCTAGAAGGCTATGAAAAATAAACAAAAACTTGCTAAGACGAAAGAAAGCGTCTAACTTAACAGAAAGATGCGAACAAACTAGAGTAACAACACAAGATTATAAAAATTTCTTACAACAGATTAGCTCCATCTAGAAACAACAGCGGTAACATATTTAACGTCAAAGAGAAGCTAGAGTATGACAGAAATGGTTATTTTCACTTCATAGGTTATTGCCCCATATGTCAGATCCATTGTACGTGGGTGGTCCGATAAGTACCTAGACTACAAAAGAAAAACGAAAAATTCGGAAAAATAGCGATTGATACCTGAACATAGTCTCCCTTAGGGAAATCTGGAGGATAGGGTGGATGGGGCAGCAGTTCGTAGCCTAATTCGACCAGTTTGGCCGTGGCGACGGTGGAGGTGTGAGCCGGTGCATTATCATTGTGGTAGAGCACTTTTTTCTTGGCCAAATGAGGTAGTTTTTTCTGTAATTCGACGTCGAATCGGCTCAATAATTCGGTATAGTACGGCCCTGTAATCGTTTTCCCCTCGCCAGGTAGTCGCTGTAGATTACACCTTGTGAATCCTAGAAAACGGTGGCCATCACCTTTCCGGCCGATAAGACAGTCTTCGTCTTCTTCGGAGCACGTTCGCTGGGTGCTGCCCACTGTTTCCACTGTTCCTTTGTCTCTGATGTGTACCAGTCACCAGTGGATCTACGCAGACACTCCTTCGGATTGCGATTAAACAGCGTCAAACACTGCTCTGAAGTGGCCTCACGGTTGCGCTTGTTGTCCGGAGTGAGCAAACGCGGCACCCATCGCGCCGATAGCTTTCTCATACCTAATATTTCATGCAGGATATGACCCACGCGGTCTTTTGAGATGCGTACCCTCTCAACTATCTTGTGCACTATCAATCGGCGGTCTGCCAATACGAGATCGTGGACTTTTGTCACGTTATCATCCGTGATAGCGATTTGCGGGACATCTGAGCGCAGCTCATCAAAAACCGACGTGCGATCACATTGAAACTAGATTTGATGGTCGCAATCGAAGGAAAAGAATCACCGTACACATCATCCAAGGGCTCTTTTGTTACGCTGCGGGATTTTCTTTCCAAAAACAAGAATCTAAATCTAAAAACCGTGGACTCGGCCGTTTCCACGCTGTCAAACAATACTAAACGTCAGATTTGGCTGAAATTTTGACAGTAGCCGCCTACGATGATGTACTATGCAATAATAATTTTATTTTATGATAGTGGCGCCAGCCGGTAAGGCTAGGTACTTGTCAGATCACCCAAGTATATCTTGAGCAACTTACCTTCGATGTCGACCTCCCTCAAGCTATCATCAATACCGCAGGTGTATAGGATGCCTTCCATCGCCTTCATGCCATTGACTTGATTGCCATGTCCGGTACCTCCCACCCGGTCATTTTCTCCGGTTTCCGCATTCCAGCGCGTCACACAACCGTCATGAGAAGCCGTGAAGATACTAGTCCGATCTTCGCTCAGAGCCAAGGAGGTGATGGGTTTGTTGTGGCCTTTGACCACGCGCAGTGGTTTCGTCGGGTCATTCACGTCCAGGTAGTTGATGAAACCACTTAGGGAAACAGTCAGGAGGTAATTGTTTTGCCACAGACAGGACACCTATAAGAAGACAAAAAACGAACTAGTTTACGACACAATAGCAAGTTTACCACTTGTTAAGCCCATGCTGGATGTATTGCTTGATATCCTTAGCTCGAATGTAGCTGTTCCAACCATATTAGAAATCTTTAGTACGATGTGAGACGGTAACGTTAAGCTCATGCTGGATGTATTGCTTGATATCCTTAGACCGAATGTCCAACCTTATTAGAAATCTTTAGTACGATGTGAGTCGGTAACGCCTGGTTCTCAGTTCTCTGCTCCCATGCTCGAAGGAGGGCAGACAATTAGTCAAGCTTTTGGAGAAGATTTTCACAAGTCATTGATAGCCGAGCACAAATTTATCAGCATGAAATGGTAAAACACCCCTCTGCTTCAAATTATAGGAAGATAAATCCTGCTGCTCTACAAGGCACTTATCCGACCATCGTTGGAGTATTGCTCCCATGTGTGGCGATGCGCTCCAAAGCTTCTGGACACCATTCAAGAGAGAGCAATTAGACTAATCGAACGCCTAACCTTACAAACGATCTCCACAGCCTGGAACATCGAAGAAGGGTGGCTGACCTAGATTCCACCACGGAAGATGTTCGAGTGACTCTCCCAGATAATAACACCGAAGGCCGTCCGAACAAGGAATACTAGAGAGGCTCTGCGAGCTCATCCTTACCAAGTCGAAGTTCCTACCCCCCGAAACGGCATTGCTTCTTTTGGAGAACTTCGACGCTGTGGAATGAGCTGCCGGGGACTTTGTTTCACGACGACTATAACCTGCAGCGTTTCTACAGCGCCACAGGCTTTCAGCCTTTGCGGGAGGCTGACCATCAAAAAAACTTGATTCTACTTCCTGGACAGATGTGCTGTGTATCACAACTAGTTGGTGATCACAACCTAAGATTCAGATATATGGCATGACGGTGTATGAAATTCATTATACTCAGTATAAGCTGGTTGGATATACTGACCTTCACCAGGAGGTCTGGTATGTTTGATGAAAAGTTCTCAAAGAGCCCATCAAGATTTTTAGTGCTGGCTCCATGAAGTCAGCAAACGTGGCCTAGTTGCTTGGCATCGCCTCTCTATCACTATGACTCCAACTAGGAATGGGGGGGGGGGGGGGGTGCAGAATGTTATGGTCGGGCCTTTTAACCTTTGACTCCCATGGCCTACTATACTGTGCTGAAGATTCCTTCTTTCTCTTTTAGTACCGTCTCCTCAGTGGAGGTTGGCGACCATATGGTTGATAAATTATTAATTTGGAATTCTTCTCTGTCTTGTGCTAAACGGATGATGTTACAGGTCTTTCTCATATTAAACCACTGACAAAAGTTCCAAAGCTAGGAGGACTGTTTACGTCCTTCGATCTTTCCCTCAAGCATCGGTTGTAAAAATCGAACTTGCTGTTCTAAAAATATGGCCAAAATATGTTGCTTTTCTTCGTTTTATTGTGGTTAAAGGTTAGTGTTCTTCATTCATTTTCACTAGTATCCTATTGGTTGTTACTCGCTCGGTCCTGGGTATCTTTAATATGTGTCTATAAAGCCACATCTCAAAAGAGTCCAAACATGACATGGTAAGTGCTTTTAGTGTCCATTCCTTCACTCCGTGTAATAATGTGGACAGTACATGGCATTTTGTTACTCGGCATCGAGTATTTAGGCTTAAATCTCGGTTGCCAGGTATCGTTTTCATTTTGAAGAAAGTATTTTTGGCTATTTCGATTCTGCTTTTAATCTCTTCATCAGGACCCATTTGTCATTTAGCCAGCATCCCAGATATTTAAATCTCCTTACTCTAGTCCTGATTTTCTATCTCTATTCCAACATTATTAATATTTAATCTCATCTTGTTTTCTTTATGTTTATTTTGAGACCTTAACTTTGACTAATTTTGTTGACTTCTTGTACTGTAATTCTTTCTCATCGCTAGCTAGGAGCACCGTATCGTCAGCATACTGGATGTTATGAAGGTATTTATCATTCACCTTTATTCCTATTTCCACATTTTCCAAAGCCACTTGGAATATAAACTCAGAGTATAAGTTGAATAGTAATGGCGACAGTTTGCATCCTTGTCTGACGCCCTTGAGAATTTGTATATCAGTTGTTGACATATTTTCGATTTTGTATGAGCTGACTGATTCCAATACCAGTTTTTGATGAATAGAAAGCAATACATAGAAAATCTGGTACTCTACACGCTGTCAAAAAACTTTATTGCGAAGAAAAAAAATCAAAAATATCCTGCTCACCTGCTGATCTTCCACAGTAGTACCCATGACGAACTCGGACACTACCTGTCTAGTCTCGACATCCCACAGCTTGGCAGTCTTGTCTCCACTGGCAGTGAGCAGCTGCTTGCCGTCAGGACTCCACGCAACGGCATAGACGCCTCCTTGATGAGCTGGGGCCCCCACTTCTCCCACAAGGTCGGAGGAGACTCCATCGTACAGGTACACCTTGCCGTCGAAACCGGCTGACGCGAACAGGTTGCCTTGCGGGGAGTAGCGAACCGCTTGGACAAAACGGTTATGTTCCTACCGGAATAAGGTAGCTGAATATCGTGATCAGAAAAGCAAATAAGGTCCTTGCTCGCAAAAAAAATATAGCTTTAAAGCATTCATTATAACGTATTAAACATCATAAAATAGAAGTTTTTGATTTTTTAGTTGCCTGTGAGACTTATTCCAAATATAAGTTTGAACTAGTCAAAACGGCGCGAAAACGACCTCTGACGTCACAAGACATTATAGTGATGGGATTTGCGGTATCATAAACAATTTTTGGTCGATAATAATTTTGGTTATGACACTTTGGCGTCAACAAGCAAAAAGTTCAAATCACAAATCAAATTGGAAGATTGACACAAGATTGGTGTAAACAAAACTTATCTTATGTTTCTGTGTCACAAAACAACATGATGTTTTGAGCTTTTTGGGGTTGTCATTTATAATTAGAGATGGGTTTAATAATTTCGATTATTGTACAGTCTTGTGACGTCAGCACCCGTTTTCAGTCACGTGGAAAATTTTTAAAAATCCGTAAATTATAATTTCAAATTTCTTCATCTGAACAGCATCAGGAATGGAGCTTTGTTATGGACAGCCTTTGAATATGTTTTTCTTTCGTCTAAACATATCCATAATCCAAAATAACGACCACTGCAAGTACCCTATTGATAGGATATCCGAGCTCATGCTATATGACTCCATCAAGTCCAAATGAATGTGCATCTGCATTCACCAACCAAAGCACATTTTTATGCCACAACAACTCGATATCGATAATCTGAGAAGAAAACGTTGGAAAGGAAAAAGTCATCAGCAAGAACCGACAATGGATTTGCCAATGCCTCGAGTTCCGATAGAACAAGTATCCATCATACTACTTCAAATCCAAGAGGAAACTACAAAAGTGTGATTGTCAGTTATCAAGGGTACGGTGTTTCTAACACCACTAGATAAAAAAGTCGGGTTAATGAAGAGAGTGAAAGACTGGGTCTAAAGATAAAAATGAACAAAACCAAGTTCACAGTTATTAGCAGAAACCATTTCCTAAAACCTCGAATACACTTGAATGGAGTGGATATCGACCGAGCCAGCAAATTTAAATATCTGGGAAACATGGCAAACAAAAGATGGGACCCAGATCAGGAGATAAGATGCAGAATTGACCAAGCTAGGACAATTTTCCTGAAACTTCGAAAATCTCTTACCAACAAAAATTTGTCTCCAGTCTCAGATACATGATGATGAAATGTCTGGTCTACTCTAATATACGGCGTGGAAGCATGGACGCTGAAGGCAGCAATTATAAATAAGATCGAAGCGTTCGAAATGTGGACGCTATCGCTTTCTGCATGTTATGCTTCAAGGAAGATCGAAGGAAGGAGAAGGGGAACTGCAATTGGCTGAGAAACATCGATCACTGGGTAGAAATAAGCGACTTCCAAAAATTACAGAGGGCTGCAATAAATAGGCCATTTGATGGAAGAAAGGATGGGCGGCTATGCAAGAATCTGCATGGCACCCTAAGAAGAAGATTAAAAAAGGGAAGGAAAAAGGGAAGTAATACAAATCAGCATGCTTCTAAGTTGCAAAAAAAAGACCTGTTTTATGAGCCCCATAGAGGCAAGCCAGATGTAATATTGCTCTAAGACTATGCATATTGTTATTGTAAATTACTAATTTCAACATGGATAAATAAAGGTCCTCATTCACAGAAGGCATTGCCTTGTACTTGAACATCACTAGAACACTAGAATAACTACACCTTTTCTAGCTGTAGCTTCTAAAGCGTCAAGTGATAGCTCAAAACGGTCAAGTTAATTTTCCAACTCGTCACTTGTGATTTCAAACTGTCAGGTGTAATTTATACCTGTCAGTTTGAATTTACAATTGACGAGTTGGAAAATTAAATTGACAGTTTTGAATTATCACTTGACGCTTTAGAAACTACAACTGGAAAAGGTGTAGAATTCGGTTTATATGAATAGAAGTAGATTAACATATGACTGAGCTCTTATTAGCCAAATGCATATTTTTTACTTCCCACACCGATAGGTGAGGGGAGTATTGTGATCGCGAAAATTTTCGATTTTGAGATAATACACTTTTTGGGCGTTTCATGATGTCTGCATAACGAAAATCCACGTCACTCATTTCCGTCGGTCTGTCTGTCTGTTGGCGTTTTTCTAACGTCGTAATCTCAGTAACCGCTCCATGGATCGTGATGAAATTTGGGTAGCGATATGTTGTGGGGTCGTAGTAGGTAATGTTTCTATAATTTTGGAAATCGTTGTACGGGGGGCGGAGTAATTAGCAAAAAACAAAAAATTTCAAATATTTCTCAAACTACGCTTTTAGGCGTTTTAGGGGTTCCTGATCATTTCCTAGTTTTTTTTTTGGGTGGCGGTGAATTTGGGGTGGTTGGGGGGTGAGGGGTTGTAAACCTGAAAATTTTTTTGTATGCATAATGGGCTGCCCATTCACCTGTAAATGAAAAACCTAGCGGCATAATACACTTTTTTAGATCCATCCGAACACTGCCTTGCTTATTATAGAAACCAAGGGACTTAAAATTTGTGATGTATACATACGAGTATTGTTTTAGATCGTTCTGTATTGAATAATGCGAAAATTACTGAGTTGGTTTTGATAAAATTTGGACACAGTGTTGTTTCCGCGGCGAGGATGGAAAACGCGTATGTTTTGGAAAAATCGTGTCAGTGGCGGCGTAGAAATAATAAAAAAGCTAAAAATATAAAAGTGCTCTAACTTCGGTTTTAGACGGTTTGGAGGCTACAGATCGTTTAACATCGTCCAGTTGAAGCATGCAGAAAAAACTGTGGCGTCCTACCTTCTAAGAAGAAAGACGTAAGAAACCACTTACGAGAGTTTTTGCGTTGGTTGTTTTTTTGCGGGCGGGTGGGCGATGATTTGGTTGCAAGGGGATTTCAGACTATAGCTTCATGCAATGGGAAATAATAAAATGGTGTCATCATTATGTGTGGGAAGTACTGAGTCAACCAACGCCATTTTTTGTGGATGGCAGAGCTACAGAATGTATGTTGTTTGATTGGCGTAGATACTTTGACCACAGAGGCTTAAAGTCTAATCTGGTGCATTCTGTTGTGTGACGTCGGAGGTGTTTGCGTTTCTTCTTGTACGAGGATTGATAAAAATAATATTTAATGTACAAAGTTCACACAGCTAGATTTATTTCGAGAACCCCGCTTATCCTTGTGGAACACTTCAGTTCAGTTAATTCAATCACGGTTTTGCTATCATGAATAGAGGGCGCCACGTACGGCACGTCGAACTCTTTCAAATTGACAATTTTTTTTCCGGTTTGGTGCATCAACGTGAATATTAAAAAAATCGTTTTCGCAATATCCGGACACCCAGTATATACATTTTTTTTGTGTTCCAAACTCAGAGTTGGTTCAGTTTCCTACAGTTATTACCTGCTTGGTCATTTTAAACTTGAACGGAGGCCCCTCGAAAATTGCAATGGTGTTATCTTCGGATCCTGTGATGATCCTGAAGGGTCTGGCAGGCCTGAAATCGCAAGAATTGATAGGTTTCGATTGACCGGAGATTTCGCCAACAGAAGTTCCAGTTTCGGACATAAATACATGCCCGAACCTCTCACGTCCCTCGCCCACGACGACCATGCGTTGGTTGTCCGGAGACCAGGCGATGTCCTTGATGGGACCTCCAAATGGATGGAATTCATTTTTCAGAATATGCTCCTTATTCACCGTGTCCCAGATACGCACCTTTCCGGACTGATCTAAAAGAAAAGTGCGAAACATGTGTGTCAATTATGTTGTAGGGCAGATCCTCTTCAATAACAACCTTGAGAAAAATTATTTCAAATCTAATGCATGCTGGCCCATTTTGAAGTTCGCAGTTAAATAACTGAAACTAAGTTGACCTTGGTCAAGTCAAAGATGAAGGTCAGGCCCTAATTTTTAGACAGTAACTGCCCTTCATGCAAATGTTATGTAAAAAACCAGTCACATCTTATACCTAAAGTAATTTTCTGCGCCTACAAACAGAATTGAAGGCAACAGTTTTGCAATGTGCAAAGTACCTTCTAAAAGGATCAATAAATATCAAACAAGTTATTTCTATATAAGTACTTAAATGAAAGTGAATACACAGAAAATCCTTGTATAGTGACTCACACCTTGCTCCGTTTGAATGATTCATTGAAATCGCTACAGATGTAGAAGCAGGGCCGCATCTAGGTTTTCGATGATTCAAGCTATATTTGCAGCAACATGTGACATGAAGAATTCGAAATTTTAAGTAGGACAAATGACTTTAGTGATGTAACCTTATTTACTGTATCTTATATCACACTCAAATAATCCTAATATTATATTTTCCTGAGATTAAAAACACTTAACATTAACTGTCCACATAGTAATATAATGAGGTAGGGCATGCATAATATTTTTTTGAAAATGATTCCTCTCTATGGATTTTATGCCTTATCTTATATACCTGTCAGTATGGTATTTTATTACATGCTTCATACTGAGATAGCAATAAAATCATATTTGAAATGCTAGGGGCCTATTTGCAATCCAATTATTTATAAAGAGTATATTCATTATTTGTGTTATAAGTAATATTATTATACCGAGTGTAACATATTCACAGAACCAAAATAATGATAAAGCTTTTATTTTTTACATGAATTGGCATCTATCTGGTAGTTTTTTATAAATAATAACTCTGAAGTATGTACTGATCTAAACTTAACGAAAATTCCATATTACCTAGACAAACAATATTGGGTGCTCAGTTGAATATGTGTCAGTTTTTTAAATCATCTCACATTTGAGTTGCAATGATTGGGGAGGGAGGAGAAGAAGTGGGGGACAATATATTGAATTCAATTTTACCATTACAAATGTTCAACAAATCCAAAAATTGATATCCAAAATATGGTTCACATACTTAAGACTCATAGTTAAATAGAGAAATTTCAGATCATATAGAAACTATATCATAATACTGTCTCTTCAAAAATAATTAAAAACATGATTTACTAAAATAACTAGAAATAAATTACACAAACTAATTAAATGACAATATCACATTCACATATCGTCAGCATAACGTGCATAGTATGTAACTCCAACTTGTTTGGTTTCGGACTTAGGCATTTTTCAGACTGTGGGTAAGATATTTTACCTTAGATGGCGCAATAATCCATATTTTAAGAACAATGGAAGTATGCTCAGGCAACTTACACTAACAATATAAAGCATATTCTTCTCTGTGTTTTTTTATCAGATTTTGTTTGGGTTCTATGTTTAAAATGAAAAAAAATCATGCTATTGGTGAGTACATTATATTATTAATATTATTAAAAAGATTAGTACAAAAATCGGACCATTTGCTCATTTATGCAACTCGCCACTTACCTCCAGAAGCAATATAGAAACCACTTGGTGAATACTTGGCAACATTAACTGTACAAGAATGTTCAGTATAAACATCAGAAATGGCAGGATTCTGGAAAAAAATGTCAAATAAAACCAAATTTGCAATGTAAGGTATTATCATTGGTATTATTCATAACTATGTATTGCCAATACTGAAATCAGCTCAATAATATACTAGACATACAAATATATCATTCAAAATCTGTTTAATAAAGTAATCAATGAAGGAAAACCTCTAGAAAAAAAAATAAAGTTTTTCAAGTAATAGTTTCGAATTGTCAGACCTTTTTCAACATATGGAATATTAAATATTTTATAAAAGCTCAAATCAGCAGGACAGTACACCTAGGTTATTAAATCTTAGATGCTAAGGAATAATTATGTCAATATATCTATAATGCTTGTCATTATCATCATCATAGTCACAATTTCTTAACAGACATGTTGTGAACTCGTAAAATGTACTCATTTTACGAGTTTCTTTTGGGATATCTTTAAGATCTTTAATGCAGTAGTTTCCCATTTGCTTTCCGCATCCTCATGCTGTTGACCGTTGATGATCTACTGGTTCATCCGCCTTTAGGGACAATTTCGCACCCCAAGGACAAGAAGGTGTCCTGACTCTTCTCAACTGGTCCACCCAAAGCTGTTGGTTGAGAAGAGGTTACTGCTTATACCGACAGTAGTTTGGTTCCTTTTAGTCGCCTTTTACGCCACGCAGGATATACAATGGGAGATATTCTAACCCTCCCCAACACGGGGAATGCTTGTATTGTAACGTATATTTGATTATCCTCCAATTGGATTTTATAGACTTACAACTGTGCTTATATGTATATCCCTAAGAAGGTTTTAGATAGGCTGACCATTAGCCCAGAAACTTCCAACATGTCCAGAAATTCAGAGCTTAAATCTCCTATCTGGGCCGAATCTCATAAAGATTTTATAAAAGTCTGTACAAGTGAGTGTAAAAATCCCGACAAAATCCAGACTGCAAAAATATGTCACAAATTTGTTTAAGGGTCTAAACTATAAACCTATTTTATTTGCTCCAAGTCTGAACTGGGGGCAGGAGCGGGAGTAGTGGGTACCAATCCAAGAGTTGAAATTTCAGTCAACCTTGGGAGGTATACCACCGTCTTCCAAGCAGAAATGATTGCCATAGGGCTGGGAGTCAGGGAACTAATGAAAAGGCCCCTGACAAACAGATCTATGAAAATCTTTTCAGACAGCCAGGCTGCATTGAAAGCACTGTGCTCCAGTCGGGTTGATTCGAGATTGGTATGGAGTTGCATGCACCTCCTCAACAAACTCGGAACGGGAAACAGGGTATCCTTGATTTGGGTTCCGGGTCACTGAACCATTCGCGGGAATTGCAAAAATCACCGCTAAAAAGACCATCTCGGACTGGGCAGTGAGGAAAGCACTCCTGAACTGGCGAGATACACCAGGGCTACTGCACTCGAAGGTGTTTATAAGATACCCCTTGAGTCAGGCCCACCCGAGGATCATGGGATGTAATAGGTACGACCTCCGAATTCTGGTCGGTCTGCTGACGGGACATGGTCGTCTAATGTACCATATGGGAACAAACTTCAGACTGTCGCTTCTGCTACGTGGAGGACGAAACAGCGGAGCACATTCTTTGCTCCTGTCCAGTACTGGATAATGCTATGTTCCAGACATTCGGATTTGCCCAACCGGAACCTCATAACTTCAAGGAAGTTTCACCCTTCACGTCGATCGCCTTTGTAAAGAGGTGCGGACTGTACGGTGAACAAATCTATAGAGTCGCAGTGGAAGGAGGCAGCTCTGCCCCACTCACTTTCAACCTAACCTAACCTATTTTATTTCATTCAAAAATAATTATAAGATAGAAAAATACATCAATATTAAATGCTATTAAGATAAATTGGATAATAATATATAACGATAATATCTTTACACAAATCTCTATTATTTGATAAAATAAGGCAGCAATGGAAATATTAAACAAAGTTGTTGTTGTAGCATCTTTTGGTTTCCAGGATATTTCTTAAAAACTCAAACACACCCAGTTAAATACAGGCATATAGAAACCTTAAGTGGACAGGAAAAAAGCCACTACTGCCTGATGTGATCTCTTAGCATGCTATCACAATCCACACATGTTTGAATGTCCACACCCCTACCCAGCAAGACTTTTGTCTTGATATGGTCTATGAGGTACAGGGTCACCCTAATTTGAGACAAGGTTAGCAAGTTCCAAAAAATAGCAATATAATTTTTTGTTGTAGATCGTATCTAAACTGCTCAACTTAATTAAAGGGACGCTTTTTCAGATGCTTTTTTCTCCACCTGTATGTTCTCGATGAAATTACGGTTTAAACGTGAATATAGCCCTGAGTTTTCTTCAGTGCCGCGCCAAGTGTTTCTGCCGCCCGTGTGCAAATGATAAGTGGCCGCCCCCTATTTCCTCAAGCACAATGAGAGACGGTAATAAAATTTCAGAGACGTTTACTTTTAAGTTTGGTTAAAAATTTAATATTTTTTTTACACAAATATCAGATAAATAAAAATCCTTAAAACTGAGCAACAAAAAAACGAAACATATCCAAAAAACAAAATTAAATATTTTACAAACCTTAAGTTTAATGTTTTGAACCTAAACAGTGAAAAAACGAAACACAATTATGTACTCCAAAGTTAAAAAGCAAAAGCTCCTACAAAATAATATAAAATATTTTTTAAAAACTTTTAATAATAAGTTTAATAATTTAAACATAGACAAAAAACAAACAAAACAGATAATTATGTACTTTAAACTTAAAAACAAAGACTCCTAGAAAATAAAATATCTTACCTATCTTTTTATAAAAATTTATATAAAAGACACTTGCCTTGCTTTAAGTGCTGCAAAAATCCTTTATAATTTGGTCTGTATTTAGTTTTCCACATAATTCAGTTTCAATGGAAGTTAATGCCAAATTATTGAGTCTTTCCTAGTTCATCGAGGATCTTAAGTAATTTTTAATGGGCCTTAGCTTTGAAAATGAGTTTTCTCGACTTGCAACTGATATTGGAAGTGTTAAAAGGATTCTAAGAGCAATCGAAATATTGGGGAATGTATCAAATAAATGATTTTTAAATATGTGGGGCGGTACTTAACAGTAACAGGCGTATCGAGCCGGAAGCGGGACATTCAGGACTGAGCTGATCGCAAAATAACGGAGTCTAAAAAACAGACAGAGTTATCCCGATGAACGAAATGTTATAGGCGCCGCCCTTTTAGGCTTGCCGCCCGTGTGCGATGCACACCGTGCACACGGGGTTGGCGCGGCCCTGGTTTTCTTTAAACAGTAGTGTGATTTGCGTCGCGATCGCGTAAAATGTGCCGCTGCTAAGACAAGTAGAGTTATTACGTGTCCAAAATAAGAGTTGGAAGATTTTTGCTGCGAGTTTGACCATCAAATTTACTGAGTTATGAGCCACTTTCATTATTCTTTTGTAATGCTCAGATGGTATGAAGTTCCCTACAACTGTTCGTGTCATGGTAGCGGCGTATGTGACCCCCAGGGCTCCGACCCACCTCTACATCCGCGACCCTGCATTTTCGAATGTTAACTGAGAAATCTCGCTTTGTGCCTCGTGCGTTTGTGGAACGGGACATTATCCAGTACAAAGGGATTGCAAGAGATGACACTTTACATTTCGATGTGAAAAATATTCACCACCACCACCACCACCGAAGTTGGTGCACTTCACGCGTCACCACGACTCCCCTATGGTTGCGCACCATTGGAATCCCTGTGAATTGTCTAAATAGCTGAAACTGACATATGATCGATGTTAGATGTCTAGCCCAATATCTCTGTATTACGGTTGAACTTTCCTCTTCACTCCATTGTTACATTTCACGTCTTCTTGGTGGAAAGGTTTACAACACCTCCGTGACGTCATACTACCACGCAACATTTATGTCGCTCTAGTGCTTTTACCTTTATTTTGACTGAGGATAGCCACTTGACAAGCCTCGCGCGTGTTAAACATTGAAGGGGCCCATTTCAGCAATGCGCTAAAACTTCCAGCACGAAGTTTACAATACTGTAACTTTTTTGCTGCAGCTCAGGCAGGGTCGAAATTCAAAATGCATAATAGCACAAGCTTTCGTCTACAAAGTATCGGAACCACAAGAACTTTGGTACATCTTAACATAGTCAAAAAAGCTCCTTCCACTGAGTCCCCTGTCTTATCCCCCGTCTGGGACTCGGACGGCACAATGAATGAATGTATAAGGACCAGAGGCTACCCAGCACGGAATGTGGCTGGTGCATAGGCCATGATGGGCCCTTTTGCGCCTCTATCCGCGCTAGTTCCTAAGACCTACCCTTTTGGCAAAGGCAAATACATTCTTAGGTCCTATCCGTTTTATCTCTATTGGTTCCAAGGTTCTTGAGCCCAGCATAGTCTGCCTGTGATAACCCAGGGTTTCACAGCGACACAAGATGTGTGCCGAGGATTCTTCCTCTTCACCACACCACGTGCATGTTGGGTCGTTGACCACCCTCATCACAAACAAGTGACGCCTGAAGGTGTTGTGACCCGTTAATAGGCCTACTAGCAATCTCAAGTTACTCCTATCCAGAGAGAGACAAAATTGTCCTATTCCCTCTGCAGGCCCTGCTAATAGCTCCCGAGCCTGACGGACGGCACAATGAGTATCCAGTGTAGACTAACGAACTTGCTGCCTGGTTGATCGCTTGTCTTGTCATCAGAGCTTGTCATGTTGATCGTTCAAGTTGGCATGACATTTCGGGTAAGCCTTATTCTAGAGATAGCGGGATGTTATTCTCCATCGTCCATTCAAATGCGCTGCCTTTCAGTCGGATTTGGTCACTATAGATGAGGTAGACGTTAAGACGTTTGCGGGTTTGAATGTTTTATTATTTTTATGCATAATTAAAGTTTAGATGTAAGGAGGCACACATCTGCGCATAAATTTGACTAATATAAGTAAGTAATTGAGTATGCACTTATGCAGCCTTTGAATTAAACAAAAAAAAAACATCAAAACAAGAATAAATAAATATAAAATATATCAAGTAACTATAAAACTAATTCAGTAGCGTGTTTTGCTACCACGTGCTGCAATTACAGCCTAGCAGCGCCGCGTCATGTTGCTAATTAGATTTTATTGTTGATGCTCCTGAAGGGTCTAAGCTGCGGTTTGGTGCCTTTGCAATCTACGCAGCTCATCCCACAGGTGTTCGACGGGATTTATATCTGGTGACATTGCTGGCTATCCCATGATGCTGACCCCCTCTGCGTCCAGATACACTCTTGTTATTGACTCTCCTACTACCTGAGTGTGAGGCACTCCATCTGGCTCGAGCACCTCCCTGATATTTGCTGTGTGTACAGTAGATCGCCCTTCAAATGGTACCCCATCCTAAATGCGGGGTTGACTAAACATGACATGTTGCCCCTGGTTCAGATTCCATTTAAACTGTAGTCTTGCCGTTCTATGCCTGGCAGGCAGATAAGGTGCTTTCTTGATTTCAAACCTGCTAAGTGGAGATGGCGACAGACTATTTGATCTGAAATTTGCGTAATTCTCCTGTACTCCGCAGCAAGTTCAGAGGCTGCCAAGGCTATAACCCTGTCCTCTCTTGCTGTGGTGCATTGTGGTCTTCCTTGTCCAGCGCTGCAAACGTGGTCGGCTGTCTCAGGTATCCATAGTAGGTGCGATGAACAATTGCCACTGACCGATTCAACAACGCAGCAATTATTTGTCTTAAAGGAAGCCCTTCCTCAACCACAGTACAATTTCAACGCTCTCGCTTTTTGTAACAGCACAACGCCTGGTTTATATGAGAATATAAATAATGGAAACAGTGTAACACTTATTGTATATAAAATACTGGTTACATCCCTGTTGTAAATAGCTATAAGCGGCACGGACGGCAGAGTAAAGTTTTGGAGCTCTAGAGTCAGCCTTACGAAAACCATCAAAGTTGAGCTGTCAAATTGACATGAAAACTAATCATGCAGACGATAAGTTCGTACTGGGTACTGGTTGAGCAGTCTGAGGCACAGGTGGGGACCCAGAAGAAGGAGCTTTTTGGATGATGTTATGACTTATCACAGTTCTTGTTGTTCCGATACTTTGTAGACGAAAGCTTGTGCTATCATGCATTATGAATTTCGACTCTGCCTGAGCTTCAGCAAAAAAGATACAGTATTGTAAACTTCATGCTGGAAGTTTTAGCACATTGCCTAAATGGGCCCCCTCAATGTTTAACACTCGCGAGGCTTGTCTAGCGGCTATCCTCAGTCAAAATAAATCACTAGAGCAACATATGTGGCATGGTAGTATGACGTCACGGATGTGTTTTAGCCTTTCCATCGAGAAGAAAATTAAACACTGATACAGAGATAGTGGGCTAGATATCTACCATTGACCATATGACAGTTTCAGCTATTTACACAATTCATGGGGATTCCAATGGTGCGCAACCAAGGGGAGTCATGGCGACGCGTGAAGTTCACCCACTTCAGTGATGGTGGAGAACATTTTTCATATCGAAATGTAAAGTGTCATCTCTTGCAATCCCTTTGTACTGGATAATTTCCCGCTCCACACACACACAAAGTGAGATTTCTCGGTTAAAACTTGAAAATGCTGGGTTGCAGAGGTAGAGGTGGGTCAGACTCCTGGGGGTCAGATATGGCACTACATTGGTACGAACAGTTGTAGGAAACTTCATACCATCTGAGCATTACAGAAGAATAATAAAAGAGGCTTATAACTTAGTGAATTTGATTGTCAAACTCACAGCAAAAATCTTGCAATTTTTATTTTGGACACCTAGTAACTCTACTTGTCTTAGCAGTGGCACATTTATGCGATCGTGACCCAAATCACACTACTGTTTAGAGAAATCTCAGAGCAATATTCACATTTAAACTGTAATTTCATCAAGAACATACAGGTGGAGAAAATAGCATTCCTTTAATTAAGTTGACCAGTTTATTATATCTGCGGTTTTTTTATTACTTTCAATAGACTCTAGTAGTATCAAAAAAAGGAATTTCCTAGATCTACTCATTATTCTAGACCTCTGTGCTTCTAGATATATAAGCATCATATATTATTATAAAATTGGCAAATTTTAATCCTAAAATTGATTTAATTAGCAAGAGAACCCAGAACGCTTACCTCAATGTTCCTAATGATTACAGAGTTCCCATTGGTATATAAAAAGTTTTTTCCTTTGGGGTCACCACCCAAAACAAGTGGTTGGCCTCGTTGAGTTCTTGGTAAAGTTGCATAAATATTTTCTATTAAAAAATGACAACGATTAATCAACGAACGTTATTATTTACTAGAATAAGCATAATTATCAACATTAAACGTTTCCATTAAAATATACTTACTGCAGGTGTATGACATCTTTAGGGAAAATTATATCCGATATATACAATCTATAGCTTTGCACATAAAATAAATCTATAAAACCTGTAAATCACAATGAAAACGTGGTGTTGGTTTGTAGTATTTTCTACACTATTTTGTAAAGTTCAGTGTATTTTTTCCAGTCACCGACTATCTCTAAAAACTGTAGAAGCGGTTATGTTTGCCATATATGGAAGTGAAAAGTGAACTACTCATGAAATGTCACATCTGCATCCCGCATCTGTCACATCCTGTTGGGGATGCGCGGTAGTGTAGTATTCAGATTCAGAAGAAGTTGGGTAAAGTACTCAGTAGTGACTAGCGAGATCGATACATGAAATACCAGTTAACAGTTGCGTCACAAAAAACTAAGCTCATTTGTCGATTTTGGGGTAGTATTTTTATTGCGCTCTGCGGTATCTGTGGATCCAACTCTACTTGGCTGGTCCTTGCGAGTACCAATGACTTTAGGCATTTACGGCTTTACGGAAACTATGATCGGGTTAACCATGGCCGACTGTACTCACTAGGCCGGAGCATTGAAATATGGCAACACTGAATCGGGAGCCGAGCTTGTGTCATCATTAGTGTAATTCTTCCAGCGTAAACAATAAGATTGGAAGGGGATTTTTAATGTGTTTCTAATTATTTACCTGCACAAACGAAACTATAAAGATAAAAAGAGGCCTGCAAAGTGTGTAGTACCAGGTTGCAATAGCAATTGTGCTTCCAAACAAGGACATACCAACATAACCTTCCAGAGTAACAACGAAGAGTGGAAGGTGATTTTTAATGTGTTTCTAATTATTTACCTGCACAAACGAAACTATAAAGATAAAAAGATGCCTGCAAAGTGTGTAGTACCAGGTTGCACTAGCAATTAGTGCTTCCAATGAAGGACATAAACAGAGGTGGGTGAAAGGTATTCCTCATAAGGGCTGGTTATATTTATAAGAATAAAGACAATACCTTACAAACATTTCAAAGGATAAGACCTATTTTAGAGCACAATGTGGTACCTACAATGTTTTCTGGACCTCCCAAATATAACAGAAAAATACAGTTAATACAACTCATCTGGGCATGCCAACGAGGGCATGCATCTGGGCATACCTACGAAAAGATTTGATAGTGAAAGGGAATCAAGACCAGCAAGAATGGCTTCACGGTGACCCAATAGTGAATTTTTCCAGCTCAAGTGACAATTTACAAAGTAAATTGAGGGTTCATTTAAGTGGAAGTGGAAGTGGCAGCAGGAAACAGGTTGCGTTTATTTTTATTTTGTAGTGTCTGACTAGACACAGACATCAGATGTAAGTGGTATTAGTAGTAGTAGTTCTAAAAGGTATTTTTCTTAATTTATTAACCCAGATGAACTCTAATACATATAAAATGTAATAATTATTCTGAAACTATAGGCCCCCTATTTGACAGCTAAGCCACGTTGCCACATCTAAGGCTCCGGCCTAGTGTAGAGTCGGCCATGGTTAACCCCAGCACAAGGATCACTGATCCTGACGTTCGGAAAGTGATCTAGGATCAGTCAGAAATAGGGTCAGTGATCAGTTCACTCTTGTACGGTAAGTGATGCACAAGACAGGTATCGCATGATTCAGATCAGTAGCTGTCTTTCTTAACTACATGTATTTTTGTTCTTAAAATCATGTCCGTTAAATCTACAGAATCACAAATCCCACTTGACAGCTGTTTGACATGATACTGTTCGATCATCACTGTTTTCGTCACCGTCGGTGGTTTTCTTAAAGGCCCAGTAAGACTGAAGCAAAAAAAAAACATTTATAAGGCCTCATCTCTACCTTACCAGGTCCTAAGCTAACTTAACCTCACTTATTTCGTGCTAGTCAGAGTTAAAAAGTAAGGTTATATGTTTTTTAAAGATGTCATCGGGCCCCCTAGAAAATCAAAATCCAAGCATATTCAATAAAACGACCGATAGACCGGCAACTAAAACAGAAAAAGACGACTCAGTGGTAGATGAGTTTGATAGAAGAGAAATTTTCGGTAAGTAATAGTGCTCCATTTCTTTCATCTTACATTAAATTTGTTTCTTTTTCTCTCATGATTTGATGCTTGCCTATGAGGGTTTTCAGTACATAGCCGCAGTAGAGATAACTGTTCAGGCTGTCTATTTGTTGTTGTTGTTGTTGTATCAGTAATCCTAGCAGGAATGTGAGTTGGACTATAGTAATGATTCAGCTCTTGTGTAACCATACATTCAGATTAAGGAAGTATTTCAATAAATCTTATGTGGTTTCTACACATAGTGTTAAACTTACCCTCACAAGGATATTGCCATCTATTTGTAAAATGTGTGCAGATCATGTTATGGTATATTTTGTTACTTCTGACATATCCATTACTTGTGTATGACTTGTGTTACTTATTATTTTTTTGTTGCTATTGATTGCAGACTTGATAAGAGGCATCAACGATCCAGAGCATCCACTAACTCTTGAGGAATTGCATGTCATCCAAGAAGAACTGATTACATTAGATAATGTCAACAGTACTGTGGATGTGTATTTCACACCTACTATTCCACACTGTAGTATGGCAACATTGATTGGGCTTTCAATAAGGGTGAAACTATTACGTTGTTTGCCTGCTAGATTCAAAGTGAAGGTTGAAGTTACCCCAGGTACATACAATTGGGAAAACTTTTTAAAACAAATAAATATGCAGTCATTTATCAGAAAATGGACACTGTTATAAACTCACTTTTGCAGCTGAAATACTTTAGTCTTGGGCTTGAGCAATATCATTTCATATACTATAAGATGCTCTGGAAATTACATAAGAGTATTTTGTCACAAGCTTCAACATTTATTAAATGGGATACTGGTTTTTAAAAACAGTCTAAGAGGCCCCTTGCTAGAAATCCTGTAAAACATTTTTCCATATATTACTAGATATTTTGAAATGTGTTTATATTTTATTGCTGTTTTGAAGGTATTTAAATGTAGAAAGTGCAGCTAAATGACATGTTTCTGCATATTTATTATTGGTGAGATAATTACATTTGGATTAATCATTACAGGCACCCATAACGCAGAAGAACAAGTCAACAAACAACTTGCAGATAAGGAACGAGTAGCTGCAGCACTAGAAAACTCCCATCTTATTAGAGTGATCAATCAGTGTATAGCATCTAGACAGAAAGCATAGTCATGATGCAGCCTGTATATTTTTCAAAGGACAATTGTGATATCTCATCTGCATATAGCAAGTGCTTCAAGTATATGCGAAAGATATTTCGATTTGAACAAATGGACTTCCAGTTTGCTCTGTGGCAAATATTTTACTTATTTGCTGCTCCACAGAAGCTAATTAATTTATTTAAAGCTAGGAAAAATGCAAAGTACCAGTATGCTAGAGATGATCCAGCTTTCTTGGTTTTATTCACTGCAACTTTGTGTTTCACATCAGTAGGTTTTGCTGTTGTTCTTAGGCTTAGTTTTATTCAGTTCATCAAATTTCTCTTGTTTGTGATAGCCATTGATTGTATAGGGTTAGGGATTCTTGTAGCAAGTCTATTCTGGTATGTTACAAATGCTTTCATGAAACCAAAGAATAACATGATGGATGTGGAATGGGGATATTGTTTTGACATACATTTGAATGCCTTTTTCCCTCCATTGATTCTTCTACATTTCATACAGTTATTTTTTTATAATGGTGTCATCAGCCATGATACATATTTTGCACTGCTCCTTGGAAATGGTTTTTGGTTTGGTTCATGTTTTTATTATTTTTACATTACATTTTTGGGATACAATGCTTTACAATTCTTGAATAATACAAGATATTTTTTGATTTCCATACCAATCTGTGCCTTTATTTATATTTTGTGCTTTGTAAACTATCTGAATCTAACTCAGCTAGTTTTAGATGCTTATAAATATAGGGTTTTGTAAATATTTAGATAAAATTATTACCCAAAGAAAGTGTTTTGATTCTCTATATGATTGTTAACTTACTGCCCTTCTATGGCTTAAAACTGATAATAATGACTAGGGATATTATTATAGGCTTTTAACAGGAAATTTACATATATACAGGGTGTTTCATAAGTTGGGACTTTTTTTCATACAGCGGATAGTACTTGACAAAATGAGTGTTTTCCCCAGTAACATATAAACGAAATATTTAGGGAAAACAATATACAGAAAACAGGTAGTTCGTCATACGTCGCGTTGCTGTCGCATAGTGTTCGAGGGTGCTTGACGATCGGACTTTAAAAACAACAATAGCACACGCTTATAACAATAATGAACTGGTGGACATGATTTTAATGTATGGTGAGTGTGGTCAAAATGCCGCTGCGGCTTCGCGAGTGTATGCCGATCGTTTCCCTCGTCGATTTGTCTCGCTCGTGCAAAGAGCTAGAGACGCAGGATGTCTGAATCCACATCGTGATGGTGGACATGCTGGAAGACCTAGACAACCTCGTATGGTACAAACGTCCAAATTGAAGAAGACACCATAAATCTGGTCGAGGAGGATCCTACAACAAATGCTAGGGTAGTGGCGACGCAGGTACCAGTTCCACACAGTAAGGTATGGCGCACGCTGCGTGAAGAGTTATTGTACCCATTCCACGTACAGCGTGTACAAGCCTTGCAACCGGAAGATTATGCGGCCAGAGTATTTACGGTTTTGTGAATGGTATTTGCAAAAACGCGAGAATGATTCCGAGTTTTCAAAATCGGTTTTAGTTACAGACGAATCAACCTTCACACGTAATGGTACGATCAATTTTCGCAATACGATTGCGGTCAGTGGAAAATCCTCATGCTATTCGTCGATCTCATTTCCAACAAACATTCTCGGTAAATGTCTGGGCTGGCATGGTCAGTGGTATGCTTATTGGACCTTTTATTCTACCACCTCGGATGGATGGCTTACAGTATCTGGAATTTCTGCAAAAACACTTTGCCAACATTACTGGAAGATGTTCCTTTGAATATCAATCAATGTTGTTCCTGCATGACGGTGCGCCACCCCACTTTAGACGCGAAGTGCGTCATTACTTGAATGTCACATTTCCGAATAGGTGAATAGGACGTATAGACCGCATAGCGGGGCCTCCACGATCGCCAGACTTAACACCTTGTGATTTCTTTTTGTGGGGCGAAATGAAACGTTTAGTGTATCCAACTGAAGTGAATACGGTTGATGGAATTATTAGCGCGAATTACAAAAGCTTGTGCAGTTATTCGGGGAACACAGTCCACCCTCGACGTGTGCACTCATTCATGGCTACGTCGAGCACGCCTTTGCGCTTTTCAACCCTATGGCGGTAACTTCGAACAATACCTGTAAGACGCCTGTGACAGGACCGCACTTACAACACTTCACAGCAACCAAATAGTAAGTACTTGCTTTAATTTTTTTACTGTTCTGCTGCTGGTTCACCGTGCATTAGCTTTGCCGTTTCAAGAGCCGTTGCGTCTAAAAAGGAAAGTCCCAACTTTTAGAACACCCTGTATATGATCTTCCTCTGAACATATCACAGGAGACTGACAGGAAATGTCACCATGTTTGCAGATTTACAGTATGTGGTAAGAATCTTGAGGAACTCCAGGAAAACATAGCCAGGCTAGACTTCGTTTTAGCGGAAACCGATTTGAGGCTTGAGAGTAGTGTCAATCGACTCGGTTTGGCGTCCTGAGTAAAACGAGACCACTCCTAGACCGAGGAAACGCTCCGGTGAAAAACTACGGCATTTTAAAGTTTCAGTACCTAACCTAACTTAACCCGACGGGTCAAGTTGTTGAGGTCAAAATAGGTTAAATGGGGTTTAAAGGACTGTTAATTGACTCGGTTTGACGCCTCGAGTGGGATTAGACCATACCCAGCCTAAGAAAACGGCCCGATAAAAAACTATGCATCTTTGAAATTTAAAACCTAACCTAAAAACGACTTCGAAATTTCTATATTTTTGCGATGGAATATTATGATCAATTCGAAAGTACTTGACGAGTAGTGTACAATGACACCAGAACCAACACTAAGAAATGGAAAATAAAAAAGTTATGATACTCTGAATTCTTAATGTTCCTAGAAATAAGGTAGGTTTAAGTTGGATTAGGTTTGTTCACTTGTATAGACGGGGGGGCCTGGGGGGACTGGCCCCCCCAGACGTTACTAATTTTGTAGATTTTGAATACTCCATGTAATATACTCCCAGGTAAGTAGGGTAGGTCACCTGTTCAGTTTTTTCAGTATGCTGGAATAGGCCCCAGGCGCAGACCCTCGAAGACCTTTTTTGGCTTAATTTCCTAAACTGAGAATCAAAATAAACGTTTTTTCAGTCTACCAGTTGATACAGTTCGAGTCAGGACATCAAACCGAGTTGATTGACACCCTTTTTTAGCCCGACCATATTAGTTAGGTTATATTAGGTAAGATATTGAAATTGCCAAGTTTTAAAGTGGCGTAGATTTTCACTGCAATGTTTCTTCACTTTGGAAGTGGTCAAGTTCGAGTCACGATGTCCAACCACGTCGATTAACACTCATTTTGAGCTCAACAAGTAAACTTTTCTGGATAAGTTAGGTTAGGTAACGAAACTTCAAAATGCTGTAGCTCTTCACCAGAACGTTTCCTCGGTCTGGGAGTGGTCTCGTTCGATTCAGGACGTCAAACCACGTCGTTTGACACCACTCTCGACCCCCATTTCGGTTTCCGCTAAAACGAAGTCTTACCCATAGCCATTGTAATGGATGAATTTAGCAGTTGGTGTCAGTGCAACAGGCTTCTTGTTTTCAGAAACTAGCATATCACCCCTTGATATCACCTGATTCATACACGACACTTATTTGAGAACGGAAAGCAGTAATGACGCAAAAAATTCCATAATTTCAATACTACTTGTGAAATGCAATTCAGAATTCTATTTGATTTTATTGTTTCATCGTAGTTCCCTACGGATCCACTTGCTTCATTATAGCCCCCCTAAAACTCAATTCATGCTCCCCCAGAAAACAAGTAACATCTATCAGCCATTATAAAATCTCTTTTTTTTCACGTTCATTATACAACTTTATTCTTGAAAGTTGTGACTAGAAAATCCCTTTTTTCACAACACACATACAGCACAAACAGTCTAAATTATTGTCCACAATAGCAGAAGCAGAAGATTGTGCTTCTTGACACTCCATTACAAACTAAAAACTAAGTAAAATCCGGAAATAGATATTTCCTATAAAATCGTAAGCGAATCCGCCTTGATAAACCAGAAGCCGCGGAAGGCGGCGAAGAGATCGCTGCCCAGCGACCGGCAGCGGTCTCAAAGCGCGCATTCATTCAGTGAAAGACTAATTAAATTGACTACGTTTACGTGGGGTTTCGAATAAATAATTCAGACAATTAATCCTTTGTTATAAAATAACAGTATTATTAATGTTAAATATTTGTTTTGTCCTTAAAATAATTTAGGGAAGCGATGCTTCCCTCGCTTCTATGTCCGCACGCCACTGGATTCTATCACTGAATGTTTGCAACCTTTTTTGTATGCGATATTTTAGGACACCGACTATAAAATAATGTGTTATAGGCGGAGGTCATGAGTTATCCAAATATTCTGAAGACAGTATTGCATTTTTTTTAATTTGCATAATTTTTTTTCCGACAATATTCATTTTGGATGACTATCCACCACAGGACCGATTTATCTCAATTATAAAAGCACTTCCTCCTTGGACCAATAGAAATACGAGTATCACTTATTAGTCAAGCAAGCAGAGTTAACAGTGCAAAGAAGATGCTGCCTTTCACCTTTTGGAGAGGGAAATGAAAATGATCATACAAAAACAAACATTTATTAATCTTAACAGTATGTATAACAGCTCTACAGTTTTTTAGCACTCATTGGTGCGGCGGTTCCGGGATCGGTGACCTGTTTTGTAGGGTCATATTTATATGTCTTCTGTATGGGGCCTTTTCCTGCTCTCATGAACCGGATTTCATCCAATCGTTTTCTTTCTTCGAGTTCTCTTGATATTTTGATATTGGTCCAAGCTGAAGTGAGAAAAATAAATCAATGTAGGTATAAAGATAATCGTTCAAATGGAGCTGGTAAAATTGTAACCTTCGAATTGTAACAGTCTCCTTGAAATGGATCAAATGGATTTTACTCTAGTATTCAAATGGATGTAGATCAAGATAGTACAAGAGCTCAGTGACAATTTAACATATTACCATGACTAATGATTGTGGGGTACAACAACCAGTTCATTTTATTGCTTTCATGAATAAAACTCTCTATCATTTGGCAGGTATAAAATTCCACGAAAATTATCCGTTTTTTTAATATTAATTTTGAATGCCTTAGGCCCGATTTTATCAACATGCATA
Source organism: Callosobruchus maculatus (assembly GCA_951848785.1). Taxonomy (NCBI): domain Eukaryota; kingdom Metazoa; phylum Arthropoda; class Insecta; order Coleoptera; family Chrysomelidae; genus Callosobruchus; species Callosobruchus maculatus. The sequence continues at coordinate 17,122,698 of CATOUR010000032.1, forward strand.
TTTAACAAAGAATTTAACAAAGCTTTTCTATTGGTTGTTATTTAGCAAAAGCTTTCTATTGGGTATTGCGGGCTAGGTTAATAAATATCGTCCAATAGTATTTTATCAATATCAAGCGTCAAAGCTGGATGACAGTTTTCATCAAACTATTGTTGTAACATAGGCGATGAATGAAGTTTGGAGCTTGAGACGAAGTCAACGATCGAAATATCTTTTTGAATGGTTGAAATTTGATCACAAATCCCGGTAAAAAAGTACCGAATCCCAAATCAAATATGTACCGTTGAGGCGATCCCTTCGCCGATATGGCGGGTGGCCGAGTGGTTACGGTGGCCGACCACGCGTGCTTGTTTTGTGGGATGTGCTGATGGCTGTTGGTTCGAGACCCTGCCCGTGCAATTACTTTTTTTCATTTTTTTTAACCAAAATATTTAATGATATACGTTTTACTCATATAAATTTTTTGTACGATCGACATAATTGTTTTTGAATCAAATTTTACTAGACATTTTACTTGACATATTCCAAAGGCTAAGTACCGGAGGTGGTGGAGAATTCAGTCAGTGGAAGTGAAGTTTATTCGTCAATATCAATCGCCAATTATTGCTCTGATAGCGGTATTAAAATGAAATTATTCCAAAAAGTATAATTATTCGGAATCTTTGTTGTGCTAGTAAAGCATGTATTAAAATTTGAATCAAAAAACACATTCACGTCGATGGTACAAAAAAAAATGTGTGTAATATGAGTAAAACGTATATCAATAAATATTTTGGTTAAAAAAATGAAAAAAAACAGTTGCACCGCAGGGTCTCGAACCAACAGCCATCAGCACATCCCACAAAACAGGCACGCGTGGTCGGCCACCGTAACCACTCCGCCACCCGCCATTTCGGCGAACGGATCGCCTCAACGGTACGTATTTGATTTGGGATTCGGTACCTTCTTACCGGGATTTGTGATCTAATTTCGACCATTCAGAGATATTTATTTCGATCGTTGACTTCGTCTCAAGCTCGAAACTTCATTCATCGCCTATGTTGCAACAAATATACATTTTAGTTACAACTGTTACAAGTATTTTCATGAAGTACGTCACACGGGTCGGGAGCCGTCGGCGTGTTTTCGGTTCTGGATTCAAAAAATCATTTTTATTTTCATATAACTTTTGGATTATTGCGAAAAGAAACAAAACAAAAACAGTTTTGTTGTAAAACTTATATTTGATCTCTCCATTCACAAAAAAATTATTTAAAACCCTAATTTTTTGTCATCATTATCATTTAGCAGAAGAAAAAACCAGCGATCAAATCCTCAGTTATGGCGGAATCTGATTGGTTGAAATTAGCAATTGCTAAACTTTTGATTAAACAAGAAAATGCAATTTTTCACCCATTTAGGATGGAAAATCAGACTGGAAAAGATACTAGATGGTTCATAATGGTCGATTTGTATATAAAACATGTCATTTTTAACCTTTTTGAGGTAAACTTCAAGAGAAATCAATAGTTTTCAGAGAACTTTGACAGATGCATGTTCTTGAACGGGCTGCTCTGATTGGTCAAAGCCTTTGTGAAAATGCCCCTATTGATAAAATCGGCCCATAGAATCCTAAATTATATATTTATTTTCTTGCAAAAATCTGGCTGGGTTTTAAATCTAATAAAACGAACTGGCTTTTGTATATTTCAATTCCACAAATAAAGAAATGGACATTTCAAAACGTGTCAAGAATATTTTTCAAAAAAAAAATCATTATTTTCATTGTGCTGGTAGAATTTCAGAACTCTTTAGAAGAAGCTGAAATTGTATTTGTATTATAGAAGTACTAAACAAGTTTTCAAATACCACTACTAACATACTATAACGACAAAGTACAAATTGGAGGATGATTTACATACATTCTTTCAATCCTTCTCTAAATCCTTTGGGTTGCATTGGTAATGCAGTCGGATCGAATTTCTTCATCGGTTCAATGTTGAAATACTCCCTCACTGTGGGTACTCTGAGGAAGCCGACTTGTAACAAAGAAATGAAATTCGTCGACACCCAGTAACAAAGTATAGCACCAGGGAAATTCACTGTGAATGGCAGAATGAGGACCGGTAAAGCTCTCAAGACATATTTCATCAGTGCCATGTTTTGGGATGATAATTTCGCTGTGTCAGTACCCAGCTGGAAAATAGAGAGATATGATAAATTGTGCAAAACTTTCGCGACGAAGCTTAGATTTAATATACCTTTTCTAGAATTTGTTTCAAAAAGATAAAGTTACATTTATAAAGTGTCATTCATACTGTCAGTTGTAACTTACATCTTACATCTAATAAAGGCGGGTTCATGAAACTTTTCCTTTGCCGCAATTTAGCCGTAAATTAGCGTTTGTGTTAATTCTAAAGTTAAACCTACCGTCAGTAATGAAATTGTTTATGAAACAGCTTTGAATTTAACTTAAGAATTAGGCGTAAGGATTGACCTTGAAAAGATAATTAACTTCCAACTTTACCATACCGCAAAAGTAAATCTAAATCTTAGGAGTGTCTGAGCATGCGCGAAACGCACAGAACATAAAATTATGATCTGGCATGAGGCAACCACTCCTGAGATCACCTTACTCTTTTTATTAATCTTCATTTTTGGTCGTAGTTTTGAAAACAAATTTCGCCTTTCGCAAACAGTATAACCGATAACCTGCCAAATCTTAAAAATATAACCTTAAAATCAAAACAGATCGTTGAAAACAGACTTTGTGAAACGTCACATCTGTCATCCTTAACGCCAAATTCAAGTTTCATGAACGTCGATTCTCTTACGCTAAAGTTAAGAATAAAGTTAATACTAACGCTCAATTTGCGGCTAAGTTACGGCAAAGGAAAAGTTTCATGAACCTGCCTTATCAGTTTGAATTTGCAATTGATACCTTGGAAATTTAATTTGATCTTTTTTAAATTACTGGTGGAAATGGTCTAGTAGTTTTGACGAAACGTCAAGCAGCGTCCTTTTACTTTTATGAAACTCAAAAATGGGTCTTCCATTCCCTATACTTTATATCCCTATGACTAAATATAGTATATACCACCCACCCCCAAGAATATCCTAATGCTATAAAATTTCTGGTTACCACTCTAATTCATCACGCTTTACAGGCCCATATTTAAAAACCACTTGTGCAGAGATAACTATTTACTAACGGTTCGATTATCCATGTGGCCTTCATCAAAGCAAAACATTTTAGGCAAAATTAATCTGGTATATGTAACATTGAATGACAGCTGCAGTTTTTTTTTAGAAAACAAGTTGCATATAATAATAATAAAAGGGCTTTATTTGTAAAATTTTACAAATAGGCAAAGTTTAGCCATCAAGCTATTCAAACTTAATCCAAAAAGGAATGTACATCCATTCCGAGCCAGCCTCCCCGCACCCAAGTTGACACTTCAGGTGATAAACGAAAAATACTGTATTGTATTATCCAGGTTATGAACCCAAAGCACCTGATGGGAGCAAGGAAGCAGGCTCCAAATCAACATACAAAAACATAATAATGACAATAAAGATGTAAAGCTATAGCTGTTGAAAAGACATTAGACAAAACAAAAGATAGAAAAAACAAATATGGAAAGAACAAATGTTTGCATCAAGAGATTGAGTAATAAACTGAGGCAAAAATAAACAAGATGAGTACAATAAAAATAAGATAGGAATGCCTAAACTAAGTTGTTACATAATTAGTAAATGTACATTTTAGCATACGTTTAAATCTGTGTACTGGACCCGACTTGAGACTGTCATCTAGCTCATTATATATTTTGACTGCATTGTATGAAAATGAACGTCGAAAAAGTGTAGTCCTAGGCCGCGGTAAGGAAAGACGATTGACATAACGAAGATTTACGTCACGCGTGTTATGACGAAAAGTAAATTTATCACGAAGGTATGTAGGCGAGGATGTAGAAAGAATTTTATACACTAGAACTCCCAGATTGAATTGATATAGATTACCCATATTAAGCCACATAAGCTCATTAAACTTCGCGGATATGTGATCGTATTTTCGAAGTCTAAAGATGTAACGGCAACAGCAGTTCTGAATCCTTTGTAACCGAAGCTGGCTCAATCTGTCTAAACAAGGATAAAATATGTATTGTTGATAAATCCAAAACAAGTAACTATTAATTAATCAGAACCTTACAAACAGAATAATCTTCATCACACTCAAACAGGTATACTCACCTCAATTGTGGCTAACAAGGTAGCACTAGTAACTAATGGTAATATAAAGTATTGGTCAGGTAATGTCAGATCTGTGAACCACCATAAACCGCCAGTTCTTAAACTATCGACTGGTGCATTTGCCATCTGACGTAACGCCATGAAGAACGAAATAAATACTGGCATCTGAAATGGTAAATGAAACAGAAGTAAGCTTCATTAGTATTATAGAGCGGCGTAGCGTGGCGTCGATACAAGGGGATGTAACAAGTAACTGCAATGAACATTTTACTAACCCAATAAACATTTTTTCTTTTTTTTTAATTGAAGACTTTACCTTCGAAGTCTCAAGAATGAAATATACAAGCAATGTAACAGGTTAAAAAAATAATCAAAAAACAAACCAATTTAAACTATCGACTGGTATGTATGATGCAGCAAACTATAGACCTATAAGCCTGACATCTAGTGTTAGTAAGTGCATGGAGAAAATAATTACACAAATCTAGGTTATGTATCTGTTAGATGGTAAAATTAAAGTCCAATTCATAAACTCGACGTTGGTCTTGCCGTTGGCGATGACGTTCGTAGCACAATGCTGCTATTCATAAACTCGACGTTCGCGCCGCTAACCTAGCTTTCCCATCGTGTTCTATTGCGATTTATCATCAGTGTTTTTGGCTTTGTGACAGATCTTTGAATTTTCCTGGTGAAAATGGACATAGTCAGAACCAATAATCAATACAGAAGACTTGAGAAAACCCAGACACCTTTTGACAGCTAGACGTCAACAATAATAACAATACCACATGACCGGTAACCGACGACTATCATTGGCTTATACGCCGGCTACGACGGTAGCTACGAACGGCGGACGGCAAAAGTTGAAACATAGTTATGTCGAACGGCGCGCCCAACGGTAGACCCCACGGCGGACGTCAATATGAATGGTCTTAGGCATTTCCATGTATTTATGATGCAACAGCGAACGGCAACGGCAGCGCCAACGTCGAGTTTACATTCTTCTAGTCACACCCAGAATCGTTCATCGTGAATCCTGACGCGCAACGATATTTTATTTTGTACCGCGAACGAGACGCGTTTAGGAAATCGCATCACCCACCGACATAAGTCAGCAAACTAGACGCAGTAAAGACGTAATCACGGACCTACCTCGGATCGCGTTCGGCAGCGTTCAAAATGTGACCAGGACAGTCGCATCACTCGCATCATCGCGCTGTCGAGATTTTTTATTTTTAGCGTTTAGCATAGCCGTTAACGCTATCTATAAACCTCGACCAATACATACATTCGATAACTAAATTGAATTTAATTATTTAAATAAATATTTTCAGCATTTTCATTTATTGTAGGAGATCTTAGTGACTTTTACATAAAAACGTGTTACATTCTTTTGAAGGGATGCGACGCATCGCCCGCATCAGTGGACGCTCGCCGCTGGCATTAAACAAATTTTGTTCACACAGTGCGGAATAGAGAATATAGAAACTATCCTAGGGGTTCAAAGTCGTCATACCTGTGCTAAGGGAACCACCATGTTTTTTAATGGATTAAGATTTTTCTCTTTCATAAACAGCATCAGTTCTTGACTATACCTCGCCGCTTCTAGAGAATTTCCAGATTGTCTTGCTTCAGTCAGTTTTAACTGCAGCGCCTGCATTTGAGGCAGATAGTTATTCATCTTAGCAGCATTCCTCTGGGCTATGATCACAAGTGGAAAAAGACATATCCTAATCACAAGGGTACCTGAAACAAGTATATAAATAACATATTTTGCTCTTACAAATCAACTTGCTAAGGCGCTAATAAAAAATAATTGAGCAACGCATTTGTTGCTATATTACAATTTGTGCCCTTATTGATATTTCTAGTTTCTATACCTTATCCACCGAACAAACGGAGTAACCATGCACAATATATGTAAATTTTTACTGTATGATCAAGGGTTATATGCACACTGTCTACAAAACTGCATACTGAGAGCAGTGATGTTATTATAAACAGAAAAATTAAGTTCGATTTATCCGAGTAAAGCCCCAAAATATGGGTTTAAAATATTTTTTTACCCCTTTTCTTCAGTGGACAGACTATAGTATGTAATAGGATTCAGTATTTTTGCAGAAAATATTATATTTCTTTTAAAATGGTAAATAATAGTAAACATACTTATAAGACCATCTACAGTCTAAGTAATGAGAGACTATTATCAACACTATAAATAAGTAGAATTATTATGTGGTAAATTATTTTGGGCCTCAAAACTGGAGTTAACTGGAAACTATACAGTTTACATAGCTGTTGCTCAACTTTACTCTTTTTGTATCTTAGGTACCTAGTATGTGCCTTACACGTATCCAGGATTTGGTTTTGGGTGGGTCCAGATCAGGGGTGTCACTTTTTAATTTTGTTTGCCTTTTTTTTGGAGGAGGGGGGGGGGCAGATTAGAGTTGCCACCTTAAATTTGCTCTTGGCAAACTTGTTGATTACATCTTTTAGATGGCATTATATAACGTTTCGGGAGGAGGGGGGGTCCGGACCCTCCCTTAAAAAGGCGCCTGGTAGCTGCTAATAAATATTGTACTTACCAATAGCAATTGCTCCCCACCATGGTACACCCATATCAGCATGTAAGTATTCCAAACAATTCTGAACAATCCCCACTGGTGAATAACCTCCTAGTCCTAGAGAAGCAAGTGTAGGTTCTCCAAGGGCATTCACTTGATTGATGACTTCTTCAACACCTTAAAAGATATCACACACTTGCTTTAAGTTCTAAGATGTGCGTTTATTTTTCTATCTCTCCTACTCGTAAGAGCAGTAATCGGTACAAAATCTCCGCTAACCACTTGATGCAAAATATGGTAGAAAAATCTGTAAATACAGGGTTTTTAAACTACAGTTTACAGGTTTTCGAGTGACTCCTAATTTGCTATTTTAATTGTACAGGATTAGTCACAAAGTTTTCAAGCATCAAAGTTGCATTTTTAAAATGGAACACACTGTAGATTATTAGTTAGAGTTTTCCTCAAATTTGTGTCTCTACATCCATCCATTCAGTCTGGAAATGCTTGACTGATAAAATCTACAAGTAATGGGAAAACATTAAATCAATATTTGTTGGTTTTTAAGTGTCAACTTAGTATTCAAAACTTAATTATACTAGGTTGGTACATAAAATCATGAGCAAAAACTATATCAAAATAATCCATTTCAGAGTTATCAGGTTTATAGCTGTTCCATATTATATCATAACATTTATATTGTTGCTTTCTAACAAAGATGTTTATGGGAGTAAATATAAGATTACCTTCAAATATAGGAGGGGGTTCAGGTATAGGTTCCACTGGTACGTCATCTGAAGGATTCACATTTTTTGATAAAGTTTCCGCAGCTTGCAACGAAATTATATTTATTTTAAATATATATTTTTAGTAGCTAATATAATCTATATTACCTTCCACAGTAGGGGGAGGCACATATATTTGACTTTCATCTGATGAAACTTCTGCAGCTTACAAAAATGATTATTATAGTTATGAAATGCTTTTGTAATATAATGATCTTAATATTACCTGGAGGTGGTTGAGGAACAGGTTCCACATTGTTTGAAGCTGAAGCTTCTGAAAAAACTTCAGTAGCTTGCAAAGGTAATTAAAAGAGTTTTAATTATTTTTCAATAAAATATGCCTTTAATGTAAACAGACAAGCTCATGATTACCTTCTGTTTTCGGAGGAGGTTTGTGTATAGGTTCCACTTGTACAGTACTTGAAGAGATCCCAGTTTTTGGTAAAACTTCAGCAGCTTGCAAAAATTGAATTTGCACATTTTCAAATACTCATTCATGCTTTTAGTGGGTACAAAGAAGTATAGTAAGTATTACAAATTACATGTGCAAAAAGTCTCATGCTCTGTTAAAAAATAATTTACTATTTTTTATTGTACAGTATTGGCTACTTTCATAGGCATCATATATATTTTTACCTGTTGTTAGTAGTGGATACAGGTGTAGGCCCCTCCCAAAAGTATGAAGAGAAAATAGTAACTTCCTTCATCTTAGGGCCGGTTGTACAAATGTGGGTTTAACTTTTAACTCAAGCTTGATTAAACCTAAGCTTAAAGTTGACATGCATTGTACAATCTCCAGTTTAGTTAAACATGTTTGATAATAAAATTCACTACAGTTGTCATCAATGCTGCAATGTATACTGTCATAATTATCTAATTTGTGGGAGAGGGGGGGGTCCAGACCACCTGGACCCCTCCCTAAATATGTGCCTGGCTGTACCACCTACATTTCATCAAGAGACTTAATAGTTACCTGATACTACATGTAATTATCAATTAAAAACTAAATTCAATAACCATTACCTCTAGGAATTTGGCAATATTTTGTTATGGGTTCCACCAGTATTTCATCTAGAGACTTCATAGTTAATCCTGATACAAATTCTGCAGCTTGTAACATAATTTAGGCATGTGAGGAAATATGATATAAAGAACTATATATTTCTTACCTACTGATTTTGTTTCAACAAATTAATTTTTAGTTTTATATAGTTAGGAACAACATCCACAACAATAAGCAAGAATACATTTAAATAGTATCAAAGACTGTCTGAAAATTATTATACTATATATATAAGTGTGCTAATAAAAAAAGACAAACATAAAAAACATAACAAGACCAAAGCATCCCTAGCACACATATTACAATTTGAAAATAATTTTGCACAATTTGAAGAAAAAGTAAATTTGAATGAAAAGCTACATTGTCTTAATTAAAACTATTTGAATCTCTTGCTTAAGAACTTGATTTAAGAAGTTAAATATTTGACTAAATAAAAGCTCATGACTAGAAACTCCAAACTGAGTGTAAACACAATGTAATAGGGTTGTAGTCATATATAATCGTAGTACATTAATTATTAAAGCATATAACTTTTTAATCCAATCAGCATCATATAAAACAACAAAGTGTCCAAACCAATATAAAATTAAATTTTTTCTTTTGTGGCACATAACACTTTGTCTCTCAATATGCAAAGAGATTATATTAATAACTTAATCAACTACACAAAATTATAATGCAGAGATGTATCCTTCTATGGCATATCACAACTTACCTTCAGGTAGAGCAGGAGGTTCTGGTATGGGTTCAACTGGCACTCCATCTGGTGATTTATGAGCAACTGTTGAAGCCACCTCTGCTGATGAACCATTTGTAGATGATGGATTTACTGCAGATACGCTGGCTGAACATAATAGGATACCTCTTTCATTTATAATTCTTCTTTGGATTGATGAATATGCTTTTTGGAATTCTTTTTTGAATAACTTAATTCTTGTAGGCTGGAAGAACCAAAAATCAATTTCTATATCACATTTTCACTCAAAATGAATCTATTAGCTTTAAAGATTCAACATTTGTATTAAATAATGTAAGACTCGTTAAAAAAGTTTATATAATTTTGTTGACTTAACAGCTTATGCACTTACCACATAAGTTAGTGCTAATTGTTTATGTTGCAATAAGCATGTCAAATTTCATGCAAAAAGTTGCCCTCTCTCCCACACAATTTATTGCTTGTAATATAAATATAACTAATAACATGTGGTATGAAGATAACATGAATTCTTATCTGTGGTATATCATTTTAGACCACCAAAGTCTTATGTAACTACCTAATAAAAAGCAAATAACTTTAAGCATAACTGTCAAGTTAATCTTTAATAGCTAATTTATAAATTTTAAGTAATTTCTGTAAAAAATAAGTATGATCAACAATAACATAATCATTAATCATTATATGGGACTGATAGAGCATGGTATCAAAGGATGTATATAAAACCCTTTTTGGGACTAACTAGGGAGGCCACTAATGGCTAAAGATGATTGGTGCCCTTTCTAGAAATGTTTATTTATGAATATGTAAGGAGTAAAAGAAGATCCTTTAAAGAAAGAATCAGAGCTTTTATTTGTTGCTGCTTGACTTTTATGATGGCTACTCTTTTTGCTCCCCTTACTTTACTACTGACAGTTGCATGAAATGAACATTACCTATTTGCTTATATAAGATGAGTAAAATAATGAAATATTGTACCTTTATTTGTTGCGTAGACACATTCTCGGATTCTGATTTTCCACTGCAAGTGCTTAATACCTTCGTACTCTTCTGGAGATTACTTGCCTCAGCAAAGCCTTTCTGAAATATACATGTAAAGAGATGTCACTATGCACTACATAACAATTATTTAAACAATACCATTATCTTATTCCACAGTCCAGATGAGTACATTCTGTTTGAATCTCCCAAGTTAACAACATCTTGGATGTGAAGAATTTTCCTAGGGCTGACTTCCTATAAAAAAAACACCTTGAAAATCGACCGTATAACCTGCAAACGTGACACTCACTTTAATGCTTTTCACATTATCCAAGTAACATTTGTACCTAGCAATTGAACAATATCGAGACATTGCTAACCCTTGGGAAACTATTGCGATTTAAAAATTGTTAAATTAGGGCCGGCTAATAATAAAGATTTTTGAAATGCATGTTCTATTTTGACAGATATTTGCAAAAATGACAGAGGCACAGAGACAGAGGAGTGAGGACACCTGACACCTGTGGTGACATTTGTTCAAGGACAGCGATGTCGTCGGTGGTCGGTACGCAGTTGAGCAGGCCGCAGACTAAAAATATTCACACAAACACAAATTTTTTAACGGACAAGAGCAGGGACGGATTGGAATATTTTACATAAAAGATAGCAATTTGAGGAACGAGCAAAAAGAGTTCGTACACTTTAAAAAAATTATGACCCCTACAACATTTATGAATAGGGAAGAAGTTTTAGAATGTATCGTTGTTTGCTTTTGGTATAACTCGTCATTGAACTGCGATTCATAAAATGTAACAACATGAGAGTACCCAAAATGACAGCGACAAAATACTTTTCTATTTAATTTGTTTTTGAAAAACCGATGAAATAGTGTTAGGAAATTTATAAAGAACGAGATCAAATAAAAGGCGAGTTAACTACCAATTAAAAATAATATGTTGCTTTCATATTAACACTAGTGTGTGACGGGGACATAAGGTGCAGTGGTAGCAGAGTATGTATAATCATAACCAAATGATGATATGAATTTTTTAAGATAGGTAAGGGTGTAATCCCTATTTTATTTACCCGTTGCCGCTTCAGAAGTTGTCTTGGGTTGTGATGGGTTGCCAATAAGTGTAACCGAAATATCCCGGATTTCTGTAACTATTTTCTGACAGAAATTTGCGTACGCAAAGACGAACAGTTTATCCCAGTCATGGTAAAACTAAAACCGTTGCTGACAAAGTTGGAAGAAAAGGGGTCTTGAATTCGAGGGTGTACTTTTTTTTAATAAGTAATGCTTTATATTCTATTCACATTGCTATTTGAACTCGTGGTGCGAGAACTCTGATCAACTGAATTTATAAAAAGAGTGGTCGCAATTCTCATATATAAGAGGATAGTATTTTTGTCGAAGTTACCTATTCACGAGAGTATCTTTCAAATAAACTAAAAGAATATGAAAGTTTGTCTGTTAGGGCAAATTGGTGCAAAATCTTTAGGTTTAAAATCAATTCAGTTCCATGTTCCATTCCATTCAGTTGCAAACTCAAAATATATAGCATAATTCACAATGCGCGTTCCTGGAACAAATGTTCGTGTGAAAAGACATGCGCGAATCTCATATGGACAGAAAATCAAGGATAAAAATTAAAACTATGGAAGATGGGCTGAGCAAAAAATGAAAATATATAGTATATATATATATGTACATTATAGGTACATTCTTGTGAAGTCTTTGTTTCCAGTTAGAATCTTGATTCTGTTACATAGACTATTAATAATTAATATAACATTTTACTATTTATTTGCACTAACTATATACAGTACGTCTAGCCTAATACTTAACAGTCTAATTTATTTACAGTCACTGAGCCACTACAGTAATTTATTTTTGTCCTTCACTCCACTAATTTATGTCACAGGTCTAGTTCATTCTCGGCGAATACTCTCCGCCTTCTAGACAGCTCGCTGCCATGAAACACGGATCGAGAAGGAAGTTTTCTAGAGGCCTTTACGGAAACACTGATCTGGATCCGGATAGTTTAGTCATATGTCAAACAGCTGTCAAATGGGACTTATGATTTCATGAGGGCTGTTCCAAATTACGGTACTATCACCGTCCCAGAACTGATTTCATCATGCCCCGCCCATTTTACAGTTCTAAAAACGGTGATTGGTTGGTCCACCAGCGTACCAACCAATCATCGATTCTAGGATCACAAAATGGGCGGGGCATGATGAAATCAGCTCTGGGACAGTGATAGTACCGTAATTTGGAACAGCCTTCATGAAATCGTAAGTCCCACTTGACAGCTGTTTGACATATGACTAAACTATCCGGATCCAGATCAGTGTTTCCGTAAAGGCCTTAGATCTCACGAGGGTGCGTACAGGGCCGGCCTGGCACACTGCCCCCTCCTTAAGGCCGTTTCGTCCCCGAAACGTTCATGTCTGAATGGACATAGTACATCCTTCTCGCAGCTAGAAGTTTGGTAAAAGAAGCAATCCACGGTTCTCTGTTCTGTCGGTCCTCTCGGGTTCCAGCTGCAGACCAGAATTTCGATTCCCGTGAACCTGAAGAGCACTTTCTAGCATGTTTCGGATGATCCGCCAATCCAGGCCGCCCCGTCCGCAAGCTAGCTTAGGAATCGCCAATTTCAAAGCATTTGCGGTTAGCATCTTCTCTCTGAGATTCACAAGTGCCTCCCATACAGTCCGGTACGTTGGTTTCTGATTCGACTTCTCCTTCGAAACCAAGTAGTAGAGTCGCCTCTGGTCACTTCGTTACTCCAGCACTTGTCCGACTCGTCCACCCTGTCTCTTCAGCTCGTCCACTTGGCCAAACAGACGTTGGAATTCACTGGCAATCCCTCGGGACATCCGAAGATCTCTTGCGACACAATGTGCCAACGCATATTCATCCGGCACCGTGGACAGATCTCGATGTTCCTCACGAGTCACGCCAAAACTAGCCTTCGCCGTACCAGTATGAGTGACCATGAAATCTTCGAAGTTCAGCTCTGGGTGGAGTTACTCAAGATTACAGATTCTATCACGGAAGATGTTCGAGTGAACTCTCCTAGATAATAACACCAAAGGCCGTCCGAACCAGGAACACTAGAGAAGCTCTGCGAGCTCATCCTTACCAGGTCGAGGTCCTTACTCCCCGAACCAGTCTCCTCCAACATTCCTTCTTTTGGAGAACTTCGACGCTGTGGAATCAGCTGCCGGGGGAATTGTTTCCCGACGGCTACAACCTGCAGCGTTTCAAATCTAACGTGAACCGACACTTATCCTCTCGCAGCGCTTCTACAGCGCCATAGGCCTTCAGCCTTTGCGGGAGGCTGACCATAAAAAAAGTTCTCCAACTTGCGCCTCGGCATTATCTCCAGCAAACGGAGCCAACCTGTTGAAGTGTACGACTCTGGGTTTTCCACCGTTGGTCTTCTTGATGCGATAGATTACGTCGTTGATCTTCTTGACGACCTCATACGGGCCCTTCCAGGAACTCTGGAGCATTTTCTTCTGAGCTTCTGAGGGTTGTACAGCCAGACCAGGTCTCCGGATTGGTACGTTGTTTCGCTGGACCCTACGTCGTACGTCATCTTCATGCAATCGCTTGCCGTGCGAATATTATGCCGAACTTTCTCATGGGCCTCGTCCATTCTTCTGCGAAGGTTGGCGACGTAATCTTCGCCCACCACATCGTCCCCTGGTTTGCAGCCAAACATGAGGTCACAGGGTAGCCGGAGCTCTCGCCCAAACAGAATACTGGCCGGTGTTTCTCCCGTGGTTTCATGGACTGCCGAGCGGTACGCCAATAGGAACAGATGCAGCCAGCTGTCCCAGTCTCGATGGTGGTCGGAGACAACCTTGGCTAAATAGCGGTTCACTGTCCTGTTCATCCTCTCCACCATGTCGTCCAACTGAGGATGTAACGCCGTGGTCCGAGTCTTCCTAATCCCCAAAGATCTGCACACGTCCTGGAAGAGCGCAGACTCGAAGTTCCTTCCCTGGTCCGAATGCAGTTCGAGGGGGACTCCAAAACGACAATTCCAGTCCTTGACCAGAGCGTCAGCAACGGTTGGGGCCTCCTGGTTTGGCAGAGCATAAGCTTCGACCCATTTGCTAAAGTAGTCGATCACCACGACGATGTACTTGTTTCCAGCTTCGCTCTCCGGAAAAGGTCCTGCTACGTCTATAGTGATCCTCTCGAAGGGACTTCTGACGTTGTATTGGCGCATAGGAGCTTTCTTACGCCTCTGTGGACCGTTGCTGGCGGCACAAACTGTACACTTCCTGCACCATTCCTTGACGTCTTCCTTGCACCTAAACCAGTAGAACCGCTCTCGAACCTTCTCCAGGGTCTTGGGCACGCCCAGATGACCTCCACTGGTTCCGCTGTGAATATTCCCAAGTACCTCGGTTACGCGATTGCTAGGCACCACGGTCTGTCTTCTTTCCTGGGTCACTCCTTTGTCCTCCAGTATTCGTCTCAGGATGCCATCCTCCATCACCAGACTGTCCCACTGAGCCCAGTAGGACTTGACGGTAAGCGAGTAAGGTGAAACCTCCTGCCAACTCGGTCGTCGATCCTCCCTCTTCCACTCGATGATCAGCTTCAGGATGGGATCCTCCTCTTGGTCTTTCTGAAGTTCGGTAGGCTACCAGCGATCATCCACAACGATGCACAGTGCGCAGTGAGCACAGTCGTCGGGGCACGGTGTCCTTGAAGGTGCGTCCATATTACTATGAGACTTGCCAGGACGATGTTCGATGTCAAAGTCGAATTCCTGCAGCCTCTCTATCCACCTGGCTACCTGCCCCTCTGGATTCTTGAACCGAAGTAGCCATGTCAGGGATGCATGGTCCGTCCTCAGCAGGAACTTCCTCTCGTACAAGTACTTGTAAAAGTGCTCCACGGACTTGACGATGGCCAACAGTTCTCTCCGAGTGACGCAACAGTTTATCTCGGGCTTAGATAACGTCTTGCTGAAATAGCCGATCACCACCTCTCGACCATCTTGGATCTGCGACAGAACTGAACCTATCCCTACGTTGCTCGCATCGGTGTCTAACACGAATTTGCCGGTAGGTAGGGGATAACCTAGCACTGGAGCCGTCGAGAGAGCCTTCTTCAGCAGGTCGAAAGCTTGCTGGCAGTCATTTCCCCATCCCCACTGGAACCTGCGGCCTTCCCCCGTAAGCTTAGTCAACGGCTTGGCGATGGTAGCAAATCCAGCCACGTATCGACGGTAGTATGTACACAGACCCAAGAAGCTCCTTACGTCATGTTTGTTGTTGTATCCGGCCATCCTTTTACTGCTTGGATCTCGGGTAAGTGTGCTCTCCACAGTGCTCTCTCTCGTCTCTCGTTCATTCTCGGCGAATACTCTCCGTCTTCTAGACAGCTTGCTGTCGATCGTCGATGAAACACGGATCGAGAAGGAAGTTTTCTAGATCTCACGAGGTGTGTACAGGGCCGGCCTGGCACAATATGTAAAAGAGCCATGAGTAACTTGACAGTAACTATGTGTGTAGCATTTGTTATTGCAACTGAGGTCTGATTTGATCATGGCCCGCTTCGAAAAAAAAAAATACATTTGGAAATTTGTGTACTGACTAATTGATAAGTAGATATCTGGGACAGGTTTAAACGGAACCACGACATTTACAATGTATACCTTTTTTAAGTAAAAATGCTTGAAAAATTATCCTCAACATTTACACTTATATACCGTGATATGACTTTACTTTATTTTTTACTTTATTTGTGCCACTCTGAAGGCTATGCTTTGTGTAGAGTATTGGCGAATTTACCCACATAGCACCGGATGATATGAGAATATTCTGTTCACATTCACTACAGATATTATGAATATTCTGGGAAAATTCCATGGATAATTGGGATATTTATAGAATATTCTGTAAACGTTCGAAATGGGAAAAACACGCTATATTCCTAGAATATTCCGCCGAATATTCCGCTCGGATATTACATGAACAATCGAATTATGGATACTGTTCCAAAAATAATGGCACCTACTAGTGGCAGATGGTCACAAAAGTTAAGTGGTGAGACATCTCAGTCCAGATGCCTAAATAAAGTGTAATAATATAAACTTGTTGCATTTAACCTCAAAATTCTACTCACATTATATAATGAACCTTACACCATAGTAGGTGACCATAATTTGGAACACTGTCAAACCCTTTATAACAACCAGCAACTTTATTTACAAAATGGGGTATAAATGCAGGCCTTTTAGGAATAAAACTCGTGAATTCGTGAATTGCTAAAATGCCGACATCCACATGTTGAAGCACAGAATGACAGAACACTTGAAACTTGAAGCGAGTGACAACCAGACAAGATTGACAACTGACGACACCACATCAGCATAAGATGCTGTCACTTTATCGTCGGTGGATGCCGTATCTGACTTGCGTCTAGCCGGACCATGCAACTTTCCAACCCGCAGGCCCGCATGCGCATTTGTCATGACAGCTGGGATTGACATTGACAGTTCTAGAATTCAAATTCAAAATAGCGTTAGTTTTACGCCAGCCATGAATGCCACGATTCAAAAAGTGCTTTTCTCTGTTTTCCCGGTGCTTTCATTTTGTCTTTTTATTGTATGAGAAAGCATGGGTTGGCGCAATGCGTGCGAAAAGTCGTTTTAAGACACAAGCACTTAAGGAGACATGCACAAAAATTTCATCCAGATAAGTACCTATGTATATTATTGTGTTACTTGTTATGTTAAAGTTCCTACTTCATTAGACTTTTAAAGGGATAATTTGATAAAACATTAAATGCATATCTTCGTTCCTATGCTTACCATACCAATTTGAAAAATACTAAATTATTATTGTAATGTCAACTTCATAAGCCTATACCTCAAACAAGCTATAATCTTTGAGGTGGCAATATTTGTATTTGAGGAGTACAAATAAATGAATTAATTAATTATGTAACTATGCACCAAAACAATAGGTACATTATATTCTATTCACTTCTCTATTAAAATAATTTATGCACTATTTCAAAATCCTTCCTTTTTGTCATTATAGGTGTGGAAAAAATTCTTCAGCTTCCCAAGTATTCGAGACAGAAGAGGCAGACCGATACCAGGAGGCGAAGAGTGTGATGACTTTGTAGAAAGTAGAACCTGATATATTCCACATACTGTGTATACAGCACCAATAAATGCTCATGTTATCTATCTATATATTTTTTTTGTAAATGGTGGAGAAAAATAAATTGTTTATTATTATAGGGTATGCTTCTCACATAATCAAATTGAAAATATTTCATATCAATCCTTATACCCACATCCATACTTTTTTTTCCAAATATGTAACATGAAATGGTGTCTAGCTACAGCAAGGTGAAAATAACATTTACATCACAGATATCAGAATAGGTTGGGTTGATTTACATGACACTTTGCTTAACATAGTGTGATTAATTTGTATCTTATCAAACAAGGTGATTATCTAAAAAACACTCATTGGGTGATTGTAAAGTTACACGACAGACCAAAAGCTAAAGGATTATTACTTGAATAAAAACTATTAGTCATATTTTCCTATGTATTTATTATATATATTTTCCTTCGATGTATTTGGGCTTGTTGCGAACAGTATATAATTCAGTGTATCGAAGGGCGAGGAGTGAAACACTATTCAGTGATGTGCTGCTGCAGTCCTCAGTCACACAGTATGGGCCAATGTTATTGATACTATTGAGTTTATGCCTATAAACATAAAGATGCTTCAGGTTTTGCCCAGTCCCTTAAAGTAGTTATTCACTTCCATCTGACATCCTGAAATAATTCATATTTTAACAAAAATGAAAAATAGAAGAAAGCTAACTGATGAGTGATAAAATGCATTAAACATAGTGCAAGTAAGAACCTTCATTCTAATATTTTAAATAATTACTACTGTGACAGCATATACCTATTATGCACCTTGTTAAATAGAAAATAAAACTGACACAGCTCAATTTATTTTCTTGATCTGGTAAAGGTTAAGTGACAAAGATGCAGTATGACTATAACACCTGTCGCCCATATAAATGAGATAACTGTGATTTGCGGATAAACGCTTTTTTCTTTGCTGTTTTCAATATGCATTAAGGTTTTTATCATGCATGCATGATCTCATAAATTACATCATTTTAATTGACATAGCTGCTTACCTGCCAAAAAAGGTTCCTTGAAAAACACAACACAACAACAATTATGGTAAAATGGTTCAAAAAACTGTAAAAAACACGATTAAAAGTGCTCAATCAACATCAGCTGATTGAGGTGATCAAGACGTTTGACAAGTATAGAGCAATGTTAGGTTTAGATTAGATTTAAATGTGGCGCCATTACGGCATAATCGGAAACCTTCGGCGGTCTTCGGGCCTGCGGGTTGTAAAGTTGCATGGTCCGGCTAGACGCAAGTGCCGTATCTGTATTGCTGGCAACGGCTAATGAATGACTAATAATCTTTTGAAAATTGCACATAATACTTATTAGGTATATTTAGGATGAACGCAAGACGAATGAAAGTTTTTTAATTCACTAAGAAACGTGCAAATATAAATTAATAATACCTCATATTGAATATTTGCCTACATACAGATATTCCTATTACAAATATTACTAAATGTTCGTCAGAAAATAGCTACATCTTGTTCTTAGTAGATTATTAAAATAATATTCTATAAAGAATATTACTGGTATATTCTGGAATAATTCAGGCATTAAACGAATAATCACTGATTATCCTAAGTGGATAAAATAATAATATTCTATAAAGAATATTATGTTAATAATCCAGAATAATCAAGAGAAATAACGAATATTCTATGATTCTACTGAATATTCATGGAACATAATAATATAGGAGATTTAAAGAATATTCATAGAATATCCAGTGCTATGTGGGTATGTATTGTAACTGTAATTTGTGACCCTAACCTACATGCTGCCACTCTACGCTTCATCCTCTGCCGCTAAAAAAGTTGCGGCATATTAAACAGGCCTAATGGTAAATGGTGCCATCTACAAGGGCCAACCGAACTAAGAACGGATTTTAATCTCCTTACCTCAAAAAAACTCAGTACTTTATTTAGTGCCGTTACCCCATCCTATTGATTAATTATAACCAAAAACGAAATGATAGTTACAACCGACACTCTATATTTCGGTTGTTATTATTATACCCAAAGAATCTGCAATTTTGCTGTGCACCATTAATTAGGAACACCCTGTATATGTCTACCTGTATAATTAGACTGTTAATAAATAAGCTTAGTCAATAAGAGAGAGTAACTGCCAAAGTCATCCATGGTTGCTTTCGACTATTTGGAGAAACAATATGATTGCCAAAGGAACAATGTAAACAAAAATTCATAAAATTTGTCAGTAAAAATGTTAGACAATTCTTCATAAAAATTTCGAGTACATTTTTATATTTGAAAAATTCTAGAAAATGGCTCAACAATTGGGCCTTTTGCGGAACGTAATCTTACCAAGGAGCCCTCGAATAATCCAGCGATGTTTTAGCGATGAAACAGGATTTTGTCCCAAAAAGGAACCAGAAGCGTGCGAAAATGTGGCCGGCAAAGGACTGGTTCTGGGTATGTACACAAATCCTGACGACCAGCACGATATTGGAAAATTAACTCCAACGGGAGAACGATATGATGCCATGGTATGTCATCGGCTCACTGACTTGCTCAGGTACAGTGGACCACCTCCAGGTAGGCTTCAAACTAGAGTATTCTACAACTTGGAACCAGAATTTGCAATGGTCGCCGTGGTAGGATTAGGTCGTGAGTGCCAGGGCTACGACGTCTTTGAGCAGATGGATGAGGGAAAAGAAACTATTCGACTGGCAGCCGCCCAAGGTTGCAAAGCTCTGCAACATATGTGTGTGAGAAGAGCGTTCATTGAAAGCTTTGGTCATGCAGAATCGGCAGCTGAGGGAGCAGCGTTGGGAGTATGGCTATACCAGGAAAAGAAAATGCGGAAAAACCAAATAAGAATACCGACTTTGGATCTGTACGATGATTGTGACTGGACTGGTTGGCAGATTGGCCTTCAGAAAGCAGCTGCGCAAAATCTAGCCAGACAACTGATGGATACTCCAGCCAATTTGATGACTCCTACCTCCTTCGCACAAAATGCAGTAGAGGTATTGTGTAAATCGGGTGTCAACGTTGAAGTTAAAGTACGCGGATGGGCAGAAACTCAGAAAATGTACGCTTTCTTAGCTGTAGCTCAAGGCTCCTGTGAGCCTCCTATCTTCTTGGAACTTAGCTATTATGGTGCCTGTCGAGATGAAAGACCAGTTGTGTTGATCGGTAAGGGGATCACGTACAACAGCGGAGGTTTATGTCTGAAGCCATGCAACAAGCAGAGATATATGCGAGGAGACATGGGAGGAGCAGCCTGCGTCTTGGCAGCTTGTAGAGCTGTAGCAGGTCTTCAGCTGCCAATCAACATCAGAGCGCTAATCCCGCTCTGTGAAAACATGCCTGGCTGTGCCGCAATGAGACCTGGGGATATAGTCAAGGCAATGAACGGTAAAAGCATTAAAATTCAATCAACAGATACCGCAGGAAGATTATGTCTAGCTGATGCTCTGGTCTATGCCCAGAACTTCTGGCCAAGGTTCATTGTGGATGTAGGGACGATGACTAACGATATGAAGCACTCTCTGGGAGCTGCTGCTAGCGGAGTATTTAGCAACTCAGAAGCACTATGGGAATACATGCTGGCAGCTTCGATGCATACGGGTGACAGGGTCTGGAGATTTCCTCTTTGGGATCACTTCACCAAACTGGTAGCTCATCACCACGATGTTGACGTCAAGACCTTTGGACGAGGAGGAGCGCCTAGATGTGGTGAAGCATGTAAGGTAGCTGCCTTTCTGAACGAGTTCGTTCCGTGTGGTGATTGGTTACATTTGGATACTTACGGTGTGATGCTGTCCAATGGCATAGACTATACTTACTTACGTAGAGGAATGTCCGGTAGACCAACACGTACTTTGGTCGAGTTTCTGTCTCAACTTGTCTGTCATCGTGAATAGTGCATACGTAACAAAATGTCCAGGCTTTATCTTGTGTCGTGGATTTGTAAAACGTCAACATTTATCATGTTTGGTTGAGTCATTATACCACATTATTTTTTGTCCAATAATGTATATTTCGGCCAATAAACACATCTTTCCGATATGATTTTAGCTATATTAACTTAGTACGATAATGATTTTTTTATATCCCATTTGTGAGTACATTTTTTTTTTTTTTTTTGAAATCTTTATTTATAAATTTAACAGTCTCAAAACTCAATCCGTCAATGTTTGTCAGAGCGGTCCATAGGACCTTTGCTTGTGGTTGCAATCATGTTGTTCAATCACGCTGTCAAGTCTGGTTACTTAGAGATGAGACAAAGCCAAGAAGAAATACGGGAAGAACATAAAAAGGAAGAAAGAAGAATAGCAGAGGAGGTGCGTTAGTTGGACGGTATAACTTTACATTGACGACTGGGATTCAGAAATTGTGTTGCTATGTCTATGAGGTTAATTATTTAAAAAGAAAAATTGGTTATTAAACTTTCACGATTTGATTTCACATCGTGCGCGCGGTCATGCGTGCTTGCAAACGTCTTCGGCTGTGTAGTCCACTGAGTATCGTTGACTGAGTCTTGCAACAGGGTAGCTGGTCGATTCAGCTTGGCTGCGTTTGCAAGACACCAATTGAGCAAAGTAAACCAAGTAGATATCTCAATAAGCTCTACCTCTCTGGCCCATAATTAAGAAAATACGAAAAAAATTCGTAACTCGAAAACAACAAAAAATTGCATAACATATGGAGTCATTCAGATTCTTCTAGGTGTGTTCTAACTCTGGACTTACGCTTGATACTATATATATGTATATATACAGGGTGTTCATTTGAAAGCTTCCCACCTCGGATTTATCGAAAACCACTAATTAAAAGGAAAAGCGGCGAGACACGTCACACGTTATCAAGGGGGACAACTCTTCAACCAAAAACTACTTTTTATCCGCTTGTACCTTCTGCTCCCCAGGGTCATCCAGCATCCACTTAAAAATTTTCGGGTATCGAGTAATAACTTGTTTCTGAGGTATGTCAAAGTTCTTTATTTCGATATCCGACTTTTAGAATCGGCCGATTCGTTTTCGAGAAAATTAGAAAAATCTTTATATGTATCTCAATTTGCTTAGATAAAAAACAAACACACGAAAATATATCACTGTTTCCCGTTATTGACCAAACAATGATATGGGCGAATTTTCGACTGACAGTTGTAAAAGCATACAGGGTGTCCCACGACGATTAAGACAAGCAATATATCGGAACTGGGCAGTAGTAGCGAATTATAATTTTGGGGCTGTAAATTAGAGCAAATATAGTATCTTTTCTTATTATTTTTTTTTTTTAATAGCGGCGCTAACTACTTGGTCATAGCCGCGTAAACAGTGATTGTAATTACTAAGAAAAAAGAAGAAAAATGGGAAAGGTAATGATAATTCTAATGTTCAGATTTTTTTGAATAAACCAGTACTTTTCAAATAAGCTATAGTTTTTTTAATATTTATAGTAGTGAGGCAATCAGACATATTGCTTGGCAGGCTCAACTGTGATCTTGTGGGTTCGTACTGTGGGCACTCTAGTAAAATATGTTTGACTGTTAAATTTATGCCACAAGCTTCACATAACGTATGGTCTTCGCCTCTTAGGAGGAAGGATGACGTTATAAAAGTATGCCCTATTCTCAATCGAGTAATAACCACTTGTTCTCGTCTTTGGAGTGGGGTTGGAAACGACCATGGCTGCACTGACGGTTTTACTGTTCTCAATTTGGGATCGATTGCTTCATAGTAAGACTGCCATCGTTCTATGATTTTCATTCTTAAATATCCTTTTGCATCTTCGAACCTTGTCGATATATTTTCGTCTGGTTCCAAACTTGACGCCAATTTAGCAGCAACATCCGCTCTCTCATTTCCCTCTATGCCAATATGACTTGGAGTCCAAACCAGTATAATTCTCTTCTCTAAGTTTTTTAAGTTATGAAGAGCTGTTTGTATTAACCTTACCATAGGGTCTTTAGTGAAGACATTACTAATGGCATTGATGGAGCTAAGAGAGTCTGTACAGAGGAGGCATATAGCAATATTGGTGTGCATGGCATAATCGAGTGCCTTCATTATCGCAAAGAGTTCAGCTGTATATGTTGATGATTTTCTAGGCAAAGACCATGAATCGCTTTCATTTCCCGTACAAAAGGCTGATCCTACACCTGTCTCAGATTTCGAGCCATCAGTATATATCTGGATAGAATTCGGATAATTGTGAGGTATGGACCTAAATACAGCATTGAGAAGAACGGGATTAACATTATTTCTATCGTACGCAAGGCACTCAAGGTGTTTATCAGGTGGTACTTTTTTCCAAGGACAGAGCTTATCAACATCTAAACTATACACACTTGTATTTATTTCTCCAATGTCGTTTTGGAGCTCACTAAATCTTACACCCAACGGTCTGGTTATTGTGATTCTATTAGTGTATCTCCTGTGGTCTTTTTTTAGGCAGTAGTTGGAGATACGCTCTTGTCGCCTTATCTCTAGAGGCGGACTACCAGCCTCACTGCAAAGGGAAATTCCAGGACTAGTTCTAAAAGCACCTAATGCCAATCTTAGACCACTTGAACGGATAACATCAAGAGACCTTAGCCTTGACTTGCGGGCGGACGAGTACACAACTGAACCATAATCGATTTTTGAGAGCACCAAAGCTTTGTAAAGATTTAGAAAAATCTCTCTGTCACTTCCCCAATTTATGTTGGCCATTGCGCGAATTATATTTAACCTCTTCCTACACTTGATAAC
The DNA here is from genome assembly GCA_951848785.1 of Callosobruchus maculatus. Taxonomy (NCBI): domain Eukaryota; kingdom Metazoa; phylum Arthropoda; class Insecta; order Coleoptera; family Chrysomelidae; genus Callosobruchus; species Callosobruchus maculatus. The sequence continues at coordinate 17,146,968 of CATOUR010000032.1, forward strand.
CAGATCGTCGATATGGTGGTTCCACCTCAGGGTTTTATCCCAAATTAGGCCCAAGAATTTTACTGTATCCTGACATTGTATCTGTGTTTGTTGGACAAACAACCTAGGTTGTGCATGGGGTGATCTGAGTCGACAAAAATGAATACATTTAGTTTTTTCTTTGGAAAATTGGAAGCCAATATCAAGAGCCGTTTCTGTAATATGGTTGATGGCTTCTTGGAGTCGATCTTCTACATCATCCATAGAGGGAGCAGAGTAAAAAATTGCCAAGTCGTCAACATATAAAGATCTTCCTATTTCAGGCGCCAGGTTATCCGTTAAACTATTAACAGCTATTGCAAATAATATCACACTGAGTGGGGATCCCTGTGGTACTCTATTCTCCAACATGTGTAAATCTGAGTAGTATGTACCATCCCTCACCTTGAATTGCCTATGATTAAGGAATGACTTGATGAAGTTAGGGAGATTACCACGCAAATTCCAATTATGCAAAGTTCTAAGGATGTTGAAGCGCCAGGTCATATCGAAAGCTTTTTCTAGGTCAAACAGTACAGCTACTAGGTGGTACCTTTTTGCGAAGCTGTTTTGAATAGCATCTTCGACTTGGACAAGTTGGTCCACGGTTGATCTGTTTTGCCTGAAACCAGCTTGGTGATCTGATATGAGCCTGTTTGTCTCAAGGAACCACATAAGGCGCTTACTAACAATCTTTTCAAGTACTTTGCATAAACAGGATGTAAGAGAAATTGGCCTATAGCTTGAAGGTAATTTTATGTCTTTGCCTTCTTTTGGGATGGGGATAATAACAGCAGTGCTCCACTTTTCTGGAAATACTCCGGTGCTCCATATTTGGTTGTATAAGAGGAGTAGTTGTTCTTTTGCCTGTGGTGGTAGTTGTTGAATGAACTCATACGGAATATTATCTTCTCCTGGTGTAGAGTTATTCAGTTCACTGATAACGATTTCTAGCTCCATCATAGTGATTGGTAGGTTGTACTCGGCTGCAGGACTTTGTTCGAAATCTATTCCATATTCCATCCGATTTTTTTGTTCTAGGAATGTTGGAGTGAAATTACAGTTACTACTTGTAATTTCAAAGTAGGAAGCGTACGCGTTGGCCTTATCCGCTTTATCGTAGTGAAGTTGTCCGGCAATATCTAATACTGGGGACGAATCAGGAAATCGTTTTCCTTTGATGGCTCGAACTTTTCTCCACACTTCTGATGGGGGGGTTTCTGAGGTTACAGTGGATACATACTGTTTCCAGGAATTTCTTTTACTGTTGATAATAGTTCGTCGCGCTTTGGCTTGGAGACGTTTGAAAGAAATCATGTTCTCTCGAGTCGGATAGCGGTTAAATACATTAAATGCACGCTTTTTTTCCTGAATAGACTTCGCAACATTCTCATTCCACCAAGGAACTGGATTTCTATTCCTGGGTCTTCCAGACTGGGGAATAGATGCAGCTGCTGCTCCAAGAATTGCTTCTGACATTGCCTCGGCTGATGCATTAATGTCTGTATTTGGTAGCCTAAAGTTTAGTAGTGAGTCCTTATATAGTGACCAGTTTGCAAGACCTGTTTTCCATTTTCTTGGGCGCTCATTACTAATATTTCTGCTAGCATATTCAATTAATATAGGAAGGTGGTCGGATGCTGTTTCACCTTTCAGACATTTCCAATTCATTAGTGGCGCAACATGGGGTGAGCATATACTTAAGTCTATGGCAGATAGGGTATTGGATCTGGAATTTATGTAAGTCCCATTTCCTGTATTTAGTGCCATAAGGTTGAAATTGTCCAGTATAGATTCTATTCTTCTTCCTCGAGGGCATAAGTTTGTTGACCCCCAGATGGGGTTGTGGGCGTTAAAGTCGCCCAGTATTAAATATGGTTCTGGCAGCTGGGCTACAACTTCTTCCATTTCTTCTAATGTCCACGTAGAATCAGGGAGATATATGTTACATATTGTTAATTCTGTTGGGTAAAGCGTCCTTATTGCAACAACTTGTAAGTTAGAATTCATTGTTAACTCACTCACGGGAATATTTTCCTTGATAAGTGTAGCTACTCCACCATGAGCACTATGCTGGGGGACAACATCTTTTCTGAATATTTTGTAACCTCTAAGAGTGAAACTTCCTATTGGTTTCAAGTGGGTTTCTTGGAGAGCAATACAAAAAGAAGAGTATTCATGTATCAGTATCTTAAGATCTGGATATTTTGAGACTATTCCATTGCAGTTCCACTGCAAGATACTTTCTAGGTTTGTCATAAGATTGTGAGTATGATTAATTGTACCGCTATAAGGTTGAATGTAAGAAAAACTCTTCTTGTAAATGAAAGATCATAAATAATAGGTAGCCAAAACAAAAATACGCTATACACGTTATTAAGATCGTTACATTATACAGATATAAGACATGGAAACGGGAACACAAACATATATGTAAAGTATATGTCAAGAAAAAATATTAAATAAGTAATGGTGAATAAATAAAAATATGGACAAAAAACATTACGTAAATATGTATGTTTATCACAGTTAAGTGATAAATAGTAAATAGTAAAAAATATCACAGAAAGTTATGTAAATATATCACAGTAAGTAGATTAAAAGAATAGGATTCTTAAACCCTTAGGAGGCGTTTTTGGGCTTACCTCTGCCACCCCCTTTTTTCTTTTTTGACGACGGCTTATCTGATGTTGCGTCAGAAACGATTTGCTCACTCTCAGTAGATGAGTCACGAGTTCTTTTTTCTGATTCTACAGCTGATACTGCAGATACGCGGCTACTCATAGATTCGCCACGGGGTCGAATAAAGGGTTTTAAGGTGGAAGTGGCAGTATGCTGACTAGTAAGAGCACCATCTTGGGAGGAGAATTTTGGAGCGAAAGTATCCTTCAGTGCTTCGACTAATTGTGGAACTAGATCTTTCAAGAGAGCGCTAGTATCTGGCTTACTAGCCGTTATTTGACTGTAGGTTGGTTTTCGAGGCACAATAATCTTTCTAGCTTCCAGGTAACTTGTATTATTTGAAGCCTTATATTCCTGAATGGCAACTTCCTGTTTGTAAACAGGACAACTCCGCGATCGGGCAGAGTGGTTGCCACCACAGTTTATACATGTAAGTGGTTCTTCGCATCTCGATCCTTCATGTAAGGGCTTACCACATATACATATTTGGCTCTCTCCGCAGCGCATAGAAGTGTGTCCGAATCTTTGGCACTTAAAACATCGAAGAGGAGGGGGAACATAAAGCCGAACTTCCAAAGAGTAGAATGCCACTTTGATCTTTCTAGGTAAGATAGGTGTGCCAAAAGTGAGAACATGATTTGAAGTATCAGTCAAAACTCCTTCTTTTTTAGACTTCAGACGCCTCACCTCTATAACATTCTGACTTGCCAATTCTATTCTTATATCATCCTCAGTACAATTTAAAAGATCTGGACAATAAATAACTCCACGAGATTTATTCATTGTGGTATGAGGTACAACATCGATATCAAAATCTAAGAATCGCTTACATTCTTGCATTTTACGAGACTGTCTTTCTGAACTTGTTTCAATGAGGATACCTTCTCTAGTTTTCTTCACCATTTTGATTTCTCCGAATAATGAGTACAATGCTTTGTTAATCAAGATCGGACTCACTTTATCAAAGTTGAGTCCGTCTTTTCTTTTCAGGACCAAATACCGGCATAGGGCCGTCATTTGGTTCACTGGCTGTGTGCGGTCAGTGGTTTTAAGTGTTCCGCCGACACTATCCGCAATTAGGGGAGCGGATGTCACCACAGAATGCGTATTTGAATTTTCCATTCAAGTCCCACGAGCAGGGAAGAAGTAAAGGTCAACTACGGCAGTGCTCCCATACCGCAGTAAGGCTAGTTCAACTCTAGAGGTCGCCTGGTATCTAGAGCACACCGTTCGCGACTCAGTATCGTAGAGCCATTCACCCCTCGGCACGGTACGATTTACACCTTAGGTTACGGATTTTTATAACAGGTTTACTCCTGGGGGAGGACAGGGGGAGGATTCAGAGTGGAAGAATAGGATAGGGAGTGGGAGGGTCAAAGGGGAGGTTAAGCTCAGTGTCTGGCAGAATAATTAAAAACTACCAAACTCCGAACTCCCTGCCTGGGGCCGTGGGGGCGACACTCCCCATGCATCTTCTCTTGAAACCAGAATAAGCTTCCAGTAACAGAAGAAAATGCCCCCTGCGGGGTATCTTTTCTTATTATTGTGTCACGCAATGAAGTATTTGCTTTTGGTCACGTGACGTCCAATTCAAAATAATTTAATCGGATATATTTGTGACTTTTTGTGTTCCTCCCGATAAAACAATTCCAATAAACTAGCACACTTGGGGTCTAAATTGATTAATTCAAGAGCTACATGTACTTAAAGGACTGTACAACTATCATTATGAAACACTACCAAAGTAATTTATATGTAGGTGTACACTGTATATGTTATAATCAATGGTAGTGGTACCATCCTTTAAGTACCTGTAGCTTTTGAGTGAATTACTTTAGACCCCAAGTGTGCTAGTTTGTTGGAATTGTTTTATCGGGTAGAACACAAAAAGTCACAAATATACATTAAATACATTAAAATTTTTGAATCGGACGTCACGTGATCAAAAACAAATACTTCATTGGGTGACACAGTAATAAGAAAAGATACTATATTTGTTCCAATTTAAACCGCCAAAATTATAATTCGCCACTACTGCCCAGTTCCGATATATTGCTTGTCTTAATCGTCGCGTCGTGGGACACCCTGTATATGTTGTGGGATATAATGGGTTTCGAATATGCGTTGACAAAGGTCATCCAAACTTTTAGGTTGGGGGGTAAACACAATAGATTTTAAATAGCCATATAGAAGAAATCTAATGGCGTCAGATCAGAAGATCTTGTAGGCGATTCTATAGACGTTCTATTCGCCCTATCCATTTATCTGGAAACGCGTCGTCTAGCCATTGCCGAATCGGAAGAACATAGTGAGGAAGACGCCGTCTTGCTGGAAACAGATTTCAACCTCATCAATTATAAGGTTTCCATCCCGGTTTCCATCCTCTTCGATTTGGTTTTCAGTGGTTTCAGTGCTAAGCGGATTGATGGTATTTCCTAGTATATCCAAATTGGTACTGGCAGGCCCGTAGCTATAATAGGCCGAATCAGGGCTCCGCGCCCTGACAAGCGAAATTTTCGGCCCTGGCAGCAGGAAATCTTTCCTGAAAATCTTTGATATATAATTTGAGTTCCTGCAATTGTCGCCCTGACAATAATCAACAATGCCCTGGTACCAACGCAGGTCAGACTACGGGCCTAGGTACTGGGTATGCCCTTCAACAAATGCATGAGGATTTTTGTTGCTCCAATTCCTGCAGTTATGCTCATTAACAAATCCAGTTAGATAAAATGTACATTCAGCATATATTATTTAGATGAATGGTATTATCATTAATCACTGTAATCATTTGTTCACAAAACTTAACTCGCCGATTACCCTAAGTAGACGAAGGTGCCCAAGGATGATTGCCTTCTGGAATTCTGGCGGCTAAATTGTGCGCCGTCGCACTTAGAGATCCAATGTCCATCACCAGCAGACTTAAGGACAATCCACATATACGGTACTGTGCACCGACTGTGCGCCGACTGAATGTATTGAATTGCTGTTCATATAGGTCTAGGCGCAGACTGTGCTCCGACTATGTTACACAATAGACAATACAGCACAGCCGATGCGCGGTCATGACACATTACTATGTAAAAAGCTTGCTTGAGGTAGTTGAGTCTGAGAGAGGACCCCCGGATGCCCGGGGCCCCCGCACCGCGGGCCCTTTCGGCACGACACTGACTTCCAGTATAATGTTTTGTTTTTTACTAATTACTACACCAAGACCAAAGATATTTTTTCAAACGCGATGTGCGGGTTCATTTGAAGCGTGTATGCCGATTTTCAAGTAAGCAGCCTCTATACTATACAGCAGATGGAATCTCTCTAGTGTGTGGTAGCCTTTAGCTGATTTCCCATTTTCCTTGTGCGCATTCCCCAGTTTTCCCAATAACCTGCGTATTGCCGTTTGGTGTATGTAGTCGTATTGCAGGCTCCGGGAAAATATGACATCCCGACCTTTAGTGGGGATCAATCCTTATATCTCTACGTAACGCACAATTAATATATTCAACGTACAGTCAAAATTCAGTGATACGAGTATATTTTGAAGAAATTCGTATCTAAATTTGGTCTATTAGTAAATCTTCTGATTATAACTACTTTTTTAGTCACGTACATTATTCTTTTCATTGGAGCTGGAATCAAACAAACTAAAAAAATGGTTGTGAACCAACATATCTGTAAGTACAGTCCAACTTATCATTATCATTGTGTATATACGAGTATATTATATACGTATTTGTTACCTACCATTTTGATTTGAACTTCTTTTAAATTCTCAAAAAAAAAAAAATTCTGCAACCATGAAAAAATATTTATAAATCGTACAAATCACACAAATGAGGCATGTAGATTTGTAGATATTCCCGACATTAAATTGTTCGAAGGATGATAAGCTTGAACTGCCAAGCTCTGCATTCAATTAATTATTAAAACGTTCAAGCGCACGGAAAAATCTACAAAAATATATTTTATGTACCTATTTTTTCATATTTAACTGACCTTTATCTTTAGATACTGTACATAATATCTTGAACCGTGTATTGATTTTGGATGCTGCGTCCTTGAACTTCAGAGAACTTCAATTCAATTTCGTATAATATGTGTAACACTGAGTGACCAGGTGTATTCACCCAGTTGAACCATGCTGTATCGGTATCTTGCAAGGTCTATTAAAATAAAAATATTAGGTTTGTTAAATAAATCTGCTACTCGAACCCAACTCGAGTTTATTTTCAATAAAAAATAAAAACATCAAACTATTAAAAGTTGCTAGCCAACCGCGGTAGATAGAAAAATGTGAAGCAATTATTTCTGAACGTATGTAGAGAATTACAATATTTTTTATGGTACAACAGTGGCTGAGATAAATATGATTGTTAAATCAAATAGAAAAAAGCCATTGGATTTTCTAAAAATAACAACAATTTCTGAAATTCTCGTTCAACCATTTTTGTTTTGTGGTTTACGACAAGAACGTAAAGGTTTTCGGTCCTATTAAGGCAGGGGGAGAGCAGTAGTTAATAGTAAAAATAGATACGTATAAAAATAAAAAAATAAATATTCATGCATATCTCAGATTTTAAGCTATTGACGATTATTGTAAATTGTGAGAACTAAGCCTCTGGTGTATTTCATTGATTCATAGCGCTTCACTGGCCCATAATAATATGACAAGTGCTCCAAAAGTGGACGAAGCGTTATTAAAGAGTTCATATTTCAAAAGAAGTATGGCTTTAATGATGGACTAGTGACACACAATGAACTATTAACGTATGATCGAGAGAAAATATTTTTCATTATCATAATGTGGCAGAAGTAGGCTAATAATGGTGATGAAACTGACAAAACATATTTTACATATTTTTCCAGCTTTTACTTTATACAGAACTGTTTCAGAACTATGGCATCAAACTTCTAGGGGTTATTCAGTGCAACAGTAGAAAACGTTTGAGTATAGGGACCCATGTCCGGAAAAGTGTCCGTACGGTACTACGGCCCTAAGAAGTGTTGAAATGTAGAAAGATGATGATTTGCCTAAATAGCCTTTAATGCATTCACTTTTTGCCGGCAAGAGGCAATGCATTAAATGCCATTTAGGCAATTCATCGTCTTTCTATATTTTAACACTTCTTAGGGCCGTAGTACCGTACGGACACTTTTCCGGACATGGGTTCCTATACTCAAAAGTTTTCTACCGTTGCACTGAATAACCCCTAGAAGTTTGATCCCATAGTTCTGAAACACCCTGTATACTTTTTGGTTCATTGAGGGGGGGGTAGTCAGGGGTACTTACCCCTAAGATTTTTGGCCGAAAATTTATTTCATTGTTTTTTCCGAAAAATAAATGCTTCATATCTAAACTTGAGGTAACCATCCATATACTTTGCGTTTCAAATAAAAATAACAGGTCAATACAATCATATTGGATTATGTGTAGTTTAGCATATTTTGTTTACTAATTTCTATTTGATTCATGTTTTTTTCATCTTCCTAACATACCTAAAACTCCATTGTAATTATTTCAGAAAATGGTGAAAGCATACATAAACGTCATTCCCTGCTACCCCTCTCCCTAAAGACCGATGTCTGGATGCGCCCTTGCTTGTTCGATAGGGCTTTTATCCAGGATTTTTGTCAAAATTCGGATGTAAAGTATACTGTCTAGCAGTTTGCAAATGGTAACGCTAATTTTTAATGTAATCTCACTTGTTTTTTTCTGGTTATAAGACTGCTATAAACTTGGTTTTTTCAAACGTAAGGTGATAATTTCTTTGTGGAAGTTGCTAGTAATGATTTTGCCTGCAAAGATCTTGTATATTTGTTGCAATGTTTAAGGAAATTTGGGTGAATTCCATCGAAACCTCGAGTTTTGCTCAGCTTTGTATCTTTCAGTCCCTGTGCTATGTATTCTTTAGGGAATGTACCTATGGTCACATTCAATATCCGTAGCAGCTGGCTTTTTGGTTTCAAGTCATGTTTCTAATATCCAACTAGTCCAACTACACAGTTTGTTAAAATGTAAACCGAGAAATAGGTTTTTCTAGCCACAAAACTATAAACTGGTGTATAATTGTGAGCTGAGGTTTATTCCACAACTATCTACCCTCTTACAAAGAATTACTCATCATCATAGTCACAATGTCTTGACAGACATGTTGTGAACTCGTAAAATGCATTAAGTCGGAGCTAGAGTATTGCCGACACAAATATTATCAATAGTTTTGAGCACTGTAGCTCGCCATCGTTCGCGATTTAATGTCAGTTTAGTGGCGCTCTTGATACTAATATCCAGCAACTGTTTCGTCGTATTCACCCAGCGTGTAGGGGGACGGCCACGGCGCCGCCCACTCGGGGCATGACCCTGAACTACAAGTTTCTCCATATTATCGCTTCTGTGTATATGTCCGAAGAATATAGGCCTTCTCGTCGACACAATGGAGGATAGTCTCTTTGGATTACCGAGCTCATCCAGTATGGAAACGTTAGTTCGATGGGAAGGAACTCTCAGCATTCTCCTCCATGTCCACATTTCAAAAGCATCTATGCGAGCTCGATCTGCCTTTTTAACAGTCCAAGTTTCCGAGGCATACAAAAATATGGAGAACACAAGAGACTGAACCAGCGACATTTTTGTAGCTTTAGTGATGTTATGGTTACGCCATATTTTAGTAAGCTTTGTCATGGCCACACGTGCCTGTTGAATGCGCCGTCGAATCTCATTTTCAAAGCTACCCGAATTGTCGATCAAAGAACCGAGGTATACAAAACTTTGAACTACTTCAGAAGTGCCTACTGACTTCATTTCTCGATGATTATTGTGCTCTCTATCTACGATCATAACCTTGGTCTTGTTGTAGTTAATACCAAGACCGTATGCTGCACTGTGTTGTTCTAAGGTGTTTAATAGAGCTACTAGTTCTTCCTGAGAAGCGGCAATAAGGGTTGTATCGTCAGCAAATCTTAAGTTGGATATTTTGCTTCCGCCAATAGTTACACCGCCATTTCAGTTGTCTAATACTTATCTCATCACAAATTCAGAGAAAATGTTAAACAATAAAGAATTACTAGATTTTTGTATTCTTTAATAAACATTATATTTCATTCATGGTTTCAGGACGAAGGGAACTGATACCAGAACTTTTCATAATGGCTGTAGATATTCTAGACGATGATCACTTCGCCATAACAGCTATAGTTATAGTATCAATGCAAGTTATATACTTTATAATAGCTGCTACTCTTCAAATGGACAAAATTACTGATTTTGCAGGAGGTATCAATTTTGTTGTTGTGGCTTTACTCACATTTTTCTTGGGACAAAGCGGAAAGGTAATAAAATTGCTAAAGAACTAAGACTTTCTAATATTTATACTTCAAAAGATCTCTTGAAAAAAAGTGTAGACACTAATTCATAACTGTTTATTATTCCTATTATGGATATTCCCAATGTTTCACTGCTTAGCTCAGTACACAGAACTAGTTTTGCTGGCTCCTTGGAAAAAACGTTGAAATGAATGTTATTCTAGTAATAAGAATATCGCAACATTCACGCATTTAAATGGAGGCAATATGCCCTGTTACGATTTTCTAGAGAACATGTAGAAAATATTCACAAAATGTGTACTGTTTACTGTTATGACCAATGAGAGTATGAGAATAATAGATAGAAAAAGTTATAAAAATGTTTATGCACTACTTTATCATATGCATTTTTTATTGTAGAAAAGTTACGATAGTCGCCAGCTTATGGTTACAGTATTTGTGTGCCTATGGGGGGTCAGACTTTCCGGATATCTGGTATATAGAATTATTAAAATAGGTAGAGATAAGCAGTTCGAAGACAAACGAAAGAACAATATTCGATTTGCCGTTTTCTGGACATTCCAGGCAAGTTACTGCAAAATTGTACCTACATATTGAAAAAAAAATACAATAAGTACGATGTAATATCCTAACATAATAGGTAATTGTTTCAATGATTATGACCATATTACAAATTACAATATAGATCAGCTTATCTTGTCCTAACAAGGACATTTTATTTCTTTTTCTTCTTAGGGTTTCTTACGAAGCCTATTTTGGTCGGTTTTTTTAAAGTGCAAACAGTAGCGCAATAAAAAACTACAGTTCACAACTAAAAGAAGCAACTTCATATTTTTTAAAACTAAGGTACTTATGAATGACACAAATCACTTTCGGACCTGGTTTTGAAAAATTGCTTGGGTCATTCCCATGTGACACCTTCCGATTTAAAAAATATGGAGCTTTTTTAGCTCTTCAACTGATAGTTTATTGCGTAGTCTAAATTAGATTTAAAGGATTTAAACCAAGTAGGGGAAGGGGAGTGTACGGAGTGTCTAAATGCCCCCCCCACCTGCCCCACCACCGCGATTTCACTACCTCCAAAAACAAACATGGAAAAGGATCAGAAGCCCTTAAAATGAAAACGAAGTTTGGAGGGGCTCTGATAATTTTTTGTTTTTTACCAATTTCCCCGCCTCCAAGCACCGATTTTCAAAATTATAGCAGCATTATGTACTACGACCACACAGAATATCGTTACCCAAATTTCGTAACACTTCAATAGACAGACCGACAAAAAGACAAACAGACACAGACCGATAGATGACAGACTAACAGACAGACCTACGGAAATGAGTGATGTGGATTTTTGTTATGTAGATATTATTATTATAACGATCATACAGGGTATATTGAAGAAGTAACTCTGCTAGCTGTATTTATGCTGTGCTTCTGTTTTATTAGCACCTTCGTAATAAACAATTTTTCAGGCTGTCTGGGTCTATATAGTTAGTCTACCAGTAATAATAATAAATTCTCCAAGACATTCGATTCCACTAGCTCCAAAGACGATGACGACTCTAGACTCTGCAGGAACTGCACTTTTTGTGATAGGACTGTTGGCCGAAACTTATGCAGATCTTCAAAAATTTTCCTTTAGGCAAGATCCTGCCAACCAAGGAAAATGGTGCAATGATGGTAAGTAGTAGATTATTGAGTAAAGCACTATACATAGATCAGTCACTTTTCAACAAGCAAAAATGAAGAATTATGGGTAGAAATTATTGTCCACCCCCCTATACTCTCCCGATCTTGCACCATGTGACTTCCATTTGTTCCTTGAAGTCAAAAAAGAATTGGGAGGTCGAGGATTTGGGTCAGATTTAAGAGCTCGCAATAACGCAGTGATGGGTAACCTAAACAGACTATCAATAAATGGTTCTCAGAATTTTATGACAAGTGGACAAAGCGATGGGACAAGTGTATTTAACAAAATGGAGAGTATTTTGAAAGACAGTTGTTCAAAGTGTGTAATTTTTTTTATGGTCGGCCTCCCGCAAATGCTGAAAGACTATAGCGCCGCGAGAGGAGAAGTGTCTGTGCACGCTAGATTTGAAACGCTGCAGGTTGTAGCCGTCGGGAAACAAATTCTCTGGCAGCTCATTCCATAGCGTCGAAGCTTTCCAAAAGGAGGAATGCTGGAGAAGACTGGTTCGGGGAGTAGGGACTTCGACCTGGTAAGGATGATCTCACAGGTGCTATTATCACTCGAGCTCATTCGAACATCTTCCGTGATAGAATCTGTAAAACAGGGAGAGGTCAGCCACCCTTCTTCGATGGGCTGTGGAGGTCCTTTGTTAGGTTAGGCGTATCGATTAGTCTAATTTAATTGCTCTCTTCTTGATAATGTCCAGATCCAGAAGCTTTAGAGAGTGCTTCGTAGCGCATCCTCGCACAAGGGAGCATTACTCCAACGATGGTTAGATCCGTGCCTTGTAGACCAGCAGTACTTGTTCTGGTGTATACAGCTTTATACAGCTTTCTACAGCGGAACAAGACTCTAAGCTTCTGGGATGTCGTTTTAACAATACTGACGACATGGTTGTGTCAGGACATGTTACTGTTGATGTTGATCCCCAAAAGCTTGACGGAAGGTGTTTCAACTATTGGGTGTCCCTCCATTTCCACAGTTCGTAAGTTAACCTGCGACTACTTTGTCATTGTTGTTGTCTGAGTTTTCTGTACGTTAAACTGTACTTTATTTACTAATTCCTACTCGACAATTGTACTGATATCTACGTTGATCTGTGAGGCATGTTGCTGTCGCCGACTTACCATCTCCTGGCATTATACTGACTCGCCAATATTGCCAATATTTCATTGTTATACTATATCCTGTTACTTCTACAGTTTTACTCGACCACTAATTATGCAAATTGGCTTATATTTCACTAATTTTTTTAAAATTAGCTGTTTGAATTTAAAAAATTAAGTTTATATTTGTTTTTTGGTCCGATAAATTCTATCGCAACGAAAACTAATTTTCAGGTTTATGGAGGCTTTCGCGTCATCCCAATTACTTTGGTGAGATTCTTCTGTGGTGGGGAATTTTCACTGTTTCTCTCAACGTTATTGATGGAGTGGAATGGGTAGCTATTCTATCCCCAACTTTTACAACGTTGATTATTCTGTTCCTATCTGGTATGCCTTTGCTGGAAAAATCATCAGACGAGAAATACAGAGAGTAAGTATAAATATAGAAGCCATATTGTTCAGGCTTAAGATAAGTTTCAATGTCACGAACGTAAGCAAAGAGCAGGCACGTATCCAGGATTTGGTTTTGGGGGAGGGTCCATATTATGTGTGTCACTTGCTTGACCTTTCGGGGAAGGGGGGGGTCCAGATTAGAGTTGCCACCTTCAAATTTGCTCTCGTGGGGCGGGGGGGGGGGGTGCAAAAATTTGTGGATTCCATTTTTTAGACAGCATAATATAACGTTTCGGGGGGGGGGCGGACCCCCGGACCCCCCTCTAAATACGTGCCTGGCAAAGAGGGAGGCAAAAGCTCACATCCCCAAGAAATCACATGGTTAAGACAACGACGCGTAATTTTAGTGTCGAGAAAGGAGCCGTGTATGACGCTTGGTAAGTACCAAGGGGCAGTTTCGAATTTTTTTTGTCATTGCACCATAACCCCAAAATCGGAGTTAGAGTTGTGTATCATCAGCATCGTCTGCTCTGGTCATTAGCCTCGTGTTCTGTGTAGGCTTTGTTACCGTTTCCCGGCCCCAGACTAGGAACAGCACTGTTAATTTTAGAAGCCAACAGTGACGAAGGCTCAGGTGGGGTTTCTAGCTGAGCTTATTTTTTTTATGGATGGTATATTTTTGATTGAAAAAACCAGAAATAAATTTACGCCTCTAACGAGAATCGAACTCGGGACCTTCCGGTCACGAGCCCTCGACCCTAACCACTGAGCCAACCCACCCCCCGAGGGGTGGGGGTGTTAAGACGTGGAAAAAATCATTGAATAACCGAATGAAAACGCGGTAGCATATTAATACACTTACCAACTAATGTCCCAAAAAATCGTCATTCGGAATCTACCGATGTTTTTTTAAACGAAAACAAAGTATCGCGACGAAACCCATCGGAACTTGATGGAAAATTCTTTGTTTGTTTTGTCCATTGTCCGTGTCTGATAGGCAGTTTATGAGAAATTCGAGCTTAAACTTCGGTTTTTCACGTCATTTTCTTTAAACTCGTTAAAAAATTGTTGTATTGTTTAAAACGGATGACGTTTTTTATATATTTTATTGGGAGGTCCAACTATGACATGTACCAATTTCATACGTTTTTATTATGTTCAACCCCATTTTCCGACCCCTAGGTATAGGGGATGACATCATTGAACGTCTTCCTTATCCGTTCAGAACCTCTTCTAACATGGCTGTTATGCCTAATCTTAATATCACGCGAAAATATGTAAGTTAGAGTAGAATTATCAGTTTTCACGTATTAGTAAATATTTGAGGCCATTTGCAATATTCAGTTTCATGTACAGTTCTTAATTTATGGGGTTAATATTCAGAATGTTACAATTAGCCGCAAATATCTAAGAACACATGCAAACTGACAATTCTACACTTCTTACCTATTTTTGTGTGATATTAAGCGTTCAAGCGAGGTCAGAAGCGGTTCTGAAAGGATTCGGAAGGTACTGTGTAAGGCTTTCGCGGCCATCGTCCAATGAATTTGTGGTTGTTGGGATTTTTAGGCCGGCGTCGTTTAGCGTTGAAGCTTGACGTTTCGCCACCATGAGTGAAATAGCTTCTGAAGATGCCATCCACTCGTGGTGGCGAAACGTCAAGCTTTAACGCTAAACGACGCCGGCCTAAAAACCCAAGAACCACAAATTCATTGGACGATGGCCGCGAAAGCCTTACACAGTATATTTAACGCTAAACGACGCCGGCCTAAAAACCCAAGAACCACAAATTCATTGATTCGGAAGCTGTTCAATAATGTAACCCCCTTTAGGGGTTCAAAAATCGGGTTAAACATAATAAAAATGGATGAAATTGATACAGGTCTTAGTTGAACCTCTCAACAACATGTATAAAAGAATACTAACAATTTTTGAACAATTTCTAAAGAAAATGACGTAAAAAATCGAACTTTAAGCTCAAATTTCTCATAAACTGCCCAGCAGAAACGGATGACAGTATTTTTTGTGATATCTAAACATCAAACACACAATTTTCCATAAAGTTCCAACCAGTTTCGTCGTGGTTCTTTTTTTCATTTTAAAAAAATTCGTACGCGCAAACCGCCCGTAGATTTCGGATGACGATTTTTTTAAATATTGTTTTTTAAGCCTACTAAAATGCTACCGCATTTCTATCCGGTTACTCAACGATTTTTTCCACGTTTTAACACCCTCCTTTATCTTTGATCCCTCCTATTTTGAGGTTATCCTCCAAACCAATGACAAAAAAGTTTCCAAACTCAAATACCAAGCATCAACCGGTTCCTTTCTCGACACGAAAATTACGGGTCGTTGCTCTGAATACCACAAATTTTAGCAAATTGGTGCTTTCCTATGGCGAAACTGGTTTTTATTTATACATACATACAATTATACTCAACTCTGTAGTATGTACTGAAGATTTATAGGAGCTTATTTTAATTTCAAGCATATCAGACTACCGCTTCTACAAATCCTCTACCTCCCCCTTGATCCCTATACCCCCTTCTGTCTACATGGAGGTGCCTCAGTTCCTGAAATTCCTCATATGCTGCGAGTTTCCTCTATACAACTACATGGAAGAAAAAGTGAAGACCTCCCATATCATCGAGTCGACGTCTACATCTTTAGCACCTTCGCAGACATAGCTATAGCTATATTCTGTTGGTTGCAACGATCAACAGATGAACCCCAGCATGGGAGCGGCTAAGAAGACTCCAGGCACGGTGGGACTAGAAAACAATAAGATGCAAGTTACGGCTGTTTGAGATAGGTAAAGCGTTAGGATGGATATTCTAAAATTAGTTTAAGGTTGTAGGTTTAGATCAGGTAGGTAGCGATACCGCAAATTTTTGTGGAACATGCTTGCCGGTCCAGACATCGACGGCAAAACAACATATGAGTTTTATAAAAGTTTGGAAATGCTCGATTAAGTTTACGGAATACATATAAGTTGGATCACTCCGCAAAAATATCAAAACGGCCTGCCCCTTGCTCCGTCTCCCCGGTACATCGGCAGCAGTGCACCGACGTCAGCCGGGAGATACGGGGCGGCGCAAAGTAGTGGTTGAACGTGTTTAACGCGAAGTGTATACAGTATCTCAAAAATATCGGATTTTGTTATCTCGGATTTGTTTGCAGGAAATGGATAATATTTTCAGAAGTTTGATTTTATCAATTAAATTTATTAACGGATGGAAAATGACAATCAGATCCATCCTTATTTTGTGGTAAACCTTGAAATATAACGGATATAAATACATGTTTCACGACAACTAAGACAAGCAATATGTCGTACTGGGCAGTAGTAGAGAATTATATAGGTACCCAATGAGGTTACGTGACGTCCGATTCAAAATTATTAATGGGACACCCTGTACATTTGTGCCTTTCTGTGTTTCACCCGATAAAACAATTCCAACAAACTAGCACACGTCTAAAGTGATTCATTCGAGGCCTACAGGTACTTAAAGGATTGTATCACGCTAAAAGCGTATAGCGAGACAAAATATTCATTCGGTGGTCTTACCATACCACCCAGAGACATTCTGAATTATATTTTAGAGCTCGGAAATATTTTTATTGATAACTTTAACAATTTAGTTTCTACAGTAGCAATTGGAATGACACTGAAAAGCAAAATGTCAATAATATTTATTCACATCCATGTAAAGCATTTCCACATGATTATCTTTTAAAATTGTACATACGAGTTCGTATATACTATACCATAAATTTTATAAGCTGTACTCTCAAAAATAAGCCAAATAAACAAAACATTAAGGTAAAAATACTACAGCACCTTTGAACCAATTTTTACTTATCTACGAAACAGCTACAATATGTGAAATCATTTGAGATTCATTAGTAATGGTTTTACTAGGTTTTATTTTTGATATCCATTTATGTAACCTAGTGTATTAGCAAAATAAATGTTATATTTGTATTTGTATGTCTAAATCGGCTGTCAATACATAGTCTTTCAATGACCCTCGTACATACGTAAAACCCTGGCGTTAGCAAGTCCCCGCTAACTAACGCAAAAACTAACTGGCGCGTGCGGCCGCGGCATCGTTTTGATGTGAGATCTTCAAAGTGCCGACGGAGATTGATGCAACTTATATTTATTCCGTAAACTTTGATACGGGTGGCATACCTTAAATGTCCAAGGTGAAGTAGCGCGGGATTGCCCGCAAGGCGGAGTCTTATCTCCCTTATTGTGTGTCTGGTGGAGAATGAACTTCCGGTCAGGCTGAGCAATATAGGTGTGTACGTGATGATCTCATCATAGTAGTCAGGGGGATTCATGGGTACTGTCTCTGAGATAATGCAAGACGCTTTGCGCATTGTGGAATCGTGGTGCAATGAGCTAAATCTATCGGTTAATGCCGAGAAGACAGAGCTAGTTATGTTCACTAAAAGAAGGAAACTGGATGGATATATCCGGCCAATCTTGGAACATCACTTGAACTTTCCCAGTTAGTAAAATATCTAGGTGTAATTCTAGACTCGAATCTGAACTGATGGAGACAACATGTAGAACATACAGTCAATAAGGCACGTAATTCATTATGGGCATGCAGAAGGGTAGTAGGAGTTCATTGGGAGCTGACTCCCAAGGTGATGTCCTGGCTCTATACTACAATCGTAAGACCGCCCTTATTGTATGGATCACTATAGTGCGGTGGCAATGTGTAAGGATGGATAAAATCAAAGCAAAGCTAAATAAAATTCAACGCTCCGTTGGGCGCGCTAGAAGCAGCAAATTTAAGGTGAAGTATCCTACAAGGTTAGAGTGGGTGTCAAGCGACAGGCGGTCTTTTGAGGAAGGAGGGCCAGTCTGATACTTACCGACGAAAGTTCCGTCGCTGGGGTCTGTGGGCCAACAACAAAGCTCTTTCTCTTTCTTGGGGGATATACACTACGGTATTCCAAGTTCCAAGCAGAGATATATGCGATTTTACCGTGCGCCTTTCGTACTTATGAAACTCAGGAGCCTAGGGGGCGGATTATCATCTGCTCTGACAGATGAAATGGCAGACGCACTCGCAAGGCGAGGGTCAAGGAGGAATAGTTTCCTGGGGCCTGAGTCAGCAGTCGGCCTGGCAGCAGGTACCAGTAGAATCTCTGGACATTTTCGTCAAGCTAGAGAATTTATTTTAGAACCTCTGGCCAAGGTGGGGCGGTTCTGTCTTTCACTCCACGGAGCCGGCTAAGGTTACTTGTTGGCCTGCTATCAGGACATAACGCTCTCAAACGTCACTTGCAGTATGTGATGGGGGTGGGGGTGTCAAGCCACTCAACGTGTACACGATGTGGCGAGGAGGAAAAGTCCTCGGCACACATTCTATGTTGCTGTGAAGACTTTGGGTATCACAGGCAGACCATACTGGGTTCTTGAAGAGGATGTAAGATAGGCGGCACACAAGGTCATCCTCATCTTTGCAATGAGGGCTGGTCTTGTAAACTAAGGTAAGGAGAGGTGCATAAGGCATAGGCATAGGTCTATGCACTGGTGGTTTTGGTCTCCAGAAAGCCGCTCTCCTTCTTACATTCATTCAGTCAACGTATCGAAAAAAACTTTAAACAAGAGTCTTCGGATTTTTAGTATCCTCAAACATGCTAAGTTCATTATCACAGATAACGAGTTATTTTTCGCTAACGAAAAGCATCCCATCGAAAAGAACATCATATTCTATCTATTGCAAATAAACTTTGGGGAAGAGGAAGGACATCTCCCTAGCAACGCATTTCTATGCTATGCGAAAAAGATTGGTGGACGTATTTCTCATGTCGTCTGATTGCCTTCTCCGTATGAAGTGTGAGACCTGGCCAAAAGACCTCTTTGGTCCGCTAATAAACCCACACTGGTAGTGCTTGAAACATTTCGCCATGGTGGGTCGAGACGGCTTACAGATCAATAACGAATCCCGCACAAGATGTGCTTTAGTTACGTATGTCTCATCGCCAAACTCAAGGAAATTTTATTTTTATTTTTTTTTCTATTGGATTGGATTTGAGCATTTGAAGCATCCAGTTGAAGTGCTCATATCTGTTATCCAGTATCTAATATCTACCTAGTTTAATTTGCACCAAAATAAGTTTCTGCTGGTGACTTTCCATTGAAAAATATATTTATATGTAAAATATAGAACTGTTGTAGGTTTTTACATAAGAATTAAAAAAGTCTCAAAAGGTACTGTACAACAGCTGCATGGAATAAAATGTTTAGTAGCCAGCTAAAACCAGAACTAAAGGAGTAAGTCGCGACGGATCATTTCTCTTCATTTCAGATTTAATAAAAAACTATATTTTAACATTGCACCATTCGATGTTTCTGGCTATTATTCGAAAAAGCAGCCCATAAGATTTTGTTATATTAGAAATGTATGGAAATGTATTAGTACTAACAGAAACAGCTTTACCAGAAAAGTTGTTTTTTTTTATTACGTAGATATAAAGTATATTTGCCGTAGTTCCTCAATATACGAGTACACGTTTGTAAGTGCCAAAAGTTTGCCAAAATAAAGAAGTTAATGTTGGAAGATTGTTTATTATGGTGAGTTTGCCAAATTATTCTGTTATGATACATATCGCGTTTTTTTTACAAAATGAAATATCCCAAAACATAAAGGTCAACAACCAGGGTAAACTTACTGTACGGCGGGGCATGAAATTTCGAGAAATGGTCGTTTGACTGACTAGTTTGATACCTCAAAGGTTGCAAATATATTCTAAGATAGAAGTGTATAACTTCTGAGACTTATCTCATTGGGGCTTAAATGGTGGATGAACTCAGGCGTAGAAGTAAAAAACTTCCGATAGTGAAATAGCAAGTATATTGTAAAACATCAAAACATTTAATACAAATAAATATACCTTTAACCAAGTATTAGAGACATAGAGGTTTTCCTAGATACGTTTTTTTGTCTAGGGTTAAATACGATGAGATTCGTTAATAATCACAAATAAATTGACGTTTTCCTTTATTTAATAGACATCCGAGACTGAGAGCCGGTTTCACCGGTTTCTGATGTCAGATAGCCTATCTGTCAGACAACGCCATATAAATTATATGAGTCTATCTGGCACATAGGCTATCTGACACTTATCAGGGACCGGTGAAGCCGGCCCTGAATGAAAAGAACGATCTTTTTGGATAAAAGCGTTGGTTGTTGGTGCATGGCAGGCCATTTCTTGAAAATACTCAAATGTTACACATATCTTTAGAAAAATAGTTTACTTAGAAGGTATCTTACATATTTGACTTATTAGATCAGCTTTATGCTAAGATCCCAAGAGGATATATGCATAGGCGTAGTTAGGTGGGGGCTCGGGGGTCTTAGCCCCCCCAAGAATGATATTAGCCCCCCAAAAATTCAAAAATAATTCGTTCTGTTAAATTTATTGTATCTAGGGCGGGGACTTAACCCCCCCCCAGATTCAGGGACTTAACTACGCCTATGGATATATGATTGATCAGATATAGTACCAGCGCATTTTCATATGATCTACCTAGGCCTTAAAATATTAACAGGTATTTTAAACGCGGCTTTTTGATAATTATGGTGTTCTTTTATTCGGACAACGAAGAGCTTTCATCGTATTTTCTGATGGTTATTTGCTAATAAACCATTAGAATATGAATACTGAACTCATTAAAAGTAACAAAATGAGAAATGACTACTTCTGCTAGACCTTATTGATGCATAAATAGATTCTTAGGCAGGTAGATTATATGAGATGTTCTCTTTTGTAGTTGATATATTCTGTATAATAAATCGATTTATTAAACGAGCAAATTGTACAAATTATAAATAAAGACATTTCGTAGTAACACGGATATCATTTGGTGACTGAACTTTTGAAAATATCTAATGATCTAGTTGCTTTCTATCTCCTATAAACAGAGGCAGTATGAGTTTTGAATCTAATAGTAGCTCCTGGTTTGTTTTTGTGACATAAATACTTAGGTGGCTATTCATTGATCCCCTAAACTATCTTCAATCTTCAGTCAGAAGTTTGTTTTGCCCAACTCTAAACATCTCCGCTGCTTGCAAACTGGCACGTACCGCACGTATAACTGAACATGTTCAAAAAGTTCTGAAACACTTTTTTGCTACCACTGTACCTCCGCCTTCTGAAAAAGTACTTAAGCAATACTAATTGATGCTTCTAATAATATGGAAATTTTAAATGTGAGCTAGGTTGTAGATACAAAGCAGTTGACCTTCTTGTAACAAACTTATTAACAAAAAATATTTTCGAAGGCACAAATTATAATGGAGATAATATACCTCACGGTTATATCACAGCATAGTATAATAGATTATGATAGAAAATCGTATATTATGATACTGGACGAGAAGGCGCTTAGTATCTAATGTCTATGCGTTAACCAGTGCAATCTTATCAGATGTTTTTAACATAACAACTCTATTTTAATATACTGCGATTTGAAAAAGTGCTCTGAGATTTTTCAACACTCTTTTGCTTAGATAGAGCTACGATCCAGACCTAGGAGTCTCTGTGTGCCATTCGTTTTGTAACCGATGATCTGAGGGTCTTTACTGTTTTGTGTTCTGTGCTTCGAGGTATGAAAATGTAAATGTATCTTTTTTGGTGTAGTAAGATAAGACCCAGTAATTTTCCCTAGACCGTTGTATGCCACTTGCAACATATTTGTACAGAGCGCATTTTTATATTGCGTAACACTGCTTCTGTATATGTATGGTATAATCACAGATTCACAGTGACAATAACAATATAAACTTATTGCCATGATTTTTTCTTTAGTTATTACTGTCTCAAAGCTATTACTGAAGTTCTTGATGTTTCTTTGCGTTATGGACTTATTCTGAACAGATCCAAACACAAACAGCTCATTTTTCGAGCTCTAGTTGCTCTTTTTCTATAATTATTATCATAAGGGGCTATGGCCCGTATTCACCATTTTTTTGATAACCGTCTGTTTACTAACAGTCAGGTAAAATATAACTGCCTGATAGTCAAGTATCGTATTCACCATGGATTTTCAGCTCCCAGTTACTTAACAAAGAGATAACGTATTTTTTTATTTTTCTAATATTGTAAACACTGCGTATTTTTGTGTTCTGTGCTGTATGAAACGTTTTGTGCTGCCACTTCTTGATCCTGCATAACCTAATACCTAATCATTTTTGTTTGTCCATGTTTTATTCTGTAATCAATTAATCATATACATATTACTCATGAATATTTCCACCATCGCTGGCCATTCTCTTCGTATAAGAAACGTACTAATCATTAACATGAAAAAGGGAGAACGCAAATTATCTGCCAATTACACTCTCTGGTAGCTAAATATAAGATAAGCATATAGTTGAAATGAAAACTAGAAAACTAACGCGGTTTTCAATAAACCGAAAGCTGATCAGTGGGAGAAAATAGCTAATGAATGGAGAGTCATGCAAACACACCATTTTTTATGATCAAATGTAAACTAAACCTTTTTAGTAAGTGACAAATGACTAGAAATTTCGATATCATTTTGTGTTTTATGAGTCCTGTATTTGATTAACTGGCGGAGATCGGGTTGTTAAAATTAACAGACCAGTTATCAGCTGGTTAGCGTTAACTTTAGTTGGTGAATACCAAAAATATGGTTAACAAACTGATAGCTATGCGAGTAAGACAGAAGGAATTCTGCCGGTGCGCCATCTAGTACCCGAAGGTGACGGCAACCAAAGAGAGAGACGCCACTGGCAGCAGTAAACTCTCCTTGGTGGAACGGCAAGGCTCGTTCGCTTTTTGCCACTAGAGGCGCGGATTTTGACGCAAGCAGCGTAAAGCCGATATACGAGGGTTGCTCTATACCTCCGTCAATCCACCAGTACGCAGACAGCTGTTTCACGCTTATTAGCGATCATCAGTGCGCCATAGGTCGATTGACGGAAGTAGAGAGCATCCATTTTTCATGTTTAATAAACATGTGAAAGATGCGCGAGTAAGACAAAAGGAATTCTGCCGGTGCTAATAAGCGTGAAACAGCTGTCTGCGTACTGGTGGATTGACGGAGGTATAGAGCAACCCACACCCAGACAGCACAATATATTCCTGGAATATTCTTATTTCATCCAAAATAGATTGAGAATATTCAGAACATTAATAGAATGTACTATGAATGTTTTTATTGTTCTCGTTCCCATGAGGATGTACTAGGAATATTACGTCATGATTATTCCATGAATGTGCCGAAAAAAATATTCTGATAATATTCATAAATTAATATTATCTGAAGAATAATCTACGAATATGCCTTTTGGTATGAATCTTAAAATTATCAGAGTTAAATAAATTTATATTTTGTCTTTTCCTGTTTTCTGTTAGCTTATTGACAGACACTTGACAGAAATATGCAGAGGCGATTCAAAGCTGCCCGTGAAGCTGCCCTTCCTTTTTCTTTTTGTACAAATGACAGTCAAGTCAACTGTCATTTATAATTCCCGCCATCCTGCAGGCGTGGCACCGTACAGGTTGCGGATGCGCCGATGCGGATTTTGAGGTTAGCATTTATTCGTCACGGTTCACGGTGGTCCGAGCCCCGAGGTCCGAGAAAGTCGAAGATTTTTGTCTATGGTGGTGCCTGCTACAGTGCTGCATTAATTAAGCTTGTGCTCCCGTGATAATCAGATAGTTACCCTTTATTCTGTTCATAACTCTAGGGGGTAAGTATAACTATTTTGTTTCTATAAATTCCAGACTTTTTGTAGCACCACAGAATATGTTGTAGTTGTAACACCATGTGGTAGCAATTCCCTTGTTCAGAGCCTAATCTCTATGTTCCAGTCTTATTTGTCTTAGGTACCCTAATTTATACATTAAAACAACCACTAACAACACATTTTGGTATAATTTCCACTATTAATAATAATAATAATAATAACACGTCTCTATTATCATACTATGTATGTATATCACAACAGGAGGGATCATCGTGGCGAAGTTTAGCAAGTGCTACTCTTCCACTTAACCACTCGGATCACATATAAAAGTTGGTAAAATATAAAAAAAATGTAAAACATGTACAGTAACAGCACTACAGACAAGACATACCTATACTATGCGCATTAAATATTAGACATGATGCGAGAAATTGTTTTAAAAATTTAAAAAAGAAACAAATACTTTAGGAATAAGAATAATAATTTAGCGGTTTGCGAGGTAAACAATGTGCAATAAAAAATAAAATGTGAGCAATAAAGAAAAAAAAATACAAGGTAGCATTTATCACAATACGTAGATGTTTAGAGATTCGACTAATGACGTAACAAAGAAAAATAAACAAAAACATATACGTATTCATTCTTTTACGTGGAACCCACTTTAAAATACAACGAAAAACCTTTGAAACATTTACAGATATCAAACCTTAGTAGCTGTTTTAATTTGTTTTAGTGAAGTATTCTGAAACAATGCCTAAACATCCCAAAAGAAACTCTTCTTGGTATAGACATTTCAATCATGAAAACAAAAAGTTGCTGGATACAATTTTCAACAAAGAAAAAGTAGACTGCGGCGAAAGTAACCATAACAATATCAATGAAGTGGATCCAGTAAAACATCCCAATTTTGGTTTGAGTGCTAGCACCAGCACTAGCACCACCGCTAGCATCAACGCTAGCACCACTGCTAGCACCACCGCTAGCACCACTGCTAGCACCACCGCTAGCACCTCTGATGAAAATTTAAATCACCCAAATACCTCATATTCAGTTTTTAATAATGAAAATAGCTCAGATGAACAAGTTATTAGTGATGAGGAAATGCTAATGTTCAGTAGTGGAAACGAATGTCAGGCAGAGAGTGGTGAAAATTCTCATTTTGAAAACTTCCCAGAAAACAATTTTAGTGTTGTTGATAAGTTGAAAAATTGGGCAGTTGTAAATAAAATCACTCATAGTGCAATGTCTGGTTTGCTTGACATCTTATCTAGTTCCGGTATAGATATTTTTGAGAATCTGCCAAAAGATACACGTTCTTTTTACTTCCCACACCGATAGGTGAGGGGAGTATTGTGATCGCGAAAATTTTCGATTTTGAGATAATACGTTTTTTGGACGTTTTATGATGTCTACATAACGAAAATCCACGTCACTCATTTCCGTCGGTCTGTCTGTCGGTCTGTCTGTCTGTCTGTCTGTCTGTCGCGTTTTTCTACCCTCGTAATCTCAGTAACCGCTGCATGGATTGTGATGAAATTTGGGCAGCTGTATGCTGTGGGGTCGTAGTAGGTAATGTTCCTATAATTTTGAAAATCGGTGCATAGGCGGCGGAGTAATTAGCAAAAAACAAAAAAAAATAAATATTGCTGAAACTTCGTTTTTAGGCGTTTTAGGGGTCCCTGATCATTTTCTGCTTTTTTTTTGGGTGGGGGTGAAATTGGGGTGGTTGGGGGGTGGGGGGTTGTAAAATTGAAAAATTTGTTGCTTTCATAATAGACTGTCCACTGACCTGTGAAGGAAGACCTGGCGACATAAATAACTTTTTTAGGTCCATCCGAACATTGCCTTTGCCTATTACAGAAAGCAAAGGACTTAGAATTTTTTTGATGTAAACATACGAGAGTATTGCGTCAGATCGTTGTAACGAGGAAACTGTTGAATTGATTTTAATGAAATTTTGAAACGGCATTACTACCATGGCGAAGATGGAAAACGCGTATGGTTTTGATAAATCGTGCCAGTGGCGGCGCAGAAATAATAAAAAAACTAAAAATATAAAAACAGCTCAAACTTCGTTTTTAAGCGTTTTAGAGGTTCCTGATCATTTTCTGCGTTTTTTTTGGGTGGGGGTGAAATTGGGATGGTTGTGGGGTTGGGGTTTGAAAAATTAAAAAAATTCTTGTACTCATAACAGGCTGTCCACTAACCTGTGGAGGAAGATCTAGCGACACAAATTACCTTTTTAGGTGCATGCGAACATTGTCTAGCCTATTACAGAAACTAAGGGACTTAGAATTTTCTGTATACTATACGAGAATTTATTGCTCTAAATCGTTTTGTATTTTGTAACGTGGACACTATTAAATTGATTCTAATGAAATTTTGACACAGTATATTGTTACCGTGGTGAGAATGGAAAACGCGTATGTTTGTTAAAAATCTTGACAGTGGCAGCGTAGCAATAATCAAAGAACGCGACAAATATGAAAGCAACTCAAATTCGGTTTTTAGATGTTTTAGGGGTTCCTGATCATTTCCTACCAGTTTTTTCGGTGGGGGCGAAGGTGAGGTGGTGGGGGGGGGGGGGTTGTAAAACTGAGAAGATTGTAGTATCGATAATAGGCTGTCCATTGACCTGTGAAGGAAAGACCTAGCGGCATAAGACAATTTTAGGGGGGGGGGGGGGGGATGGCAATTATTTGGTTGCAAGGGATCTTAGACTAAAGCTTCATGCTATGGGAAAATAATAAACTGGTATCAGCGTAATGTGTGGGAAGTACTGAGTCAATCAACTTGACTTCATTTTTTAAAAACAATTAGGCATACTAATACAGTTACTGTATCTCCTGGAGAATATTACCATGTTGGTATCCAAAAATCCCTTGAATATCTATATAGTAATTTAAAAATGTTTCCAAAAGGTTCCTTGATCGAAATAGGAGTTTGTACTGATGGTCTTCCACTATGTAAAAGCTCACTGAGCCAGTTTTATCCTGTGTTAGGGATAAATAAAAGTCTTGAAACAAAAAATGTCTTCCTAATTGGCCTGTACCATGGATATGAGAAACCAAAGGATTTCAATCAGTTATTATCAATGTTTGTTTGTGAGAGTATAAAACTTATAGAGAATGGTATCACTGTATTCAATAAGAAGTATTCATTCAAAATTTCAAGTTTCCACTTTGATGCTGTTGCAAAAGCTTCAGTTCTATTTATTAAAGGCCATTCTGGTTACAGCTCATGTACTAAGTGTACACAAGAAGGGGAGTATATCAAAGATCGAGTATGTTTCCCTGATTTAGCTTTTACAAAAAGAACTCATAAAGATTTTGTTGATCAGACTGATCCAGATCATCATACTGGACATACTCATTTACTAAAAATACCAGGTATTAACATTATTGACGATATTCCACTTGATTATATGCACCTTGTTATGTTGGGGGTAGTAAAAAAAATTATTAGTGGAATCTGGTGCAATGGTCCTCCACCAAACAAATTGTCTAGCCATCAAATTCAAATGATATCTGAAAATCTGCTTGGTTTAGTACCTTATGTTCCCATGGAGTTTGCAAGAAAACCAAGAGGCCTTAAAGAAGTAAAGATGTGGAAAGCTACAGAGTTTAGGCAGTTTCTGCTTTATACTGGACCCCTAGTTCTGAAGGATATCCTTCCTAAAAATATTTATCAACTCTTTATGACCCTGTCTGTTGCAATAAATCTTCTATTGACAGAAAATATTAGTAATGACTTGATTTCATATGCAGAATCATTATTACTGTTTTTCATTAAAAATGTCAAGGAGATTTATGGGTCTCATCTTTTGACCCATAATTTTCATAATCTTTTACATCTTTGTGATGATGTTAGGAAGTTTGGTAGCTTAGATAATTTTAGCAATTTTGCCTTTGAAAACTTTTTACAGCATTTATTGAAACTTGTTAGGAAGCCAGAAAAACCACTGCAGCAAGTTATTAGACGGTATCATGAAATGCACGTTAACCAGCTCCAGAATTCAAATACTAGTCTGAAAGATAAAGAGTATGTTTTAAAGAATGAACACTTTGGTGGGTCCCTTATTTTAGATTGTGTTGGGCCAGAATATAAAGCAGTATATTTCAAAAATTACTATTTGGGAAGTAATCCTAAAGATTCGTGCTGTATTTTAAATGATGGTTCAGTCTTTCAGATTCACAACATAGCTTTTTCTACATCATTGGGAAAAGATGTTATTATTGGACATCAGTACAAAGATAAATGTGACTTTTTTTCATATCCTTGCCCATCCTCCAATTTAAATATTTACAAAGTAGACAGACCGACTGATCCCATTTATGTGCCCATTTCAGAGATTAAATGCAAGGCCATACATTTTCCATATGAATCACAATTTGTAATTTTTCCATTAATTCATTCTACTACCTGTTAACTATTTTAAATTGAAGAGCCTGGAGCAATAAGGGACATAAGCCACACTGACTTAATTTTGAGAACACAGGCATTAAAAGTTTCCTATATTATTTGTTATGAACTGCTACAATATATTCACTAATGATTGAACTTTGAGTTGATGTATACTTTTAATGGAAAATCATGTCAAATTTTTGCAATTTAATTTTTTTTTTGAGAATACTGTGGCTTACTGCCTTTTTGTAAAACATGTTTAGTCCAGATTGATTTCTTTATTTACATCTGTATCTTCAAAATTGTTGTATGTGAAATCCATGTTTTTTTGTAGCTCCTCTTTTTTACAGCATTAATGGTAGAAAATAAGTATATTTCTTGAACTAGTTGTCTGCAGTTGTGCTCACATGGCTTCTCTTTGTCGATCTTTAGCAGCAATATAGCTGTGGGCAAGATTTCTAGTTACGTTTAACCTGCCTTCAGTATTACATTTTCTCCATCTAGACTTTTACAATATTTGAGGAGTAGCCATTTTGCCTCTGCAAACTTAATGCTACTAAAAATACACTATTCTTGAACGTCAAAGGTACTAAGCCAGAAATATCAATTTGTGTATGAATAAGGGCACACCAGTTCCACAACCTTTTTCTTAGCTTAGCTTAGGTTCCTTATTGCCCCAAGCTCTTCAATTAGCTAAAATTTCCAATAATACAGCATAATCACTAAATAATATTGAAATCATCACAGAACAAATTCAACTATATGTGTATATTGTTGATCTATGACTCTAGGATAGAAATTAAAAAAATAGCATGTCCTGGATTATCGTTAAGTTTTTGGAATCCGATGAGGTAGAGGTAGTACCAAAATCATGGTACTGTGAAGATAAAAAGATGGTGAAGTTCCCAGGATATAAACCCAGCAAAATAATACATGCAATAAAAAGTCAAATGACACCTCAGGACTGCTGGAAATCCTTTAGTGTAAGTACTTTGCTCTTACTATAAAAAAATTTAAATGGTTTAAGAGGGACCATATGACTAAACTTCGCTTGTACTAAATTTGCCACACAATAAAGACATTTATTATTAGTTACTGGTAGGAAAAGAGTTTATTGGTAGGAATGAATAAATACATAATCCCTACATATGGTTATTTAAGTCATATCATTATTTTCTTGTCATATTAATCATTACTTGGGATAATCTTTTTGACTGAAAAACTACCTACCTGCTAGTATATTATCTTTTTTTTTTTAGAGAGGTACTGAAAGTTACTCTAAAAATCTCTTATGACACATGTCACTGCTAATTTCAATTATGGTATACTGCCTCTTTCTCTGTTAGTAACAATATATGTTTTTTTAATAGGTGGTGCTCCTGAGAAACGGTGAAACGTTTGACAGTCTACATCTGGCCTCAAAAAAGGCACAAAAGGCCTGCTATACTTCGGATGTGTCAGAAGTAGAAGAATATCAGTTAAACAAGAGAAGGCCAAAAAAGAAAGTTTTTTCTTCAGATGAGTCAAGCTCTGAGCTAGAACTAGATGCACCGCCGAAAAGCTTTCCCAAAGAATCTTTCTCTAAAAATCTAGACACCCCTATGGAGCAACCTAAGGAATCTAATACTGCTGATGATTCAGGCAAGTTGAATGTTTTTACCCAGGTACACCTTTGAAACATATCAGCTAATAAAAGCTAATTTGAACCAGATTCAAAGGGAAATAAACAGACTTTACAATGCTCAAAAAGATTGTAGTTTATTTTTCTTATACTGATGCACCTATTTGACTGAAAAATTCAACTGTTAAAGAACATAAAATGTTGCGGCTGTCATTCTTTTATTACAGTTTATACAAGTTCTTCAGAGGCTTCAATTTTCCACTTCAATAAATTTTAGTACTTTGCTTTAAAAAAGATTCACATAGATAATATATTTTTATATATATATTTTTTCAATTTTCAGACACAAAGTTCAAAAAATCTGTTTTGACATTTCTGCATAGAATCACTAAACAAATAAGCGATCTAGAGAAGCAGCTGGATTCTTTGAGTGTTCAACAGTGTCAACATAACTTTAAAGGAGAAGTAGATCAAAATAAAGAAGAATATGAGAATGTGTACCAGCAGTTACCAATTGAATCAGAAGAAGCATTGAGAGGAATAGAAAAGAAGTTAGATGACAGCCAATTATCTACATATCTGGTGAGCACTATCTTATTTTGTTGATAATTTTAGATTTCCTATGATAGTGTTGTATCAAGGATAATGATGTTCTATTTTTGGAGTTCACAGAATCTATTTTTATTTTTCGTTAGGTGCTTAAAAATATTGGGAAGCAATTTCAGCTGAGCACAGCGAATTTATTTAATTGTTTTGACAAGGTTCCAAGATTTTTTTTGTAGTGAGGGGGTTAGGGTTCAATTGCCCTAATAATTGCTGGACAGTCTTAAGACTTATTGTGCACAGGGTCCAAGATTCTTGAATAATAATATTTTCGATTCTATTAAGCTTATATAAAAGTTATACATTTGAAACCTTTCTTTACAGGTTGGATATCTGCAGAAAATTGGAGGGACTAATTACAAGGAAGCCACTCGCCGAATATCAAAGAGGGTTATTTCAGATAAAGTTGCAGTACATTATTCCCTAAAGGGCCACAAATCCAAACAGCCATTCATGAATTTAAAGATATGTGCTTTGATAATTGGTAAGGAAAAAGTGTATCTAACTTATAACAAATCATGTTACAAGAAAATGAAATTTACGTATTAGGCAAATGTTAGATTCTACAATAATATCTTCTTAAAGAGTTATTACAAAATGGGAATTCTTTCTTGATCTATAATGGCTTAGTTGTACCTCCATTTTTGCATATATGTAGATTGAAATGGGGTCTTTATCATACTAAATTATTTTTCCATTATTCCAGAAGCTGTACAAAGTTGTATTAAAGACACTGTAAGCAGCAAAGAAATTGAGCTTGCTCTGGGAGTTTATTTAGCTAAAGCCAGTGAGAGACTAAAAAAAAATACTGAGGGGTAAGTTTTAGGTACACATTATTGACGTTCTCATTATCTTTTATCTCTTTATTGATAAATGAATAGATCCACTAAAGACTAAAGGAGAATAGTAATAAACAACAATCAACTTCCATTTAATTTACTGTTGCTGGCAAAATGTTAAAACTTATAAATACCCATTTAGGGGAAAATCTATCATTGTAGTTAATGAAGTGCATTTGAATGTACATTATTTGCTTTAAAATAAAACTGTTTTTCTTATTTTGCAGGATTATGCTGGAGGACGACGTGCAATAATATTTTTTTAAAGTGTACATTGAAATTGTACAGTTAATATGTACTGTAATGTAATATGTACATACAGGTCCCACTTATATATATTATATATATTTATATATATTCTTTTTATTAATCCCTATGATTAGTGTGAGCCTAAATCCTTCAATGCTGGTCAAAATACTATATGAAAGTTGGATGCTAGGTTACATATTACTCACATTAG
Organism: Callosobruchus maculatus; assembly: GCA_951848785.1. Taxonomy (NCBI): domain Eukaryota; kingdom Metazoa; phylum Arthropoda; class Insecta; order Coleoptera; family Chrysomelidae; genus Callosobruchus; species Callosobruchus maculatus. Next base: position 17,178,837 of record CATOUR010000032.1, read on the forward strand.
GTAGGCAGACAACAAGACTTGAATAAATGAAATGAAGTGATAAAAGGTGTAAGTTTGTTTTCAGTGTTGGGCAAGGGCGAGTTCACATTAACTGTAAGTAAATATTCATGCAATGTTCTTTCTCTACATCTATAAAATATTCATTGATTAATATTAGATTATTTTTAGAATATTCTTTTAACATTCTTTCCAACATTTATTCTTCAAAGATATACCAGGAATCTTCCTACAATATTCGATACATCTTAATAACAATTATAGAACATTCTGAGGGAATAACTTATGCATGTTCCTTCAAAGATATACCAGGAATCCTCCTAGAATATTCCATACATCTTAATAATAATCCTAGAATATTCTGAGGGAATAACCTATGCACGTTTTTTGGATTCCCATTTTCACATTCCTGGAATGTTCATCCGATATCCTATATATTCACGGACTTTTCATGGAATGATACAATATTCCAAAATGGTGATTCCTAGAATGTTCTTAGAATATAATTGTGCTGTCTGGGCATAGCACTGGATGATATGAGAATATTCTGTTCACATTCACTACGGACATTATGAATATTCTGAGAGAATTCTATAGATAATTAGAATATTTACAGAATATTCTTTAAACGTTCAAAATGGGAAAAACACGCTATATTCCTAGAATATTCCGGCGAATATTCCGCAAGGATATTAGACGAACAATCGTAGTAGAATGTTTTTGAATATTCTAGGAACATTTTGTCTAAATTATCTCATATAGGAAAGATTTTCATGGTATTATGGATACTGTTCCAAAAATAATAGCACCTACTAGTGGCAGATGGTCACGAAAGTTAAGTGGTTAGACATCTCTCAGTCTAAAGATGTTTAGGATATAGTGTAAACATGTAAACCTGGTGCATTTAACCTCAAAATTCTACTCACATTATATAATCAAATAATGAACCATACACCATAGTAGGTGACCATAATTTGGAACACTGTCGCACACTTTATAACAACTAGCAACTTTATTGTACAAAATTGGTTATAAATGCACACCTTTCCTCGTGAATCGCTAAAATCACAGCTAAAATGCCTACATCACATGTTTATTACAAATCCAAATCGAACTCGAAGGGAAGGTGAAGCACAGAACACTTGAAGCGAAGAATAGAGTGACAACCTGACAAGATTGACAACTGATGAGTGAACGACACCATATAGTCACCATAAGATGCTCTCACTTTACCGTATTGCTGCCAATGGTTAATTCACTAATAAACTTTTGAAAATTGGACATAATACTTATGAGGTATATTTAGGAGGATGTACTAAATGTTCTTCAGAAAATAGCTACATATAGCTTGTACTTAGTTGATGATTAAAATAATGTTCTATGAAGAATATTACTGGTATATTCTGGAATAATTCAGACATTTAACGAATAATCACTGATTATCCTAAGTGGACAAAATAATAATATTCTATAAAGAATAGTATTTTAATAATCCAGAATAATCAAGGGAAATAACGAATATTCTATGATTCTCCTGAATATTCATGGAACATGTAGGAGATTTAAAGAATATTCATAGAATATCCAGTGCTATGTGGGAACCCTCGTAAACTGATAGCTGGTTTAACAGTCAGATAGAGATTTAACTATGTATGGTGAATACGGCCCTATACCATATACCACCACTTGGCTAAGCAGTGTCGATCGCGTACTTGGATGGCTAATCGCTTGGGAGCTTCTTTGACCGGTGTTTCACTTTTTTCAACGTTAATACCCCTCAATCCGACAGGTGGCGCGAAAATAAGGTTCCGTCCGTTACTATTGGAGTTTCTCATCTATAATGGGGTTAGCTATGCTAGTTAGTAGTTTACTGTTTTAAGGTGTGTAAACTTGTCCTATGGCCCTCATTGTCATTTATGTCAAGCAACCATACAACACCGTACCTGTTTTGTGATACAACATACAAATGTCAGATTAGTCCATTGACATTCTAACCCTTAGACAAGGAAAGAGAGAGGACGGAACCCGCGACTGACATTTCTGATACCAAATGGCACCAAAGCGCTATTCCCAGTGGCGTAACTAATGGGATTAACGTTATGGTTGAGCTATTTGTAGAAATAATCTTTTTCAAATAAAATTTAATGAAATATTGTTATTCAGGGTTTCTATATGGCCAATTTCGCCATCCACAATTAAAATTTAAGTGACTAACATTACCGTAACCGTGATTTTCATTCGACTGCTGTTTTGTGGCCAATAATATATAAAAATTGATAATGTATATATTTTATTCAGTCATGAACATGTTATGTTCATTTGCAGTGTATGACTGATGAAAGACACGATTACACTTCTACCCAGAAAGAAAAAAACTGCTTGTAGTTTGTAGTAAATCAATTTTTTATTATTAAAGAACACATAATACCTATAGTATATTTATATTTATTGACATTATGTTTATATATAAAATACTGTCTATTACATACTGTAAACAGAAGCAGCAATAAAACATTTTTATTATTATAGATTAGCTTACGAGATTGAGGAATTTGATGCCTTCAATCTCGAAGTCCCCATATGCAGTAAAAAAATCTACTTGCTGTTACGCTGTTACTTGCTGTTTGTAGTGTGTAATGAAGAGCAGTATTTTTAATTACTCCAACGAGGCTTTTTTATACTTAACTTCTTTTTGCGACGGTGGCAATAATTAATGAAAAAGCTGGAGGGTTAAACATAAAAATTATCTCAGACATGAAATAAAGTAAGTTTTGGGCTAGAAATACAAAGGTCCTTTAATCTTATCCAAAATCAAAACATTTACAAAATTAGAAAATGACCCCTAGATTAGCTAGTAGTAAATAAAAACGAACAATTCATTCAATATAGGTGAGGTCCTATAACTTACATAGAAATTACAACTCTATTTTATCACTTAACCCCTTGCTTCCAGTAAGTTCTAATTTATTGCAGTTATGTATTTACTTATGGGGAAGTTTGGGTGAAACTCAGTATTGTGTGCTTCAACAAAAATAAATTTTTTGTAGAAACGTGGCATTTCGCTTGCTCCTACAATTGATGGCAGTCAATATTACAGTCATGGAGGTCAAAAACTACCAATATTTTACTGCCCTTTAAACAGAATCATTTTTGTTAATTGGCTCCGAACTGGATTGTCCTGTTGTGATCGAGATTTTACAATAAAATGGATTCTGATATTTAAGTATTTTGTGCATACAGCTTTTATTAAAAAATATATATGATTTACATCATTTTCTAATACGTGACGTTCTAAGCAGCTGAAAATAGGGGTGCCTAGAAAACTTGATATTATTTTGCTTATCAGCAAAGGTACAAAATGTTTGGTGTGAATACAATTTTCATTAACTCTCAGAAAATGTTCCGATTTCAAACATATCTTGATAACATCATTTGATGGGTAAGTCAGACCGCCGTGGCTTTTAAATTCAATTAGGGAATTGAGAAACCGATCTCTAGTACCAATCAATGCTGTGACACATGTTTCACATTTTATTGTTTTTTGTAATTGGTGCGAAACATAACCAGCAATATATTGAACAATTTGGGATGAACATTCACTTATCACAGGTGCATTCATGATGTAGTCATGATCCTTCCAAATAGTTTCTAGATCATCAGAAGGCTCATTTATGTCTATTAAACTATGGTTCGATAAACTACTATTAATTACATCTTCAGACCTTACATTTTTTGTAGAACTACTTAGAATAGGGATTTGATCTAATGGAATACAGTTACCCATACCGCCCTCTCTAATTTCTGCTCGAACCAGAAGCCTTTTGTAAGCAGCTAGAAACTGTCGAGCGGTTGGGTTATTATTCCAGCCACCTCTTGATCTAATTGACGAAAAGAATAATTCTAAATGATCTTGACTAATCTTATACAACGGAAGGTACAGTAATGTTTTTCTCTCAGAAACAAGTTCTTTGTACAATCCTAATGAACTTGATAATGAAGTTATTAATCCAATAAACCCAGTTTTTCTGTTAGACATGATTACTTGCTCATTATTAGATAATTTCAACTTTGAAAGATAAAAAATTGCACTATTGATAAATTCCGCAGATCGATCTATATTTTTTTGACATAATGCTTTTTTATAACCTGGTGCTACTAGGTTTCTGCTGTTTAAAATATCGAAAATGCTATTTACAATTCTAATAAATTTAACTGTTGCCTGACTACCTTTAAAATCCTCAAGATTCAGCTTTTTTTCGCAATACTCAATAGCATCGGCTACTGATGCACTAAGTAACTGAACTGCAAGCCGAACCTTCATTTTTTGTTTGAAAAAAATAATATGAGCGCGACGTAACTTATTCCCTAAATGTAAGCCCTCGCTAGTTTGCAGCTTCTCTAGAAGCGCTATGTATTTCCATTGAATAAAATTGTTATCACAATCAATTAGGATTTTCTTTTCACCAAATGCATTGCGAACAAGTTTTATCATATGACATGGATCATAAAAAATATATACATTGTGATCTGTAACTCTGAAACTTGTCTGTATATTTGAAATGTTAAATAAGAATCCAAAGTTATGACACATAGCGGTATTAGATGGAGCACCATCGAATGTGATTGACATAACTTTGGCTCCCGTATCTTCAATCAGATGGATGCATTGAGATACAATTGAATGTTTTTGACTGCCATTCAAAGAATCTGTAAGAAAGTAACCGACAGGTAATTTCCAAGTTCCATTGATGCAAACCAACATTATAACAAAAGCTTCTTTGGCTAAAGCATTAGAGTGATCGTTTAAATTTGTACCACAGTTCACATAACCATGGAATTTTTTTCCATCCCATTCTAAATGTTTCCGTATGGCTATTTCATCGATAATTAATGAACAAATTATTGGTCTGTCAGATGATTGAGCCTTATTTCTTAAGGTATTTATTGATTCCTTGGTAAAACCAGGCTCAGCATCCACATTCTGAAACCATTTAGCAATAGTTTTGCTATGCGGGAGACAAGTGTCAAAAACATCTCTCACATAGTTGTATGCCTTTGGTGAAAAAAAATTTAATGTCAGGGCAAATTTCCTAAGTTCAGGTGAATATTGAACATTTCTCCCCATTTTTCTGTTCAATATTTCTATATTAACCTTGCTCATATTTTGAACTAAAACTAAATTTTCTTGAGATAGTAAATTTTGTCGCTCTAATTCCTCAGCAATTATTTTTAAAGAGGCTACTTTTTTGTGTGCTCTTTTCAGTGACTGACCAAGGGCACGGATTTTTTTCGTTTTTTCCTTATTCTTATCTTTTTGCAGCAGCAGTTCTCTTCTAAGTTTCTTTTTCCGGGGAGAGTCGTCCTGTGCAGCCAGAGCTGAGGTTGATGGCGATGGTTCTGGATGAACATCACGTTCACGGGGTCTTTTTCTTTCTTTTGCCTAAAATAACAGAGCTGTATATTAGACAATGTTTGAAACATTATTTCCGAAAGAAAGACAGAACAAATTAATTTATGATTTAAGTAGATGTGAATGAGTGACTGAATCTTATAGGAAAAGTGACAGTAACATTTTGTTTTGATTTCGTATCGAGTAAACACACCTAAATATAGTTGTTTAATAATGTAGCTGTAACACAAGAAATTATTACATTTTTGAGGTTAGCTGCCTTTTGATTTTCATAGCTATCAATTTTTAAATGGTTATTCAGCCATTTGTAATCGTATTTCTCCTTACTTTATTGCACTGTTTATTTTGGAAACGTCATCACTAATACTCAAATATAAAACCAAATTTGAGACCATAAATATAGAATATAGGCATAAGGCATAAGAATGATTTTAAATTAATATCACACCCAAATCATAACTCATTAATGATCCAATTATATACAATGGAGTGAAGATTTATACCAAACTTCCTCCTCACAGGTTTTAGTGAATATCCCAAAAGTTTTGTTTGTTATTATACAGGGTTATTCACGTCATTCGACACGGAGCATTATGGCTAAAGTATTCGATAAAAAAGAAAATAATAATTTGGGATGGATAGAGATCCATAAGGGCTACATTTTAAAAATATTTTCATGTTATACAGGGTGTCCCAAAAACACGAAATGTATCAAAGTTATGTTTTTTTAAATGGAAAACCCCGTATATTATTGCATATTCAGATTCCTTGGTGAATTCTAGTGTGACTTTATGTATCACACATGGGACCTAAAGCGAATCGTTTAGGTGTAAATCACCATTTTCGGTATAAGTAGATATCAGGAAAAAATTGAATATCGCAGAGATTATAAAATATGGAAGGCTGTGACTTTGCCGTATTACTTAGCATAAAATGCGTCAGCTTTGATGAGACTGTCAAATTTAAATTACGTTTGTGCTTGGAGAAACCGGTCGATGAATTAAGGAAACTTCGATCAGCGATAACTTGATTTTTTCAAATGGGAATGCCTAATTTTTTTTATACGGTTAAACGTAGAATTTGATAACCTTTCTAATGATATAAGGTTGTGAATATCAATCTCTGGTAGTTTTCATTTAATTTTAAATTTTCAAACAGATCGGCGTATTTCAATTTGCCTACCTATAAGCAACGAAGCGGGCCATGAAATATAAACAAAAACCTGTTCAGGTAGAGGAAAACAACTAACTTAGCTGAAAAATACATACGAACTAGACTAAAGGGACAAGCTTATAAAAATTACTCACAACAAACAAAGTCTAACCAGAAACAACGGCGGTAACGTATCTTTGGTCAAAGAGAAGCTGAAGTATGGCAGAAATGGATTTTTTCACGGCCTGCTAGCTACTGCAATGTACTAGAGATTGGCAATTTCCAAAACCATTAAAAATTTTAAAATAGAATAAAAACTACTAGAGAATGTTGTAAGCAGTTTATTATTTTCATAATAAAATTTCACATTTAATGATATGAAAAAAGTATGCAATTCTGTCAAAACTTAAGTCAAAAGTACTTCTGACTGGAGTTCTGGAAATTCTTCGGTACCTATTAGCAAGGTCGCAGAAAATGAAGAATGAATTAAAATTTGTTCAAATTATAAAACATAAATGGCAGAAAATTTAAATCTGATTTGTCAGTATTCCTTTTTTGCAATATTGCTAATAGATATTGGAAAATAGAACGGCTCCAGTCAGAGGTATCGACTTCGACGCAAATTAGTACTTTCTTACACCATTACATATGATTGATAGTTGCGTGCTGGAGCAACAATCGCTGGTTGTTTCTGTTTCATATCAGGGTTTTTAATTTTCTTGGAAATTTTTAACCTCTAGTAAATTGCGGTAGCCTGTAGACTGTAAAAAATATCTGTTACTGCCATACTCCAGCTTCTCTTTGACCTTAGAGATGTTATCGAAGTTGTTTCTGGGAGAGTTGATTTGTTGTAAGGAATTTTTATAATCTTGTCCCTTTAGCCTAGTTCGTGTGTATTTTTCAGCTAAGTTAGTTGTTTTCTTTTACTTGAACAGGTTTTTGTTTATATTTCATGGCCTGCTACGTTGCTTACAGGTAGGAAAATTTAAAATGGCCGATTTGTTTGAAAATTTAAAATCAAATGAAAACTACCAGAGATTCATATTCACAACCTTATATCATTAGAAAGGCTATCAAATTCTACGTTTAACCGTATGAAAAAAATTAGCCATTCCCATTTGAAAAAATCAAGTTATCGCTGATCGAAGTTTCCTTAATTCATCGACCGATTTCTCCAAGCATAAACGTAATTTAAATTTGACAGTCTCACCAAAGCTGACGCATTTTATGCTTAGTAATACGGCAAAGTCACAGCCTTCCATATTTTATAATCTCTGCGATATTCAATTTTTTCCTGATATCTACTTATACCGAAAATGGTGATTTACACCTAAACGGTTCGCTTTAGGTCCAATGTATGATATACAAAGTCACACTAGAATTCACCAAGGAATCCGAATATGCAATAATATATGGGGTGTTCCATTTAAAAAAACATAACTTTGATACATTTCGTGTTTTTGGGACACCCTGTATAACATGAAAATATTTTTAAAATGTAGCCTTTATGGGTCTCTATCCATCCCAAATTATTATTTTCTTTTTTACCAAATACTTTAGCCATAATGCTCCGTGTCGAATAACGTGAATAACCCTGTATAGCTTCGTCAATAAGAATCTTGTAAATTCTTAGACTATAAAGTATATCTATCTATCTATCTATCCATCTATCCATCTATCATAATCCTAGGATGTTTATTATTTTAATATTGATTAAGCGTAGACAATGTAAGCTAGGAATTATAACTTACAATTTTTGGACGTAAGTATTCCGGAAGCTCGTCAAATATGGTGGGGACTGCTCCTTTCAGAAGATATACTTTTTGATTTGTTTGATGAAGGAAATTCTGTTCAAAATGCTTAGAACAAAGCCTATCGTTGCTTGTAGGCTTCCAACCTTCGATCCTCATATTTTTGATCCATAAATCATGTCTAGGAAGATCTTTAGGAAACCTGTCGAGGAAGAAAGAAAATTAATTTTATTATTCATACAACTACAAATAAAGGCCACCCTTGAAATGCACACCTTGTATAAGGGTATTGGTATATTATATATTACAATGCAAAGTCATAATATTTCTATTCAAAATGTAAGCTATAATAGATACGCCACTGGAAAACTGATTGTATTTGAACCAAAAAATCCCTTAAAAACATAATTTTTAGACTTTACGCGCTCAAAAACATTATGATTCGCATGTTAGTGGTACATTCCAAATTATATTTCGGATACACATATATCTTTGAACTAGATATCGAGATATTTGCATGAATTTCGGATACACCAAAAAAATAAGATCATAAATTTACCTGTGAAAAGTGATTCCTGGCTCCTTCCTGCTGCTGTGGCTTTTACAACGGTAAGCTGCACACCCCACCATTACGCTCACCACAATATTTCACAATTGTTGGTCTTAAAAACGTTAAATATCGCAAAAAACACCACCTTGACACTACCGTCAGTTTTCCACCAGCATTTTGACAGCTGTTCATTTTCGGTATCAGCTAATCCATTACTACGTTCCAAAATCCCATCTATCCAGTGAGCAGATGAATTTTCGAGGATAGTCACGTGATTCCAGATGTTAGGGATGTTGCAATATTTATGAAACGGCAAAGATCTTTTTTTGACAATTTTGACATATCACATAACCTGTGCTGTTTTCCCAGAGTCAGAGTGTCAGAGTAGTTGTACCCGTTAGAGTGTCAATGCATACAAATAAAGCAGAATAGGTTATGTTAAGTTGTTAGCTGTCAAGTGAAAAATATCTCTTAACAGTCTTGACACAAAGGTCGCTAAAATCTCGATTTGATTTCCGAGCAAAACAATGACATCCATGGCTTTGCAAATGCAATAACGGAACACAGATTTTTGTTGACAGTTTGATGTTGAGTGAATACTGAAACACCGCAGAGCAAATCGAGGTCTTTGATGGGATTTTGGAACGTAGTACATATAGCATCAAATGGGCGTGCGGTATCCCCTCTTTTTCCTTATCTAAGTTCTAACCTAATATGGACGTGCCGTAAGAGAGAGAGCGTGGGCCCAGTAGACAGCGCGACAGAGATGGATAAAGAACCGGGCAAAACAATGATCGGCACCTGTATAGTTTACGTTGATTTTCAGTGTATCTCTTCAGTTTATCGTGTTTTATTTATTGTAAAACAATGGTGAGCTCTTGTTCAGCCTTCAATTGTACATCCAGGGATGTTAAAGGAGGAAACCTGAAATTCCATTGGTAAGTATAGCTAATATATTTATATTTTAGTACCATTTTTGTGTAGCACGTTTTTACTCTACATTATTCTACATATGGATTTATGAACGTCCTAAACATGCCTGTAGATAAATAAAACGTTTTTTCAGTCGTCTCTGCCTATGAAAGAACTTATTTACTACTTGTCGTTTGTGTGTATGACACATGTTCGTTATTCAGTACAATAAAAGCGTAGCTGATGAAAGATTAAAACAGGGGTCTCTTTGTAGCTTCTGAAATTCTAAGCCTTTTGAGACAACTGCCAATTAGGTATCCAGTGATAGGTAACAAATAAAAGAATGTGATATTTCAATTTTAGCTCTCCAAGAGATGATGCCTTGCTGAAAAAGTGGATAGGAGCATTCCTGGGAAAGGACTTTGTGCCTGGTACTAGGGCATCAGTTACATGCAGCAAGTATTCCAAACATAGTGACTATGTTGAGGCTCATATGGACACATTACGTTTGAAAAAGGATGCTGTACCCTCAATATTTTTGATTTTCCTGGACATTTATTAAAAGTAGAAAGAACTCGAAGGATTTTAACAAAACAGTCATTGTAAGTTTAGCTGTATAATAATATACTTTATGCTTGAATTATTTCTTTCTATTGTCAGTTCATATTGAAAATTCAGAAAAAGGCAAGCCACAGCTGATGGAGATGTTTCTGTCAGGATAAATAGAAAAAGGTATGGAGAAATATTTTTCGTTAGATATATATATAAGTAGAATTTTTAGGAGACGTGATCCTGTCGATTTTGGTGATTTTATAGAGGACTACTTGGAATGCCCTGTAAAGCAGAAGAGATACTGGCAGGCTCGCTGGCAGGTTTTGCAGAAAATGATAAGACAGAAGAATAATTCTTATGAAATTATATGTCAGCAAAAGCGAAAACTTACTCATAAGTTTAAAAACCTCAATGCTGTTATAGATGATCTTAAGAGCAAAAATAAACTTACTTCTGAAAACTCTCTGATATTGAAGGTATGCAAGGTATGCTTTTGATATTTTATTCATTTAATGCTATGGCTTAATAGTATATTGTATGCAGAAGGTAATATATTTTCTACTTTGAATAAAATAAAAAATGAAGTTGTTTCCAGTATACGACAACAGTTTACAAAATTAATTCATTTAAACATCAATAATTGTTTTAAAATCGCCCTAGTTGGTCCTGTTAATTTTTTGTGCAACTTTAAAATTAGTTCTCTGTCAGAATGTATTTAACACGCAGACATTTTCGAGCTATGTCTACGATTTGAAATGTGATGGTCTCTCCAAGACAATGTATTGAGATACTTCTTGCTGCATTTGGCTGGTACAGTGAATTAAAATTTGAAAGAGTTTCTCTCAGCGACGAACTTCCAGAAGGAAGACTAATTTCTGCAGTTTCTGATGAAAATGTTGTTGCTGTTTGACATATATGATTTATGATAATAACCCAGTCACCTACAGATGTATGTACTGCAATATATTGTAAATGTAAAATGATCATATTCTTTTACGCTGTGAGTTTGTGTTACTGTAGTCATTCATTGATGCTACTAGCGTACCAATTTATATTTTATCTTATGTATTTATTTGATAGATATAGGTAGATAATTTATTGGTGTCATTATGTTTATTTATATTTACACAATTCAAGTAATTTTATAAAAAGAAAAACATTACCAAGGACAATTCATAATATTGTATCATCACATCGTTAAAATTTATAATTAATATACTTCTAAATAAAAGATTAAAAACTATCACAATCAATGAATTTATATTGAATTATTACTATTATGTATATATATTAAATATGGAGACATTATATTTTTATGCATTTTTTGAGCGCGTATATATGGATATTTTTATATATATGTTGATTGATTTCCAGGAATTTAATAAAAATAAATCATTACAAGGGGTCCCAACAATGCCTTCATTTCGATATTTAGCCAATAAAGGTATAAACAAATTATTTCCGGATATGTATTCGTATCAAGAGACATATTTTTAAAATCTCCATCGTCACATTAATATGAATTTAAATGACATTATTTCGGAAGTTTTTTTTGACGTTTTCATCAAACAATTTAATATTTATCAGTGTTTTCCTAATATCCAAACATTTGCATGAAAATATCCATATACGCGCTCAAAAAATGCATAAAAGTATAATGTCTCCATATATAATCCATTAAATAAACGGGCTTTTTGCCTGTTTCGTAGCTCTATCTCTCTCGCGCTGCTATCCGTACGCGGCGATGTACGGCAAGGATCGGACAGGGCCGATCCATATTAGGTTATGATATCTATGGATTAGTCAGATGACAGACGTCGAATCAGATTAATGGAGAATGGAGAGTTGTGATTTGTGATGAAGATTGAAGACTATTTTTGATACGTAATTACATATTTCTGAGCATTTCTGTATTTCTAAAGTTGTGATCATTCTTATCAGGTTTATCCGTTTATCACATTTCAATATTGTGCGGAAAAACATTTGTGCATATATGGAAAACTTCGAAGGTGAGCATTTCTCCAGTTTCTTTCATATGATAAAGATTTACCTTAGATCTATAATTACCATAATTTCGAATATTGCAGGGTTAAACTTTCCATCATCAGTATCAGCACACATAAACCCTGCATTTTTGCAAAAAATGCATCACAGTACAAATTCTACTGCCAATGTGCCAAAAAGATATGTTTATGTAAACCAACATATGGTGCACCAACAGCATGTTACCTCAAAGGTATTGGTAAATTCAAATACCAAATCAAAAGCATTGATAAATCCAAATGCCAAAGTACTGATCAACCCTCGTTTTGCTGCAAAGGTTTATGTTAACCCAAACTTTCAAAGTACCATAGGATGCACAGATGCTCCCAACTCTAAAATCCATGTGAATCCTAATGTTTTGAGGAACATACCAGTTTCTATCCATGACCAGACTCGGATACAAGAAGGCATTGATATAAAAGGTGTAAAGTCTTCAACATACATGGGATTAAACCTAAAGGCTGAGCAACTTAAATCCCTTTCAAACACTTTGCTAGGATCTGCTGATAACCAAGTATATCAGCATAAAAGTGTTGACAATGTAAAAGAAACTAAAGTATATCCACTGGGCGATCACATAAGGAAGAGCAAAAGTATTTATTCTATCAGAAACATTCCAAAATTAGCTCAAAATACACCTCACCTATCAGGTCTTGGAGTCTCTACTGTTAAGGAAAGAAAGACTTCATATAGATCTAGAACAAAAATTGTACATACTCCAGTAAAGCAAGTTACTCCAAAGAAACGTAGATCATCTGTTCGATCACAATTCAAGATTGTAAAATCAACAGCTAGGAATAAGTTACTCAAGAAGTCTCCAAGTAATACAAGTATAAATGTTTTCTTAAAAACCAAACATAAAATTATCAAATTTCAAAAGAATGGACATAAAAAATTAAATAGTGATAATACCCAAGGTAACAAATTCAAGTTGGATAATAGACAAAGGAAGTCTTCAAGTACTTCACCAAAAGTAAAGAAATTTGTTTATCTAAACCAGTTCACAACAGCCAATGAGTTGGCAAGAGCAATACCACCAAAGCCTAGTAGAAACTTATCTATGGTTAACATTCAAGGAATTCTTTATAAAAAGTCAAGCCATTCATTACATAGAGCTAATAGTTCTATACATAAAATTAGGAAAGGTAGTCTGAGCAAGATACCAGGGAATTCAAAGTACAAATTTGTCAAAAAACCTTCATCTAGTAAGTCTTCAGAAACTAGTAATTGCAGGAATAGTATGAAACAATCAAGGTAAGCATTGCTTTAATTTTACAAGAGAGCTTTTATGAATCTTAAAAATGCCTAGAAGTTTCCTAATCTGTATTTATCTAAAGCTAGTGATATTTCTAAAGATCTTATGGTAAGGTAGGGTCCCTACCCTAAAATTGAGAATTTGTGGTTGAATGTCTGAAGATTGAGCAAAAAAAACAAAATTTACTGATTTATTCACAGATGTAAATCCTATGCAACACAATCAGTTTGACCTTGAATAAATTCAAATCATATAATATAGATAGACAACTATTACCAATACCTTACTTTTTTTAATTAACCTTGTACATCCCTGCAAATCCAGATATTTGATTAATATTCATAAGATCATGATAAGGAATAGTTGGAAGCTTGAGTGTTTTACAAAATGTTATATAATGCTAGGTTACATAAGGTGACCATATACTTCATAGATCAATCCTGTATGTTTGACTTACCGAGGGGAGGGAGGTGGTATGTGAATATGATGTGAATGAAGAGAGATGAGCCATCAAGCGACAGAAGTACTTTTTTTGACTCTCCATTAACTGTATTTGCTTATTTTGCTGTATGTTGTGCCAACTATTTTCGATTGGGGCTCAAATTTCGGATATCTTACCAATTTTTGTGATTTTGTTGCCTGCCCAATAGCTGTATTTGTTCATTTTGCTATATGTTGTGCCAACTATTTCCGATCGGGGCTCAAATTTCGGACATTTTACCACTTTTTGTAATTCTGCCCGGACACAAAATTTAGCTCCAAATTTCCGGACATGTCCGGGATTTTCCGGACGAATGGTCCCCTAAGGTTACAATTCTCCACACAATATTCCTTGGGAGACTCTAGTGGAGAACAATTTTTTTGCTTAATTTTTGTAATTTTTTGAAATTAATAAACCTAAAAATGATCAAGATAGAGTTTATGCAGTCTTAACCATATTTTTTTTATTAACTTCCCCTTTGTAAACCTATGCCTTATAGCTTATTATTTACAGCACTAGTGGTAGCAAAAGAAAACAGACTGATAAACTACGGAAATGCAATATTCCTTGTCCCTATTATAGAAAATTTGGAAGATGTAAAGGCAAAGATAATGGCAAATGCTTCAGGAAGCATGATCCAGATCAGATAGCTTTATGTACAAAGTAAGTTTTCTTATTCAGTCTTTCAAGAATCAGTGAAAATTGATATATCAAAATCATATTTATTTAGTATCTTGTTTCTGAATTAAATAAGAGATGTTGTTAATATAAATATATACACAGAAATACATTCATTTTTGATCAGTCACATTACTTTTATAGTATACTTTTTTATAGTTAGTGGTGTAATATTATTGTAATTTATAACTATAAAATTACAAAAGAATATTTTTGTGGAAATAGACCCTTTGATATTCTATTGATGTTAGACACATTGTTAAATTTTTTGAATCTCTATTTATGTCTGGGTAGCTTATTATATATGTATTATATATATTTAGTGATCTACTGACTGATACTATTGTAGGTTTTTGCAAGGAGCTTGTATCAACCAAAAATGTCTTCTTTCACACAATGTTTCGCCTGAGAAGATGCCTACTTGCAAATTCTACCTAGAAGGAGTTTGTTCCAAAGATAATTGCCCTTATCTGCATGTGCGGCTGAGCCCAAAAGCTGATATTTGCAGAGATTTTCTGGAAGGGTTTTGCAGAATGGGGATTAAGGTGAGATAGACAATTTATTTTACCTCTTATTATACAAACAAATATATTATTGTTTTCTTTAAGTTTAACATAATTTGGTAAAACAGTTTTTTCACAGGTTCACCTATCAACTTATGTCAAATTTGATTAAAAAATAGTTGTAACAATACTCTTCTCCTAAAAAAAGTTTTGACCAATAGGCTGTACTGTATATTGTTTTTGTTGTTTAGGAGTAATGTCTCTTATAGATTTGATTTTTGATTGTATAAAATCCACAAATCACTCAATTAACTGATGGATATAATTATTAACTCTTGAATTCTTAATTTACAACAGCATTTAAGGGTCAAAGGTTACTACCAATGAATAGGTAAATGGACATTTTTGTCCACCTCTCCATTAGCCAGTGTAAAATGTAATGGGTGCTGCATGAGAAGGCAGATGACAAACACTTAACTACATCACATTAACTGCTGCATAGCAATTCTTGAGTGTGATAGAATGGAATGCAATCATTTTGAATTGCAAATTCATCATCAAAACATGTATTCTCCAGTGATAGAGAATGAAAACAAACATGTGTTGCATCAAATACCAGCCAATCAAAGTAAAAACATTAACAGAATGGTCAGAGTACTCTCTTAACTGGCAATAACTGCCACTGTTAGTGATATTGAAGTTATTTATATTGAATTTACAGAAATATAAAACGTACATCATTTTAAACATGAACTGTGTTGCCATATGTAGTAACCATTATTTTTTAGTGTGACAAACGACATCAGTTTTTGTGTCCTGACTATGAGAAGACCCAAGCTTGTCCAAAACAGAGATGCCCTTATCCTCATGGTAGAATGGTAAGAAAGTACGCCATAATAGATAAAAACACATTTGCCAAGAAATCTTCAAAAAACACATTGAAGGCAAAAGATACTGTCAAAGAAAAACCAAATTGCTCTAAAGCTGATCAAATAAAAGATGATACAAACATGAATGTCAGATACTACAATGACAAAAAAATCCAACCAGAGGAAGATAATGAAGATGCACCAAAAGTACAAAAGGATAACTGTGATCAGATTGAATTTCGATCTAGGCCAAAATTAGGAACATTGCCTTCATTCATTGCATTTGATGAAAGCCAGTGAATATTTCTTGGCAATGTTTTTTTAGGTTTTTTAATCACTTGTGTTTGAGAAAAAATGGATTCTAAGGAAATAAATGAAGCAATTATTAAATATTCATAAAGCGTTTTATTTCATTTAAAATGAAACTTTATCACAAATTCACAGATATAATATCAAAGTATACTAAACAAAATATTGCAATATTTTGGCAAGTTCCACCAGCAATTGAAATAGCAATTCAGATCAAATTAATAAAAATAAATGTTCAGATTTATTTAATAAGTGGACCTCGCTTATTGTTTTGTTATATAAAGGAGCCTTGTAATAACCATGTCTCCTCCATAATGTAATTACAGTTTTATATTGATTGAATTCACAATTTTTGGTCTGTTTAAAATAGTCTGGACATTTAGAGACAAAGAATTATTAATTTTTTTAAATTATTTCTTAAACATCTCAAAAAGTAAATATTTGTAACTTGTATCAGAGCACCTATACAAATACTTGATCATACCATTTCTACACAAAATCAAATTTTTAAATCAATTTGAGCAAAATATCCAGTAAGAACAAGATTTTAATAAAGATAAATTTTCTATAGTCCTTTCAAACAATGACACCATTGCTGAAAAACTTGCAAGTGCAAGGCCAAGGCTGTCAAAAGTGCTTCAGGTTCATTATTTCCCTTATTATGAGCTATAATGTTGATCTGAAAGACGATTGCTGGTTAGAACTAGGCAGAATCAAATTATTTTAGAATACATTTGAACTTTGCCATACTTCATTTTTTTGGGTAGATTAGTACCCAATTTGAAGGTGTATTATACGAGAGCAATACAGGTGCATGAAGAAGTAAAGAGTAACTGTCCTTGTCCACCTGACTTGATAACTCAATCCAATTTGTCAACCAGTTCACCATTTCCTCATTACTTAAATTTATAGGATTCAGCCCTGAAAACAATTTATATAGTAATCTCACAATATGTCCAAAATAAAAGAAATTGTATCAAAAATTGAAAAGTTCGTAACCCAAGCAGTTACTTCTAAAGTACGTGTGGTGCCCTTTAGATTAGGTCATGTATTGCCATGTTATCAATTCAAATATGTCAACATTGAATCTGGGTGCCAATTACTTTTATAGATTCTTGGCAGTTCACAATATTGCATACCTCTAATATAGCAGCATTTCTTCAAAGCTTCAGTGGACATATTGTGTACACCCCCTTCTCTCACAATTGCATTGTCCATTTCTTTTAACAAAAAAGCACGTTCAGCTAACCTTGACCTTCTGAACCATCCTATATGTTGTTCATGCATTTTTAATAGGTGTATCTGTTGAGCAGACATAAACAAATTTAAATCCTTTGCAGAAAAGTTTATGATATATCTTTTTATGTGACCCGTAACCGGTGACGTCCCATTATTGTTACATTCATGGTGATGTGGAGTCTTGGAGACTCCTCCCATATCACTGCATATATTATCAATTCCATACATTATTATCAGGATTTGAGTATGTTTCTTTCAATTTCTAAGTAATTCTGTTAAACCTGACGCAAAAATTCTTGCATACCCTATTACCCTTTCCTGCCAAACATCACTATAAACAAAACTAGTAAAAGGACAGTTTGACAAATAAAGGTATATTAAAAACCTCTAATCCCGTTGAACATTACACTCTCTACATATCTTCTAAGAGCAGGATAAATAAGTAGGCTTTCTGCAACACGCACAAAGATAAGCTGTCTTTCTATGTAACTTTGAGAAGCATAGATAACAAATTTCCTAAATTCGAGCCGGTCTTGTTGATCAGAAGGTGAGGAATCTAAATGCAAAATGGTTTGTTGCGATTGGTTCCTCATCACGGAGGACTGGAAGTTTTTAGTTTCCGGGCATATTATTTTTTTATCTGGATTAGGTTCACCCTTGGACTGGTCGGATATTGAATTATGATCCATTTCTTTTGCAAAGTCAGGATCAATATCATTAATGCCGCTATTATCCAAGTCCAAGCTGTTATACCACTCTAAAAAGTTCTTTTCAAAGTTAGGATATGTTGCATGAATACTTCGTGACGTACTTGGACGATTAGCCATTGTAGTGTTCTCAAACACAAGCAAAGTTCTGAACACACTATATATACAACAGTCACACAGTAATGGTGACGTGGAGTCTGCTAGACTCAGACGCGTGGTTTACAGAACAAAGGCTTCCTGTTAACTGATGTCGCAAGTGATGCTGCCTCGGATGGGGTGGTAGAAAGCTACCTAACATTGCATTCGTAAAGGTCATCTGGTTTCGAAATTATAGCAGTATTTAACTTCGAAGGAGTCTCCCAGACTCCATGTCACCAGTTACGGGTTAAGAAAACATATTTAATCCTATATTCTGCTTTTCAATCAAATAATTTAATACTTATTGCTCAAAATTGGAGTCACATTATTACACATACATGTTTAGGTAGGTTTGATTTCTACTGATCCAATAAATATTCTTGCAGAAATTTGACCAACTGGTAAAACTATTGCTTGTTTCAAATAATTTTTTGGAGATGCTATGTATAAGTGATAGCTTTTACTAATTTTGAGAATTGTAACTTACCACATGATTCCTACTCAGGTACAGTAAATGGTATGGTTCACCAATAAATAGTGGCTTGCACTTAATAACTTCCTTAACACAAGGGTTTGAACCACTGCCCAACTTTCCTAAAATATTTCCCCAATCATTGTATAGAGGATGGCATTTAAGGTAATTTAGCTGTGATTGTAAATGTCTAAACACAGGTTTATTGTGAACTAGCCTGTTTCTGAGATATAGAGTGCCATACTCTGATTTTTGCTGAAGTGACCAGAAATGTGAACTTAGCAGCTGTCTTGGAAACATATACACTAAAGGTAGAAGAACATAGAATGCAAATGGCAATGACGAAAACAGCAGTATTGGAGCTACTTTTCTCATATCCTTGGGCATTTGGTGATACAACTCAATTTCTCTCCGAAGTAATTTAGAGAAATCAAAATTTGATTTGTTTAGGATTACTACAACACGGAAATATTCTTTAGTATCTTTCATAAATTCCTTAACACCATCCACAAATACTCTGTATACTTTCATAGCCTCAGGAAATCTCTTTTCCAATACTTTGTCATAGTTCTTCAGGTACTCCCAGTATCTATTAACAGCATAAACCCTAATTTTTTTGGCTTCTGTCTTGTAAATTGATTTTCTATGTGATTGTCTCACCTGCAAAGGTAAGCTAAAAAAAAGAAATAGGATAGATTCATTGCCAAGTCAAATAATATATTTATTTCTTGAATACACAAATTATTCATGCTCAATGTCCTAACATTTAAAAATTTAGCTTCATCAAATAGAGAATTTTCAGACCATTGTTCAATCATAACATACTGTTATATTTAACCATTAAGACATATATATTATTACCTTCCATTGAGTTTTTGACCATATTACCAGATATAGTTTTAAAGGCATTTCAAGTCATTATTATATAATCCAATCAAAAAAGTTTGTAGCATGTTGTATACATAATAAAAAAAGTGAGATTTTAAAAGGCAATTGATTCTTCTGATGATACTACCAAGCAATAGAACATATCTCCATAATGAAAATGGCATCTATCAGGTATTATTAATTCTGTATTAAAGGGTCATCAGTAATTTGTACAGTATTTTTTAGTTTTTGTGCTACAGAACAATAATATTTATTTAAAATGTTTGAATGAATTGTCAGCATGTTATTAGAAGCAAACAGTTTGCCTCTGATTTCATTCATGACTTTCCAAGTTTCCTTAGTCTTATTAACAGCAGTATGTCATGAAAGTACATGATGTAGAGTATTTTTATCATAGTTCAGTAACATTATAGGAAAATACTGACAATAGCAGATCATGAACTATATTTCAAGTGGAACATCTGACAAGAGCCCTATTTTTCTCTGTATCCTTTTGCCTTGCATTCTTTCCATTGCCAAAAAGTAGGTGTTTAGATAATAAGAGGGATATGTTATCAAATTGTTATCAATGAAAGCATGAAGTTAAGTTTGAACAGACTGATAGATGAAAGTCATCAGCAATAATTTTGAGCATGATAAATTGTTTGTATCTTTACAAGTGACTGAGTTTACATTTCGGAATGGACATTCTGAAAATCTCTGATACTTATAATTTGATCAGTGATCCAAAAGAGTATAATTAGATACTTACCTATAGTTGTTTACCACTGGGGCACCCATTATCCTACTGACATGCATCCTTGATACTAACAAAGTCCTTGGTAGACTCATTTCTCTATGTGTGGATATATTTTTGTAGTTTACGTCACTCCCTTTTTGCACATTTTGTTAAAAAATTGCAATATCTGTATAACAAATTGCGCTCATAAGTTGACATTGTAGGATATTTAGAGGTTAGGTATATATAAAACTGACGTTACATTAGTGACGTTTGACTTAATCGTCCTTGCATTTGATTTTTGTCTTAAGGCTGCTTTAGACTAAATTATTTCTTGAACAAGTGTGAAGCATGGATAAATCTACGTCATCATACGTCATACATAGTAGTAGGAGAGAGACGAAATCCTGTAAGTAGAAGTTTGCTTCTTTTCCATGCTCTTTTCACAAAATTCTCAATCTCAAACCAACCTTTGAAAGTTCTCAGATGTGGTTATGCATGGCCGTCTCTACTCACTAGGCCGGAGCATGAAATATGGCAACACTGAATCTACGGGCCGTGATTTTGTTTGTTGTTAAGTCATTAGTCATGGCATTAGTGTAATCTTCCAGAGTGAAAAATAAGATTAGAAGGTGAATTTTAATGTTCCTAATCATTTACCTGCACAAACGAAACTATAAAGATAACAAGATGTCTGCAAAGTGTGTAGTACCAGGTTGCAATAGCAATTGGGGCTTCCAAAGAAGGACATAAACAGAAGTGGGTGAAAGGTATTCCTCATAAGGGCTGGTTATATTTATAAGAATAAAGACAATAATTACATACATTTCAAAGGATAAGACCTATTTTAAACCACAATGTGGTACCTACAATGTTTTCTGGACCTCCCAAATATCACAGAAAAAGACAGTTAATAGAACTCATCTGGGCATGCATCTGGGCATACCTTGATATTGAAAGGGAATCAAGACCAGCAAGAATGGCTTCACAGTGACCTAATAGTGAATTTTTCTAGCTCAAGTGACAATTTACAAAGTAAATTGAGTGTTTATTTAAGTGAAAGTGGCAGCAGGAAACAGGTTCCGTTTATTTTTATTTTGTAGTGTCTGACTATGATGAACCAGACATCAGATGTAAGTGGTATTAGTAGTAGTAGTTCTAAAAGGTATTTTGCACAATGTGGTACCTGCAATGTTTTCTGGACCTCCCAAATATCACAGAAAAATACAGTTAATAGAACTCATATGGGCAAGCCAACGAGGGCATGCATCTGGGCATACCTATGAAAAGATTTGATAGTGAAAAGGAATCAAGACCAGCAAGAATGGCTTCACAGTGAACTAATAGTGAATTTTTCTAGCTCAAGTGACAATTTACAAAGTAAATTGAGTGTTCATTCAAGTGGAAGTGAAGTGGCAGCAGGAAACAGGTTGCTTTATTTTTATTTTGTAGTGTCTGACTATGATGAACCTGACATCAGATGTAAGTGGTATTAGTAGCAGTAGTTCTAAAAAGCATTTTTTTCTTAATTTAATACATATAAAATGTAATAATTATTCTAAAACTATAGGCCCACTATTTGACAGCTAAGCCATGTTGCCACATCTAAGGCTCCGGCCTAGTGTAGAGTCGGCCATGGGTTAAGTGGTGGTTATAAGATTTTTGGCATTGCAATTGGACTGTTGCCTAATAGGTATATAAAGCTGTATTTAAAACTAGCTCATAATTTGATAATCTACTTTGTAACGTCTTGCCAGCTATAAATGTTATCGAACGTATTACGTCCTCTCTTCGAAGCACAAAACAGCTTCTAAGATTAGAGTTGACGCGCCCACTCACACTTTCTATTTTCACCTCAGAGTAACAACTGAACATTCACTTTAGGCATGGCCGACTCTACACTAGGCCGGAGCCTTAGATGTGGCAACGTGGCTTAGCTGTCAAATAGGGGTCCGGTTACCGTAAATTGTTTTATAGTTTCAGAATAATAATTATTACATTTTATATGTATTAAGAGTTAGAACTACTACTACTAATACCACTTACATCTGATGTCTGGTTCATCGTAGTCAAACACTACAAAATAAAAATAAACGCAACCTGTTTCCTGCTGCCACTTCCACTTAAATGAACACTTAAGTTACTTTGTAAATTTTCACTTGAGCTAGAAAAATTCACTATTAGGTCACTTTGAAGCCATTCTTGCTGGTCTTGATTCCCTTTCGCTATGAAATCTTTTCGTAGGTATGCCCAGATGAGTTCTATTAACTGTCTTTTTCTGTCATATTTGGGAGGTCCAGAAAACATTGTAGGGTACCACATTGTGCTTTAAAATAGGTCTTATCCTTTGAAATGTTTGTAAATTATTGTCTTTATTCTTATAAATATAACCAGCCCTTACGAGGAATACCGTTCACCCACTTCTGTTTATTTCCTTTATTGTAAGCACAATTGCTAGTGCAACCTATTGCACTTTGCAGGCATGTTTTATCTTTATAGTTTCGTTTGTGCAGGTAAATAATTAGAAACACATTAAAAATCACCTTCCAATCTTCTTTTTCACTCTGGAAGGTTATGTTTGGTATGTCCTTTATTGGAAGCACAATTGCTAGTGCAACCTGGTACTACACACTTTGCAGGCATCTTTTTATCTTTATAGTTTCGTTTGTGCAGGTAAATAATTAGAAACACATTAACAATCACCTTCCAATCTTATTTTTCACTCTGGAAGGTTATGTTTGGTATGTCCTTTATTGGAAGCACAATTGCTAGTGCAACCTGGTACTACACACTTCGCAGGCATCTTTTTATCTTTATAGTTTCGTTTGTGCAGGTAAATAATTAGAAACACATTAAAAAACACCTTCCAATCTTTTTTGCTCTGGAAGATTACACTAATGACAAAGAGTAGGTTTAGTTACCTACTCTTTGCTAATGACTTAACAACAAATAAAAGTTCGGCCCCCGATTCAGTGTTGACATATTTCAATGCTCCGACCTACTGCGTAGAGTCGGCCATGCTTCAGGCTAGGGCTTTTTTTTGTCCGTGATAAGATATCTGTTTTGTGATTTCTTGTGATTTCTTTTGAAGTTTGAAACTTCAGAAAAACTTTGGTTATGTTGGTTTTTGTGTGTACATTAAGTTCATGAAGAAGTATCCTTACTTCCTTACTTTACCTCTTTACCTGTTTTGTTTGAAGGTGCCTTTTAGCGTCATTTTATGGTGTGAAGTATAAAAAATGAACAATAAATATTCAGATAATTACCCCAACAACTATCAGCAGCTATCTAAACAAATTCAACAGAGTGACATGGCATCCTACTATCCCTATCTAACTATACCTATGGGCAACACATTTTCTCCTAACAACTTGCCTGAAATCTATGAAAATCCAGTGCCAAACACGCCTAGGAACCAAAGTGTGGCTTCCCATATGTATTTTGATCAGCATGATGCTTTAAACTGGGAAAATAGAGCTTTGCCTGATGTGGAGAAAGTGATAAAGATACCTGATAAAATTGAATTAATAGAAATATCAAGCAAAGATTTAAGTCCAGCCAGTGTTGATCTTATCTCAGATATATGTAAATCAAACAACAAAGATGCAAATTCAGGTACACAATATGACAACCCATGGTATTACAACCAAAGAAATTATGAGTATTCATCATGTGCCCAAGTATCAAACAATAAAGTTCCAAAATACTGTGCAGTGCAGAAAAATGGAGAACTGGATCCATTGATGAAAAGTTGCAGCTATTCTGAAAATGTTTATTCTCAAAATAATGAAAATTACTTTAAAAATGTTGGAAACAAACCTGTATCAAATGATATATTACCTGACTACAACAATTACCAGTATTATGATAAATACCAAGAGAGTATTAGCTTATTTCATGGAGAGAATTATTTCAACACTGCTCCACAAGTCCCTTTTGAACCTACTGTAGAACAACAGACAGAAGAATCAAATGAAGAGAGTGACATAATTGTAGAAGAATCTGATGAAGAAGTAACTGATTATAGTGAAGATCAAGAGAAGAAAGTTAACCTTGTTTCTTATAGATGTATAGTTTGTAATTTAATTTATGCCCCATTAGGGATTCAGTTTTACTTTCTCACAAATAATAGTCCTCTGACTATGTCAAGTCAGATACCAGTTATCAGTAAGATTGTAGGTATTGTAGGTGCAACACCAAAAGCACAAAGCTACTTGTGTAGTGAATGTTTAGGGCTTATTAATACTATTGATCATCTTCAACTAAGATTGAAAAATTTCAACCAAGAGCTAATAACAAAATTTGAGAAAACATGTCAAGCAAATGGTACAAGTCGCCAACCAAAAGCTACATCTCAGATAAGACCAAGAAAGAAAAAAATTCACTATTTTCCAAAATATAGGTGCAAAACATGTAATAAAGTATTATGCTTTAGACAGTTCTGTTTACACCACCATAAAAACCACAAAAGAAGAATACTATGTGATCAATGTGGTAAGATATTTTCTAATATTATAAGGTTTAAAATACATTTAAAGCAGCATACTAGAATACACATTCATAAAATAGACTCATTCCAATGTGTGAATTGTGATAAAACTTTTAGAACTAAATCAAATCTGAAAGAACATGAAAACTATTGTACAGGTACATATCCTTATGATTGTAAGTATTGTGATAAGAAATTTGCATCTGCTACCAAACTGAAAAATCATGTTAAATTAAAACATGATAAGAAATTTATGGCAATTTGTTCTATTTGTAATATAGGATTTATCAAAGTTTCAGATTATAAAAGTCATATGATTACTCACAGCACAGAGAAAAAATATTCTTGTACCAAATGTGATAAAAGTTATAAGACAAACAGCAATTTGAATTTCCATATGAAAGTTCATCAGGAGACATTACCTTTCATTTGTAGCATATGCAACAAAGGTTTCATGAGAAAAGAATACTTAGAGGCTCATGTCAATAACCATAATGGAATTAAAAATTACCATTGCACTATCTGTGACAAAAAGTTTGTATCTCAGAAAAATCTTGATGCACATTTAAAATACCATGATGGTACTGTAACAAAACATACATGTAATTTTTGTGGAAAGAAAGTAACAACAGGTTTTGAAGAACATTTAAGGATACATAGTAACTTAAAAGAGTTTGAATGCCAGTACTGTGATATGAGGTTCAACTCGAAAGGGACATTAAGAAAGCATATTGTAAAAAAACATCCAGGAAAAAAATAAAATACTAACATTATGTTTGTACATTTTTTATACTTGGTAAAAACCAATGGTAAAACCGAGGGGTGAACCGGTCACGGAAATTTTGTACACCACAATTCAGACAATTCACACAATTCATATGCTTCCCATGTAAAACAATTCTAAAAATTCAAACAATTCACACAATTCAAGGAATTGCATGACAATTCATAAAAAATCGAGACAATTCATGGAAATTCAAACAATTCATGGCAATTCCAACAATTCATGGGACTTCCTGACAATTCATGCCAATTCAGTACTGATGTTTTTGCACACCACAGTACACTTATTATTTGAGACACCTAGACTGTACTCATATCCTTACATCTACAATAATGCGATTTTTTGTAATAAATTTGTACCCATTTATACCTCGATTTCAAATGTTACCTCTTCTGGTTCATTATGAAGTTATGCATTTTTAAACACAATCAGTTAACCAACACAACCCACATATTTTGTAGACCCCAGAATTGGTAAATTGGGCCTATGAATCTCGTTTTGCAAGGCTAAATACGAGGCTAAATATCATTTGGGTTATTCTTATAAAAATAAAAGCACACAAATTTCTTCAAAACATTTACTACTCAAATTAAGATATTCACAAAAAAAAATAAAAAATTAACAGTCTTAAGAAAATTTTCTTATGAACTAATGGTAACAGATAATCTCATAAGTAACAAATACACTCTAAGATAGGTACAAAAAAATAAAAACTTTTTCTTGAAAACAGGTACTCAAAATAAAGATTCATATATAAAATAGGTATATAATAAAAATAGAACAATAAAAGCATAAAAGGCAAAAAACAAATCTTTTTTCTCATGTGACTCTTGATTCGAGTAAAAGAAATATTAAACTCTCTTTAAACGTTTATAGAGTTGTTTTATATTGACTAGGTCTGTTCTCTTTAGGCTAAATGGCCCAGATCCAATCAAATCTATTGGGCCATAGAATATAAATTTTGTCTCAATTAATGCTATATCGTCTACCCGCGGCCAGATGAATTTATCTAATTCTGCTTTCAAGAACTTCATTCTATAAGTACTGTTGTCTTCTATAGTCTCTAGAACTCTGCCAATACAGTATTCCATGTCATAAAAAACAGCATAGTATTTTTCACATTCGATTTTTATGACAAGTTGAGTGTCATGAAGTTCTGGTTCTGGCTCGTTATCTTCTAACGCAGAAAGTATATTATCATCATCAGTTTCTACATATTCCTCTTCGAAACTTCCTGTAGAATCTTCGTCGGTCGATTCATCATACGTTTTTTTCTTGATTTTTTTTGCGTTTTTTCTAGGTGGTACACTAGATTTCTTTTTGGGAGCAAAAAATCTTCTAAGTCTATCTGAGCTGACTTTTTCATTGCCTTCATCTAGAAACCATACCAGTGAAGACTTCTTTACTATATTTTGTTTTCCGTCAAAATTGACAATCACATATGGTGAATTGGGTGTAACATCACTATCTTTAATTGATGCACTGAAATCTTTAAGTGCATAATTTTTATCTTTGCTTGGATTTGTTAGCATAAGGTCTATATTCGGTTCCTCGTCAATTGTTAATATTTCTCCCTCATCTATTTCTTCTTCAACCATTTCTGTTGGATTTGATTTTAGCAGGTTTACGTCAACATTTTGCCAATCTTTATCGCAGACCTTCGTTATACCTAATTTTGATAAATCCTCAATGGCTTCCTTTAAAGCCTTCATAACAGTATTTTCAATGTCAAACTCAAAGTTTAATTTTATTTCAGAAGCAGATTCTCTCTTTTTTTCTCTCGGAAAGTTGAAAACATCTTTTAGTTCGAACATTATATCGTTAACTTCTTTAACTTTATTAATTCTATGAAGAATCTCCTTCATACTGAAGTTAACGATAGTTGAATAAGTTGAAGTCATACTTCTTAAAACTCTAAACATTTTTTCACAAGCCTGTGACCCAAATTTTGTGGTATCGAACATTTCTGGTTGTAATAATTGATGATTAGTTCTAAACATATGAACTAACAGAATAAGACTGTGTGCATTAAGTTCAATGCACAGGTAACAATTATCCGATAAGAAATTATCTTTTATATTATACTGCCTGCTTTTTTTAATCCAATTTCGCCATATTCTCAAAAAAAACACGGAGTACCAGCTCATATAAATCTTGGATTCAAGACAAGTATTCTGGTCCAGAAATGAGTCAATCATGTACCTCATAAGCTTTAGGTAACTACTGGTACCCTCAGCATTAGGTATTTCTTTCAAATGATCCATTACGGCAATGGAACATATTTTTTCAGCAGCCGAAAAGTTCATTTTATCCTCTGCTCGAAGATGCCAATTTGTGAGCCGGTGCAGGCCTTTCGAGCATCCTTTTATGAGTTCATGTAAATGGTTAACGCTGATGAAATATTTTCCTATGGGTAACTGGATGCCGAATTTTAAAAGTCTAGTGCGTAACTTTGTCAGAATATGTGTAGTGTCCTGTACATATATTTCTTCATTTTTCATGTCCATCGCAAACCATGGCCAATTGTAATGATTTGAATTTTCATTCGGCAAAGACGAAGCTATTCTCATCGCCTTGAGAAGTCTTGTATCACCATCTGATGAGAAACCTAAAATTCTTATATTGAACTTCGCAGCTTCAACTTTTATGAACTCCCATCTCTGAAGAACATCATTATGGTTAAATTTGTTGTCGGTCCCGAAAGCACATAAAACATAAGGGGGAACATTTGCTGATAAAGGTTGAGCAATAATTAGGTAGGCTATAGTTGCTTTTGGAGTTGAATTTTCAAAATAGCTCACAATATTTTCCTCCGAATCAGCGAAATATTTGTTAGCTTGTGGGACACCATTTTTTAAAGGCAAGACAAATCCGACAACACAATTTGTCCTTTTGTCGTATTCCCTTTTGCCAGTTATACGGGTACCATCTTCACAAATCCATACAACTTTGGGAATATTTCTTTGGTCACAGTATTTTTCGAGACCAGCAAAATCAAAGGCGGCTTCTGTCATAATGTTTTCATTAGTTTCTTTGGAAAATCTATTTAAACTTGAAATAGATGGCAAAATATTTTTCAAATTAGATTGGAGCGTCTCATAGAGAAGCCGGCCTCCTGTTCTTAGAAGATAAATTCCAACTTTTTTTTATAAAATCTGAGTACTCGTTTCTTTTATGTTTGGAATTTTCTTTAGCGATCGTTAGAAGTTTATGAAGAAAGTTACTAAGAACAGTGTCTTTATCTTGACTGGCCAAACACTGGTCAGATATTTTTATCCCTGATAGGAACGCACGGCTTTCCGCAGATTCCATTTTATTGACAGCTTCAGATATTTTTTCTACTACTTCCAAATAATCAGTTATTCTCGACTGATCGCCGCTCAGAGATAGCTTTTCTCGTTTTCTGATTAATCTTTCCGAACGTTGATACTTGAAACTTTTCCACTTTAGAAGATTTGTTTCAGTTTGGTCCTTTGTTTTCATGTTGTGTTCTATTTCATTCCAGGTTTCCCCCTTCGGTTTTGGTTCTAAGTTTTCCTCATTGTTTCCCTGTCGATTTTTCGTCATATCTTTGAAACACTCTGTTTCATTGCTCTCTTCTTCTCCTTCTTTTGGTTGTTCTAAACCTTCTTCAATGTTACTACTATAACTTTTTGCTTGATTTATGGATAAATCCGCTCCATTTTGGCTATTATCTTCCGTGTTTTCTAGCATTTGAAATTCATGGTCATACTGTTCCCCATTTTCTACCCTGAATCCGACAGAATTTTTATATTCTAATTTTTTGGAATCTGCCGTTTTGATGATTTTGTTATCTAGAATGTTTATTTCGCTTTCTTTGCTCTTCGTTTTATTAGAAATAGACAAAAAATTAGTTAGCAAACTCGTTTGACATCGTTTCTTTTCATTTTTTATCGAATCCTTCAAATGCCTAGACATATGAGAATGGAAATTTGAATATATCCATCTTTCTTTTTTTCCGAACTTACTTATAGTTATAACTATTCCACAAAAACATTTTATGAAGCACTTCTGTTTTGATCGATCTTCCGACAGTTGTATACTTATATCTTCTAACTGGTGCTTCAGACTTTCCCACTTATTCTTATCAACTTTTCCTTGAATCCATTTCGTAATTACGTTCATAATTTTTCTATTTTCTTCAAGATGATCTAGATTAATTTGGGGACCATCCTCCATTTCTCTAGAAACATTTTCTGCTATAGTGCTTACATTTGGCGTTGGTTTTAAATATACAGATGGATTTTTCAACTTTCTCAAAGTTATGCTATCCCTTTTGCTTTCTTCCTCCACCTTTCTTTTAAAGAAATCTACTATTAAATGGAAAGTTTTCCTATGTCCGATTAGAAATTTGAAATTTGAAGGATTCTGTTTGAATACGCCGTAATAATTTTCAAAATCATTTTCACGAATTAATTTATGTAAATGATTTCTGGCAAATTCCTCCATGCTTTCTAAATCCGAATCAGTCATTCGTGACAATAAACCATCGCTTAGCAAACCATTGAATTTTAGCATGTTTTTTAATTCTATAGGGATGGTAACTTTTGTTGCGATCTCCATTTCCTTGAAAAAGTCTTCATTGTTTTCTTTTTCAGAACTGAGAGAGTCCATCTCGTAATCCATTAGTCTGTAAATTAAAAAACAATGCTATGTAATAAGACAGAATCAAGCCTCTATGGTTTAATTTAGGCAAAATAAATATTATATGTATATACAGGGTATCCCACGACGATTAAGACAAACAATATATCGGAACTAGGCAGTAGTAGCGAATTATAATTTTGGGGGTGTAAATTAGAGCAAATTTAGTTACCTGTTCCTATTATTGTGTGACCCAATGAGGTATTTGTTTTTGATCACGTGACGTCCGATTCAACATTTTTAATGGGACACCCTGTATATTTGTAACTTTTTGTGTTCCTCCCGATAAAACAGTTCCAACAAATTAGCAAACTTGGGGTCTAAAGTGATTAATTCAAGAGCTACAGGTACTTAATGTAATCTAATCTCTATTTAACCCTAAAATATTTTTGGGATCGGTTGCGACGTTGCCAAGTTATAATCTATTTTCTATTAATTTCCGGATTTGCAAGGCAGCAAGTAATACGTCCAAATTGATATACTTATTCCTTTAACTTTTCTCAATAATATTTGTTGTACAGCGAGTTATTTGAATATTAAATAAATATTATTTTGGATTACTAACTATGCGCATCTACAGGGTGTTTTTGGCAGAATTTTAACTTATGGCAATCTGAAAGTCATTTTACTTTGTTTTTTTAATGTAACACCATGTATGTTTTATTTTAAATCGAAGTACCTACTAATGCCGTATCTCGCCTTGTAATATTTTTTTCGCGGTTGCGACTTTGCCAAGTTATAAATTATTTTTCCAAAATTTCAAACATATCCCCGCTTTTTATTAATAGAACGTACTGTATATTTTATTTAACATAGAAGTACTCCCTAGTAATGGTTTACGGCGCGGCGTGACTACCCTTTTACGAAGTTTTAAGTGGTGTCCCTAAAAAAATAAAACCGTTTTCCTTGCTCATACTATCTCATTTAGAATACCAGGTCAGTAAATGGTACAGGAACGCTCAAATATCTCCAAAACCTGCATAGCTGGAACGATAAAATCAATATCTGCAGGTTTTCGAACATGCAGAATTAAAAGCTTCTAACAGCAGTGTTGCCAGATTTACCACTTTGTCATAGTTTTGTTGTTTTAAATAGAATCCTCTACTTATTTTCATTGCAATAAATTGAGCATGTCGAATTTAGTAAGATCTCACAATTGCAAAATTTTGTTTATCTATTAATTACTGAGATACGGCAACACCGCTTTTTCAGTACGGGAACGCTTAAATATTCCCAAAACTGCCACAGCTGGAGCAGTGAAATTCAATACTTGGGGGCTTTTGAACATACAGTATTCAAAAATGTTAACATGGGTGTTGTCAGATTTACCAATTTTACCTTCCACGACAGAATTTTGAGTGGAATGCCCTATTATGAAGGCTAACGTAAAAATGGTAAATCTTGCAACACAGATGTTAGCATTTTTGAATTTTTCATGTTGAAAAACTCTCCGGTATTGATGTTTTTCGTTTCAGCTGGTTACTGAAAAAGCTGTGATGCCGTATCTTAGTAATTAATAGAAAAAAATTTGAAATTGTGAGACTTTAGTAAATCCAACCTGCACAATTCATTGAAATAAAAATAAGTAGAGCATTCTGTTTAAAATAACAAAATTATGACATGTAACGTAAAAGGAGTAAGTCTGGCAACATTGCTGTTAGAGAATTCTGCATATCCGAAACCTTGATATTGAATTTTAACCTTCCAGCTGTGCAAGTTGTGGGGATATTTAAGCGTTCTTGTACCTTTTACTAACCCGGTATTCGACATAGATAGTATGAGCAGGGAAAACGGTTTTATTTTTTCAGAGACACCAGTTAAAAGGTGCTCACGCCGTAAACTATTACTAGGGAGTACTTCTATGTTAAATAAAATATACAGTGTGTTCCACTCATAAAAATCGGTGATATCTTTGTTTGAAATTTTGGACAAATAATTTAAAACTTGGCAACGTCGCAAACACGAAACAAAAATATTACAAAGCGGGATAGGGTATTAGTAGAGACTTCGATTTAAAATAAAACATATAGGCCCGATTTTATCAACATGCATATTTAACAAAGAATTTAACAAAGCTTTTCTATTGGTTGTTATTTAGCAAAAGCTTTCTATTGGGTCTTGCGGGCTAGGTTAATAAATATCGTGCAATAGTATTTTATCAATAATGAAAGCAAAACGTCAAAGCTGGATGACACTTTTCATCAAACTATTGTTGTAACATAGGCGATGAATGAAGTTTGGAGCTTGAGACGGAGTCAACGATCGAAATATCTTTTTGAATGGTTGAAATTAGATCAAAAGTATCGAATCCCAAATCAAATTTGTACCGTTGAGGCGATCCCTTCGCCGAGATGGCGGGTGGCCGAGTGGTTACGGTGGCCGACCACGCGTGCCTGTTTTGTGGGATGTGCTGATGGCTGTTGGTTCGAGACCCCCCCTGCCCGTGCAATTTTTTTCATTTTTTTTTTAACCAAAATATTTATTGATATACGTTGACTTCGTCTCAAGCTCGAAACTTCATTCATCGCCTATGTTGCAACAAATATACATTTTAGTTACAACTGTTACAAGTATTTTCATGAAGTACGTCACACGGGTCGGGAGCCGTCGCGTCGGCGTGTTTTCGGTTCTGGATTCAAAAACTCATTTTTATTTTCATATAACTTTTGGATTATTGCGCAAAGAAACAACACAAAAACAGTTTTGTTGTAAAACTTATATTTGATCTCGTCATTTTTAACCTTTTTGAGGTAAACTTCAAGAGAAATCAATAGTTTTCAGAGAACTTTGACAGATGCATGTTCTTGAACGGGCTGCTGTGATTGGTCAAAGCCTTTGTTAAAATGCGCCTGTTGATAGAATCGGCCCATAAGGTATTATATTCAAAAAAACAAAGTAAAATGACTTTCAAATTGCCGCAATTTAAAATTCTGCCAAAAACACCCTGTAGATGAACATAGTTAGTAACATCCAAAATAATATTCAATTAATATTCAAGTAACTTGCTATGTAATTTTATTGCGAAAAGTTAAAGGAATATATCAATTTGAACGTATATTACTTGCAATCTTGCAAATCCGGAAATTAATAGAAAATAAATTATAACTTGGCAACGTCGCAACCGATCCCAAAAAAATATTTTAGGGTTAAATAGAGATTAATGATGGAAACTAGAAGAATTTAAAAAAAAGTTATACCTAGTTCCATATAAAAAAAATCAAGTTGATCACTATCCTACTTTCCCGCAACACCCTATATATTTCAAAATATTTTTAGGATATGCATCTTAAGTAACTAAATAACTTTTGTATTTGACATTTTCTTCTATCAGGTATACCTTGCGAGATATCGAAGAATTACGCACTAAATGTACTTAACACATAACCTCACATTTTGCGAACATAATTCTCGACATAAATAAATAATAATAGTGTTAGAAAAGTATTATTACTAAGGCAATTAAGCGATAAGCATTTAGGTACTTACCTCTTTACTTTTGCATCAATCCAAATCACACAGCAAACGGCAGTTACTACAAAATCTCGCAAGCGACGCCATCGGAATAACCAGTGGAAATAACACGTGTTGACGCCGTTGCCGGTTCGCAATCTACTGATCATGCGCAGTCGATGGTAAAATTCCAGAAATTCATCGCAATTCATGACAATTCTAACAATTCCTATTAAATTCGAGACAATTCATGGTAATTCTGGCAATTCATGGCAATTCATGACAATTCCTTGCAAATTCAAGGCAATTCATGACAATTCATGCCAATTCCTGTAACTTGTACACCACAATTCACGACCGGTTCACCCCTCGGGTAAAACCTTATAATTTATGTAAATCCTAAAACTTATGTTATTGAACTTATTGGAAAAAAACCATTTAATGATTTTGATCTTGGACAAGGAGGCTGCTGAAGATGATTTACACAAATAAAATAGAATGTAGCAGATCATCAAAATTGCTTTGCTTTCAATATTCATTTGCTGTGCACTCAGGTGAACCAGCACATGTGGATGATTGGTATACATATGTGTATGTGTATTCTTTAACCAGAGAAATAATTTATAGATTTATTATTCTCTGGTTGTTATTCTCAGATTTATTAATTAGGTAGAAAATCATGAACCGCTGAAATATGGTGTGTTCAGCATCTCTTATGCACCAGTTGTCACAGATTGAACTATAAAAATACCTATTATGATTTATGATAGACAGACAGATTAAGGAATTTTTTGCATTGATGCACATTTACAATCCATAGAAATGCAGATTTTTATTTGAACAAGTTTATGTCTAACAGAGATGTCACATCTCAATATGTAGTTAGTGATTAATATGGCTATAATCATTTTTCACCGATTTAAAAAACTATTTGCGCTTTACAGACCCCTTCCTTAACCTTTAACTACAATCGCTGGTGTACTGGCTATACCATCGGTTTTAAGTATGCTCAGTTCCCTAAAAGATTTGAGGTGTCGCCTCTGCCCTTCTACCTAACCCTCAAAGATGGTATTTACTTAAAGCTTGCTTCGTCGTCAGTTGTCTTGCAAATTTTGCCGGCAAGTAAAGTTTGACTGCTAGTCAATCTGGTGTCTAGAATACACCATGCTATATAAATGTAATGATGACAATATTTTAGCCAATGCTGCTTCATCTGGTGCATAGAATACTATGCGTGAACTAGTGACCCAGAAAGGTATTTATTTTGATATAGAATATTCACTACGTTGAAGTTTTTCCCAGGGATAAGGTATGACGGTATGAGTGATTTTTGTAATAATATTGTTAATAGTGTTAATAGTAATTTTGCAATTCGTTTGTTGGCATTTATTATCTAAGATATATTATATATGTAGGTGGTGTACAGAATACACCACGCTTGTACTTAAGTTCCAAAACAAGATGCATGTAGCTAAAGGTTATTGGTCATAATTAAATATATTTTAATTATACGTGCTTTGCCTCCCAATGTTTCGTATTATGAGATTTGAGTGACGGAATATCACTGCACACACATGGGGTGCATTTAATATTCTAATAAATTAAATTAATAAATCAAAAGGTGCTTTCATATGATAAAAAATATATTTAACAAATTTTACTTGTCATTTGAACATGTCTTTATCCTGTTTCCATATCAGATGCATCAGAATCCTCATCACTATCATCATCACTTTCATTATCATCATCTTCATCATTTCCACTGTCAGAATCTGATCCAAGCCATTCAAGATTTGAAGTATCATCAGCTATTATTGTCTTCCAGCCATCCAACTTTTTCAGGTCTATTGAATAGAAATCACTAAATGTGATCTGCTTATCCCCATCCTCAAACATTCCTCCATAGAAGTACAGTGTGCTATGTTTAATAGTCAAGCCTGAATTAATTCGTGGTGAGGGTTGGAACATTACTGAGCTGTTGTCACCATTAGCTGCTAAATCATAGTTTGGTGTAGATGGTGAAGGGCCTACTGTTACTTTGAATACACCATCATCTGCTATTGTTGTGGCTTCCACTTTCTCTTCAATTTTTTCTACCTCCATTTCTAAGTCATTGTCCTCTGAAAAAAGTAAAGATTC
This sequence comes from Callosobruchus maculatus, assembly GCA_951848785.1. NCBI lineage: Eukaryota > Metazoa > Arthropoda > Insecta > Coleoptera > Chrysomelidae > Callosobruchus > Callosobruchus maculatus. The sequence continues at coordinate 17,214,988 of CATOUR010000032.1, forward strand.
AAAGTAATTTGATGTTCATGCACATAAATATGAAATATTCAAGTACTCACCTTCATTATCCTTTTTTCTTCTGCCTTTTGCCTCCTTATCCTTTTTAGCAAGTGTAACACTTTTCCAAACTAACTTCTCTAAGTCCAATTGATGAAAGTCGCTGAAAAAGTTCCCAGCCAGGTTTTCTTCATCTTCCTCAATGTCAAATACACCTCCATAACAGTAGGCATATAGGCTGTTAGGTGTAGGTGCTATAGGCATACTACACCTTGGTGAAAAATGTATGCCCCCAAGTTTTGTCTGAATCCATTTGTATTTTGTGCCTGTTGTGTCATTCTCTGAAAAAGTTATAAAAAGGTTGTTGTTAATTAATATATACACAGTTGACAAACATCAAATATGGCATTATTAGCTTAGATAGTGTGACATAAATGATGCAATTTTGAAGACAGTACATCAAACATCATAAAAAAATGTATAGGCAATGGAAGTTGGAAATAGAGCTTTTGAAATCATACCTTGTATACAAATTTCTAACAATAGAAGTTTTACACCCTGAGTCCACATAAAAATATATAATTACTTTGCTCTTTTCTATTCGTTAAGTGAGATAAAAATGACCTATGTTAAACATTATAGACCTTTACAGAAACAGTGATCTGGATCAGGATCAATCAGTAGAATGTCAAACAACAGTCAAGTGGGATTTATGACTCCATAGATTTAATGGACATCAATCATAAAAAAATTTGGTCTAAGAATAAAAAACATGGTTAAGAAAAACAGTTTCTGATGTGAATCATCCAATCGCAGTCACCATATTAAAGTGAACTGACCCTATTTCTCACTGATACTGGATCACTTTCCAAATATCAGGATCTCAGGATGGGTGATTCTTGTGATCAGATTAACCTGAATATAGTTTCTATAAAGGCCTACTGTGTATGTGTCAGTAAATATACAGTCATACTGAAAATGTATGCAAACTAACAATCCAGGTTCAGTGATATGTCAAGGAAGCTGAAAACAAAAGTCTAATTTATGTTCATTTTGGCAGAATAATTTCCAGTTGACAGTTGTTCTCAAAATATTTGGTATGACACATATATAGTGGTATCTAATTTAAACAGTTGCTTACTATCTGGAGATAACAGGAAGCAGTCTGAGTACACATGGCCTTTATCCACATCCTTCTTTATCCTTTCTTTGCTGTATCCACCATACACTAGTATTCTTCCATCACTCAGAGCTACCATGCAACATCCTGATCTTGGTTGAGGGGGTGTTCCACTAGTATCTATTTTTGACCATTTATATGTCTCAGTATTGAAACAATAAACATCATTGAAATACTTATAGTCCCTCAAGTTGTCATGAAATCCACCAAAGACAAATAACTGCTTCTTGACAAAGACCATTCTATGACCACTTCTAGCACTAGGTCCATTAGGAGCTGCTATCTTCTCCCACTGTTTAGTGGCTAAATGGAACACCCACAGATCTCTATAGTGGTAGAATTGAGATTGTGTTGGGGAAGCATATTCACCACCAAAAATCCATAGCTGGCCTTTATTTGCAGAAGTTACAGCCATTTGATGGCCACATCTTGGTGGTGGTCCACCTGGAGCTTTACATACAGTCCATGTGTTTGTTGGGATGTTATAGAAGAAAAGGTCATTGTATACATAAGTCTGAAATAAAAAATAAATGGTTATTTTCACAGATCACTGTTACCAATTTATTATATCACTAACTATTACCATCTGATAAACAAAAACTAATAATTATTCAATAATTGATACCTTCTGGCCATTGAAATATTCTCCACCATACATTATCAGTTGCTCTTTGTCAGGGTGTGCTACGAAACTGAAGTTAAGTCTTCGGGAAGGTGGGCCTACAGTCGTTTCAGTTACTTGTTGTCGTTTTTTCTCTTCTTGTTCTATCTGTGCTACTATGGTTTCAATATCATCCTGAAATAATATAACTATGTATCTATTTTAAAGCAATCAAAAAATACAAACACTTGCCTCTCCAATTGCTTGCAACTGTTTCTTCATCTTGTTTGATAATTTCTTATCGGTTTTGGCCTGTGTTTTTTCAGATCCTTTACCTTTATTTTTGGCTTTATTTTTCTTTCCCATTGTTAACAATATTTGTGAATGTTGCAAATATTTAGTTTTCGGATTATTTATATTATATGGATTTTCAAATTGTAGGTTAGGATCTGTTTCTGTTTTGTGGTTAGGAAAACATATGCAAGTGACAAGTGACGTGATGAACTTTGGCGTCACGTGGAAGCGCACAAAACAAGAAGGGTTATGGCATGGCCGACGTAGAGTCGGCCATGGTTATGGAAAATGTCGAAGGTCTAAAGCCTCACCTCCACTGCTCGCGAGGTTCCTCGTCGAAGTAGGTCGAGTACCAGGATGGTTACACAGTACACTACTCGCCTAACTTCAGGAGGTATTTTGCTCTCCAGTATGGCGATTCTGTAACTTTCGCTATAGTAACGAAAGCAGACGAAAGCGAAGCTAATCAATTACGAAAACGATTTTTGACGACATTCCATAACCAACGTTTAACGCTTCGTTACGCTTTCGGCATCGAGTTCGGTGACTCACGAGCATTCACGAGTTGGCTTAAACATCACATTGACAACATCAAGAATATTTGCATGTGACAGCGGAAAATAAAAATGACGTAAAAGACGTAACCTAATTACAACTTTTTGTCGTTTGGAGATTTGTGATCGGTGGGGTCTAATCTGCATCTGTGGTTAAATTAAAATGTTGCCAGTACGAATTTTGTTGTATGGTGAAGCGGAGCGACTGTATCAGCTACGCATATCACGCGAAGGGCGTCGATTCCTTCGGGACCGGAGTGATCCTTTTGGCCTCAGTGATAACCAATTTATTGACTTATTCCGGCTCAATAAAGACATCGTTAACTTTTTATTTCAAGAGCTTCAACCATCCATGGACGATCTCATAAGAAACACAAGAGTAGTGTATCAATAAAGGATTTTAATAGCATTAAGGTTCTATGCTATTGGAAATTATCAGCGAGGTGTTGGCCAAGAATATCTACTTGCTTTAAGTCAATCAATGGTTAGCAGAGCAGTAAACGAGGTATCAGCTTTGATTGTTGAGCACTTTGGTGGCGACTGGATTAGATTTCCTTTGGACCATGAGAAAATTGTAAATAAAAACAAGTTTTATGAGTTGAGTGGAATGCCAGGTGTGATTGGAGCCCTAGACTGCACCCATATAAGAATAATACAACCTGAGAATGAAGAGCATTCATGCCTCAACAGAAAAGGATACCATTCATTAAATGTACAGCTTATTAGTAACACAGATTTAAGGATATTAAATGTGAATGCTCGGTTTCCTGGTAGCACACATGATGCCTTCATATGGAGGCAGTCTGCAGTAAAATCTCAAATGCAAAGATTATACGACAATGGTGAACGAAATACATGGCTGTTGGGTGATTCTGGATATCCTCAACAGCCCTGGCTGATGACTCCAGTACAAGGTGCCGTTCCGGATTCGCCTGAAGACAAGTACAATCGCGCACATTCTACAGGCCGCAATCCTATTGAAACAACCAATGGAGTTTTGAAGGGAAGATTTCGCTGTCTCCTAGGAGAAAGAGGACTGAGATATCAGCCACATCAAGTAGACACAATAGTGAATGCTTGCTGTGTTTTACATAACTTGTGTATACATGCAAGAATTCCTTTCAATCAGACAGTGCCACGTGATCATATTATTGAAAATATTAATGAAAATTTTCAGTTAGTTGAGGATGGTACAAGTATAAGAGCAAACATCATTAGGCGATATTTTAGTTAGATAATCCTGTAAGAAATAAAAATATATATGTTACACTATTAACAAACGTTTATTTAAATATTAACCTATAACAAACTAAAAAATAATGTGAAAAATACAGAAAAAACTAAATAAAATAAGTGTTCACATAACATACAAACTTAAAGAAACAAACAACAAAAACCTTTTAACATGAAGAGGAATGCATTTTCTCTAAAACGGTGCATATTCTCTCTTGCACATTTACCAACTTTCCTAAAATGGTATTAATTTCTTTCAAGACTGCCATCGTTTCGTCTTGATATATTTCAAGTTTGGCTGGAACACCTTTCCCCCCTTTCAAGCTGTATTTAGGTGTTTCTTCCAGTTTCCTTTTTTTTCTTACTATACCTGCATTTTCCGCAGCTGATTTCAGTAAATGCAGTGGTGGTGGTGACTGTCTTGATTCATTATTTTCTTGCTGCTCCACCAGTGGCTCTGCTACATTTAATGGCTCTACTGCAGTCTATGTGGATGTACTGCTATGTGATGTGTTCGTTCGTGGAATTTCTATGTCCTGAAATAAGTTGAATGATGATAAGTTGAGGGCATTCGTTAAGCACTATTCTGCAATTATATGTATATGTTACGGTTAATGTGTCTACTTGGATAGTTTGTAAACTAACTGGATAGTATCTAAACTATCCAAGTACCTGTTAGTTTAGTGGAAAGTTACCCTTCAATTAAAATAGTAAATAATGTTGGTTAGTTTGTATACCATCCAGCGCTTTTGTAAACTAGCCAAGAATTGCCATTAAAGTACAAACCACAATTAAAAGTTACACAAATTGGCCAGGGTTTTTGGCTAGTTTACAAACTGTCTATAATATTTGGATAAAGTGTGAACTGAATACTTCCAGTAATGTATAACTACCAACTCGTTGGTAAACCCTATTTTTATGTGAGGAATTATTTGAATTATTCAGAAGAAAATAGCTTAGTTTGGATGCTAACCAACGAGTTAGTTATTGCATATTACTAGGTATATCTAGTTTGCACTTTATCCAGATACTGTAGTTAGTCTGCAACTAGCCAAAACCCTCGGTTAATTTGTGGAATTCTTTTGTGGTTTGTACTTTAGCTACAATTTGTGGCTAGTATTTAAACTACTTGAGTATACAAATTAACCAATATTGTTTGATTATTTTAGGCCCGATTTTATCAACACAAGCATTTTAACAAAGGCTTTGACGATATTGACGATATTATTGTTATTTCCTATTTTTCTATTTCTTCTCGCATAGTTATTATTATTATTATATGTACTTACAATCCCAAGTTCTGGGACGGGGGTTCCTATGACCGAAGTCCATCCCATAATGGCCAGCAACCGAATTTCATTGTCATTTAGGGGGGCTTTAGGTCCACCACCTCCTGTTTGGTGTAACGCTCTATTTAGGTCAGCGGCTTTGGTCTTCACCTTTGACTTCCAATCTGCTAAGGCCTAAAAGATTTATATTACGTAATAATATGCATGTTCCTCTCTATAGATGTGTACCTTTTATAAAAAATTATTACTTGTATTTTTTACATCGAATGGCACGTGAGAGTTGTGAGTGGTGTACTTTTTATAAAAAATTATTACTTGTATTTTTTACATCGAATGGCACGTGAGAGTTATTCTACGTATTTTCAAATTAGATGAAGCAATAATTTACCATTATGCAACATATCCATAGAATAGAGTATAAGAATGAAGAAAATATATAATGAATTACTAATTACATACCTTTTGCCACTTTTCGGGTGTTTTTTGCAAAAACCCCATGCTATTTAAAATACTCGCAAGTTCGGCCCATAGTTCGACGAACTTCTGCCTCCAGCAGACTGAAATTTTTTTACGAGTAAGACAGAAGGAATTCTGTCGGGGTCTATTGCGCAACGGCGCCCCACGCGATTTGAGAAAATTTTGTTGTCAAGGTAAAGAGGATGGTCTGATATGTGATTTAAAATAATAAAAATTGCGAAAGAAGCACGTTTTTTGGAAAAAAATTGGAAAAACTGTATTTTCAACATATTTCAGCAAGGCATGCACACAGAACTATACAATTTTAGAAGTGAGGTACTGCTTGACAGATGATAATAGATGCGGTGTTGCCAACATTTGCTCGATATTTAACGTCGCTTCGAAAGCGACTATACTAAGATTGAAACGTTACAGAGAAGATCAGCACGGCTCCTGCACAGGGATAACAAAAATCGTGAATCGTTCTACATTTTTAACTATCTAAATTTAAAGATATCTTATTTCAAATGTTCCTTTCTTTCTAGCTGATGTTTATGTTTAAGTAGGTGTTATGTATTATTGTTTGTTTTATTTAGTTTGTATATTAGCTTTTTATGTAAAATCGGTGGCTTTAATATTGTTTGTGATTAAGCTTTATTGTTATATTTGGCCGATATCAGCTCCAATAAATCATTGAAACGTGCGACTGACGTTGGACCGTTGCCACTAAAAGCCGAACAGGTGACAATCTTACCTGAGGTGAGGTTGGTTAGATTTTTCAACATGTTTGATATCAGTAACCTCTGGGGGGGCCGAGCCCCCCCAGGCCCCCCCGTAACCACCTGGTACAAACCTAATTAAACCTAAAATAGCCTAAAGTTAGATATCTTTTATATTTCACCCAACCTAGTAAGTATAACGACACCACCTTCAACCTCCATTTCAGTTTCTGCTAAAACAAAATCAGGTCAAACTTAATCCCTTTTGAACATTTGTGTATGAAAGTCCCAAAATGATTTATTTTCATCTTTCCCAAAACACACTGAATGAATTTTCCATGTCTTTCACTAACCTAAAAAAATGCAAATGCACAATTTCCTGAAGTACATTAACTGATAACTGCTGCTTGCTGGCAACACTGCATCTTTGTGACACTTAGGTGACTTACGAATCTGTCAAGCGGGTTCTCGTGTATTGTTCTGTGTGGATATATTTGTGAAAAGTATGGAAAAAATAGGTTTTTTTTATTATTTTTTTCAAAAAACATGCTTCTCTCGCCATTTTTCTTTTTTAAAATTACATAATAGACCATCCCCTTTAATTCAAATATGAATTTTTCCCAAATTACGTGGGGCGTTGTTGCGTTGTAGCACCATTCTGTCGGTGATGCTCTCTACTTTCTACTTTCGTCAATCGACCTATGGCGCACTGATGATCGCTAATAAGCGTGAAACAGCTGTCTGCGTACTGGTGGATTGACGGAGGTATAGAGCAACCCTCGTGAAATTTTTTTGTTATTATTTCTGGATGCGACTCTGCGAAATCCAGCAACGCCGACCACTGCGAGGGATTAGTTTTTCGATTCATTGCTGGTAATTCACTTTACAAATAAATTTGAGCGAATTGTCACTTTGACACACAGCAATAATAACGTCAAAACTTGACAAACTAGATCGAAATTCTTTCGCTATCGCTTATACCGTTCGTCTGCGTTCGTTATGTCCGAGTCGGAACGAAGACATTTACGGAATATCGAAATGAGCGAAAGCGTTGGAGAATGTCGCTATCGCTTCGCTATCGCTTCGCTATCGCTTCGCTTAGAGTTACAGAATTGCTACACAGAACCTAAACTTGTTATGCTATTATCGAATTAAGGTGACAATGGCGAAATGGATTATGATGATGTGCAAGAGGCAGCTATGCACGTTGTTGACGAGTGTAAGCCTGAGCAGTGTGGACAGTCACTTCGCCTCGGGACTTCGATCCTTTATAGCCACGGCGCAAAGACCGACAACGACTAAAAATAGTTTGAAGAGGAGCGAAGTAGTCCAAAGCGACCATCCACTCTTTCGTAGGTATATTATATGAGAAAGTCGACGAGTTTTGTCTATGGTTTCGTACTTGACCAACTTTGGGTAACTTCGTAAGTAGTATGGCTATGTAAGATAAAAAAAGCTATCTATGTAGGTATTTGGATTTAAACCACAGCATACCAAGCAATTTTATACCTTAGTATGACGTGGTTTTAGATGCCGAACCTATGTAAAATTAAATGGTCTACATTATTATGTATTATATCAAAATTAACAGTGACCAAGAATCTATATGATCGCCGGTCACTAATGCCACGAACTACAACAGCTATTCGTAATATTAATATGCCACCGTAATCGAGCTATGCATATTATTTATAAGTTTGCGATTTATTGACAGCGACAACAAAGTCATTGAGAGTAGGCGGCAGAGAAGATTTGCCTGTGCGCCATCTGGTATCCAAAGGCACTGACAATAGATCCACTGACCCGAAGGTAACGACAAACCAAAGAAAGTCGCTGCTAAAAAGCAGCAGATATCTTGGTGGAAAGTAAAGGCGCGTTCGTTTGGCCTGACCAGAAGAGCGTGCTTCTATGCCAACTGCATATGAGAGTCGATATACGAGGGTTGCTCTATATCTCCGTCAAAACCACCAGTACGCTCCTGCTACTGTCTCATTGTCATTAATGCGATTTATTTAAAATGACAACAAAGTCATTGAGACCTTTCGATGAGAAATATTTGTAACAGTTACCGATTCGTAGTAGTTAAAAAAATGATTACGATGATTCATCCAGTGTATATTGTACAGAATATTTCTGTATTTGATGATAATTTAGAACTTTCGAGCAAATAAAATATCATTTTGGTCTCTTTATTAATTGCTAATTTTGTAAAAATTGTGATATTTTTCTTGAATCTACTATAATGAAAACAGATTATCTATTTGTATTTGTAATGGAATTCTAATTTTGATAATATATACCTAAAAAAATATAGCGATTTCCTTCCCCTCAGTCGATTGATTATAGGATGCGATGCGACGTGTCCTTGTCTAATGTGGGTGAGTAGAACCTGAAAATATGGATATTATGTATTCATGTAGGTTGGTTACGATTGGTATTTACCATTTAAAAATTTTTGTATATTCGAATCTCCCGCGTTTTGACTTGCGAGTTTGAAGTCTGCCGGTTGACGCGGAAGAAAGAGTGAGTCGTACTTCAACTACCGAGGTGAACGGACGTGTGCGTGATATCCGTCACCCCGTGTGTAGCGGGTACCTCCAATAAGGGCGACCACAGCCTTACATCGCTCAGCTAACTAGGAATCTGGATAGAGCAACGCAGTACCCAGCTGGGGAAGACATCCGACGCCAACCAACAAGGGGTGAGTCAACCGATGCATGATTAACCTTCGATTCTCGTGAGTCATTTGCGGTATTTGCCAATTTAGTTGGTCCTTCACAATTAATCTCTTGGCTACAATTACTTTATTGATCGAATTGTAACCATTTTTTGGCCCTCCGAGCACGGATAAATAAATCGCGCTATAGTAAAATAGTCTACGTAAAATCTAAATTGGTACGTATCCTTGACAAAAAACGGAGTTTTTTTGTGACATCGGAATTTGTTAGTGTTGCGCGCTGTTTGTAAAAATTGGTTATATTCGAAAACAAGCAACTTTTGGTGTATTGTGTTGGTAATACATATCTGGGGAGTTTTCTGGGCATTTGAAATTGACATTTTGCGAATTGCGTGAGCACAAAAGTTGTTTTGATTCAGTTGTTTACATTCGGTTGGGGGTTCGAAAACCGGAGTTTCGACAATTGGTGTAGTCGACGGAGATTTCGAAAAAGAATAACAACTGAAAATTTTGTGATTTGTGTGTGGTTGCCGTATTGTTTGTGTAAAGAAGTTGTGTTTACTAGCAGATTGATTCTAAATTTGATTATTTTGGTCTTGTGTTTACATTGAATCGTTACCTGATACCTGAACATGCCTAATGCAAATGTTGTGAAGTTGCAACGGCAACGCGCGCTAGTTTTAAAATCTATTAAAAATGTTCTTGAGGCGGCCAAGAAGGCTCGTGATAATGGCGAGTATCGGACGGAGTTTTTTCTCAGGTATGGAGAGCTGGATGGGTATGTAACGAGGTTTGAGAATTTGCAATATGAAATAATAGCCTTGGTAGATGAGTCTGCCTTAGAGGAGGAGGAAGCAGTTCATACAATGTTTGATGATATGAGATATTCAATAAGGGGCATTCATAAAGATCTTTCTGATGAGATGATGGCTCGTAGTGAGCATGAAACATCTGCAGTGGTCGTAAGAGAAAATTGTTTGAGGCTTCCCAAAATTGAAATACCGAAGTTTGATGGTGACCTTACAAGGTGGCCTACGTTCATCGACTTATTCAATACTCTTATTCATAGAAATAATTCGCTGTCAAAAATAGAAAAGTTTCAGTTCTTGATTTCTTATTTAGAAAAAGAGGCAGGTCGAATAGTAAGGAATGTGCCCATTACTGAGGATAATTATGAAATAGCCTATAATGCATTAATGAGTCGATATCAGAATGAACGTGTTTTATTGAGCAATTATTGGTTTTCAATTTATAATGCTTCTCCCTCTAGGCATGATTCTGCAGTTGAACTTCGAAAATTGTTGTCAATATTTTCTGAAAATTTGGTGGCTTTAGAGATGAGTAACTTGAACCTATGGGATTTTACCAAATTCAATTTATTGTTGCAGAAATTACCTTCTTCCCTTAAAACGCGATTTGAACTAGAACATAATGGGAATAATGTTCCGGGGTTTGACATGCTTTTTGGATTTGTTGAGAAAACCTGTCGAGCTCTGGAAAATACATCCCTTACTTCCGCATATCAAGGGAGTAATGTGTCTAATGCTAGTGGTGGGTTTAGAAAGAATAATAGTCCTGCTAATCCCAAGGGAAGGCAGACACTTAGTTTTTCGACTGGCACATTAACACAGGAAAAGTGTAATTTTTGCAAGGGTTCACCACATTCGTTGATCAAATGTGATAGATTCTTGCAGGCAGAATGTCGTAAGAGGCATGCCTTTGTCAAGCGGACTAGAATGTGTTTTAATTGTTTGGGAGCTACTCATCTAGTAAATAAATGTAAATCAAAAGAACTTTGTGGGGTTTGTGGTGGAAAACACCATGTACTATTGCATTTTCCGGACACTAAAGTGACAGATTGTGATGTCAGTGGTAGTACCTCTAATGAATCTGAGAGTCATGTTCAAGTCATGGCAAGTAAGTTGTCTGTGCAGCCTAGAATGTTGCTTGCTACTGCACTAGTCTCAATATTGGATTCTGAGGGTAGATCCACCAAATGTCGTGTTTTGTTAGATTCTGCTAGTCAAGCCAATTTTATTAGTGAATCTTGTGTGAGAAGGTTGAATCTTACTCGTAAGGAGTATTCAACCCCTGTTGTTGGCATTAATGGAATGTCATCGAATGTGAGTTCGGGAAAAGTCTCTTGTGTTATCTTTCCCTACAGCAAACCGTATCCTAGCTTCAATTTGGAAGCTATTGTGATACCTCAGATTTGTGAGAAGGTACCTCAAATTCCTGCTGTTGTTCAGAAGTGGAAGTATTTAGAAAATCTTTGCCTCGCAGAGCCTTTGGCTGCACATGATGAAATGGAAATTGATCTGCTTCTAGGGGTAGAAGTATTTGGTGAGATCTTACGTTCCGGTTATGTGAGAGGACAGAATGGTGGGCCACATGCTATTAACACCGTATTTGGGTGGGTGTTAATGGGCAAGTTGGGTGGTGTTTCCACTAATAGTGTGCTGAATTTTCTAACTTCTGTGGGGGAATTGGATTGTACATTGAAAAAGTTTTGGGAAATTGAAAGTATCCCTAAGTGTGTCTCATTGTCTGAAGAGGAACAGCAGGCTGAGGAATTCTTTACGTCATCTTGTTGGCGTATGGACTCAGGAAGATATGTGGTGAAGCTTCCCTTTTCTGAATTCCCCCCAGTTCTGGGTGATTCCTATTCACAGGCTTTACATAGATTTAAGCTGTTGGAAGGACGTTTTCGTCGTGATTCCGTCTTACATGAAGCATATTGTGATTTTATGGCTGACTATTTGGAGCAAGGCCACATGTCTGAAGTTGGGAACCAAGTGGGGTCTAATAGTGAGTATTACATTCCTCATCATGCGGTGGTGAAAAGGAATGCGAATGGTGAAATAAAGCTTCGGACTGTCTTTGATGCTTCAGCTAAAACTACCAATGGAAAGTCCTTGAATGATGTTCTTCTAGCAGGTCCCAAGTTACAAAATGATATCGTCTCAATATTGTTATCTTTCAGGTTGTATTTGTATGTGTTTACCGCGGATATACGGCAAATGTATCGACAGATTTTAGTTGAGGAGTCTCACACTAGTTATCAAACTATTTTGTGGAGACCTAACGGTGACGAGCCTATAAGGAAATATCAGTTGAAGCCCGTTACCTATGGAGTAACGTCTAGTCCTTTTCTAGCGATTAGGACGTTGCTGCAACTGTGTAGGGATGAGGGTGAAAGGTTTCCGTTAGCTGTAAATATTTTGGAGAATTTCTGTTATGTTGATGACGCCATTGGAGTAGCAAACTCCAAGGAAATTGCCTTGGATACTCAAAACCAGTTGATTGAATTATTGGCGTTGGGAAAGTTTGAACTGAGGAAATGGGCAAGTAATTGTTCTGAAGTACTTGCTCAGGTACCTGAGGTTCATCAGCAGCCACTTGTATTTGATAAGGATTCTCTTGGAATAAAAGTGTTGGGTTTGCAGTGGTGTCCCACTACGGATTGTTTTTCTTATTCTGTACATCCTCAGATACGGTCCTGTACAAAGAGGAATATTTTGTCAGAAATAGCAAGACTGTATGATCCTCTAGGATTCTTAGCTCCAGTAATCATTGTTCCCAAGCAAATACTTCAGCAATTGTGGGCTTTAGGGATAGGTTGGGATGATGAGCCACCGCTGGAAGTTGCAAACCAGTGGAAAACTTTTGTGGCTGAGTTACCTGAGCTATCTTCGTTGAAAATTCCTAGACATATACTTCATATAGAGGCAAAGTTTACAGAAATTCATGCTTTTTGCGATGCTTCGGAGAAGTCGTATGCAGCTGTAGTTTATCTGAGACAGGTTTCCACGGAGAACAGTATTTCTGTACATTTGGTGTGTGCCAAAACTCGAGTGGCGCCTTTGAAAAGACTGTCGATTCCACGACTGGAATTGTGTGCAGCCTTATTAGCCGCAGAGCTGATTGATTGTGTATCCCATATAATGGTAACACAGAAAATAGATAATGTTTGTGCTTGGACGGATTCGAAGGTAGTTGTGACGTGGGTCAAATCTTCTCCGCATAGGTGGCGGAGCTTTGTAGCCAATCGTGTAGCTATAATCCAGGAGAAGGTAGCTCCTGATTCATGGTATCATGTGGTTGGGAAAGAGAATCCTAGTGACTGTGCTTCTAGGGGGACTTTTCCTCGGCAATTTCTAGAACAACCCTTGTGGTGGGAGGGGCCAACTTGGCTTAAGCTTCCTCGGGATGATTGGCCTGTAACTTGTGTAGGTGAGCCTTCCTGTACAGATGTACAAGAAGAAGCAAAGGTTGTTTGTATTACTATTCACGGCTCTAGTATTGTTTCAGAATTGTTGAATAGATATTCTTCCTTACGCAAAATTGAGCGTGTTGTTGCTTATTGTTTGAGATTTCGTAAAAATTGTTTGTGTCGAAAAAGGGGTTACCCGCGTGAGATAGGTAATTTATCCGAGGCTGAATTGTATGAGGCTATGGTGGTTCTGGTCAAAGACGTGCAAAGAGTTGAATTGGATAATGAACTGCGGAAAGTTCGTCGAGCGGAGGTCTGTCCCAAAGCTATACAGAAGTTAGCTCCTTTCATTGATTCCCAGGGTGTCCTGAGGGTGGGCGGTCGCTTGAGACAGTCTAGTCTAAGCTATGATCGGAAGCATCCAATTCTGCTCCCTAGGAAGCATCGATTGACTTATCTCATTATCCAAAGTGTGCACAATAGGAGTTGTCATCCTGGACCACAAACTTTGCATTATCTGTTAAGGCAGAGATATTGGATACTATCTGCCAAACGGGCTATAGCTTCAGTGTTATCTCGTTGCATAAAATGCTTTAGAGTTAAGCCTCCTCCAGTGGTCCCCATAATGAGTGATTTACCTTCCGTTAGAATTTCGGAAGTCAAACCTTTTTCCCATAGTGGCGTAGACCTTTTTGGTCCTTTGAGGATGTCTTTAGGTAAAAGACGAGGCATTAGTTCTCAAAAGGTGTATGTGTGTCTTTTCGTGTGTATGGCTACTAAAGCAATACATTTAGAAGTTGTGTCAGATCTAACTAGTGAAGCTGTTCTTGCAGCACTTAGGCGTTTTATAGGGCGGCGAGGACGTTGCAGTGATATTTATAGTGATCAAGGTACGAATTTTGTTGGTGCTTATAAAACTTTACAGTTGTTGGGTGATAAAGCTTCTGAAGCTTTGCAAATTAAGTGGCATTTTAATCCTCCAGCTAGTCCTTCCTTTGGAGGTATATGGGAGTCCGGAGTGAAATCTGTGAAAACTCACTTGCGGCGGGTGATAGGTGCGCAAGTGTTGACTTATGAGGAATTGAGCACCACTTTAATCCAAATTGAGGCAATGTTAAATTCGAGACCCTTGTGTAGTTTGAGTTCTGATCCTAACGATGTAGGCAGCTTGACTCCGGGTCATTTCTTGACATTAGAGCCACTGAATGCTCCGCCTGACGAAGATTTGTTGTGTGTGAAACATAGTCGGTTGAACAGGTGGCAGTTAGTGCAACAGATGCAGCAACATTTTTGGCGGCGCTGGCATATGGAGTACCTCCACACCCTTCAGCAACGACATAAGTGGAATACACCACATAATCCTCCCTCGGTCGGCCAGTTGGTTCTTCTCAAGGATGAAAATACCCGTCCTTTACAGTGGCCATTAGGCAGGATTATTAAGTTATATCCCGGTACGGGAAACATTTCGAGAGTCGCCCAAGTTAAGACGAGTAAAGGGCTGTTAGACCGTCCTTTATTGAAACTGTGCCCTTTGCCGGCACAATAGGCCATGATTTGCTTGTATATGATAATTTTTTTTTTTTTTCGTGTTGTGTTATGGGTGGGATAATTCCACTAATTTTCTTTTGTGGGTAATATAGGAATTACTATGATTGGAAAAAATATTTTTTTTTTTTTATATTTTTTGGTGGGCGGAAAATGGTTACGATTGGTATTTACCATTTAAAAATTTTTGTATATTCGAATCTCCCGCGTTTTGACTTGCGAGTTTGAAGTCTGCCGGTTGACGCGGAAGAAAGAGTGAGTCGTACTTCAACTACCGAGGTGAACGGACGTGTGCGTGATATCCGTCACCCCGTGTGTAGCGGGTACCTCCAATAAGGGCGACCACAGCCTTACATCGCTCAGCTAACTAGGAATCTGGATAGAGCAACGCAGTACCCAGCTGGGGAAGACATCCGACGCCAACCAACAAGGGGTGAGTCAACCGATGCATGATTAACCTTCGATTCTCGTGAGTCATTTGCGGTATTTGCCAATTTAGTTGGTCCTTCACAATTAATCTCTTGGCTACAATTACTTTATTGATCGAATTGTAACCATAGGTATATTAGATGTTAGACTTGTCATCCTTGAATGGAATACGTAATTTAACTAAGGAAAGCTAGGCTATAAATAGAAATAAAACCAGTGAATGACGTTCAATACATCTTATGGGTGGGTGTATTTGAAATAGCTGAAAGAGTTTTTCAGAAAGCATCGACTAGGTTCTATAATAGTAACAGCAGTGAGGCGTGCAATAGATTTGTCTTATACAATTAAATTACGTTTCTCCAGGGTACTGAGTGGCCATCGTAAATTGACCAGCGGGGCATGAGGAAGAGGAGCGAGAAGTTCCCTGAGATAGCGATCGTCATTATCGTGTCGAGTCTAAAAAGGGATAGAAAACATAAGTATAACAGGGATATTAAATATCGTCTGCTGCGATTATCCAGTCCGGATGCTGGACCGTCTTTAAGGTGGGGAATGAAATTCTGCTGTTGCCGGTTGTAGTTATAAGTTTTATGAGGTAGGTAGGTATGATACATTGGATACTAAGTGAATATAAATTATTTGCAGTTTTCTTTATATATAAAATAAATCAAGTCGTAAGTAAATGAAGGAAATAGGATAGAATTATTCAGAGTTGAAGCAACGTCCTTACTTCTTTCACCAAATTCTTTTCGCTGGTCAATTTACGTTGGTGATAAAGTATATTGGTACAAATTACATTACATAGATGACTTCTCTCCTACCCATAAACATCAACGCGGTAGTACTTTGCACGCAGGCATATAATATTCCGACATCTCTGACCTGGAGATTACCGCTTGGAGTCTCAAACAGTGTTGAGATGAAGTGAAGAGAGATTCGTGCAACTCAACTTCCAAAAATCGTGTTAGGTCATAAAAAATATTAGATATAAATAATTTAAAAGGTGCCAAACCAAAATAAGTAAAATAAAAAGCTAACATACCATGCATAATTGCATACACTGATACTTTTTTGCTTGCCTTCCACTATTCCATCCTTTTTCCCCACTCTCCTTTACATTTCTGCTTATACTCCACACTTTTGTGCTTTTTTGGAAGCGTGCAAGGCAACGGTATCATATCTCTGAAGAATGACTATCAGGTATCATTTATTAGCAGACTGAACGAGAAGAAACAGAATGGTGTTGGTAATTGAACTACGCACGATGAAATTGACACTGAGTTCTCTAGTATTGACAATTTTTTTGATCGCTTGAAAAATTTTTCATAATCGATATGAACAGAAACGAGGGCGGACTTGAGTTAGGTTAGGTAATTTAAGTAAAATTAATTGACTCTTTTTCGCAGTCTAGCTTATTAGTTTTAAATTTTTATCAAAAATAGCTATTTTTTCAACGAATGCCAAAAATCGTGAGAATTTGCTCTCTATTCGTGTAATCGTGTAATAGGGACCAAAATCGTGTAATTACACGATTAATCGTGTAATCTGGCAACACACTGCTCAAAATTGAATGCTTTCAAGACCCAGTATTATTCTAAGCATTATTCTATCTGTTTATCAAACAAGAAACGCAAAGCGAGCATCCGCTTCTAATGAACAATCAGTGTTAAATATTACTCACACATCTGCGAAGATGCAGCCCCTACTATACCTTGTTACCACAATTGATGGCATGAGGATATCTGAGTAGTTTGGGCACTGGATGGAGCATGCACTGATCATAATAAAATTTTCGAACCTGTAGTAGATTTTGTAGAGTAGAGTTTGTGTTCATTTGGTGCCATCAATTGTGATACTTGTTATTCTCGTACACCTTGTGTGTACCCTGTCTTCGCTAGACGCAGTCCAGGAAAGAGCAATTCGATTAATCGTAGGTCTCGCTTTGACACGCTACCTAATCGAATCCTCATTGTAGTGTGGTTGGTGACTTTTACTTTTTTAGCGTTTTAGCGGTATTGGAGCGGAGCCTCTTCTTCTGAGCTAACCTCCATGGTTCCGTTCATCGAGCTTGTTGCCGTGGGACTCATTACCGTGCGAAGGTCTTCGGCCCCCCTCCCACAATTTTTTTCACGGGGCCCCTCTACATAAAGAATATACTGCCTATACTGGGTGAAAACGAAACTACCTGTCTACGGTGATATTTCAAATGGGTTTATAGATAGAAAAAAGATAGTGTTACCTCAATCTTATATTTAATTTTTTTTGTTATAGTCTCTCTTGTTTTGGAGTCGTTGGATCATGTTGTCGTGTTGTCAAATTTTGCCATAAAATAGGTACTGATAAGGCAAAACATTTAATTTGGTTATGGAAAATTATGAGGTATAGACATATTCCGCCGCTGTAAAATAAGTAAGTGTTATAGTTATTTCTATGTAAAAAGCTTGCTCAAGTTAGTCGAGATTGAGCAGGGGCCCCCCAGATGCCCGAGGCCCTTTCGGCACGCCACTAGTGGGACCGCAGTATTAAGAACCCAGCGGAGCGGTACGACTGCACCTTTGCTGGCTTTGCTCCCAGGGTGCCCAAGGCTTGTAACGAACTGATAAAGGTCTATCGAGTCTGCAAATATTAGCTGGTCTAAAGCTCGCATCAACAAACTTGCCCTGACCTAACCTCTGCCAGTAGCCGCGGTATGCTCTGGCTTCAGGCTTATGATGTTTGGCATGTTTTCAAAAATTTCGAGCGTCAATCATCACTTCTTGATTATGCGACTGTGACTGAAAAATGTTCTAAGATCTATTACGTGGCGCGAAGTTCAGCGGTTTGGCTGTGCACGTAAAGCAATTTGTCAACGTTCTCAGTAAATGCGGAATACCTATTAAAACACTTGTATATATAAATGGTTCTTAAAAAATGTGTCACATTTTGTAGACAAATGCGTATTCTTCGATACTCGTACTGCGATAAGCCGTATTTTCCCGATCATTCTATATAATTGAAGAGTGTGTCCTTCTGCAAGGCAATAAAGTCTGCTTTGGGGAAGGAGATACAAACAAAGCTGGGAGTATCTTGGGCATTATGTCTTCGTATGTCAACATGTTCGTTGTAGGCGAAGGGTAGAAAAGAAAATGGAGAAAAGAGCTGAATAAATCGCATCCAAATCGAATCAATCAACTTATAGCTCAGTTATTTTAACCGCAATTTGCTATAGAGGTGACGTCGGGTGAGAGGAGAGATGGCCTGTTGTTCGGATGTTTTTATTTTTTTGTATACTTAGATATTTTGTGCCATTGGCACTGCAAAAACAAATAGTACACAATATAACAGATCATCAAAAATTACCCTTTGGAGCGAAACCACGTAATATTAAAGGAACTAAATCGAATAGCAAGCTGTTTGCAATCAAGCCTTTATCTTTATTCATTGTATTGTTCGACTTAGGGCTGGTTTCTTAATGTCCAGTTAAAAGTGTCAGATAGGTAGCTGCCAGCATTTCTATGGATACAACTGTCAGATAAGATTTACGTGACTTCGTAAGTTTCACCTTCAATTGTTTAAACAATTTATCTGACAGATAACCGTTAACCTCCAGATAAATATTTAACTGGACATTGAGAAACAGGCCGTTATATAGTTGCTATTTCTAAGCTTTTATATGCGAGCTAAAGACTCTACGAGCAGGCACGTATTTGGGGGTGCTCAGTGATTTTGTGGTTCTTGGGATTTTAGGCCGGCGTCGTTTCGCGTTAAAGCTTGACGTTTCGCCACCACGAGTGGATGGCATCTTCAGAAGCTATTTCACTTCGGCGACTTCCAAAATACTGAGTATACCCAGTGGATATATACCTTATTGCTACTTGGGTATATACCGGGTATGCAGGGCGTCCCTGAATTTTCTTGACACGTGATATTTTCGTAAAAAAAAAATGTTCAAACGAAAACTGAGTGGAATGTTTGAGAATACTACAGGGTCCATCCTCAGAGTAACAAATGGACAGTTGCTACTCTGGTCTATCGCACCATTTCAGAGTAACAACTGAACTGAACCATGCTTTCAAAACTTTTTTTTGTACTTCAGCCCTTAAAACTCGCCCCCCAACTTTGTTTTTTTTTCAAATAGCACTTAATAGTTTTTCCTACACAAATTACTTCATTTAAAATCTTGCAGTACCTTTGATTTTATACCAAAAGCTATTTTTTCGTATAGTCATAAGCATAAAATAAATAAAACAAATAAAATAAGGATTTGTTTGAGGCGTAATATTTTCGTAAGAAAACAAAGATAAAAAAGAAAACTAAGTGGGCCTTCCAAGAGTACCGAATGATCTATCATCCCATGCTTTCTAAACATTTTTTTACTTCAATCCCTAAAACTTACCCCCCCCCCCTACTTTTTTCCAAATAGCACCTTACAGTATATCCTACATTAATGAGGTCACTATTTTATTTAATATATTGTAGTGCTTAGGACTTCATTCTAAAACCAATTTTTTTCGTAAAATCATTAACATGAGATAAATAAAATGAGCATTTGTTTGAGGGGTAATACATATTCTCGTAATAAAAAGCATAAAAAGGCATTTGTTTCGAAAGCATGTATTATTGGTCATTCTCTTAAAACCCCAATTATTTTTATTTTTATCCGTTCCTTTCGTCAAGCAAATTCTTACTTTATTTATATTATGCTTATGATTTTACGGAAAAAAATAAGTTTGCGTATCAAAGGTACTGCAAGATTTTAAATAATATAAGGACTTAATTTGTGTAGAAAAAACTATTTGGTGCTATTTGAAAAACAATAGATGAGGGTAAGTTTTAAGGGTTGAAGTCCAAAAGATGTTTTAAAAGCACGGTGTAATAGACCCTATAGTACATTCAAGAATTCCACTCAGATTTCTTTTAATTTTTTTTTTGTTACGAGGATTTATTTATTTATTTATCGTATGGCACACAACACACAATGTGATACTCTATATAACATTAAACGGTACAACATTTGGCAAGATGTAAACATAAAGAATATACAATTATATAGCACAAAGATATAAACATTAAAATATAAAATATACAAAATAGAAAGCATGGTTCACAGTTGAATGTCCAGATTATTAATATATTCAATTGAGTCTGGTGTCGCTGTCAGAAAATCGTTCGGGCGTCCTCCATATGCCCTCAGGCTGCAATGTTCCGTGATGTGGCGGATCGTCTGGCTTTCAGCACCGCAGTCACACTGCGGGGAGGGTGTTATGTTCCACTTGAAGAAAGCATCGGCACATCTGCCATGGCCGGTCCTGATGCGGTTAAGTGTTGACCATGTTTTACGTGGGAGTTCAAAGCCGGCTGGGGTAGTTGTTATGCACGGCATATTGTGAGCTTCCGGTTGGGCTGCCTGGGTCCATTTCCGTCTCCATTCTTTTATTGGGTTGAAGTCGGCGGCCGTCAGGATTTCGGCTGTCCTGATGGGGGGATTTCTTGAGCGCAGCCTGTTCCTTCTTGCGTCATCGAAATCTGAGTTTATTGGCAGTTGCGGATTCTGAACAACCTTTTTGTATTCTTTGACTAGTGCAGTGGATCTCCGCACCGCTGGAGGCGGTATATGGCTTAGAACTGGAAGCCAGTGGCTGGGTGTAGATCTAATTGTTCCCGAGATTAGGCGCATCGTATGGTTCAGTTGTACGTCGATCTTTTTTACATGTGGGCTGTTCAGCCAGACAGGGGCGCAATATTCTGCCGCAGAGTAAACAAGTCCCAGGGCTGAACACCGAAGCGTGGTGGCGTAGGACCCCCAGGTGGTGCCGCATAGTTTTTGTATAATATTATTTCTTGTTCTGAGTTTTGAAGCGGTCTTGGTTAGATGTTGTTTAAAGGATAAAGTTCTATCAAGAGTTACTCCTAGATATTTAGGGTACCGGTTGTGGTGCAGTTGCCTGTCGCCAAGGGACACGCTGAGTTCTCTATCGGCCATGCGGTTGTTTAAGTGGAAGCATGCCACCTCCGTCTTGCTTGCACTTGGTTGTAGTCTCCATTTGTGGAAGTATTTCCCAAGGGTGTTCAAGTCATCTGTGAGCGTTTCCTCCATTTCCTCCATTGATTTGCTTCTGATAGCTATTGCCCAATCATCAGCATAACCGAATTTTCTAGATTTTGTTGCGGGCATATCGGCAATGTAGCAGTTGAACAGGAGTGGCGCCAGGACTGAGCCTTGAGGCAGGCCATTATTGAGTTTCTTCCAGTCGCTCATTGAATTTCCCATGACGACCCGAAACAGTCTGTTGCTCAGCATATTATCGATAAGTCCCACAGTTGTTCTACAGGGTATTAGACGAAGGAGTTTGTAGAGCAGTCCTTGCTTCCAGACAGTGTCGTATGCTGCAGTTAGGTCTATGAAAGCGACGGATGTTTTTAGCTGCTTCTGATACCCAGCTTCTATGTATGTCGTAAGTGACAGGACTTGGTCAACACAGCTTCGTCCCGGTCTGAAGCCAGCCTGTTCAAATGGTATGCTCTCTAGGATTTTGGGGCTTATTCTGTTGTACAAAAGCCGTTCTAAGAGTTTATAGCTGGCGCTTAAAAGCGCGATGGGACGGAAGCTCTCCGGTCTGTCGTTTGGCTTTCCCGGTTTTAATATTGCTATTATCTTAGTTTGTTTAAATAAGCGCGGGATGGTTCCTGTGTTGAGAATATTGGTGAAGAACTTGGCCATCCAGACACGAGCATTTTTTCCTAGGTTTATTAGAAATTCCGGGTGAATACCATCGAACCCTGGAGCTTTGCCTGGTTTGATATCCTTCAGTGCCCTAGCGATGTCCTCATGAGTGAAGGGCTGGGAGTATTCTGATTGTAAGGCAGTAGCAGCTTTCAGGTGTTTAAGCTCCCTCTTGACTTGCGTGGAGTGTTCTCGGTCTGCAGGTGCTCTAGAAGTTGAGACAATATGAGACGCAGCGGCATTTGGCGTCACGGCAGGGTTTTCACGGATCGGCACTTGTCCGCTGCCCAGTTTTCGCAATAATGACCATGCCTTCCTGCTGGATTGTTTGAAGTCCATAGTCTCGACAGTTTCGGTCCACTTTCGTCTGCGTGCCGCATCCAGGCTTTGAAGAAGTTCTCCCGCTATTTCCTGATCACCACTCTCAAGGAACTCTTGGTATAGGAGATCGCTTGTATTACTCCAGCCTGGGATATATTCCTTTCGGTAGCCTCTTGGAATGGTCTTCTTGGCTATGCTCTTTACCAGGCCAACAAATCGTTCGTAGTTTGCGCTCGTTGGAGAGATAAATCTGAGACATTTATCAAGCTCAGTGGTAAAAACGGGCCATTTGGCTTTATTAAAATTCCAGCGTGGTCGGGGAATAGATGACACCAGAGGGACCTGGGTGCCAATCTCGACGAGGACAGGTCGGTGCTGACTATGTGGGAAATCAGAGAGCACTTTTCGTAAGGTCGCTAGTGGCAGGTCGTTTTCATCTTTCGAAACAAAGCAGAGGTCGGGATTGTACTCCCTTTGCCAAGCAGCAGATCTGAAAGTTCCTCGATCTTTCCCATCGAACACCAAGTGTAAGTTGTGATCCTCGGCCCAGCCGGTTAGGAGGTCGCCATTCATGTCGTTGGTCTGGTACTTCCATTCCTGGTGATGGCTGTTGAAGTCGCCGATGTATACTGCCGGGTGGTCACGTTGTTGCAGAATGCCCTGGGGCCATGGAATGTTTGGGGGCTTGTAAACATTTGTGACTGTTATCTCTCCTATCTGGGCAGTGATTGTGTGAATGTTATTGGTGGAGGATTTGTCTATCAGGATTGCATTCTCGATAGAGCTACGTACATAGGTGGCAATACCGTATGCTCGGTCATAAGTTGCTGCTAGGGTTTCATAGCCCGATATCATACCTCTAGCACGGAGATCTGTTTCATCCCTCAAGTGAGTTTCCTGGACGACAACCAGGTCAATATCGTTTTCCTGTAGAAGTTTTGATAAATATTGGCATTTGGCTCTGCTTATGCCTTCAATGTTTAACTGGCAAATTCGGACTGAGGGTCCGATGTTTCTAGTCTTTTGGTTCTGAGAAGGACCGTAGGTTTTTGTATGATTAGCCATTGTGATGTGTAATAGCCAGGAGATCGGGAAGATAGTCTGGCTGCCAGTATTGCTAGTTCATTTAGCGTTACCCAGGGTGCACGTGTAGTGTTCTACTACGGACGCGAACTAGCTCTACACCCCTGTTACGAGGATACCTCGTGTCAAGGAAATTCAGGGACACCCTCTATACCCAAATATATTACTTTTTTCGTTAATGGTACTGTTATTAACTATAAGACTATAAAAAACAGTTATTATCACACATTCAGTCTGAAAATCAAATGTGACAATGGATCGGAGTAAAAAATTGCAAAATAAAATGAGGTAGAAGCTATAAACAAACATATAGTTGGAACAACAGCCGAATACAACAGAAAAGAACAGAAAACAGCTAACAAGAACAGAATGTAAGCAGATAACAACTGAAAACGATAGAAAACGACCAAATACAACAGAATAGAACAGAAAGCAGCACATAACCACAGAAAGCAAGCAGATAACAGCGCTAAACAATAGAAAACGACTAAACACAGCCGAGTATAACAGAAAAGAACAGAAAACGGCTCAAAACAACAGAAAGCAAGCAGATAACAACTATAAACCGTAGAAACCGACCAAACAAAACCGAATAGAGTCAAAACTAGCTCAAAACGACAGAAAGCAAGCAGATAACAGCGGGAAACAATAAAAAACGACTAAACACAGCCGAATACAACACAAAAGAACAGAAAACAGCTAAAAACAACAGAATGTAAGCAGATAATAGCTGTAAAATATGGAAAACGATCAAATACAACCGAATAGAACAGAAAACAGCCCATAACAACAGAAAGCAAGCAGATAACAGCGCTAAACGTTAGAAAACGACTAAACACAGCCGAATACAACGGAAAAGAACAGAAAACGGCTCAAAACAAGAGTAAGCAAGCAGATAACAACTGTAAACTGTAGAAAACGACCAAATACAACCAAATAGAGTCAAAACTAGCTCAAAACGACAGAAAGCAAGCAGATATCAGCGGGAAACAATAGAAAACGACTAAACACAGCCGAATACAACACAGAAGAACAGAAAACAGCTAAAAACAACAGAAAGTAAGCAGATAATAGCTGTAAAATATGGAAAACGATCAAATACAACCGAATAGAACAGAAAACAGCCCATAACAACATTGAAATAGGCAATAGGTATACATATACCCTACTTCTTGTGGGCACATACCGGATATGTACCGGGTATATACCCACATTCTATTTATCTACTCGTCGGGTATTTACCCACCGCCCATCACTGATTCTGTACGAGTAGTTTTAAGCGACACATGGATGGTTTTGGAGGTCACAGCAACCACCGTGCCCCACTGATTGTTTTTTAAAAAAATAACCCATCAGTGACTATTATCTGCTGTAAGCAATTAAATAGGCAAAAAGACCCTGCGGCTACGAATCATGTCCACGAAACGAGAAACGAAGTCCATGAATTTCTAACCGAGCAGCGGAGTGGATTTGTGGCACGTATATTCGTCGTCAAAGAAACGAAATTGCTTAGAGTATCCAGAGTTCTGGAGGCATTGTTTGTGAAAAAAGTGAATGATGAATGTTTATGCTGATGCCATGCCATGGAGACGAGGAACAACAAATTGCAGGGTCTATCAGGAGATACTTCAGATCCAATGGTCAATGGTCAACGTGCATGCAAAGCCTATAGGTCCTACAGAGCAGGGCATTCTGCATGAGCATAATCACTGACGCACCATGATATGTTTCCAAAAAGTAACTAAGTAATAGGGTACTTGCAGAAAAAAATATTATGTCGTTTACGCGTTCCTTAGAGCCTAGTAAACATGACAAAATCACTTGTTTGGTTTTTTTGGAAGCGGCTGTGAGAGATATTCCAAAAATTATTTCAAACGCCAGAAAATGCCACGCAAACAACCTCTGACGTCAGTGATATCCTATAGTGATGGGATGTAAAGCATTGATATTCGATATCGATAGCCAGTGCTAACCTAACATTTTGACATTGATCATTATAACCACAAAACACAGTCACACACAAAAGTACAAAAGTCAAAAGAATAAAAGTTAGGCTAGATTACTAATTTACTTTGTAGGGATGGGCTTGAATTAGATTCTATCTTTGGATTAATTCATAATGGGATGCGCCGAAATAAAATGATGGCTTCGATTAGTTGCGAATCTCGGTCACAAACAGGATGAACTGTGATACCTATCAGATATAAAAATGTATTGCAACGAAAATGCCAGTGGGTTAATTGCCTGTTTCAAATATGTTTAAGTATCAATAAATTGAGTCGCATTGTTAAAGAATTCAGATCATCTCTAGTTTGCAATTGAGTCTCACTGACTTGCGCTGTAGCAGTATCGATTGTCGATATCGATAAGATATCTGTGACGTTAGCCCTTGTTTTAAGTCACGTGGAAAAATTTGAATATATCCTTATTTTATTTTGCAAATATCTTTTTTTGGCCGTCAGTAAAATCATGTTTTTTGTTTCTTACTGCTTCTTGATATGGTTTTCTTTACGCTACGTATACTCCTGAGACGATTTTACGACCTCTGCAAGTACCCTATCATCATCGTACCTGAAAATTAGCCTTTTGGAGAAAATTACCGAGTGCTAAGTGACTATGTCTGGCTGTACCCTCCAGCCACCGCACCTGTTCCTTTTTGTTCCTCTTGGGCTAGAAAGCCTTTCTCCATGCAGTCTTCACGAGCTGAAGCTTATATATCTTTAACTGGGAGTGAATCACTAGATTGGAACGATAAGTATATAAATACATCGTATGCCCAAAAGGCCTGCACTATCCTAGATGAGTCAATCGGCGATTTATAGTATCCGAGTTGCGTTGTTATGGTTACCAGCACCAAGATAAAATGCTCTTCTCAAGACCTGGCTGCCATTTGTTTGGTTCTGTGCTGTGCAACAGGTGAAAAAATTATCGAAGTACGCTAACGAAAGAGATCGAAGCGATGGACACAAGAAATCCAGGGTTGAATTTGCAAGTGAGTACGGTAGAAATAACTAGAGATGTTGCGGTAGTTCCACATCCTACATACGAAGTTTCAGAAAAGTTTGGAAACCATTGATTATTACGTAAAATATTCAAGATATTGGGGTTCGGGGGACGTTTTAAACAAGAGGTTTAGGGCGACTGGTTGAATTATATAGAATTATTGATTAAGTTTCGCCGCACTAAAGGGCATTATTTCAAATCGAGCTCGCTGTATATTATTGGATATTAGAAATTCTTCGTTAAGCAAAAATTATAGGTGGCACAATAAATTACATAGTTTGGTAACGATCGCACTGAAGGTCATAGCTTATTTGACGGAGCGGGGGGCATGGAAAATTGGTCAAGTATGAAGCAGCAATTGTCATGGCCCCCATGCCTTCCCCCCATTTCAACCACCAGTAAACGATCGAAAGTTTGGTAAAATAAACAAATTATCTAAAATAAGTCGAATAAAACTTTTTAGGGTTCTTAATTGTTTACTAATTAGTGTAGACTAATCAGTCAAAACATTAATTATATACGGTTCGTTTACAAGTCGTGACGCTTCAAAGAAGCGTTGTTCTTAAACGGAGCACCTTGTATATTATTGGATACTTAACTCAATACTTTTTTGAAATCATAAATTGTATCCAAAGAAATCCATTTAATTTAGGTTTCCGAGATATTCAGCTTTTGAGATGACAAATAAACTGTATTAGGTACTAATAGTTAGTTATTTCTATAATAGAACTATTAACCATAGTGGCGCATTGTTGAAAATCATGTAAAAATTAGAAAATTTAGCGTATACAGCAAATCGGTACCCCTAACTTTTTCAAAAATGACAGCCAAAAAACTCCGAAGATATAATGGTGAAAAAAGAAGAACATTTCATAATTTTACGAGGGTTGCTCTATACCTCCGTCAATCCACCAGTACACAGACAGCTGTTTCACGATTATTTGCGATCATCAGTGCGCCATAGGTCGATTGACGGAATTAGAGAGCATCAGGTTGTCATGTTAACAAAACATGTAAAACATGTGTTAGCAAAAGGCAGAAAGTTCTGCCGGTGCGCCATCTAGTACCCGAAGAGAAACGCTACTAGCAGCAGTAAACTCTTTGGTGGGACGACAAGGCTCGTCCGCTTTTAGCCACCAGAGGCACGGGTTCTGTACGCAGCAGCGTATGAAAGCCGATATACGAGGGTTGCTCTATACATACTGCTGTTAGTAGCGTTTCTCTTTGGTTGCCGTTACCTTCGGGTACTAGATGGCGCACCGGCAGAACTTTGTGCCTTTTGCTAATTTCATAATTTTATTTGTTATTAGTTTCAAACTACGCTCCATGCACTGCTACACAATGTGTTGATCTTGCAGAGAAACCATCTATCATTTTATTCAACTCAGCTTCACTAACAGACTGACAGACAGTTCGCTGCCCCAGTTCATCAAAATCACGTGGTATATATCTTTGTTTTACAGATAACCCCAAAGTAATTAAGAGGCATAAAGTAGGGAGATCTGGAAGCTTAATCAATAATTTGTTCCTCGTCTTTTTGCGAAAAACTTGATTCAAATATATTGTACCTCGCGACCATAATGTGTAGGCGCCTAATCATGCTAAAACGATATCGATTAACTCTTCATCCACAGCTTTATGAATCGTAGGCGCAATGACATCGGCTTTTTGGCTCAATTTTCTATTGAGTCAGGACGTCAAAAGCAATTGATTGACACTCCTCTTCATTTCGACCGATTTGGTTAGGGATCTAGTTCGAATCAGAACGTCAAGCCGAGTCGAACGAACATTTTTGGCGACCTTAAAGTACCTAATAAACTTTTTATCTTCCATCTGCGCCAAAAACGCATTACTAATTTTTGAATCAGCTCATCAGAATACATATAAATTTCCTCCCTCACAGTTGTACCACAGCATAGTAAACAACCAGCACAATACCTCAGGTTGGCGGCAATTACACGCGCGTCCCCACTTTTGGATGATTTTTTTATAGGGATGCTAACGATATTTCGATACTTGTACTTCTGCACTAATATCGAGTATTTTTATCTTAGATACTTTTTGAGCGATTCCAAGCTGGTATCGATACTTTTGTAGGGGTATCGGTATCGAAAATAATTATGCAATTATTGGGGGGTGTAATCATTCTCTGTATGAACCAAACGCGCCTATTTGGCTAAAAAATATCGAGTTGGTACCGGTATCGATATTTCCATTTTCGCATCTCTACCCAAACTTCACAGCCGTAAAATCATCCATAAATCCTCCCAAGGTCAAATTTTCTGGGGACCATTTTTATATAGGAAATCCTCATAGATATTGTTTACTATGCTGTGGTTGTACCCTAAAGATCCGAAACAGTTGAATTTGTACAACCTGACAAGGGTAACAAGAGCCGTGAGAAATATGAAATAGACAAGGATAGCAAGAGATGAGAGGATATGAAATAACGTGTGCGTGTGAGACAGCGGCGAAATTCCCAAGTCTCTTGCTACACTTGTCAGGCTGTACATTGATAATATTGTTACGTATAGTTTTTGCTCACAATTTAGAGAAGAATTGAGTTATCTAATAATATACAAGGTTTTCCATAAAAACCACTGTATAATTTAAAGAAGCATTGCTCAGTACATACTTAAAAGCCTTGAAACTATCCTTAAAAGCTTTTTCGAAACAAATTTGACAATGATTTAAGGTACATACACAGACAAATATACATACATGAATATATCTAACCCTATATACAATCAAAATGTACAAATTGTTATCCGATACTGGATAAGTCAAAGATCAGACCGTAATGAGTTATACAAAATAATTGATAAAATGATGTCGGATTCACCATTTTCAAGAGACACACTCGCACGTAAAGTTTTACATGCTTTATCGAAATTTCGGGCAAATGTTTGGATGTAATGTTGTTAAAAAATGCGATGGTATTAGGTGCGGCTGATACTGTTTCTAAGGTACGTTTAACTTAAATTTTACCATTAATACCTAAATAAACATACATGTACATATGTTTAATAGCAATATATCGCTGTAGTTTTATGTTTTCCATAAAAACCACTGTACAATTTAAAGAAGCATTGCTCAGTACATACTTAAAAGCCTTGAAACTATCCTTAAAACCTTTTTCGAAACAAATTTGACAATGATTTAAGGTACATACACAGACAAATATACATACATGAATATATCTAACCCTATATACAATCAAAATGTATAAATTGTTATCCGATACTGGATAAGTCAAAGTTCAGACCGTAATGAGTTATACAAAATAATTGATAAAATGATGTCGGATTCACCATTTTCAAGAGACACACTCGCACGTAAAGTTTTACATGCTTTATCGAAATTTCGGGCAAATGTTTGGATGTAATGTTGTTAAAAAATGCGATGGTATTAGGTGCGGCTGATACTGTTTCTAAGGTACGTTTAACTTAAATTTTACCATTAATAAATAAACATACATGTACATATGTTTAATAGCAATATATCGCTGTAGTTTGTAGTTAAGACGTGTAGGCAAATTAACATCTTTTTGAATATTCCATCATGCCCTGTTTAGGCTATTCTAATAATTGGTGTTCTTCTGACCACGTATTTAATAATATTGTATATACTCCCAGATGTTTAATCTCTGTTCTGTCTGTGCAGGAAAGTGGCGGGTTTAAGGCAGAAGGCATAAACAGAGCTTTTTATTCATGGGCCCAGTTTTGTTAATATACATAGGAACTTCATTATTTGTATTTGTATTCTGCATATTATTTACAAATACTAGAAGAATCATCTATGATTAGGAATTATTATTGCTTTAGTTTCAATTTCATATAAGCAATAATAACAAAGTAATTATTATTCCAAATAAAACGGGAAACATATAATAAATTGTTAATATAAAGTCTATTTTAGTTTTTTAACTTCACCGACAAAGGAGGGGTCAGTTATTAGAATCGGCCCATTTTCGCAAATTTTATGACAATCAAAGTACTTTCCAAGGTAAAATTACCTACTGACTCATTTTCTGAAAAGAAAATGCTATGTTATATTATTATAAAGTAAGTATACCAACAGATAGAGATCAAAAACTTTTGTGATAGTTACTGCCATTTTAAGGTTCGAAAATTTGTTACCCGTTTTCGACATAGGAAAATGTGGTTTTTATCGTGGTAGCATTATAACTCCACGTTATAATATAATTTATTGAGTTACCCCCACACCCACCCCTTTTTTATCATCGCAGCGGAACCAAAGAATAAATTTTTGTTTCTAACTTTTTCATAGTGACCAAGTTAAAAGAAAATCGGAACTCTTTGGTTTTTTGATGTTCATCTGTGTGTGTCTGTCTGTTTGTGTCCGTGATTTCGTTCTCCAACCATTACTCAAAAACGCCTAAAGCGATTGCTCCAAAATTTGGCCAACGTGAATTAATAAAGGTCCTTGCGAGTTGAAAAGGTTTTGGTGCCTATCGGACAATGCGGAAAGGGGGGTTGAAAGGGTGGAAGGTGCATAAAAAATGTAATAAAACTTATAAATTTGATAGCAGCAGTTGAAAGAGAATGTGTCATTATGTCTAAAATGATATATCACACGTTAATTTTTTCTGAAATGGACGGTAAAAAAATTAAATAAAATGAAACACTCAAATGTCATAAACTGCTGTATTTGTGCACTGAATTGTTTGATATTAGGCGGTCGTGAATAACTGATGTCTACCTCCAAATAATATTACTATTCGACTGCACTTTTAAGGGTTAAAGGGAGTGGGGGTTACAAATTTTGTCGATTGTAGTAGTAATAGTAGTGATAGGGCAAGTAGGCAACCTTTGGCCCTTCTTGCCAACCCCACTGATCCAACATTTTTGCCGATACGTTAAAGTTTTAGTTTCACACGGCACTCAGAAAAACTGTCTATTACACTGTTTGTAACCACAAACTCTAAATAATGAAACAAAGATGGAAACGTCACGATCCTCCAAAATATATCACTAAAGCGGATCAATTTATTCTTTAAACCTGGGATGAAGAATCCAGAATACGTCTCTATCAGAGAGTTAGAGCACTTTCTGGATAATATTATTATACACCGTGTCCCAAGACCAAATCCCGAAAATTTTAAGAGATGATTTCTGGCACTGTCTTATGTTATAATATGTTTAAATTATATGTTTATTCTGAACAGCTAAAAGGTAGAAATGCCCTTAATTATCGCGAAATGGTTAATGTGTAGCCGCCTATTCGTATACTTTACTATCCCACGACCATGTGGTAGTTGATGTAAACAATCGACAAAAACATTAGAAAAGACCTGTTAGCGTAACTTTACTAAACGATTTTCGTCCTTTTTTGCTGAAAATCACTGTGTTTTCAGCAAAAAAGGAGTGTTTAGAAATTCCGTGTTTTTACCGGGAAGTGAAAATGAACTAAGGTGGGTCACACACGTTTCAATCATCTTTGAGACAAAGCTTCAAACGTTGATTTCTCTGTAACAAATGCGAACTTAAGAATAATTCCTCTTGATGATGGCTTCACATTTTGAAACCTAAGCGCGATTTCTTTTTTCGAAATTGACCTGGGACACGGTGTATACTAAATTCTCAGCCTTAAATAATACAAAAACGCTATTTTACTTCTGGAAGTCGCCAGAATGATATTTTAGTTCTTATTGTTCATTGTTATCTATGTATATTACGTGTACAAATACTCCAAATTGGCATTTAATTGGTTTATAGTCAGCCATCGATCAAATAAACAAATATAATGATAAAGTACTTTTTCGGAGTAAACGTTTGGCAGTTTGGCTACTAATTTCATAAGGGTCTCTTGCCGGTCCAGTCAGCAATGTGGTCAGCAATGTCTGTTTTGTTGCCCGTTGAATTGTCATTGCTGTTAGTAATCCTTTAAACCAATATATACAGTCTTCAAATGCCTGTATGACTTCCAGAAAATGTGAGAAAAGAAAGACAAAATGGACAAAATTATAAAAATTATTCGACAACTCAGAAGTAATACATACGATGATCTAGTGGCTTTTATGTATCAACCCAAAGATCCATCCAGCTTAGGAGTTATTCGATTTCTATTCGGTGAGTAGCTGATATGATCTACCATATCATATTATATCTATCCTTGGAATTTCGTACATATGCTATTGGGAGAATTATTTTGACTGTCATTATATGCCTAAATGCCCCGTGTGGGGGCGGGTTAGAATATCTCCCATCGTATATCCTGCGTGTCGTAAAAGGCGAGTAAAAGGAACCGAACTACTGTCGCTATAAACAGTAACAGTAACCTCTTCTCAACCAACAGCTTTGGGTGGACGAGTTGAGAAGAGTCAGGACACCTTCTTGTCCTTGGGGTGAGAAATTGCCCCTAAAGGCGGATGAATCAGTAGGTACCATCTGGTCAACGGCATGAGGATGCAGAAAGCAAATGGGAAACTACTGCATTAAAGATCTTAAAGATATCCCAAGAGAAACTCTTAAAATGAGTAAACGCATTTTACGAGTTCACAACGTGTCTGTCAAGACATTGTGACTATGACGACGATATGCCTAACTAAAAGTACCAAGATTAAGACATCATAGTAAGACATTTTGTATCATGTATATAAAGAGTCCGACAATAAATTAAAATTTGTACATACATTGTACATACAAATATTAAGCTGGATTCTTTTCATATAATTTTTTAGGATTCCTGATGCTGTGCGATCTTCCAGAAGAAAGGGGAGGTTCTGATATTGACATACGATGGGGAAATCCGAAAGATTGTCACTTCCCTTTGTTCCCAATTATGATAATTCCCACTTATCCTTGGATGTGTTTAATGTATTTTGTGATGTTGGTAGGTAAGTTTTTACACGCAACCATGGAGCAACCAGTATTGTGTCATACTAATAAATGAATGCCTATATCCAACAAAATAAATGTTGAAAATCTGAGAAATCTCCTCGAAAAAAGCAATAGTTCTCCAAAAGCGAAAAATTTACTCTTGCGCCCATTCCTTTAGTTTCTGAGGACTTGATCGATCCAGGATACAGTTTTCTGGGATTTCTAATCTGCTCGTTTTAATAATAGCTATGTTTGGTGTATCTGTTACGCTCAATACCCGAATTCGGGCAATGCCCGCAAAAAATACGCAGAACTAGTTTTGAGCAAGGAATATTTACCAAACCCGAAATATGAATTTTATACGGCTATTGAGCATTACCAAATAGGCAGAACTAGTTTTGCGCATCTTGAAATACCCAGAACTAGTTTTGCCCAACTTGAAATGCACAGGACTAGTTCTGTATATTTTCTGAATGACCAGCACAAATTCTGCTTCTTCCATTTAATCAGCGCAAGCGACGGACTTAATAAATATATAGTTGGAGAAGTTAAATATATTTTAGTGAATACCAACAAATAATAAATCGCCAACTGAGGCTGGTTTAAACTTTTTATTTGATTGTGTGAGCATCAAATTGGCTTCTGCTTCTAAACCTCTTTTTGCTTTTTCACGATTCGTCCTTATATTGCAGGAACATTGGCAAAGAAACCTAACCTAAACGATAGGTTTTTGCTGGTTTTTGACACACAATGCATAACGAATGTTCACTTTAGTTGTCATTCCGTACCATAGAACTAGTACTGTACATTTAAAGTTGCGCAAAATTAGTTCTGTGCATTTCAAGATGTGCAAAACTAGTTCTGCCTATTTGGTAATGCTCAATAGCCCTATAAAATTAATCTTTCGGGTTTGGGAAATATTCCTTGCTCAAAACTAGTTCTGCGTATTTTTTTCGGGCATTGCCCGAATTCGGCTATTGAGTGTAACATATCTAATGTGAATTCAGCTATAAAATATTATCTGTCCAATATTTACTACGCAGAGGCTTTTGCTAGATGACAAGTCCCACCCCTGCTTAAAAGGCATTGTAATCCAATTCACGTCCAGAAAAAAAATCATCTTGATTGCCGCTTTAAAGGCTCAAGTGCGAAATACAGAATGAACAGCAAAAAATTCACTATCAGTCAAAACTGATTCCAGTAATGGAATCATTCACAAAAAATATATTTTATTTGGAAGGTTATGTGTCTTTGTTAATGTACGGTGGTTATGTACAGCTGATATGTTGTAGATAATGCAGTTATATTCTCCAAAATTGGGACATTAGGGGTGGAGTAACTTCTTCTTTAGTACCGTCTCCTTAGCGGAGGTTGGCGACCATCATTTGGAACTCTTCTCTGTCTTGGGCTAAACGAATGATTGTGCAGGCCGCTCTTATATTAAACCACTGCCGTAAATTCCTAAAGCCAGGAGCAGGCACGTATCCAGAATTTGGTTTTGGGGGGGTCCAGATTATGGGTGTCACTTGGTTGACACTTCGGGGGGGTCCAGATTACAGTTGCCGGGTCCGGACCCCCTGGACCTCCCCTAAATACGTGCCTGGCCAGGAGAACCTTTTACACCCGATCCCTCGTCGATCTTTCCCTCAACGATCAGCTGTAAAAAATCGTACTTGCTGTTTATAGAAATATGGCCAAAATATGCTGCTTTTCTTCGTTTTATTGTTGTCAAGTATTCTTGTTCTTTATTATTTTAACGTATGTTGCAAAAGTTGTGAGAATTTTTTTCAAAACTCGGGAGGTAGTTTCAGCGTTGGAAACAATTCAGAAATCGTTACCATGGTAACCAGTCAACATCTAAACGTAACAATAAAACCATTTTGGTTGTGATATAAGTTGTAAAATGTCGTACAAATTAGATATTCGAAGAGTATTTACAGTCTAGTTGGACGACTTGAAAAAAAAGAAATAGTTCGCCTATATTAAGATCAAAATATTTCTGTTGCCATAATTTATCGAGCGATCCGTGAATGCGAAGAAGGTATTCCCTGTATAAATTTACCAGACAGTGGACGTCCAAGAGCGTTGAACGCTGCTACAGTTTAAAGAATGGTCAACAGAAGTGAACATGGAGTTGGAACTTCAACAAGAAAACTTGGACGCATTTTTCACGTCAATGCTAGCACAATCTGTAGAGAAATGAAGAAAAATAACTTAAAATTCCGAAACAGAAGAAAATGTACACAGTATTCCCCAAATCAGTTAGAAAGAATTCCTCAATGCTGTGGCAATTTACGTCGTACTCATTGTGCTGGCAACAAAAGTTATTCTTGACGATGAAAAGTATTTAACATTTTCGAACTCAGAAGTCAAAGGTAATGATGGTTCTTATACAAGAGACTTTGAAGCCTCTCCAGATAATGTAAAATTTAAACGAGAAGGAAAGTTTGAAAACAAAGTGTGGTGCGCTATATCAGACAACGGTATTTCACAGCCGTACGTTGGACGAGTTAGGGCCGAAGCGGTTACCGCAGAAGTCTATACTCAAAGATGTCTGCCTAAACTACTCAATTTTATTAATACCCACCATGCTAATGACAATATAATGTTTTGGCCAGATCTGGCTAAAAGTCATTATGCTTTGCGTATGAGAAACTGGCTAGAACAACACGGAATACCTTTTGTACCACGAAACGGCAACCCTCCCAATCTTCCTCAAGCAAGACCTATCGAAACTCTTTGGGCTTAACCCTAGGGCTCAAGTGAGTGCCAAAGTTTGTAACAATGGCTGGGAAGCGCAAAACGAACAACAGTTAAGAAGAAGAATAATGCTAAAGATTAGAGAAATTGATTTAGAATCTGTTCAAAACCTAATGAGGAACATTAAGAGGAAATTGCGAGCCGTGAAAGATCATGGCCCATTAGCAGTACTTTAATATCATTTTTACATTAACAATTATTGTTATTATTTGTTGTTCTTGTTACAGTTCAAATATAATATTGTGAGATATTTTTTTTAATTTTTTGAAAAACTTCTCAAAACTTTTGCAATATACTTTATTCTAGTACCCTACTGTTTGTTACGCGTTTGGTCTATGATGTCCTTAACATGCGTCTGTATAGCCACATCTCAAAAGAATTCAAAAGTGACACGGTCCGTGTTCATCCCTCAACTCCGAATAATAATGCGGCCATCACCTACATTGCATTCTTTTCTTGCCATCGAGTAGTCAGATTTAAATCTCTCGCAATTTTCACTTCTGCTTTTAATATGTCCTTCAGGATCCCATTTACCATGTAGACAGCACCCCAAATATTTAAATCTCCTTACTCTTTCTAAGTCCTGGTTTTCTATTTCTATTCTCACATTATCGATATTCAATCTGGTGATGACTATAAATTATCTTTTATTTATGTAGATTTTGAGATCATGGCTTTTACTATGACAGTAATATATTATAATTATACACTTTCAGGGGCAACTGGGATCATGCTGGGCTACAAATTCAGGTTAAGCACGTTACTATTTGGAATTCCATACTGGTACATACTACTTCTGGACAAATCCTACTGGAATAACCATAGCTATCTTTATGGAATTGTAACAATTCTACTAGTAGGATCTTCTGCCAATCACTATTTGTAGGTACAATAGATACTACTAAATACTTAATGTTGAGCGCACTTTGAACAGCAGTATTTGCAGAACAAATGTTATTTTATTTAAACCATATTATAGACTACGAGGGTTGCTCTTTATCTCCGTCAATCCACCAGTACGCAGACAGCTGTTTCACGCTTATTAGCGATCATCAGTGCGCCATAGGTCGATTGACGGAAATAGAGAGCATCAATTTTTCCATGTTTACTAAACATGTGAAACATGTGAGAGCAGACAGAAAGAATTCTGCCGGTGCGCCATCTGGTATCCAAAGGTGACGGCAACCAAAGAAAGTCACTGCTAAAACAGCAGCATACTTCTTGGTGGAACGCCACGACGCGTCCTCTTTGAGCCACCAGAGAAGTGCGGGTTCTATATGCCGCTGCATATTAAACCCGATATACGAGGGTTGCTCTATATGGGAAAATTGATGCTCTCTATTTCCGTGGCGCACTAATGATCGCTAACAAGCGTGAAGCAGCTGTCTGCGTACTGCTGGATTGACGGAGATATAGAGCAACCCTCGTATATCGGCTTTAATATGCAGCGGCATATAGAACGCGCTTCTCTGGTGGCTCAAAGAGGACGCGCCGTGGCGTTCCACCAAGAAGTATGCTGCTGTTTTAGCAGTGACTTTCTTTGGTTGCCGTTACCTTCGGGTACCAGATGGCGCACCGGCAGAATTCTTTCTGTCTGCTCTCACATATTATAGACTGTTTATATGTTATCGTTATGATGCGAAATAGGTCATTGTGCATATTCTGCAGATTACCGGCGATTTAATTCAAGTAGCAGGTTTCCTTATTGTTCAATAAGTTGATAACATTGAGTTACGCTATTGGACAAAAGTGAAACAACTTTTTTTGATAAAAGGAATATTCAAAATAAAACTATCGACTGCGAAAATTAAAATTCGTATAGTTTAAGGGTTCAAGTCACAGATGAAATGATCAACAAATTAGTATGCAACAATTTATTCCGACAAAACGTTTATTTGTTAGCTTGACAAAAGTCAAACAACCTTCAATTGAACGATTTTTTATTTCATTCAACAACTTTAAAATTACAAAATTGGTACACAGTTAGAGGTTTTTAAAATATAAAGATGGGTCCCTAATAAAATTAATAGGGCATCCATTGTAAGCTATTACTGTTTGACAACGAAGTCACATTGAAGAAACTAAATTTTGGGTAGTTACACTCGGTATATTCGCCCATACTTCATTAATCTTACCATCAAGGATTGTTTATTTAGAATGTTTGTAGTCCGAATTCTACGTTCAACCTCTTCCCAAAGGTTCTAAATAGGAATGAGGCGTGGTGATTGTGATGACCACTGAACAACCTGGATATGTTTCTCCTAAAACCACTCCCGAACAAGGCGATATGAATGTTTCGATCAATGTCTTGCCAGAAAACTGTTTGGAAATCGCATTTTGACAGGTTTCTTTCAGAAAGGCGTTTGCGAA
Organism: Callosobruchus maculatus; assembly: GCA_951848785.1. Taxonomy (NCBI): domain Eukaryota; kingdom Metazoa; phylum Arthropoda; class Insecta; order Coleoptera; family Chrysomelidae; genus Callosobruchus; species Callosobruchus maculatus. Next base: position 17,253,248 of record CATOUR010000032.1, read on the forward strand.
CATTTCCTAACCTCCGTGTAGATTCGTTTTCCTTTGGGTATATTTATTTCTGCAAACAGGACGTATTAACCTTGGTTTGTAGAATGTTGCCTTTAAACATACTTTTCTCGTAAATCCTATTGTATTAAATCTGAGAATTGTTTCACTTTTGTCGCACTAAAGAAGTATATTGTTGAAATAAATGAATACCTTCAATTGTTAACGTATGAATGCTTGATTTTATCATGAAAGTTACTTCACTTTCTTCCGATTTTGTATATTTAAAGAACAGTTAAATATCTGCTCCCTTAGAAGGTATTTTTCATTTTTTTACTTTTTGATGTCATGCCCCTTCTTTAAACATAAACAAAAGCTTGCGTTTCTTTCTAGAGAGTCAGAAAGTCCTTGATTCCATATATTGCTCTAACTGACTCCTAAGTTTTGGAACTAATGTTGTAAACTCACGCAAATCTATCTATGTTTGTACCTAACTGTATTCAAATTTGAGTTATACGTTATATGACGTCAATTTTGTACATACAAGTCGATATCCTTTTCTTCAAATGGTGAACAAAGTTTGAGCTTACTGTGGTTCTAAATTTTATTTTCATTCAATGCAAACTGATTACATTTGTGACAACTTTCACCGAGCTGCAGCTTTCAGAAATCTTAAGACAACGTTAACAGTACCTTAGTATATTGAATATCAAATTCCTCTTAAGTCAAAACATAAACAGTCCTGATATGTGTTTATAAAGGTTATGTATTGCACAACAATTTTTGGTTAATTTATTTGTTATTTTATATTCATTCAAAATAATTCATTTCTCTTGTTTTTAGTTCATTAGATGGATACCTCAATGAAACGAAAAAGAACAGACACGTTCCTTACTGGAATTATTTCATTCTGAAGTACCAATTCTTCATGCTATACTTTTTAGCTGGACTGAAAAAAACGGACATGGAATGGTTGGACGGTTATTCCATGGAGTCTTTGGGAAACCATTGGGTATTCCTACCTTTCAGGTAAATCACTTACATCTGCATATTTATCACACAGGCATTGCCTTGTGAAGCAGGCACTACCGTTAAATAGCAAAAAATATAATGATGGCATTTTTCAGAGGTCAAACGTCTCCTTTTTTTCCTTTTATTTGACTAAACAATTACCCGTTCGAAATATGGTGAAAGCGATTATAGAAATATGCACACACTCCCGCCAGTTTTCGAAATAATCTGAATGCCGTGAGTCTTTTAAGCATCTATGTTTATACATTTGTAATGTATGCCTTTACTCTTGGGGATTATGTCTACCTTATTTGGAATAGTAATGACAAGTACCTTCAATTAGTAGTAGTAGTGATGGGGAGCCGAAGCCAGGCAAGTAGGCCACCTTTGGCCCTTTTTGTCAATCTAAATACCTTAAAAGCCTACGTCCTAGAAAACTCCCTGTCAAACCTACCGGTTATCTTAATGAAAGACTCCGTCGTACCGAACATCTGAACCCTGAGATTGCGATGCACAGCACATCTGCTTAGGAACGCTGTATCGTCCTCCTCCCAGCATCTGGAGCAGATGTGATCCCATATCACTCTCCGAGTTGGTGAGAATCCCCACCAAAAGTTTGAGCGTTTCTCTGTCTTTATTCAGAAGCCATAGCGTTCGGCTCTTATCAGGGCCAGCTATGAATCTTTTAGCTTGCCTGCGGTCATCTCTCTCTCTAACCCGGCTTTCGCCAGATCCCTGTAAGCCCAGTTTGTTGTCCAGGTCACCATTGACCTTCGTCTGCTAATTCCAAGCATCTGTTCTGGACCACTACAGGGGCTGACGGCCCTTATCCTAGCTAGACGGTCCGCTCTCTCGTTACCCGATATACCAATGTGTCCGGGACCCACAACAGAGTCACTTTCTTGTGGCTTGCTAGTTTTTGAAGGGCGACAGAACATTCTTGAGCTAGCAGTTAACTATTCCAGAAAAGGTTTGAGTAATTTTCCATAAAAAGGATTAAATTTACGTCACTGATACTGGCCAATAAATTGAACCATTTTTATTAATGTAAAAATGCGCAAGCAGGTCTGTCGCTTATGACATACCAAAGGACATGTTTAACAACTGCCAATGAATATTTAAGTAAGAAATAGTAAGATTTTTATTGTAAAACCAAATAGGTGCGTTTATATACAACATCGAAGAGGTTTTCTGACGCTTTTTTATTTTATAACGTATTTTCAGATTATTTCTTACCTCAGATAAGGTGGATTATTTGATTGTTCATTGGTTTGGATTTCTGCTAGATTTGACTATCGGATTTTGGATGTTGATGAGATCAACCAGACCCGTAGCTATGGTATTTTGTGCCATGTTTCACCTTATGAATTCAAGGCTTTTCAGCATAGGTAAGAATTTCATATTATTTCATAACCTAAACTTACCCTCAACTTATTGTGTAGTGCCACTAAACACACCGTATAATATATGACCAGTATATTCTGAAATTTATCCTGTGGTTGATGTCTGTCTGTTCCATCACACTTCACTGGTTGATGAACAAAAAAAAACATATACTAGATAAACTTTACTGACTTTTTGACCACTCCTGTAGCTACAAAATTGACAAAAAATTAACTTTGATTAAATGACATTTTTGTACAGGTGTGCATTTGCATTTTTGATAAATCGAAAATGAGAGCTATACTAAAACCAAACCAAGGCTTGCTACAATGACTATTAAAACTGGGGCTTATGAATCTATATAGTTTTGGTAGATGATATCATCATTAAACTGTCCAAGTTCCTTATTAAATTGGCAATTCATTGCCACTACATACAACACAGGTAACAGATGTTAAATATCTGTGAATGTAGAGAACCACTCGCGTGCATGTATCTCCTAGAAAGATACTGATAACTATAAGTCACACAGGAGGGGGAGGCTTAGGTCTGACCGAGGTTACCTACTAATAAAACCGCTAGTAAAATATTTTTTTATCGGATGCACATGCACTTGGAGTTCGTTAAAATTAGCACACCAGAACAGGAATACAGACTGTAGGGAGCTTTCGGTCAGGTGAAAATCTTCTGATTCTCGTCAGTCGATAATATGTCGTTTAACATGAATCCCCAAAAAAATAAGGAACAGGAGAAATAAATGAGCCTGATCGTCATTCTTAAAACCGTCGGGAACCGTCAATTTCTAGCGTTCACCAAATACATTTCCAATTCTTAGCTAGTATTTTCATCTTTGTCAAATTTAACAGCTAAAATTATAACACAGTTCGGTATGCCGAATAGTAACGATAGTGTGACATAAAAAATTACTTTTCAAAGAACCATTATTGACTCTGACTTTTTTGTGTCTATAACCTTAAAAATATCCAGGTAATATATTCCTGTTATCATTATCCGAGGAGTATAAGACTTTATAAAATCACACCAGCATCTTAGGATCATCATCTTATGAGTAAATAATTTGACAGAGAACCCCAAGATGAGACAATACCTATCCCATTCGGGATCCAAGAACAAATCATAGGAAAACCTGAAAAAATAAAAAAACCTGCCTAGATAAGTTGAATCATGTTACTAAGAAATTTTGAAAATTATTGAACATTGATTCGTTTTTTTCCTTATACTTTCCAGTGGTGATCCTATTAACAAAAGTATAAAAAATGGAGTCAAGTTGATTGACTCAGTACTTCCCACACATTACGGTGATACCAGTTTATTATTTTCATAGCATAAAGATTTAGTCTGAGATCCCCTTGCAACAAAATCATCGCCAGTACCACCCCCCCCCCCAAATTATTGTCATATGCCGCTAGGTCTTTTCTGCACAGGTCAATGAACAGCCTATTATCAATAATACAAACTTTTGTATTGAATTTCACCTCTTCAGCTGTGGCAGTTTTGGAAAATTTTAAGCGTTCCGGTACCGTGTACTGAAAAAGCGGTGTTGCCGTATCTCATTAATTAATACAAACAAAATTTTGAAATTGTGAGATCTTACTAAATTCGACATGCGCAATTCATTGCAATAAAAATAAGTAGAGGATTATATTTAAAATAAATTAAAATCGGGGATACTTGTTTAAAAATTTGGGAAAATAATTTATAACTTGGCAACGTCGAAAACGCGAAAAAAAAAATATTACAAGGCGAGATAGAGTATTTGTAGATATTTCGATTTAAAAAAAAAAGACAGGGTGTTACGTTTAAAAAAACAAAGTAAAACGACCTTTAAGTTGCCGGAATTTAAAATTCTGCCAAAAACACCCTGTAGATACAAATTGCTGGTAGCATCCAGAATAATATCCGCTTAATATTCAAGTAACCCGCTGTGTAATATTATTGAGAAAAGTTAAAGGAATATATCAATTTGAACGTATTACTTGCGACCTTGCAAATGCGGAAATTAATACATAATAAATTATTACTTGGCAACGTCGCAACCGATTCCAAAAATATTTTAGGGTTGAATAGAGATCAATGATGGACACTAGAAGAACTTAAGAGAAAGTTATAGTTCCATATAAAAAAATCAAGTTGATCTCTATCCTACTTTCCCGCAACACCCTGTATATTTCAAAATATTTTTAGGATATGCATCTCAGATAACCAAATAACTTTTGTATTTGAGATTTTCTTCTATCAGCTATACCTTGCGAGATATCGAAGAATTACACACTAAATGGACAGCCTGTATACATCGGAACAAATTCTGTCCTTTAGTTTCTGTAATAGGCATAAGGCAATGTTCGGATAGACCTAAAAAAGTTATTTATGTCGCTAGGTCTTCTTTCATAGGTCAGTGGGTAGTCTATTATGAATACAACAAATTTTTCAATTTTACAACCCCCCAACCCCCAACCACCCCAATTTCACCCCCACCAAAAAAAAGTAGAAAATGACCAGGGACCCCTAAAACGCCTAAAAACGAAGTTTCAGCAATATTTAATTTTTTTTGTTTTTTGCTAATTACTCCGCCGCCTATGCACCGATTTTCAAAATTATACAAACATTACCTACTACGACCCCACAGCATACCGCTGCCCAAATTTCATCACAATCCATGCAGCGGTTACTGAGATCTGAGATTACGACGTTAGAAAAACGCCAACAGGCAGACAGACAGACCGACAGACAGACAGACCGACAGACAGACCGACGGAAATGAGTGACGTGGATTTTCGTTATGTAGACATCATAACATGCCCAAAAAGCGTATTATCTCGAAATCGAAAATTTTCGCGATCACAATACTCCCCTCACCTATCGGTGTAGGAAGTAAAAACGTATCCAGACTATTCTTATAATAATTAAATACAATGGGTTCTATTACCTTAATTTCTGATAAATATTTGGCAGGTATGTTTCCGTATGTCTGCCTGGCTACAATGCCACTATTTTGCGAGGAAACATGGCCAAGAAAACTACTAGAACAGTTCCATATATCTACAAAAGACCCCTTGCCGTCGCCAGACTGTATATATACAAAGGATGGAAAATATCAGTTGAGCAAACAAAACTGGAAACGGAAGCTAGTTGTCGTTTTGTTGTTTACTCATTGCAGTCTTCAACTTTTCCTGCCATACTCTCATTTCATAACTAAGGTTAGTGATACGAAATTTAACTAATCACCTTACAAAGTCTATAGTCTAGTCTATAGTCTATAGTATATAGTCCATAGTCCAGTCCATAGTCCAAAGTCCATAGTCCAAAGTCCATAGTCCAAAGTCCATAGTCCAAAGTCCATAGTCCAAAGTCCATAGTCCAAAGTCCATAGTCCAAAGTCCATAGTCCAAAGTCCATAGTCTAAGTCCTAAGTCCTAAGTCCTAAGTCCTAAGTCCTAAGTCCTAAGTCCTAAGTCCTAAGTCCTAAGTCCTAAGTCCTAAGTCCTAAGTCCTAAGTCCTAAGTCCTAAGTCCTAAGTCCTAAGTCCTAAGTCCTAAGTCCTAAGTCCTAAGTCCTAAGTCCTAAGTCCTAAGTCCTAAGTCCTAAGTCCTAAGTCCTAAGTCCTAAGTCCTAAGTCCTAAGTCCTAAGTCCTAAGTCCTAAGTCCTAAGTCCTAAGTCCTAAGTCCTAAGTCCTAAGTCCTAAGTCCTAAGTCCTAAGTCCTAAGTCCTAAGTCCTAAGTCCTAAGTCCTAAGTCCTAAGTCCTAAGTCCTAAGTCCTAAGTCCTAAGTCCTAAGTCCTAAGTCCTAAGTCCTAAGTCCTAAGTCCTAAGTCCTAAGTCCTAAGTCCTAAGTCCTAAGTCCTAAGTCCTAAGTCCTAAGTCCTAAGTCCTAAGTCCTAAGTCCTAAGTCCTAAGTCCTAAGTCCTAAGTCCTAAGTCCTAAGTCCTAAGTCCTAAGTCCTAAGTCCTAAGTCCTAAGTCCTAAGTCCTAAGTCCTAAGTCCTAAGTCCTAAGTCCTAAGTCCTAAGTCCTAAGTCCTAAGTCCTAAGTCCTAAGTCCTAAGTCCTAAGTCCTAAGTCCTACGTCCTACGTCCTAAGTCCTAAGTCCTAAGTCCTAAGTCCTAAGTCCTAAGTCCTAAGTCCTAAGTCCTAAGTCCTAAGTCCTAAGTCCTAAGTCCTAAGTCCTAAGTCCTAAGTCCTAAGTCCTAAGTCCTAAGTCCTAAGTCCTAAGTCCTAAGTCCTAAGTCCTAAGTCCTAAGTCCTAAGTCCTAAGTCCTAAGTCCTAAGTCCTAAGTCCTAAGTCCTAAGTCCTAAGTCCTAAGTCCTAAGTCCTAAGTCCTAAGTCCTAAGTCCTAAGTCCTAAGTCCTAAGTCCTAAGTCCTAAGTCCTTAGTCCTAAGTCCTAAGTCCTAAGTCCTAAGACCTAAGTCCATAGTCCATAGTCCATAGTCCATAGTCGATAGTCGATAGTCGATGGTCGATGGTCGATGATCGATGGTCGATGGTCGATGGTCGATGGTCGATAGTCGATAGACGATAGACGATAGACGATAGACGATAGTCGATAGTCGATAGTCGATAGTCGATAGTCTGTAGTACAGTAATTTCTTTTTATCTAGCTAGTATCACAAAAAATCACTTCTTTAGAGTGTTTTGCTTGTCACTCATCACAAAATGTTCCTTGAGTTTTTTACGTATCATCCCGCCTAATCAAGAAAAAAATCGTCTAGCTTGGAAATCGAACTTCTAGCCTCTGTATTGCTTCATTTAATTTTTATTTTGTTGGGAAGCTGGCTAAAGGTCATCTTAGCAACGCGTTCACCCGATTTTCCATTTTAAATACATACTAGGCTAGTAGCGGTTAGGTTAGAATCACTAATGTAAACGACCCGTAGAGATTCAAAACTGCAACCCTTTGGTTTTTATTGGTCATTTTCAAAGTCGATTGATGTATGATTGATCAATACTATAAACTCTTTTTTTCTCTCTTGCTGAGGAGGGATGCGCGGTATTGTGTCTTAAGGAGGAACCGCCCCTGTATTCCACAAAGGAAAAAAATCTATAAAGCAAATTGCGATTAAGCAACAGCAGAACTTTTATCAAACAGAAGCATACATACAAAATAGAAGAGAGGTGAGAAATCATAGGAGAATTACAAACAACGATGATGACTTGTGGTTAACATTTGTCCGCCTTGCGTGATACTTTTGTTTTGCGCCTTAAACTCAGTTGAGCTCGTGGCGAGTGCCTTGTTTGCCACGCCCTTGTTACGGCACTTTTGAATTGCATCAGGCACGATGTCCGTAGTCCACGACAGTGCTGTTTCGATCTTTCGGATCTCATCAGGTGGACCTGAGTAAAACCCGGTAACAGAAACAACTACTGAGGGCAAATAATCCTACCGGTATGGTATCAGAAAACGCATAGCTGGTCTATTAGACTGCAAGTAGTGATGGATAGCATTGAATTGCTGTTGATCCAGCAGATGTTGTCCGTGAAGAATAGAGAGAGGGTGACATAGAGAGGGAATAAGAACGGGCTTTACGTTCGGATAAAATGTTTGCACTCAAATAAGGGTTCATAATCATTGTGAATAATAATTTTTCATGAAAACCACAAATAAGTTTCAGATATAATTTCAGGGTTACAATAATTGGACAAAAGGTTTATACGGATATTCATGGGATATGATGGTACACTCCTGGGACACGATTCAAGTAGTGGTGAAAGTAGTGGACAACGAATCTGGAGAACAGTTTTTCATTGATCCCGGAGCATGGACTCAGAATGACAGGTGGAATAAGCATGCTGATATGTGCCTACAGTACTCGCATTGTCTCAAGAGGAACTTGGTTGAGTCATTTGAGAACCGTAGCATTCCAGGTAATCTTCTGATTCTATTGACATATGTCTTAGTGCTGAATTGTTGTATTTGACCCTTTTTCAGGTGACACGACCTCTTCTTTGAAACATCCATACATTACTTCCAAAAATATTTCAGTTTACATGGATGTATGGTGTTCATTGAATAAGCGTTTTCAGCAGAGGATGTACGACCCCAATTACGACCTCTTGAAAGCCAGTTGGTCACCTTTTAAACTCGTTGAGTGGTTGCTACCCGTGCTTACAGAGTATAACAACTTCAGAGTGACGATGAACGAAATAGCTAAGGAAGTATACAGTTGGTCAAATGATAGCGACGTTTTGTTTATAGCGGACTATCCAGGTAATTTTCTTTTTGCTATGAGCAGATTATATTGTCAAACTTTTCTAAAAAAACACACGTAGTCAAGAAGGAATTGGAAAATGAGAATGTCAAACTGGCTTCTAAACAACACGTGGCAACTGAAAAGAAGTGAAATAAAGTGTGACTCAGTCTAGTCAGTTATTCTACAAGAAGAAATTTAGCGAATGTTTCTTCAACTTACAGGCAAACCATAATTTTATGAAAGTCTACTCTTGTTGCTTGAATTTAGTGATAAATGGATGTAGCGTGGTAGACGTCCTAGGCAGTTTACAGGAACAAAATGGCGGAGAGAGAGAGAGAGAGAGAGAGGTGAGGATGGCCTTGGATCCTGCCCATCTTATATCCTCAAGAACCCTTGAACCTAGTATGCTCTGCCTGTGATACCCAAGCACTTCACAACGATATAGAATGTGTGCCGAGGACTCTTCCTCCTCGCCACAGCGTGTGCACGTCAGGTCACTTGCCACCCCCATCACGTACAAGTGACGTTTGAAGATGTTATAGCCGGATAGCAGGCCAACAAGTAGCCTTAACCGGCTTCTGTCCGGTGAGAGACAGAAGCCCCCTACCTTGGCCAGAGGGCCTGAAATAAGTTCTCTAGCTTGGCGGAGATGTCCAGCCAGTTCAATAGCCGGCACAGGACCCAGGAATTTGTCCCTCGACCCTCGCCTTGCGAACGCGTACGCCATTTCATTACCACCAACTCCAGCATGACTTGGCACCCACATAAGTGAAACCTAATGTCTTGCCGAAATGTCATCCAGACCTTCCTGCATCGCAGAACAAGCCTTGATGTAAGCCCTTTGAATGCTGCCTGGCTGTCACAGCAGATGGTGATCCGCCTGCTAGGCGCCTGAATTTCGTGAATACGAAAGGCACAAGCGAAAAGCTAAAATCGCATATATTTCAGCTTGGAGTATCCCACAAGAGAGAGGGAGAGCTTCGTTTTTGGCCCGTAGACCCCAGCGCCGGAGCCTTCGTCGGTGAGTCAGCCGTCCGTGTACCAGACTAGCCCTCCTCATTGAAAAGGCTGCCTGCCGATTGGTCCCCACTCTTCCCTTGTAGAATTCTCCACCGTAAATTTGCAGTCAAAGCGATATGTAAGAGAAATTATATCACTCTTCATATGTAGGATAGGGTCATCCTTTTGCAGTTCCAAGAGGATGGCACGGTGTCCTCTGCCAGGATTCACAAAGGACCAACTGCCTTGACTTTACAGTCGGAACGCAGACGCCCTTGCCTGCCCTTGAACTACCAAGTCGAGTGGAGGGAGACTTAGCAGTGCTTCTAGCGCGCTCAACGGAGTCGTGCGTACTGCACTTGTTACAAAGGATCGAAGTCGCGAGGCGAAGTTACTCCGACAATGCTCAGACCCACTCGTCAGAAGAAAGTGTTCTGTAAATATGTTTTGTAGTTAAAATGAGGCACATAACTGGAATAGACGTGAGAGTACATCTTCAGCTGACTTCGTTATTAACAAAATAAGGTTAGATTCTTGTCTGCCGAGCAGAGTTCTTCCTGAAGTTAAGCGAGTAGTGTGGTGACCCTCCTCGTACTCGACTTACTTCGACGAGGATCCTCGCGAGCAGTGTGTCTGAGGCCTTACAGTACCCGCATGTCGTGCCGAAGCCCAACAGTATTATTGTATTTATGTGAAAACAAAACCCCATCCCATGTTTCATAATATTCTCTCGCTCCTCGGAAAGGGAAAGGAAGCTATTGATGTTGGAGTATTACGTATACGATTGTCTTTCTTATTGATTATCATAACTATTTACAGGAATGTACCTGGAAAACTACATCGAAGATAACATGCAAAATGTAACCCTAACCGTTCTCGAAGGCAAAGTGGTCTACGAGATCGAGGACGATGGCTTGCAGCAATCTACTGGCCTGGTTCTGTCGAAGTTTGACACCGTACACGTGGAAATTGGCTTGTTTCATAAAGTTCACACAATCGGCGATACCCCAGCTTGTTATATGTACACGTACGTCAACGCGGATAAAAATGAGGAAAGCGAATCGGAACCGGTCAACAGACGGATGTATGCTCCGTTTCCCGTTTTGGAAGACCTTGGTGACAGAACAGCTGCAATGGCGAGGATGTGGAAGCATATATCAAGCGCTTTTCACTATTTTATCTTTAATAAACCTTACCTACATGATCAAATAAAGAACTAATTCCATAATATCATATTATGTAATGTTCGTCAATAAATATTGAAAGCAAATGAATCATGTATACTCTGTGAGTTCAGCAATATTTTAGTTGAGCCTTACACAGCCGCACTATTGCTTCCCTATCATTATGTATAAAGAATCAAAAACTTTTTAGAGAGAGAGAGAGAGAGAGATGCCGTACTTTATGACTCCAATCTTATTTTGAACTTGACTGAAATCATGCATGTTCAAATGCAGTTATAAATTGTACTAGCAAAAATAATTTATGGCGATGTTGAGAATAAGGATTCGACAGTACCTTGCTTTAACCTTGCTTTATCAGTATGTTTCAAAAACTCTTCCGCTTTTTTTGCTGCATTCATACACATTTATTTCAAATACTCAAACTAGTGGGTTTTTTAGATTTTATTGGAAAATACTGTCAAATAAATCTGATGGAAGAAAACCTGATCCTTTTCTACAATGATAAATCACAAAATAAGTATTGTTGCTATCAAAATCATCACTGTTCTGCTCTCATTGCGGCATAGCGTTTTACACTTGGCAATACCTCACGTAATCATATCGTACCGTAAACTTCCGAGGATAACGTACAATCTTATCGGTTATTAGCCGATTCGGTTATTTCGGGAGAACTGCGCATGTCACAAATAGCCGATAACGGGAATATTAATACAGAGTTTTTGGTCCTCACACATGTCACTGAAATCGTGGTTATCGTTATTTGGAGTCTGCGCAGTAACGATTTGACACACAGTTAACTTTATTAAACATAACGGACGTGGTTAATTACGTCAGATTAGCGGTATCGTTATTTGTGCTTTTAAGTTATTTTTATGTGACATTTGCTACGTCATCGTATATATATATACACTAATTCAATAATCTCCTCCATACTTTTCTGAATGATAATTTATCTCGCAATTGACGTCTAGGGCACAATCCGTTCTAATCACGTATTTTGTTTAGAATGTGCAAATCAACCTAAAATTCCTACACTTGTCAACGGTGACAGTACTGACAGTTCGATTCCTTAAAGTCTGACGCGTCCAAAAACTCTACATTTTGCAACGAAAAGTTATCGTTATTAACGACGAAGTTAACCATAACCATAACGAAATTGTCGTTTGCCGTGACTGACCAAAAACTCTCTATTGTTTTACCGACTTTAATCTTAAGTGTACTTTTACCGTTTTCATGATGGGGCAACTTATATACCTTTCAACACCTGGTGAAATTGTTTACTCGTTCTATCTTTAGTTGCTAAAAATTAGGATAATATATTGGATTTTTGTGAATGTTTAGTTTTTGCTAAATAATTAAAAAAATAGGATGTAATATAATATTTAAAAGTAGCACAAAAAAAAGTTAGGTACACGATTTATTGTGGTGGTGCCGTGACTCCTTGGCTCCTTAAGGCGAGCCGCCACTAAGCTGTAGAAAACGGGACATCCCGCGAAATCTATCTATGCGAATTTTATAGAACTGGATATTACCTAAGTAACAACACGATGCAGCCGTTCCAACAGGATGCCTTTCAAAATTCTGTTAGATACATTTTGAAAAACACTTCATGGTAATAAAATTATCAACTGTTACAATCAAATTATAATAAGAGCAACGCCCTAAGTTTAGCTAAATACCAATAAAAATTATTGTATCAGTTTGTAACATCACAGTTATAATTGAATCTATTAATGATCATCAAATTTTAATATAAAGTCGTACGCCACTGGTTTTTGTTTCTAATACGCTCAAGCTGTTTAATAATATGTCAAACTTTCCGTTACATGTTGACGCTCTGCAACCTGTGCATTTTGTTGTTCTACATTCCCTCTATTAGAGATGTTAACTCTGTGCATGGCCGACTCTACACTAGGCCGGAGCCTACTACTAATACCACTTACATCTGATGTCTGTTTCATCACAGTCAGACACTACAAAATAAAAATAAATGCAACCTGTTTCCTGCCGCCACTTCCATTTCCACTTAAATGAATACTCAATTTACTTTGTAAATTATCACTTGAGCTAGAAAAATTCACTATTAGGTCACTGTGAAGCCATTCTTGCTGGTCTTGACTCCCTTTCACTATCAAATGCTTTCGTAGGTATGCCCCAGGCCATGCCCAGATGAGTTTTATTAACTGTATTTTTCTGTGATATTTGGGAGGTCCAGAAAACATTATAGGTACCAAATTGTGCTCTAAAATAGGTCTTATCCTTTGAAATGTTTGTCAATTATTGTCTTTATCCTTATAAATATAACCAGCCCTTCCGAGGAATACCTTTCACCCACTTCTGTTTATGTCCCTTATCGGACGCACAATTGCTAGTGCAACCTGGTACTACACACTTTGCAGGCATCTTTTTATCTTTATAGTTTCATTTGTGCAGGTAAATAAGTAGAAATCCATTCAAAATCACCTTGCAACGTTCTTTTTAATCTGGAATAAGGTTATGTTGGGCCATGGTTTGGTAGTCCTCTATTCATGCCTCTACTGGGCTGCAACCTGGTACTACACGCTTTGCAGGCATCTTTTTATCTTTATAGTTTCATTTGTGCAGGTAAATAAGTAGAAACCCATTCAAAATTACCTTGCAACGTTCTTTTTAATCTGGATTAAGGTGATGTTGGGCCATGGTTTGGTAGTCCTCTACTGGGCTGCAACCTGGTACTACACGCTTTGCAGGCATCTTGTTTTCTTTATAGTTTCGTTTGTGCAGGCAAATAATTAGAAACAAATTAATAATCACCTTCCAACCATATTTTCTGCACCTGGAAGGATACACATGACATAACAACAAATGAAAACACGGCCTGATCGCCAACATTGCCATATTTCAATGCTCCGGCCTAGTGAGTAGAGACGGTCATGCTCTGTGACATTAACTAACCTCACCTATATTGTGGTCCAGAAGTATATGTTTTGTGGTCCAGAACCTACTCTGTAGTGATAGCACGATAGCAGGAACAAATGTTTAACAGAATTTTCAATTTTGTGGCAAACGTCAAATATTTATCTTGTCTTCCTACCAACCCTACCTACAAAAAATATTACAAAGTTGGGTAGTTTTTGTAAATGTGGGATTGTAGGTATATTTGTAGCATCCTGTGCAACACTATATTCTTTTGCCTGGTTAAGCATCCAGATTTTTTTTTATAAGGGGCGTTCCCACAGGGCGTTCCAGTACTTCGTTGTTCCAGTGTTACACTTATCAACTCTTTGTCACTCTATTGCGTTGAAAAATTTGCTTTTGGTTTGGTGCACAGTGCATAGAGCTCCAGTGTGCAGGTGTGCAGTCCAGCGGCGCAGGAATTTGCCCCAGGCCTGTTCAGTGTATAGTGGTGCACAAAATATTTGAATTCAAATAAGTCATTCAAGTGATTTGAAATGGCTAAATCAGTAAAAGTAGTTAGTCTAGTAGCTTCTAAAGAGGAAGATGACCCAAGCACCTCACAACAACCAATTATATACATAAACGGTAAGTAAATTTTTTCAGAACTGGTGGTACTATTGAGGAGGTTGGTAGGCATAGGCGCAAACATTTTTTTATTGTACCTATCTTCAAAATGAATATTATGAAACCAGACTGTAGGTCGTGTAGGTATCTGTTTATTTTTTTCTTGTTCTACCAGGGTCTACCTGATGATAGTTTTTTGACATCCCTATGAGAAAATAAAAATAATGATATGAAAGCTATATCAGACAAGGCTTCCTTGATACATGCAGATACAGATATATTTGCTACAGCTTTGTTTTGTGGATGCAGTTTCTTAGCTTTTTTTTTTTAATGCATTGCTGAGTTATAGATCAATGGTTATAGGTATTGTTAGTGGCGATCAATTCAAACAACTTGAACTATTTTTTGTCTCTTATTAGAACTTGATATCAGTGGAAAACAATCAAAAACTATCAAAAATCATAGTTTTTTACTTTATTTTTTTTTTTTGCTTGACAAACTCTGTGTGCCCTAATATATCAGGTAGATGTACAATAAGATAGATATTCTATGCTGCAAGTTGCTGTTTTATAAAAATAACCGTATGATCATAATATTGTAGTATGTAAATATATAGTTTTCATTGATAGTCTTAGGAAAAAAGCAACAATTTTTCATTTTTCAACAAAACTCAATAAAGCCCGCAGTTGTTTCTAAAAATATTTCTTGATTCTTATTTGATGGTATTTTTTCTGAGTATAGGTACCTATATTATAGTGTGTTGAAAAAAATCAGGCTTCTAATCTAAAATCTAATCAGTAATATTGTTTCCACTTACATTTTTTATAATTATATCTACTACAATGTTTGTTTTCATTTCCATTGGAAGAGACTGACTCAAGAACAGAATGGGGTCACAACCCAACAAAAGAAATGCTGAAACTGTATGATGAGAAATGTGATATGCTAGAACAAGGTATAATAAGTACACAGAAAAAGTTATGGGAAATGGTATCAAAAGATATGAATAAACAAGGATATTACTATTCAGCCCAACAATGCGAAAATAAGTGGAAGAGCTTGAAAAGATGCTATAGATCCAAACAGGAAAGACTAGAAAAATATGGAGTTTGTAAAAGGCCCTGTCCTTTTGAAGAGTATGTATTTAAAAATGTTAATTGTAGAGCTGATTCTGAGCTAGGTATTCTTCATACCCTTAAATCATTTTTATTTTACATATTTTTTCCTAAGAGCTGCTTAGCCCATATACATACCCTATCACAGGCTATTTATAGTACTGTTTACAGCACCATTTCCAGCTAGGATTTTTAGAGATAATGGCTTCGTTCTGCATCTTCATTATGTCTAGTTGGGATCTCTATTATACAACCTTAGTTTGTTCATATTCACACTACTAGCTACACATATTGACATATTCCAAAAGCTTTTGAGGTGAGATGTCAACTGGTCAATAAGGTGTTGAATATCATTACCAATGAATCATTGCTAAACACGTGTTTTGATGAATATTGTATATAATGCTAGCTCGATTGAAGTTGTGCATGCTAGGGACTTGGCACAATTTCTTATGCCTTATTCAAAAATTTTATTTCACCATTTCGGAAAATAATTATTGTTTTGTAGTGAGATGCAGGAGATTTTCAAGAAAAGGCCACATGAAGCATTGTACAATCCAAAGGGTGTTGTTGATGCATTCATGAAGATCAAGCATGAAATTGACAAAAATGCAGATACATATCTCAACGATCCACCAGGGTAAATAATATTATGGTAGTATATGGTACTATGGTAGTATAGATCATTTTCCTATTACCTCACAAGTGGGCATGCCTGGTGGGCAAGCTCCTACAGTGCTGCCACATTACACTATTAATCTTGTAATTACAGATTTTGGTCCCTATTACACGAATAAAGGACAAACTTAACAATTTTCAATACTCCAGGTGCAATGTACTTATGACTACACGATTTTTCGGAGTCGAGTTGCACTAATTTCTCTCCACTTCATCTGGCAACACTGGTTATACGAGCTCGTACATTGTGACATATTGTGAAAATGATCTATACTATTGGGAAATAGTATTTATTCCATGTAGAATCAGTTGTTGAGGATTTTTAAAGAGGCTGCTTTTAATTTCATATTCATTTATATGTAGCATGCATGGTTCTTTTAAACTATAGTCTCCAATGCAGCTTCAGAAAGATTCAAAGTTGCAGGATAAACTTTTTTAAAGGGAATTGAAAGTTGGTAGGAATGATAGTTGTTAACTTTATTAAAATATACCATTGAATATACTCTAAATATTACTATACCTATCAACTGTGGACGGGTCAGTCAACTTACCGATTTAATGTATGTGTTGTACCACCCAGTAACCGAACTCGTCCGCTGACCGCAGAACGCGTTGTGGATTACTCTAGGCCCGTATTTATAGTCCCGACCTTGAGGCTCCCTTGAGGAAGCCTTAGCCAAGGACGACTTGGAATGTTCTAATTTATAGTCGTTCCTCAAGGCCTCCTTAGCCAAGGAAGAGGAAAATCTGGCAACGTTGCAAAGAAACCAGAGAAATAGCAAAATCCACTGTCATTAGTGTCATTTTCTGTATGGCTGTCTACACTTTCCAGAATTATACATTTGAAAATATTTATTTAAAAAATATATGGAGAAATTGAAATCTCAGGCATTTACTACAAATGATCGACTGCAGCAAGGAGGAGCTCTCAGTCCTTTGTTGTATATAACGTTTATGGATGCAGAGAAGTACACAGAACCTGTATATTTGCTTTATCTATTGGATATCGAAATTTGGAAAAGGGAAGGAATTTCGAAATGTGCATTTGCAGATATAATGTAGCGATAGTAGCCAAAAGCGAGAAAGGTATGCAACATTTATTCACAAATTTGAATGAAATTTTAAAGAGGCATTAAGAAAAAAGGTGCAAATATAACTACAAGGAGTTCTAATAGAGAAAGTTGAATAGTATAAATATCTGGGTGCAGTATTAGAACGATCAGGGAGCCAACTAGGAATAAACAAGAGAATTGATAAAACCAACAAGATTAATTCCCACCTGAAAAATTGTTTTCTAGGCATAAGGAAATAAGCAGGTGGACCAAGATGTCAGTGTATAGAGCGACATATAGGCCAGTCCTGACTTACTATTGTGAATCGTGGATATTTACAGCATGGAGTAAAAAGTAACTTACAATAGAAATGAAATACTTTAGGAAGGTTAAAGGAGTTACCAGAAGAGAAAAAATAAAAAAGTGTAATAATTTCTGATTGTATGTATATATTTAAAAAGTGGAAAATAAAAAAGTTTTTGCAACATTATTCCATTACGTTTTTTACAGGTTTTAATAACTTTTTCTATCCAAGTAATTGCTATATAGTGAATATATTTGCAAATGAAGTTTCTTATGGAAAAATCACTACAGCTGCAAGGATAAGTGTGATAAGAAATATTTCAAGTGTTGCACATTAAACAGCTATGAGATTCAAGTTTTTGACACAATAAATTTGTCCAGTTGCACTACAAAGTAAAATCAATAGTAAAATATTTAATACAGCAGCTCTGTGCCTTGGTAAACTATTTTTTTGTGTGAATGGTGTACTTGCTTTTAATAACCATTATAGTTTATCCCTAATATATACCAGGAGCTTATGCAAGCTATTATTTAACTTTTTCATTTTCTCTCCATCCAAATAAAAATACTTTATAAGTTGGTGCATTTATTCTAACCACATAGTATTTATTATACATGTTTTCTTTATGATACAATGTGCTGAAGGTCAAGTTATGAGTTTCAACACCTAGAAGCAATAATTGTAAAATAGTATTTTGTAGGCGCTTTGGTTAAATTCACCCATGCCAGTGCTCTGCCACGAACATTCTATAACTTCATACATTTCTGATCGCTGCATGGTCAATGTGCCATGACCGCAATATTTGTAGTTCAGCTGCTCCCATCATACTGGACCAAGCACTCTAACAAGTGGTAACAATATCAGTCATGAATACTTTTAGAGAAACTAATCTTATATTTGATTTAATCACCTCAAAAAAAATAAGATAAATATATTTTCTATATATTATTAAAAAACATACTAGTACTCCTTCCCCAAATTCATCCACTACGATAACAGTAGTCAGCTCAAAATCATAAATGTTTAAAACATGGGTCAGATCCATAGCTACTGCTACTATATTATTGTTCCCAAATTACCATAGTTCATTGAAATTCTGACATAACAATCAGATAAAAATCTATACTATACACTTATGTTTGTATAAATCATGCTCCGCCTTCATACCTTGTTTATAATATAATAATATATAATGATTATTATTTCTATCTTGCTTACACTGAAACTAAATCGGCTTATATAACATCATTATTCTGTTTAACTCCTTGTTGACATGTCAATAGGACATGATGTTTTAATACTTTGGATATCTTTTCTTCTTGTTGAACCTCCA
Source organism: Callosobruchus maculatus (assembly GCA_951848785.1). Classification (NCBI taxonomy): domain Eukaryota; kingdom Metazoa; phylum Arthropoda; class Insecta; order Coleoptera; family Chrysomelidae; genus Callosobruchus; species Callosobruchus maculatus. The sequence goes on from CATOUR010000032.1 coordinate 17,271,991, forward strand.
CAATTTAGATTATCTGCATCAAATTTATTCTGATATGAATCTAAGATCCTGAAATAAAAAATTGATTAAGAAACTATTAAATATTGGTGAACAGCTTGAAAGTACTTGCCTTGAAGGTGGAACCCCCAATGCAACTTTAGGTGCCACTATCAATTTATTCATTTGTGGGAGTGTATATGTTGCATGATCGTAGTGTGTTTTAATCCAAGTCTCTAATAACTTTTCTCCTTTAATGACCTTTATAATAATATAATACTGGTACAGTTTCAATTTAGTTTGGCTGAACCTTCACTTCTTTTGGTTTGGGCTTTGTAAAAAACATTATTATTTATTATTATAAAAAGCGAACCATACACCTATCTCTCATAGATATACCAAAAAAACAAGAAAAAACTCTGGAAAATAATTCAAGACACTATTTTTTGGTGAATACAAAACAATATTTTTCACATATTTTTAATTAACATAATATAACCTTACTCTTAAATGTCAAACGAAGGTAAGGACGGTCTAAGGAAGAGCCAAGGGAGCTCCCATGCTACCTTAGGCTACGGTTACTATGCATGCGTGTTCTGACGAAAATGTGTTCTGACGAGATCGTACGAACTCCTCGTCAGAACAAGGGTGGTTATACTGCACGCGTTTCCAAGGTATTCTGATCGTCAGTACGTTTTTGCAACCCAGCGGAAGATGGACGAACTTGATGAGCTATATTTTCTTGAAAATCCTATAATTAAGCTATTACTTTTAAATAGTGGAAAATCGGAGCACGTGAGCCAGTTATTTAGTAGTAGAGACGACAAAGGCGAGTTTCATATGTTGTTTGAAGAATTATGGGACCAACCAGAAAAGTTTTTCGAGTACTTCAGGATGACACCAAATACATTCGGATACATACTGAAGGGGATAGAAGAAAGGATCGAAAAGTTCTCCAATTTTCGCGACTGTATTTCGCCAAAACACAGACTCGCTGTAACGTTAAGGTAAGAAACATTGGAACCATGACCTATGCTATGAAGTACTTTATTCAATGTAAATTAGAAATATTAAAAAGTACAAAAACCAACAAGTGAAATAGAACGCAAAAAAAATTAACAAATAGGGCTTGCATTTTCAATTGTTAACGTCAGGCGTTGCTGCTGCAAAGAAGGAAGCAAGGTCATCATGTTGAGGAATACTGTGTGGGGTAGCCACTGGTGAATCACTTGCCCAACTACCATTTGTCGATGAAGTCGAGGAAAATGTGGGAGCTTTATGGTGGATTGGCTGTGGTGTATGAAGACCTCTAAATCGCTCCTCCTCTTCGCAAAATACGCGTTGGAGTTTAGTCCTCACGAGCATTTTTCTTTCTTCTGGGACCTTCCTCAAATATGGGAGTAAACTCATCAGAAAATGATAGTCCGGATCTTCGTTTCGAGAAGCTGAACTTCTTTCCCTGAACATTTGTAGTTTCTCTTCTTCGAGCTTCATTAATTGTCTAACGACATTAGCGTTACTGACCTTGGCAACTTTTTTTTGAGGGACAGCAAAATTTGCATGTAATGTCTGTGGTGGCGGTGTTTCATCCCTTGTGTCCTGAGGTGGTACGAGAGTTTCTGTTTGTGACTCTGGTTCGTCTTCAACTGAAGGGGAAAAACTGTCTTCATCATCAGATGATGGCACGATGGATCTCGGTACATTACCCTGCAAATGTCTTTTTTGGAATTGGTCCTTCAAAAACTCCATGCTTTTGAAATAGGCCCACTTGGACTCTTTGATGATTCCTCCTTCGTCTCCACTCCGTTTTTTAGGATTCTTGCTCAATTCCTTGCGAAATGTGTCCCTCAGACCTCGCCACTTAGTTTTGGCTATTTCACCTGAAATTGATAAGATAAAAATTAATCGATCTGTTTTCAATTGTTACCTAGTATTATTTTAGTATTTAGTATTATAGTTTTAGTGGATTGTGTTGATATATTGTTTCTTGTTTCAGATTTCTATCTACCGGGATGTCTTTTCGAGCACTTAGCTTCTCGTATAGAATTTCCCACTGCGCGATTCTAAACATAGTTTACGAGACATGCCATGCTATATGGCAATGCTTCTGCAGCACACATATGTCTCTGCCAACTATAGAGGAGTGGAAAAATATCGCCCTCGACTTCTACAACAAATGGAATTTTCCCAACTGCATCGGTTGTATAGATGGGAAACATATTCGCATTAAATGCCCCAAAAAAACCGGGTCGACATTTTTCAACTATAAGAGCTACTTTTCGATTGTATTGCAAGGAATAGCCGATGCAAATTACAAGTTCATTGCTGTTGAAGTTGGGGCGTACGGTAGGCAGAGTGATGGGGGAACATTTTCAGATTCAAATATTTATCAAAGGTTGGAAGCAAAAACTTTAAACATACCAGGCAACGAAAATATGCCGTCAACGAACATTCCAGCTCCCTATGTTCTATTGGGTGATGATGCCTATCCTCTGAAAACCTATTTATTGAAACCATATTCAAGACAAAGACTTGGTATCGAAGAACGTATTTTTAACTATAGACTGTCAAGAGCTAGACGGTGTGTGGAATGTGCCTTTGGTATTTTGGTAGCCAAGTGGAGGTGTTTAAAAACTGAGCTGCAAATCGCTCCGGATAAAGTAGACATCATTGTTAAATGCGTTTGTCTTTTGCATAACATAATCATCGATATGGAAGGTCTGAGTTCCCTTGATATTCCTGCAATGGGACTTGAGGCAGAACACAATCCAGTTTCACGGAGGTATAATAACTACGGAAGAAGCGCAAATGACGCTAGAGAAGCCTTCAAAACCTATTTTGTTAGCCCAGCCGGTGAGGTTCCGTTTCAGTACAATCTAATATAATCTAGGTATAGCTCTAAAACTCAAGTGGGTTTGTATTATGTACTTGCATTCTAATTGCTTAACTTGTGTAATTTCACAAAATACTTGTAAAACAAACCATACATAATTAAAGAATTGTACTTACTGCTAGTGTTGAGTTCTGCAGCAACCGTCTCCCACCCTCGCCGACACATTTCTCTGTTGTGGTAACTTTTGTCCATCATGTCCCACAAACACCTGTTCTCTTGCACACAAGTAATCAATTTATCCACGTCCATGGTGGATCTTCCACAGCCCTCAGTTCCAAACCACGTGAAAAAAACACCCAACACGTGGCAAAACAGCTGAAGATTCTGACGAATTCGCACAAAATATCAAACGCTGTTGAACGTTCGCATCGTACTGACGACGACGTGCGTATTCTGACGAGGCTTCCCCTCCCATAGTAACCACTTTCATTGGATATCAGGCGTTTGATAGTTCAAGCGAATTCGTCAGAACTCGTCAGAATTCGTCAGAACACATTTTCGTCAGAATTCGCATGCATAGTAACCGTAGCCTTAGGCTCAAGGAGCACTTGAGGAAGACTTGAGGAAGCCTCAGCGACTATAAATTGGATTTTGTCGCTAAGGAAGACTCAAGCATCAAGGCGACCTTGAGTCTCCCTCAAGGAACGTTTATAAATACGGGCCCTAATCTCTCACATCGCGTTCCGGGTAATTTTTGTATGCGCAGAACGCGTTGTGGGTAAGTACCCACATTGTGAAACTCCGAATGACGTCGGAAACGCACGACCATTTCTCGTTGTGGGTAATACAAATAACCACAAAGCGGAAATCTAATAACCTAACATACTGCAACAAGTGTTTTGTTTTTATTTTTCAGTAAAATCAGTGAATCGGGAGAAATACTTCGAAAATAATTCGAGAATGGTTGGAATAAACTCTATATAGCGTCATCTCAAAGTTTACACTTTTAGAAGGTGACTATGGAAAAACACAGGTAAGGTTAAAGAAGGACAAGAACTGTGGAAATTATGCCTGTCATCTAAACAGTATTGAAAGCTGAATCGATAAATACGAATTATTAAAAATTGGACAAAATGAATAATTCATAGTTCAAAAGTATAGGAATGAAGAGGAAATTAATTTTTTCCTAAATCGTGAGCAGGTATTTGATATATAACACATTGTTTTACTTTTTTTGATTAAAAAATTTTGCTTTGTGGCTATATTTGTATTGTCCATAATGCGAAAATGGTCGTGTGCTTCCGATGGTATTCAGAGTTTCGCATTGTGGGTCTTTGTAATTTACCCACAACGCGTTCTGCTGCGCATACAAAGGTTAGGTACTCGGAACGCGGTGTGAGAAATTAGCGAAATCCTCAACGCGTTCTGGGTAAATAGTTCGGGTAGTGGCCGAATTCGGTTTTTGAGTACAACATATGCACCGCCTTATACTGAGGGTTGCCAAACTTTAAACATGCATTTGGCGGGATTCAGGCATTAGGGAAGCGGGACGAAAGAAGAAAAAGCGGGACACTTAACAAATCAATCGAAAACATGTTTTTATCTTCAGTAACACAGCACATTCTTTCGGATATAAACTACATATTGCATAAAAAATAAATTAGAATCCAGAAAAATTTCTTTAAATTGCGTGTTTTACGGTACATTTTACTCATGTTAATTGAAAAGCGTCCCGCCCACTTGAGCTGGCGATGGGACGCAGGACAGAAGGTGCAGAAAATGGGACATCCTGCCAAAAGCGGAACGGTTGGCAACCCTACTTATACTGCATCAGTGCAGCATATACGCATACGTATCAGTAATTTTGCAAAATTTTTGAAAAAGTACACGTTTTTTACTATAGTTTCAGCAATTTCAATCCTAATTCCGACGAAGAATACGCCGACACCTCAGAACAGCCAGCCGAACAGGTGAGTCAGGTGATACTCCAAGACAACACGCAACTTGTTGAGGAACTCGCGGAGCTACGAAAAACAATTACCAAACACACGCGTATGACAGCGCAACTGATCAAAGAGACTATGGACGTGCAGGAGAAGTTCGCCAGGTACTTTGAAGGGGCTGCGCAAAGAGACGCTCAACGGATGGATCTGGAGGTGATGCGAGCAGACCAGCAGAACGAAATGGTTAAGCAGATGGTTCTCCAGAATTCCATATTGCAAAAGTTGTTAGACAAGATGTGATGATAATCTCTTTGTTTCACTGTTAATTGTAAATATTTAAATAAACAGTATGTATGAGAAAGTTTATTGTTTAGATTATCAGGACCCTTAACAATGATTGGACAGCAAAAGCTGAATGCGGGGGTATGCTAAGTAAAGTAATGCTAGTTGAGTTGAGGAAATCCATGTCTTCCCGAATTTGAAAGTAAGAATGTACTACTTGTTTAAAATACAAAAGCATATGAAGAACAAGGAAATCTCTCCATATGGCTGTAATGATTATTATTATTATTTACGATAAGTTATATTCAAAATTTGAAGATCAGTTCGGAAAAGAATATATACGATCAGTTGTATCGTCGATGGTGGTCGTTGTTTACGATTCAAAGAAAAGATGCAACAAGACTTGGCAATACTGTATAGTGTAAGTAACCACATAAAACATTAAATTGTGGTTGGTGACGTCAAGGTTTATGGTGCTTGGTTTTCTCAATTTGCGTTTTGTGACCATAAAGCCAAATAGTTTTGTGTTTTTGACATACATACAGAAACAGAACAACTCAAGTTTTTTATAACCGTACCTGTTTTGTGGTTTTTTATTTGATTGGTTTCATGGTTTGTTTATGTTTATGAACCTAACCCAACCCAAAAATCTTTTATCTATGTGTTTATGAGTGTTAAGTTAATAACAAACCTTAGTGTTAGCCAGTGTTAGCTGTTTGCTTTTTTTTTTGGAATATGGGATACCATACTATTCTATTTCTTTTAATATCAATGCTCCTTTTTGAAATAGGTGTGTAAATTTTAGGTTAATTCATAGTGGGTCATGTATGCTTTTACCTTGATTTGTTTAGTGGTTATTACTGTGATTCATTTGTTCCAATGGAAAATCAACTGGGCGTATTCTCATGACAATACATTTTAGGGCTAGCTGTAAGATGCTATCAATGCGGATCAAGTGAGGATGGCCCAAATGAGGATAACTGTGGGGCATACAGAAAATTTGACACAGAAACCCATATAGCAGTTGACTGCAGTAGTGAGGAGAGCCACATGCCTGGTTCATTCTGTATGAAAGTTACTATGCAGAGCCCCAGGGGATTTATTTGTAAGCATTTTTTCAAAGAAATGAATTTGATAACAGTGTCATTATAGTACGGATCACAGATCTTGTAAGATATAGGCCATAGTCTTTCAGCATTCATTAGACTACCTATTGTTACTATGCACATTATAGGTTTCATATAAAAAGTAGGTGTGAGTCTGCATCTCCCTAGGTCAAATTGTTTTTAGAATCTATTCTGCCAGTTAATAGGTTGGCTGCCATGGGGGTTGTGGGCAACCGATAACTATTTTTCCTGATCTGTTGAGATGGTCATATACGACCGTTATCACACATTGTTAGAAGTGTATTCGTTGTGTACCAGCAGTTGAACCAGAGAGAGGTATAAGGACAGTGTTGGACCGCTGTGGCTTTCAGGTTACAGACCTAGGGTGCTTTGTCCACTTGACATAAACTTTTGAGAAATCATTTTTTGGTTGTCTATTTAGTATATCCATGTTATTGTTGTTGAGCTCTAAATCTGACTCATATCAGGCCAAGGACTTGATGAAGCCTCTATTGTTTGATTAATTTTGCTTGTAAGAGTCCTCAAAGTGCATTAGTATGGTACTCTCCCCAGTTACTATATGCCCTTTTGCAGTTTTGAGATCTGTATATTACATTACATACTATGGGACTTCAACTTGGGATGTAATGAGAAAACCAACTCTCGACACATGTAAACACATTATTTAAGAACTGTGGATTATCTTACAGTTGCCTTTTTTCCACAGCATCAATTCACATTTTATTCATCCTTCACCACATCTGGACTCAGTCTTTCTGTGACCTTCTGGTACTTTATATCTCAATGAATAATTTTTTGAGTAAAAGCAATGATTAAGGTAAAATACTTTAATCAATGGTAAAAGCCTAATACAATTTACCATTGTAAGAAATTCATTTTATGCCAATATAGGTAGCACAAATTTGTGGATACCATTTTTTAGACAGCATTTTATAACGTTTTGGGGGGGGGTCTGGACCCCCTGGACCCCACCTCTAAATATGTGCCTGATTTTTATGCATAGGCTAAAGCTGTTGGCTATCATGAAGCTACCCTACGCCAACATTTAAAGAAAGGAAAAGGTGTCGAGTCTTTGGGAAGATTCAAAGCTGTACTATCTTTTAATAGTTGGTGGTACTAACCTAGGCCCAAGAAAATGAAATAGTTCAGCACTGTAAAAATCTTGACAAACGATTTTATGGATTAACGCTAAAATCACATTCTGGAAGTGTGTGCCAAACACATTCCAGTTTTGTGCGACATCTGAAGATGCTTTTTTCCAAAAAGATGACATTTTACTGAAGCTTTCAAAGCCAATAAAAAGTAGCTCTGTTAGATTTGCAAATTCAGTCAGGTTTTCCAATGACCTCACCAAATATAGTTCTCTGTTAGGTTAACATTTGTTTATTTTTTGTTCCCTGTGACCTACTTGAATAAAGTATGTTCCTCACCACTCATGGTCTACTTTATTTCAAAGTAAAATTTTTGCCCCACTGAAGTGAGCAAAACCACGCAAATGAATATTTTATACAATGATTTTTTTGCACTTCTATGGGCACTTAAAAATGGGAGTGAATGATGAATGTGTAAGGTCTCACAGTGTAATATTTTTAAATTTCTAAACTATACTATTTTTTTAGAATGAGGCATGATAACGTAAGTGCTTACTTTTTCCCCCAGCTACCCTATCAACAACTGGCATCAGTAGTTTTTTGTGTTAAAACACAGTTTTGAGCTCTGATTATGTGATATGCTGCATTCTAACTTAGGGTGCTTGTACCCTGTAGTTGCGAAAAGTAGTGATAGGTTGTTCCTAATATAGTAACATCCATTGTTCACAAATGACACTTATTATTACCCACCTGTCAGTCTGTCAGTCCAGACTAATAGACCTTAATTTTCACAATACATTCTCTATTACAGTGTAAGCATTGGATGAGTAGGTAATTAATTTTTTTTTTCAGGGGATGGGAGGTGGCGGCAAGTGATAAGAAGATGTGCCTCCATAGCTGAAAATGGAGTAACAGGGGTCTGCAACTGGGGGGTTTATGAAAATGGTATTTATTGGGAAGAATGCTACTGTTCTGAAGATGAATGTAACAGTGCCAGTGGTATCAGTATGTCCAAAGTTGTCATAATAAGTATGCTATCATTATTATTTATGAGGGTCATGTAATTGTGATACAAACTTCAGTGTTGTCCAGCATATATTTTCTGTGGAATTATTCAAGGAGGACGTTTTAATCTCAAAAGTTTTATAAAATTGACATACCCAACTCGATTAGTTCATGCATTTAATTTTGAGAAGGGTTATAACTTTTTTTTTAAAAGAAATTTTGATATTCTAGAAATGTAGGACATTTAAAGATAGTTATACATAGAAACAATTTTGAAAATATTTGCATTATAATTATGCCTATACAGCATAATATGTTTGGCAATTAGTTAATTTAGTTTTATAACTAATACCATGTATGATACGAGTATATTATATTCCGTCCAACTATTATATATATGAAAATTTTTATATATTTTTACCATTGTTTTATATATAATGTGTTTGTCTTTTTTATAAATAAATTTAATGTATACACAAAACTTTGAATATTTTTTATTAACATTTCTCCAGATTAATTTGTAAACAGCAAGTATTTCTTAAATATAATACATCTTATCTATAAAATATATTCTATATCTAATATATGACAAATTTAAGTTTCATCAAAATAAATATGCAAAGCTGTCACACTGAATAAAACAACAATTTTATGAATACTATTGTTTCTCTTATTGTAAAAATGTTTTTGAGTGATAGCTATGCATATGTAATTCAACTAAAATTACTAGAGATTTGAAATTTAAAGTTAATTTTCTATCAAATCTGTTTGGTCCATAGATTTCTTAAACATAGAATCAACTCTTATTCAAAGGTACAACAATAATCGAACTGAATCTGTAAACAATATAAATGTTTGAAAAGTGTTATTTTTGAGTGCCATTGTCTATATAATTTGTCCTTTACATAAAACAAAATGTAAAATATAAGTTATATGAACAACAGGCAGTTGTGATATATTGTTACTTAAGATATCTACCAATTAAAATGATTTTTTGGTAATCTGAAACCCACACATTAACATGCTTTAGCGGAGCATCATATCATATTTTAGCCGTTGAGGTAAAGTATTTGTACATTTTTACATTTACTGTATACATTATGTTACAGCTAAAAAATAGTTTAGGGAATGAGTCAAAGTCTTATGACTCATCGCGTGTCATGTTTTATGCATGTTTTTCAATTGCTCTTATTTGTCACAAATGCTTACAGCATATTAGTAACCTGAGAATACATTGTTTATAACTAATAATTCAGTAGGTATGGGATAATTTCTTCCAAATAATAAGCCGATGACGAATCAACAGGATGATATATACATCTGTGTGTGATGATTTAATTTTTATCACTGAATCAGTTCAAAAGAAATCAATGTTTGAAATAATATTGACTGGGTGGGTTGGCCCAGTGCTTAGGCTCGAGGGCTCGTGACCGGAAGGTCCCGGGTTCGATTCTCGTTAGAGGCGGAAATTTATTTCTGGTTTTTTCAACCAAAAATAAATATCCATAAAAAAAAAGCTCAGCGAGAATCCCCACCTGAGCATTCACTGTTGGCTTCTAATTAACAGTGCTGTTCCTAAATGGCGCCGGGAAACAGTAACAAAGCCTACACAGAACACGAGGCTAATGACCAAAGTAGTCGATGCCGATAACACAGAAGAAAAAAAAATATTGACTTTAGGGAGTACATATACAAATAACATATTCGAAGAAAGTATTGTGACATTTTGAGCTTGGCAATATGGTATTTATGACCGCTTCCCTATTTTTATTTTGATCTCTAAAATAAATATCTAGTGGCTAAGGATGAACCCAAGCATCGCCAGTATTGAGCCCAGTAGCACGTAGTTTGTCTTAAGCCCAGTTGCGGAGTTGCAGCCATCGTAGTCGCAATACTCGCAGAACTCTAGGGAAAGACCTCTGCTGACAGGCTCATGGCAGGTGCCTACCGTCTGCTCAGGAGGGATGATGGCACATCGACGGATGATGCTGGAATATCCTGGGCCTGTAACAATGACGAATATGTAAAGCATACATTCTTATCTGCTATAGAGGTTTTCGATGTAAGGAAGGGATAATGTAGACTAGGGTCAACCATTTGCTCAAAGCACTTATGGAAACCAGGCAATAAAACATGAACAGTAACCTAATATACTACTTGGAAGTAAAATCCAAACACCTAGAAAAAGAGGACAGTCGCATTAAAAATTTGTGCACAGCGTGGGAGTACTCTCTCTAGTAGACTATCAAAACTACCTGTAAAAACAGCATGGCTTTTTGTAAATCCAAAAACTATCTATGATAGCTGTTGTAAATATGGCAAGAGGCTATAGTTGTGTAAATATGCCCCCTACAAGACGACAGCACCAGTTTACGCAGTTAACTCTATATATGGGGCGTAGCGTGAATGCAGTTGTATCAGCATGGCGCGCATGGATCGAAGAAGGGCGAATGTAGCGAGCTAGAGGTTCTGAAGCACGTAGGAGAACTACAAACCGGCAAGATCGTCATTTACGGCTATTAGCTATAGGGAACCCCCTTTGAATACTCACGGGTGTACCACAAATTGCGTAAAATGGACTACAGATAATATCGTTCGCATCTAGCGCTTCCATCCGTTGCAAACCATCATTGCCAACGGTTAGACTGGTGCCAAGGATACCTACAATGACATGCTGAGTGGCACCAGGCAACCTTCTTCGATGAGTCCAGGTTTAGTCTGGGGGCGCACGACGGACGCCAACGCGTTAAGCCTTGGACTCACTAGTAGACATGTTGCGCGATTTTGGTCTCAGAGACGTGTTTAAGGGTGTCTACGTAGACATGTCTATAGACCAATCCCGTCTAAGGGCCTGTTGCGAGACCAAAAATCGCAGGTCTATGGTCTCCCGACAGGAATGGGACACTTCATGCAACGTTAGATATGTTGCGCGACATCTTGGCAGTGTGGACGTGGACGTCAATCGGAGTCTAGAGACGAGACGTACCAGTCTGCCTCCAGCTATCGAGTGGCGTGGTTCGACTTTACATATTGTTTTTGCTGATATGAGATATTCACATTGCAAACTTCTGGTATCATTTTTGATTTAGACTGCTTGGATGTTCTGAAGGTGTACATAAGGCTCGTGAGTTAGGAAACGCAGTGTGACTGCGCGTCAAAGATAACCTGGGATTGTTTCTCTCAACGGTTTCTCTAAATTTTGTTTCTGCTGAAACCCATGGCGCCTTCCAGGCTTAATTTGTTTGGTAATGTATTGCCGAACGTAGAGAAATGATGAGAAATTCTTTGTCTCGTCTAAATCTGCACATGGTGGTGTAGACGCTAGACGAGACAAAAAACGGTGTCTCTAGACGGTCTATAGACAAATCGCGCAACATGTCTACTAGTAAGTACAAGGCTTTAGACGACAAGGTCGTGGACGACGTCATCTCCAGTTTGCTATTGAGCAAGGGTGTCGCCAGCCTAGGAGCTAGGGGGAGCAAGGTAGTAGGTAAAGAATATGAAACTCCGGTACAATTCATTAATAGACTGCAAAATTTTTTTAGTTTATTAGAAAAACAAATTCTAATTAGATGCGGTTGTCTCCTTGAAAACGTTGCGAATACGAATTGGGCAATAAGCAACAAAGATTATGATAAACCTGCCCCCACTTGTTGACGCCCTTGCTATTGAGTGCAGTGCACTGCACTGCATTTAATAGCAAGACACCTTTACTTGTGATGATTCGTGGCACACTGACGGCCCATTCGGCCCAACGTTACGTGAATTAGGTGTTAGAACCAGTTGCCGTTCCATATGTCCAAGCAGGCCTCGAAGAGGGTTTCTTCAAGCAAGATAATGTGTGTCCCCATACTGCAAGGGTGAGGTCAAGGGTCAGGGTCAACCGATTTTTATCGCCAGCTGGAAAAGTGTGGAACTGGTCGCTACATGCGCGATTTACCCAATTCTCCGACTACGTTGGATCAACTGGAACATGCTGTGAGGGCAGCTTGGGTGCCTATTCCTCTAGAGCTTTGTTAGGGAACCAGACTATGGGCGTGCCGCGTAGACTAGAGGGGTGCATTCGTCAACATGTAGGGCGCACCCATTATTGACCTGTTGTGTTTTTTATAATCTAATTATGGCAAATGGGTTCGTTTATTATTGTCATTAGCCCGACAGCATTTCATGAACCGCATCCCTTTCTCACTCAGTGTTCGGATTTCACTTGCGAGTAGTAGGTATATCTTTTAAACTTATATTGTTATAGACATTATTGATGTAAGAAGGGGTGGGATAGACTCGTGTCAAGAACTTCCCGAGGCAATATATCAAAAACAATAACATAATACTTCTAAAATTCTAGCTAATAACTATAGTTTTATCAAATTTACAATATTTGAGAAACACCGATACGGTATTTCAGGAAAATATCGTAAAGTGATCGAGAGACAAACGAAGGGCAGGTGAAAGCAGTGAACGAACAGAAATAGCTATACTCCGAGGGCAAATACTGCTACCGGCATTGAATTAAACTATTGGCTCGAGTACGCTTTTTCTGGGAAAAAATGAAGAAAATGATTCCCACCTTACCCAAAGTGAGTTCAAGGATATCATAATCCTTGTCTGGAACATGTCCTGAATGGCATCAGGCACGATGTCTCTAGACCACGACAGCGCTACTTCGGTTTTTCGGATCTCATCAGGTGGACCTTGGTATAGCGATAGCCCGGTATGAGGTTTAGGCTTAGTTCAGATGACGCGCGTACGACGCGCGTCGACGTGGCGCACGTTTGTTGCGTTTCTGTTCAGATGACACGCGTAGGACTTCGTACAACTTTTATATAGAGTGAGACTAGGCAATCGAGTGTCAGTTTATTTGTTTTTATTAACGAGAATGGATGTAGGAGAAGCTGTTTGTGTTTGGTTAGCATATAGAAGAAGGAAAGGAAACCACGTAGGAGGGAAAGGACACACTGGGTTCACCCAATTTTAAGGAATAGACTTTCTACAAGTTTATACTTTACACTGTATCCCAGCCTGTGAAATCACGAACCTAAATTTTTATCATCGGATTTGCAAAACATTAGGACCAGTTCCTCCCAGGCGCTCTTTTTGCCGTCTTATTTGAATCTAATTTGGAATGCACGTCCCAAATCGTAGGCTTCTTCTCAATTTCATCAATGAAAACATCTGTATTGAATTCTTGTTTCCATTCCAATAATAGTATTCGTGAGAAATAAATTTTTGCAAAGAAACACTAGGTATATCGACTGAACGTTAGAAAAGACGCATGCCAACTGAACAGGCAATGGGAACGTCTAGTATTTCAATACGCGCGTCGCCGCTGACCGACGGGCGTATTGAGATTCTCTGAGTCTAGTGGCGTCGTACACGCGTACAGTTTGTCGTGCGCGCGTCCATGTGAACAGCTTGAATTAGTTATGTGTATTTTCAAAACGAGCGTCAAGCGAACGCGCGTCATCTGAGCTAAGCCTTATATGGAAGCAGTGAACCAAGAGAAATAACGGCTAACTCAGAGGCAACCGGAGGGTATTTACCCTCCTACCGGCATTGGATTAGATACTTCATCACTACATTAAATCACTTTCTTCATGTTTCCCCAAAGCACTTGAGCCAAAATTAGTTCAATTCAATGCCGGTTGGGATCGATACCGTTTTTAGATATCGGAAAATCGGCATGCCATGTGATTAGGATATCAGTTGAAGATTGCAGAATCAAAACTGTGTGGTCCTAGTTTATACGGAGAGAGATATGCAGGGCACTATTTACGAGAGTTTTTGTGTTGGATGTTTTTTTGTGGGTGGGTGGGCAACGACTTGGTTGCAAGGAGATCTCAAACTATAGCTTCATGCATTGGGAAAATAATAAAATGGTATCACCGTGGTGTGTGGGAAGTACTGAGTCAATCAGCTTGATTATTTTTTTTGTATGACTCACGGTGTCTCAATAATCTAATCTTACTGGTATGTGAATGAGTGAGATCTACACTTTTATTATTTAAATAATCTGTCATCCATATTTTTTTATTGACCATGCGAAGGAAGTTGCTGGTTTACCGCGCCTACACTTCGGCACAACAAAAACAAACAAAAACAATAACGCGATACCAATTATGTAGGTCAAAATCAAAACCACGTGTAGTAACCGTCCGTGACTATGGAAAATTTCGAGCGAAAACAACTCACAGGTAAATTTTCTGCCTTTAAACTTTCACTTTCGCATCGTATTTATCTCGTTGGAGAGCGGTGCGCTCTTTGGTGTGCTTGGTTGAAGTATTAGTGGTTGGCTATTACCAGACCAGTGATGCACAGCATTCTTCCGTTGTTCCAGCTCTAGGGATGCTCTAAGAATGCTTGTTCGATTTTAACAGCACATGGGCATCCGAACATTTACCTTGAGCGTTCTTGCCTGTTCGGGTCTGATCATTCGTCGGAGCAATTTCATTAAGGGCTAGTTTCACCACTTCCTGATAAGTGTCAGATAGTTTATCTACATATTTTGTCTTTGTCACTTGACACGGTCAGAAAGTGACAAAAACTTACGGTTCTTATCCACTTCTGCTGCTGTGACGAACTTAGTTGTTATTTTTTAGGATTAGGTCAGTAATAAAACAAAAAAGTTTTTATGGTATTAAACAACATGTCAAGAGTATCGCTAGAAATAAGTATTGACACTGTCCACAGTAATAAAATTCAACGAAGACTTTTTACAACACAGGCACAGTTAAAATTTAATTAAAAAAGATGAAAAAAATGGGTACAGCATACATCTGTATTCCACAGAAGAAAATAGATTAATAAACTCAACTTCTGATGCCTGATGATGACTATATATTAGTCGAAAGGTCGCATATATAAAGAATAATGAGTTTTATCGCTGACCTAATCCTAAAAAAATAACAACTATAATCGCAGATCTCTGGGATATTCGATATATTACATTTATAAAAAAAAATACCCCACAAATATGGACTTTTACAGTAAACAGTGCGAACATCAGACTTTCACAAGAATCTCCAATCACCAAGAACCTTAAAGTCACTGCGGAATGGAGATACTGAGTCTCTATACATCGTAATTGATCT
Organism: Callosobruchus maculatus; assembly: GCA_951848785.1. Lineage (NCBI taxonomy): Eukaryota > Metazoa > Arthropoda > Insecta > Coleoptera > Chrysomelidae > Callosobruchus > Callosobruchus maculatus. Next base: position 17,287,336 of record CATOUR010000032.1, read on the forward strand.
ACCAATCTTATCCCTAATAAAAGGCAATAAATGGTCAAAATCCTGTGAGGCCATTCTATACAGTACAGAGTGTTCATTTGAACACTTTCTAGCACAGATTTATCGAAAACCACTGATTAAAAGAAAAAACGCCAAGACACGTGAAAAGATTTGTCAAGGGAGACACATTTTTAACCAAAAACAGCTTCACCCCCTAGTACTCTCTGCTCCCCAATGTCATCCGCTTAAAAATTTTAAATGACAAGGGGTATCGAGAATAGCTTGTTTCAAAGGTGTGTTTTATGTCTGTTTTGATGTTTGACTTTTTAAATCGGTCGATTAGTTTTCGAGAAAATTAGAAAAATCTACATGTATATTAGTTTTTTCAGATAGAAAACAAAAAGATACAAAAATATCACACTTTATTGCAATAAGTGTTCATAATGTTGCCCGTTATTGGCCGAACAATGATATATGCCAGGGGTTCCCAATCTTTTTCAGCCCGCGGCGTACTTTCAAGTTTAGTATTTTGTCACGGCGCCCTACCTTAGATAGCTATTTTAAATAGATACAGTCGAAAGAAATAGGCACCTATAATATTAGTAGACAAAACACTAAAAACGTCCTCAATACGAAATGAAGTTTTTTCATTATATCTATGATAATTCAGAGTTAAAACAGAAAACAAAAAGAAAGACTCAAGAAAAACAAAAATAAAATACTACAGCCAAATCAATGTGACGGTTGAGTTTGGTGATCTCAGCATAGTTGTTCAAAGCGGGGAATAAGATTCGACACTGCGACTCTCATTTCTTGTTCCACATTGATCCTTGAGCGATATTTGTTCTTGATTACAGCTACGGTTAACAACCCAGCTTCACATAAAGATGATGTTACCCCATACCTGCCATTTTTACCTATGTTCTTAACCACTGAGGCGAGCGTCAGAATAGGTATTGTTGCTTTTTAGTAACCTGCAAATATTTGTGCTTTACGCTACTTGCACACACACCAATTTTGGACGGTCGGTTTTATTCCGGTGGTTTTTGATAAATCCGTGGTGAGAAGTTCTCTAACGAACCCTGTATATCATAATCGTAATTATTTCAGCTTCTATAACATAACAGCGAAGTTCGTTTATTTGATTATTTTTTTGATATCTCTCAAGCCTGGCATCCGAAACCTGAAAATAAATACTAGCTTTACCATGAGATAGCTACCTCTTCTGATGACCTCCTCGAATACATTTCTTATTATGCTCAGTCCTTGTTTGCTTCAGGTACGTTTTGACGGAGCCCGAAATACTGGTGCTTTACGCTGTTTAAGTTTAAATTCCTTTGATATACAATAATATACATATATGATACAGGTGAAAAACATTATGAACTAAGCAGGACCATTAATGTCTTACTAAAGGTATGACCTTAAGGAAAACATTATTTAACTGGATGAAAATAGAAACAAGAACGAGATATGAATATTATGAATTGATCAATAGAAACCATGGAAATATAATAAAAACAAAAAATATTGGTCTCCATTTTTGGCCGTTTCAGTAGTGCCTAAAAGCTAAAAGATGACGAAAAGAAGCCCCGTGAAACATGAAACACAAACATATTGTGGACGATACTCATCAGATAATTGGTAGTAATGCAAACCGTCCACTCCAAGAAAATTCAGGTGTTGAAATAGTAGCTTGAGTTTTTTCTTAAATACTTGACTTGAAAGCTCAAGTTTTTGAAAATTTGATATTTGACTTGACTTGATTTTCGATCTGAACTACTTCACTTGATATCAAGTGAAATCAAACTACTTGATATTCCTTGATATCGATCTGTAAAATACGAATCGAAGCGTTAAAATAGGGGAATCACCGAGGTTACGACAGCAAGCAGCCAACCGACACAGAATGGTCTTTAATTGAACGAATTTGCCAGTACCTTAATGTTTTCAAGAGTTTTTCCATCATTTTTGCATTAATATGCTGCTCGATAGACTAGAGTCGTGGGCTATGGAGCTTGACAATAAACCTGATCGAGATGAAACCGATGAACAGATTATAACCAAGCGGCAAGGGACAGTACTGAACTAGAATGGTGGAAAAGACGCGAATGTATGTTTTCAAACTTTGCCGCAATGGCCAAAGACTTTTTGGCAACGCTAGCTTCTTCAGCTTCAGTTGAAAGGCGGTTTTCTAGAGCTGCCTTAACTCTCACCAAAACAAGAATTCGATTAGGTGATAACTCCGTTAGAAGTCTTATGTGTCTCAAAAATCATGGATGGCAAATGAGGATGTAAATTTTTTTTTACTTCTGTGTCATCGGCATCGCCTGCTGCTGCACTTAGGAACAGCACTGTGAATTAGAATAGAACAGTGAAGGCTCAGGTTGGGATTCTTCGCTGAGCTTTTTTTATGGATATTTATTTTTGTATGAAAAAACCAGAGATAAATTTTTGCCTCTAACGAGAATGGAACGCGGGACCTTCCGGTCAAGAGCCCTCGACTCTAACCACTGAGCCAACCCACCCCCATTTGAGTTGGTTGTTTTTCTATGTATTATTGTCAGAATTCAGAATATTTCGTATTTTTATTTCATATTATTACATTCATTATTTAACGTTTGTTGGAGTTTTCGTTTTTGGATTTTTTTTTATTAAAAGATTACATTTTTATATACATACATTTTTATTGTTATTGCGTTTTGGCAGTTAATCAGATTAATATCAAAAAAAAACTTTTTTTTCAAGAAAAATCAAGTAGTTAGCTTGAAAAACTTAATTTTCAAGTTGCTTGATGTGTAACTACTTGACTTGACTTGAATTTTGAAAACAAATACTTGACTTGATCTTGACTTGATATCAAGTCAAATGAAGTAGCTTGAAAATCAAGTCAAGTCGTGAATCTCTGGTAAAGAACGATGGATCAGGGATATTACCACAGCATAAGTTTAAGGAATTATATTACTTATATCGAAGTGACGTATTTGTTTCGGACATACTTACCTCTGATGACCTTCTTCATGCAAACGTTCTTCATCCTCCTCAACCTCGCCTCGTTGTCATCGCAGTTGACCAAGGTCGGCCAACTGCTGCTTTGCGCGGCAGGGTTGTAGTTTTGGTTGTAGTTCTGGTTGTAGTTGGGGTTGAAATTGGGGTTATAGTTCTGGTTGTAGCCCTGTTGGTCGTAGGGCTGCCTTTGCGTCAGCGGACTGTACAGACCCCCACCTCTTCGCGATAGGATGTCCGATTGGTTGAAGCGATCGTTGCATATAGGGTCGATGTCGCTGGAACATTTCCAACACTGCAGGGCGGAAGCTGGAAGAATTAAGAAAGAAAACATTTATTGTATCCCACAATACGGACATTGAACATTTTACTACAGCTCGTTGTCATTGGACCCCGTTCACAACAGTAGCGTAACTTCAAATTCGGCCCCCCCCCCGCATGATACTTACGGCCCCCCCCCCTCAAGAAATTTTCCGTGGCCTCTATTTTCATAACATTTCATGTATATATACAGGGTAAGTCCTAAGTTGATTATTTTTTTAAACTGTGTATAGAAGTCGTTAAAATAAACAACTTTTTCAAATAACTTTTATCCCAAAACTGCAAAATAAGCGTGATACAGAATCAAAAAAGGTAAGTCTAAACCCTGGTCTGGACTTGTATATTTAGCCCCAAAACGACGGGGTCCCCCGCAGCTGCGGGCCCTTAGTTACGCCACTGGTTCACAATCAGTTTTATTGAACGATGAACTTGGAATACTCAAGGAAAGTAAGATTTCCCTCAGACTTTCTCTATTTTTCCTAGACCACAGTGTAGTTAAGATGCTTTAGAGTAATTTTAAATATGGATATAGTGTATTAAATGGCCTTCCATTATTTTACCAACCTGGCTATGCAATCGTAAAAGTCAGAATCTTAATTAATTCATGAATGAAGTCAAATCCTCAAAGTAAAAAGGACTCAAATTCAGAGGCTGGAAATCTAGATAAACGACTCGCTTATATAGAAATTACAGAACATTATTTTTCGGTTCAAGTGAAAGCCTATGTTAAATTTGTCGACAAAAAAGACAAGTTCCTGCCTGGAATGCTCTACGAACGTACAGAAGAGTATCACTTATGTATAAACAGTTGACTTTCCTTTCCCAAGTTCTAGCCCACACAGCATTTGATATCCTCTGGATAGCCCCAGGCTGTCCTTAAAGGGACAGCCTATAAATATCCCGATGGGACTTTATTAGACCGCCATAGTTAAGGCTATAGGGAAATCCTCAGGTTGGCCCAAAATGTTATCATTTAGTCTGCCGTAGGTTAGCTCATAGGTATATTCTTAGGTTGTCCTAAAAGATAGCAGTACGGACCGCCATGGGTTAGCTTATAGCGACACACTTAGATTACTCTAAAACAGGATTCTTTTTCAAAAACTGTTTTCTTATACTTCTCTGGCTTACATACCGGGTTATTCTGGGCCCAGGTTAGCTAACGTGCCACATTTTTCACTAGCATCATCACCATCTACAGATCCAATACCAGCTACCATCCGAGTGTTTAACACAATTCAATCTAACCTCATTCTGTTCCATTGCTTCATGAAGTGCATTGTGATATAAAGTTTTGCCATTAAACTTTCCTTTTCCTTTTTTATGTTCCTATAGAATGTTGACTTGGGCAATTCTACACCCACCTTGCGAAAATAAACAGGTTTTGCCGAATGATTATCTGACTTGCAATTTGTGGTTTGCATTTTGGGGGGCCTTGGAGTGTAGGATAGTACAGATCACAGGTACAGATGGTAAAGGTATTGGAAGATATAATAAATGGCGAAAAACGATCCAGGAACCAGGAACTACTGCAAGCGGCTAGCTTGCTTTGCTCAACTTTGCTCATTGCTGCAAATCACCTTCACCTTTCACCTCTTTCGTCGTTCTAACGTCAACACTGTCATATGTCAAATATCAGATTTTGTATAAAGAAGGCTATGGTCTTAAAGGGATTTCCCTTGAACCGCCTCATAGTATACAAGCTGAGGATTTCCAAAACCGTCATCCTTAGGATATTCCAGTGATACACGGCCCAGAGGGATGTCCAAAGGATGTCCATGCCTGCCTGCCACAGGATATTCCAAACAGGTTATCCTAGGGCTAACCCAGATCACCTGTATATGTCATTCTGGTCTTATCCCAAATTTGGGCGATACGGCTTCATTTAGGATGTGCTGTGTGGGAGTGGGTTGAGTTCAGATACTGAGAGGTTAATGGCAGCTTGTCAATATACTTTCTTTAATATGTGAGGATAGGGGTCAAAAGCTCATGCAACGGCCCTGAATGTTGGAAAATATTGCCCTGGATGAGTGGGCTTTACGAACATAGAGAACAGCATCACTTGCATAAACCGGGAGCAGGTATCTCCAACAACCTCCTACTGAAGCACGTCTTGGGGATCAGGAGTACGACGTCGCCGTCGTTGGGTATCACCATTTTTGGGGAGCAAAAAAGGGTTTTTTTTCCTCTGGGAGCCGTCAGCACTTAAGCCTTTAAGGCCTATTGTACTATGACTTCCCAGAGGGGGGACGGTGCACGTCCAGCACCGTTGGAATGATTACACCATCATCCCGGACGGTCCGACGGGGGTCACCCGTCCGGGCCTTCCGGTCGATCATCCAAAGTGCCGGCCGCGTAAGATGCTCCGCTCAGCGCTCGTGTGGGCGACACCAACACGGTCGAAACTGAATGCCCTGTGTATATACAGTCACCCACCCAAGCGCTAACCGCGCACAAGGCTGCTGCTGCCCCACTATCGAAGGCAGACACTGTTCATCGCGCAGCCACGTTGGTCCCCAAAAAAAAGGGGGGTGGTTAAGGTTCCGCTTCTCAAGCATCCTGGAGGAGCAGTAAAGAAGCGTCACCATTAGAGCAGAAAAGGTTTTGTAGCTCCTGCCCGCTATGAAAAAACTGAACAGGTGACGGCTCTACCTAGGGGGGGGGACCTGTTGAGTATTCGAAATATTCAAAGCCTGTTTTTATCTACACTGCGTTACCAAGAAGTTTGCTGCTGTTTAGCAGCGACTTTCTTTGATTTGTCGTTACCTTCGGGTACCAGATGGCGCACAGGCAGATCTTTTCTGCCGCCTACTCTCACATGCTTTATATGTCTGGCAGACATGAAAATTCTGATGCTCTCTATCTCCGTGAATCGACCTATGGCGCACTGATGATCGCTAATAAGCGTGAAACAGCTGTCTGCGTACTGGTGGATTGACGGAGATATAGAGCAATCCTCGTAGATCGACTCTCATATGCAGTTGGAAATGTTGGCATAGAAGCGCGCTCTTCTGGTCCGGTCAAGCGAACGCGCCTTTGCGTTCCACCAAGATGTTTGCTGCTGTTTAGCAGCGACTTTCTTTGGTTTGCCGTTACCTTCGGGTACCAGATGGCGCACAGGCAGATCTTTTCTGCCGCCTACTCTCAATATTAAATTACATCATCAGTTTACATCAACTTCTATTCGCAGAGAGGAGTTAAGCTTAATTCAGATGCACACGACATTCGACGATACGACGGCACGAAACTGTTCCTATTGGTTGAAATATTTTGATTTGACATCATTTCGAATTTTTCAACCAATAGGAACAGTTTCGTACTGTCGTATCGTCGGATGTCGTGTGCATCTGAATTAGACTTTAGGTATCTACCTAACCTAATCATAATAATACAAGAAGGTATTAAATCCAAATATTTTTGGACAGTAAATCGCAATAGCTTTCTCCTCTTCTAAACAATGTCAATCAGCTCCATGACAAAATTATAAATATATATTGTTGTTTTCGTTGCATAACAGTCAAGGTCAACGGTATTGTTTAACTATTTTTTAATCACCTGTGGTATTTCTGAAATCCGGAATGAATAAAACAGTCGAATTGAAGATGCGGATGTGGTAGTTGAATCTACGTGATTACACGACTAATCCAAATATCTATTTAACTGCCTAATAATGTTATTGTCGCGGTTTTGTGGAAAGAGCTTCTCAAATGATACGCATATTATGGTTTACGTAATGTTCTAAGCCTTACACAATATTTGCAAAACTTCTCAACGGTGAAGCTAGTGATAATTGCTCGCACTACAGTGACATCGCTTGTTTAGCCTTGCACCAATGTTTATGGAACTGTAACTTAAGATCAACAAACCAATCGAGTATTTCCGACACTACTTACAATCTCTGACATACGTATTCTAAAATGTGAGTTTGTGATTTCACTGTTCCCATCAACGACTTCCTACTCTGTCAGTTCTCATAGCACTAGTTTGCCGTTCATGCTGTACAAATTTAGCATCTTCTAATAATGGCATGGAGTTAAATAACGTCCATTTTTGCTTCTTATTTAAGATAAATTGTAAAATTCTATACTTTTTTAGTAAACGCTAAATATTATAATTGACTATCCATGTTTTTATGATGTAATTCAATTTAATTTCAATAACTTGAATATCATCAAATACGAATAACGTATTTTCAATGGCGCTGATATCTATAGACCGAAACCTCAAATATTGATCGTAGATTCTTTCTTAAGTATGATCTATTAATCTATTGACAGATGGTATTAGATGAATTAGAAGCAGAGTGGCAGAATATACACAGTCATTTCAATTTGTATTTAAGCTAAGACGTTTTAAATTTTCATTTTGATAAACTTGATAAAAAGCAAAATACTTTAATACATAAAGTTCAGCAAAGCTGTCCATTGTCCATGAATGATAAGTATTATCAATAATACAAACTATTCAGTTTTAGAACCTTCCAACCACCCCAATTTCACCCCCACCCAAAAAAAGGTTGAAAACGGCCAGGAACCCCTAAAACATCTAAAAACGAAGTTTGAGCTGTTTTCATATTTTTTGTTTTTTGATTATTGCTACGCTGCCACTGATACGATTTCTAACAAGCATACGCGTTTTCCATCCTCACCACAGTAATAATAATGTGTCAAAATATCATTAGAATCAATTTAATAGTTTCCACGTTTCAAAATACAAAACGATCAAGAGCAATAAATACTCGTATGTATACATAAAATTCTTAGTTTCGGTATTAGGCAAGGCAATATTCAGATGGACCTAAAAAAATTATTAATGTCGCTAGGTCTTCCTTCACAGGTCAGTGGACATGACGAAAGCAACAAATTTTTAAATTTTACAACCCCCCACCCCCCAACCACCCCAATTTCACCCCCACCCAAAAAAAGTAGAAAATGATCAGGAACCCCTAAAACGCCTAAAAACGAAGTTTGAGGAATATTTAAAATTTTTGCCATCCACCAATTTTCAAAATTATAGGAACATCACCTACTACGACCCTACAACATAATGCTGCCCAAATTTCATCACAATCCATGCAGCGGTTACTGAGATTACGAGCCTAGAAAAACGCCAACAGACAGACAGGCAGACAGACCGACAGTCATACAGACAGACCGACAGTCATACAGACAGACCGACAGTCATACAGACAGACCGACAGTCATACAGACAGACCAAAGGAAATGAGTGACGTGGATTTTCGTTATGTAGACATCATAAGACGCCCAAAAAGCGTATTATCTCAAAATCGAAAATTTTCGCGATCACAATACTCCCCTCACCTGTCGGTGTGGGAAGTAAAATAGTAAATGAGATTCATACCATAGAAAATCACCTTCTACAGATAATATTATAATTAGCTATTCTATTGTTCTCATGATGAAATTCAATTTAATTTCAATTATTTGAATGCTACCAGAGATGAAGAAGGTATTTTCAGTGGTGTTGATATAGACCGAAACCTTAAATATTGGTCATTATTCAATTTTTAGTATGATCTATTGACAGAAGGTATTAGATTAATTAGAAGCAGAGTGGCAGAATATACAGCACCAATTTGTATTTAAGCTAAGACGTTTTAGATGTTTACCTTGGTAAACCTAGAAGGCAAATAATTTAACGCAAAAAATTCAGCAAAGGTATCCCCATGGAGATAAATATACGACACGTTTCTGAAATTATATCAAAATAATTGAAGCCAGGAGTGTGTACTGTAATCTACATAAAAAATAGAAATGAGATTCACAACGTGGAAAATCACCTTCTAGAGAACACCTTGAAACAAGTGACCGACCACCGCAATCACGATAAACATACAGAGTGGACTATTAAAAAAGCACCTTGGGTTTTTTTAACGCGAGCTTCGATTAAGTATCAAATCGTACCAAAACAATAATTATAATAGAACATAAAAACGTCTGCATATTTGTACAGGAGTGAAACTGGTTCAACTAAAGTAAATTATACAGCAGATAATTTCCTCTATGGATACTATGAGAACTAAAACCCGCAGTGTGGTTTTCCTATCAACTATCTCATTTAGTTATACTCTCAATAGAAACACTTTTAGAAAGTAATTATGGCTTTCAGATTGTCGATGCTCTTATTTGGTGAAATTATCATTAGTACTAATAATATACAGATTAGAATCGAGCCAAAAGGCTAAGAACTTAATTATAACTAGATGAAACAATAATTGGCGCACATAGTCGATCAATAGTCATCGTAAATACATGGCTTCATAGAAATTACCTAAGTTGTTACTCAAGTTGTTCGCAGTCACAAAATTCACAATAAATTCTGTCAAATTATACCAACTGTGCGTTGGGTGAAAAATACTGCAATAAGGTCGTCTCAAGAATTTCCTTTCTGCCCACGTTCAATGTTGGCACTACGTTGGTAAAGGTGGGACATAGCAACATCAAACATACTATGAACATTATTCACTATAAAATTTTAGAAAAAATTAGTGAAGCTCATAAAGATAACAGAAATTATAATGCCTATACTGGGGATTCGGAGAGTATGCCATAAGATCCTTTGCTTGATAACTGCTACAAAAGCTTTTCCTTAACTAAAAAAACTGGCCTTCAAATCAATCACAATCCTGTCTGTGTGACACCGAAATAATATCTTATGCCAATAGTTTATTGACATACTCTAAAGACAATGCCCATTATTTAAAGACGGTCATTCAGATGTTGAGAAATATAGACAGTACACAGGGAGTGCGTTCATTCTAATCATTAAGAGACTTAATGAGTTGAATCATAGTATGTAGTTAATTCTACATCGTAATATAGCTAATTTGCTTAGTAGCCTTGGCAGAAATGCACAGGTCTACACACACGAACCGATTTGGCGGTTATATGAAAGGTATTTCGCATGACGTTTAACGATGAATGCAAATTTTATTTGTTTTTCATTTTTCATCCAAATTGAAGGATGTGGGACTGGAGCATTGTCTAGAATTTTTCGGAACTTATGGGAGATGTCTTGTTATGCACTGCATCCAGAATGAGAAACGAATTTAAAGTTATCATCTGGTTAGAGATAAAATTAATTTTAGCTACATATACAGCAGGGGCGTATCCAGACCTCAGTCTTAGGGGGGGTAGCGGGGCATGAAGTTGTGTGTGCTTTCACCATTTTTTGAAATACCTTCGTGAAGGACGTTGATGCAAGAGAAAAGGAAAATGTTAATACTATTAAAGTAGAAAAGAAGATATGAATAGCAAGTGAAGCAGTGGAGTATCCGGTACTTTAGGGAGATGAAATAAAAAATCTATTGATGCATTAATCAATTTTAATTTTACTGGAATACAAATAATATGTAATACGGATCATTCGTGAACATTTTATTGGCACAGCATACAAAATTAAACGATCATGAACACTCAACAGTCAGGTACAGTAGTAGCCACAACACGTACTCCATTTTTTTTAATTAGTGTTTTAACTTTTCTAATCGGTGCAATTTTCAAAACAGGTAATTAATAAGTTAGGTAAATTTTTGTGACAAGCTACCACGTTGTATAGGACATTCAACTGATTATGTAACAATGGGAATATATTAGGTATGCATCACTGTAACAATGCAAAACAAACCCTTTTGTAATTTAGTTAGGTACTGCAAAAAAGATTTTTTTTCAGTGCGACAATTGCTTAAATAAATGAGACAAATAAAATAAGTCAAAGTTGAATTGAGTTTTTTTTCGAAAATCTTGGGAGGGGTTATTACCCCTGTTACCCCGCCCCTTGTATACGCCTGTGATATACAGGGTATCCCAGCATAAAGTGCACAAACGAAACTGGGTGGAACTAGGCCACAATCTGTCGAAAAAACAATACTTAAAAGAATCTCAAAAAATGTCTTTGCCTTATATTGACAGTTTAATAATTTTTGTTCTGCTTTTTATTTCAAATCATCATAATATTTGAAGCATTACGTGCATTTCGTTGAAATAAAAACATTAATGTTATATCTAACAGTACATGCTGCTTAGTAGCTGAAAAAAGATCGCTGAAAAGATCAAGTTTGCTTTAAAAAAATTGTTTTCACGCATACTAGATCTTTTTTTGAATTGAATTTCGATTTTCAAGGAAATACCGCCGTAGTCATACTTTTTTGTCCCGTCCCATTCATCCTCATCCAATATTCTGTCTAATAAAAAACTACATCATTCTATCTTTAGCACAAGTTTTTCAACAGGACGTTAAGTCGAAGCATGTGCGTATCTGCGTGAGCGTATCATCGCTGATTGACCATTATTTGTCATCGCTCAAGTACAGACACTTTTTAGCGTCATTACTGCTTGCATAGACGCTTCAATTTAACGACTTGTAGAAAAACTTCGCTAACACCTACACTTTAATTTAACCTCTTGTAGAAAAGTGACGCTTACACCGACGCTTCAATGTAACACTGTAACGTCATATAGAAAATCTTGTGCTAGAGAAAGAACGTTGTAATTTTTTTTATATGACCCGATATTAGATCAGGATCAATCGGATGAGACAAAAAAGGATAGTTATGGGAGTATTTCTTTAAAAATCGAAATTTAGTTAAAACAATTTTTAAGCGACGGTTTTCTACAAAACGATCAATTGAAGTATCGGTCTAAGCGGCGGTTTTCTACAAAACTTTAATTTTCAATGTCTGTGCAAGCATTGATGATGCAAAAGAGGGTCTGTCTTTCAGTGATGACGAATTATTATCAATGAGCTCACGGAGCTGCATCGCCTTAACGTCATGTAGAAAAGCTTCTGCTAAAGATAGGACGTTGTAGTTTTTTTATTGGATATTGCATGGGAATCGATGGAACGAAACAAAAAGTATAGCTATGGGGTTATTCCTTTGAAAATCTAAATTTAGTTCAAAAAAAGGTCTAAAATTATTGAAAAACATTTTTTTTGAAGCTCATTCACTTTTTTAGCGGTCTATTTTATTCGCTAAGTAGCATCTGTTATTAGGAATTATTGCCATTATTAATGTTCTTAGTTCAACGCTTCAAAAGTCATAATTATTTTGAATAAAATAAGCCATAAAATTGAATTGCCAATATAAGGCAAACAAATTTTTCTCGTTTGTGCACATTATATACTGGAGTACCCTTTATAGACAGATTCGTAATTGGCCACCATATGTACTAAAAACTCTATTGAAAAACGCTTTTTTGCTGATACAGAATAATCAAAATTAGAAGGCTTGTGTCCTGTGCCATTAGATACAAATTATAATAAAAAAAAGTCATACGCGGCAGTAGATATTATGACAGCTGAACAAATTGTCTTTATTTCATTGTATACGTTTTTTAATTCCACAGATATTAACGAGAATTACTACTTTATCGAATTTTAAGTGAATTCCAATAAGAACAAAATTGTATTGGGGTACCAAATGCAACTGTAACATATTTGTAAGGGTGCGGAAACATATTTTCCGAACAAAAAAAATCATTCGTTGGATTCTAAATTCAACTCAAAATCTCATGCTTTATTATGAATGAAAATCGTTACGCCAAAATATTCAGTTGAATAGTCTGTTATTCTGAAAGGAACCTGCCTGAACATTTTCGTGACCCACAATTTATTTTGTAACTTTCACTTATGACAAAGGTAGGTTACTCATACTACGTGGAATCACGTACTAATAGTGTTAGATCTTCAATGAAAGACTTGACTTAGATTAGTTTCAGTTCAGGATTGAGCTTATATATTTTTCATTTTGAGAGTCATAAACAACATGTGTTTATAGTAAGATTCAAGACCAAAAACATATTTAATTAACTACATAGCTTTCAGGTTTCGGGGTTTATCAGTTACAACTGTATGGGTACAGGTCTGCCAAACGCAGTGAAACGATGTTAAAACAATTTTCAATAATTTATGTTTTTCTTATTTGAATGTTTTCAAATTTTTGGTTATGGGACTTCTTCTCATACAAGACAGTTTACTGGAAAACGTTTGTTGTAATATTATACATAATATTATTATGGCTTATGTTTATTTGACGCACAAGTTAACAAGATGAGGTAACTGCCAAAAATAGCAAGGATTATAGCATCAACAGATTGGTAATTTATGTTTAAGTATAAAATATATTTTGCCAAATTGTGTTCATGCATAATAATAGGTACTTCTAGGTGACTCTATTAATACATGTGTTCAGTCATATTAGGAGCATTAATTTCAGATGGTACGAATAATATGTGAAAAATGTAGTCATAAATTGGATTACTTTTGTGTTTGTAGTTACTTTTGTACCTTATTAGTTAAATAATTATGCTTTTAAAATAAATCATCATACTAAACTGATTTCCTAAAACCCTACCGTTTTCAAAAATATTTCGTACCATGGCAACACAGCATAATTATCGCATCCAAACTTTCATCAGATCAGAGCAATAGTGTTAAGGGGTGTCAAAAATGGCAACAGACAGATCGGTGGAGATGAATGACGTCGATTTAGGCATCATAAAACGTTCAAAAAATGTATTACCTCAACATTGAAAATGTTTGCGATCATGTAGGCAGAAATAGTTTGAACAAATCATATCTTCTGCAGTTGATAAGTCACAACAAAGTCAGCTGCGGAAATACTAAAATAATAAAGGTCTCATAAAAATAGTGAGTAATTTGGAATGATGTTACTCAGAGTTATAAAGTGACGTCAAAACTATAAAGGTCAAAGACGTAATAGACTGAATCTCGCGACGTTTAAAAGAAAATGCTGTGCTCCTAGACTTAAGAAGGATGTTATGAAAATGAAATCATATATCAGTTGGCCAGTGAATAAACAGTAAAGCTATTATTTTTTAGATTGTTCTTTGTTTGCGTAGGACCAATATCAACATTGTTTAGAACAATTGAAATTAGTTACCTATACGTTTCTGGAAAGTATTGGAATCTCGATTTTATGGGTTATGGCGGGTTTATATGATGGAAATTTACCTTGATTTTGAGTATTGCATTGTTGTACAAACGACTTTTTGTATGGCACTATTTATAAAAAAATAATTATCAGCGTTCTCTCAGTAATTTTTTGTTATGACCGCAGTTATCACATATCTATTCTATGTTCGATCGGAGTGTTATCAGTTAATCAACAAAAGAACCATAATTTAGCAGCTAAAAAATACTCATTAACAAATATTAAAATCACCCTAGCATGTTAAAAAAACTTGGTTCTACTAAGCGAACCCATTTGAGTCGTTAAAATATTGCACTGTACTTGAAATAAGTATAATAATAATGTATACGCAGGTTATTAATTTATTCCTTTATAAGCTGCACATCGAAGTTTTGAAGTAGGTATAAGCATAAGCCTCACAAACATGTCACACACGTGTTCTGTGGTCACAAACGTCAAGTGATGCGTCAGACTAGCATGTATGTCATACTATGAAGTCATAGTATTTTTTCCACGTGAATCATAAAATCAATTTGCCATTAATTTAACGTTCATTTTTATTCATGTCTTATACTGTATATCCAATCGCTTCAAATGCGCAACCAAAACAAATACTTGTTATTTATAAACAATCGGACGATAAAAATACACGCGATAACTTAAAAATTGGCAGTAGTTCGACTGGTGTAAAAATCGTCTGCACAAAGATGTGATTACTGATCATAAAATAAGATAAATTCAAAAATATTATGCCACTTCCTTTTTCAAGGGCAGATTTGTAGGATATCTCTCGTTTTCTTCTTTCAAACAAGGCCAAATTTAAATATATGCACCTATTGTATAGCGCTAGTACGAGAGTACGACTTGTTGCATTGGCTTTCGTCCTTTCATAAATGTCGCATATACATATTTATAGAACCTTGATCTTTTTTAATATCGCCACATATGTAAACCCTATCTAGAAATTTTTAATATTTTTAAACAATTGAATGAAGATGATGTTCAAAATCCAAAAGAAAACATATCTGTTGCTACACATTACTCGGAATTTAAGCTTGTAGAATTCAAGGCTAGATTAGTCAAAAGTGCCGAGGGGCCCTAATACTACCTACAGATTAAATTGTGCAAGTGCTAAAAGCACTCAGACCATAGCAACTCTCCAAAATGCTTTGGTTTTGGAGCACAAATTGTTTTCAATTTTCCTTCCCAAGCAAAAGATTTCCAAAATACTTTGTGCTAAAGTATTGTAAAAAGTGATTGAGGTACGTCAAAATGGAATCAGGCGCATCAAAAAAGCTTGTGGCAAATCAAGAGTGCATGTAAGGCTTTAGATGTGCATAGAACCATTGAAATATAGTCTGCTTATTTTTCTATAAATCAAACCAAATATGTTGAACGTCACCATACTTTGTGTTGAAGCGCTTAAAAGTATTGGGAAAAGTGCTTATAGGACGTCAAAAGGGATTGAGGCGCCTCAAAAAGGCTTGTGGCAAATCAACAGTGCACGCAAACCTTCGGATGTGTATAGGGCCATTGATATACAGTCTGCTTCTTTTTCTATAAATCAAAGTAATCAAACAAAATATTCTGAATATCATCGTACGAAATCTGCCTAACAACTCGAACGGAAATATAAAAAGAACACGAGATGTTAAATAAAACAGAGTTGACATTGAAAAAGTTAACTATTTGTTGAGATTGTCATAAAGGAAACAAAAGTTTTACTAATTTGGTAATTTAGTTTTAATATTGTAGTATTTCATGAAGGTTTAAACATTTTTTTACAACATTACATTCTTGGATTGAACAATTAAGTTATTTAATTGAATATTTTTTGATCGACCTTTTACATACATTACTTACATACTCTAAATTAAGTAAAAGCTTAGACTGCAGTTATTCGGGTGGCTTAAAGGAGTAAAGTTTAAAGTAGTAGCTATAAACCTTTTTCACCCGTTTCTTTAAATTATAACCACATTATGAGAAATTGTAAATTGTAACAAAATAGATCAGATCAACTTACAAAGTGGAACGTTCCAAAAAAAAAAAAAAATGCCTACAAGGGTTCACAATTTCTATAACAGTTACAAATAAATGAATACACTTATCAAATGAGAACTTATTGTGGTTTTTTCGACAAGCCATGTTGTATGATCCTCTTTATGTGCAACTTCTCACTCGGTAAACAAATATTATACCGTTCGAATATACTATACAACTGTACGTGAACCAAGTGTCTTTAAGGATATTAAGCTCCCAAAAGAGCTTCAGGGCCCTATGACATTGATTCAAACACATTGAAATAGCTTGAGTAATTTTTGATCTTGAACCTTTGAAGCAACTGAACAACATGCAATTATAATTAGAAATCTACAAAAAAACCTTGAAGTACGAGGTTTAAAAGTGCTTCAATCACGTTTACAAATACTGATTGAAGCAGCTTTTCAGGCTCAAATCACCGATGCCCTGCCTAGCTCTGTAATTAAGCTTAAGGGTCTAGGGTATAGCGCGCGAAATTGAGATTCCAAGAAAAGACGTATTCCCGTGTTAGCGAGGAGGCGTAGCCACCTGTTCCCTTTCTCCAGCGTGTGTGTCTAGGATGAAGGCAGATAAGTCCAAAAATCCAAAGGTAAGGTCAAAAGGTCCAAAGGCAAGGTCCAAAGGTCACTATAAAAATGAATTTCGCATTTCCAAGCTCCTGGAGCTACCTTTAAACTTACAGTGATGACTCAAAGAGCAAATTGAAAAAGAAAGCTTGCGCTTTTGCAACTATTTAGCCTTTTTTTGATATCGTGTTTGGTTGTTAAATTACAGGCATTTATAGAATGTATGATTTTGCATTGCGAGTTTTTTTGCACAACAAAAAACTTTTTTGAGAAAATCGAAAATAGTTGTCATTCATTAAGGCCTTAACTATCACCTTCTGAAATATTATATATTATGTAGTTTGAAAATAGAGTGTGTTATGCGAGAAATTGTGAGTCCGTGTTTTACATGGCAAATACGTATGTATAAATGTGTGTATCCAGGCCCCTTAAGTATTATTCTGGAAATATTTTTCCTGACCAACCCTTACCTTTTTGCGTCGCAGCGATAAGAACAAACATAAGTCCAAAGATCCCCTCCATGATTACAGGTACGAGTATGGTAGCACAAAAAAAATGTAACCGAAAAACTTTTCCCGCTCTCGCGATCACGGAACACTTGATGTGCTTTGACTCTCTGATGCGTAATTTCTGTGGCGTACTTCTCTAAGCTGCGAGGATTTGTTTGACCACTAGATTCCTGCCCGATCTCCCACAAACTGCGCTTCGAACTCCCACCAAGGTGATCTTAAGTCATACGAGGTGCGATAGGTTTGTTTGATTGCGATAGAAGTCAGGCAGATGTGGTACATATTCTCATGAACAGCGGCGGTGGCTACGAAGAGTTCAAAATTCGTATACCAGAGACTTTGTTACTATAACTAGCTACAGGGTGTTCAATTGAACACGTCCCACCACGAATTTATCGAAAACCACTATTAAAAAAATACCGAGACAAGTCAAAAGGTTTGTCGGGGGGGTCAAATTTTTAACCAAAAACTACTTCATCCCCTTCTACACTCTGCCCCCAGGATCGTCCCCTTAAAAAATGTAAATGACAATGGGTACATCAGGTAATATCTCGTTTCAAAGGTATGTCGGAGTGTTTTATTCTGAGAATTAGAAAAACTTTTATGAACCTTAAATTATTTAATTAGAAAACAAAAACGGCCGACAATATAACTTTTATTGCAATTAGTGCTCAAAATGTCGAGCGTTACTGCCCAAACGATTTGCGATGTTTAAATTTCTCACGAACAGTTGGAAAAACAAGTTGAGGGTTGTCATGACAGCTTTCGATGATGCGTTGACGAAGGTCATCCAACTTTAGTTTGGGGACTAAACACAATAGATTTTAAATGGCCCGTTAGAAAAAACTCTAATGGCATCAAATCAGGAAATCTAGCGGGCCATTCTATAGGCTCTCTTTGCCCTATCCATTTACTGGAAACTCGTTGACTAGCCATTGCTGAACCGGAAGAACATAGTGAGAGGGGTTTTGCTGGAAATATATTTCAGCCTCATCAAGTATAGGTTTCTATCCTCTTAGATTTGGTTTTCAATGGTTCAGTGACAAGTGGATTGGTTGTATTTCCCAACATACACATATAAATGTCTCCATTTAAATTTCCAACAATAAACAAACACCCAGTAATTTTGTTTCTTAAAATGAATGTTATCACCATTAATCGCTGCAGTTATTTGTTCACAAAACTCAACTCGCAAATCGAAATCGTATTCGGTTAACTCTTGCACTATTTTAATTTTGAATGGATAAAAATTATGGAGTTTAGTAGCTGTGTGTATAGAGCCAAATGAAAAATCACTCGAATTCACAATTTTGCGTAATGAAGTATTAGAATTTACGCCTAAACGACACAAAACTTCAACTTGAGTGGCATCATCCAAATCTCTCCGTGTGTTTTATTTGCAACAGATTTTGCTTAAGTAAATTTCGCAACAGAGTCCAAAGCATATCTATGTGAAGTTATCTTCCCCGGATGTCAGGCAGTTTGCCTAGCACATTGATTTTGGGCACCATAAATTGGAATCATTTTCACTGTTTTTGCAACTGTCTATCAGGAATTTGAACATCGCCTATATCATTGTTTGGCCAACAACGGCAACATTTTGAACACTTATTGCAATAAAAAGTGGTATTTTTGTGTTTTTGTTTCCTATCTGAACAAATTAAGATATATAAAGATATTTCCAATTTTCTCGAAAACGAATCGACCGATTTTCAAAAGTCAAACGTTATTACTGAACACCCCTTGTCATTTAAAATTTTTAAGAGGATGACCTTGGGGAGGCAGGGGGTACAAGGGGGTGAAGTAGTTTTTGGTTAAAAAGTTGTCACCCTTGACAAATCTTTTGACGTGTCTCGGCGTTTTTGCTTTGAATCGTTGGTTTTCGATAAATCCGTGGCGGGAGGTTTTCAAATGAACACCCTCTATGTTATCAGTCGGTGTTTTGATGTCGACCGATTGTTGTTTGTGCGATTGATTGTAGCATGAAGAATAATTAGAAATACTATTCAGCACTCAGCAGTCACCATTACGCTTCTTGCTACACTTTTACTTTCCACACCGCTAGGTGAGAGGGGTATTGTGATCGCAATTTAGGGATACCTACGCTTTTTGGGCGTTTTATGATGTCTACATAACGACAATCAACGTCACTAATTTCCGTCGGTCTATCTGTCGATCTGTCGGCCTGACTGTTTGTCTGTGCGTGTTTTTCTAACCTCGTAATCTCAGTAACCGCTGCATGGATTGTGATGAAATTTGGATATAGGTATGCTATGGGGCCTTAGTAGGTAACGCAGCCATAATTTTAAAAATCAATGAATTGCCGGCGCAGTAATTAGCAAAAAACTATTTTTTTGGGTAAGGGTGAAACTGGTGTGGTTGGGGGGTTGGGGGTTGTAGAACTCAAAAATTTGATGTATTCATATCAGGATGTCCATTGACCAGTGAAAGAGAGTCCTAGCGGCATAATACCCTTTTTTAGGTCCATCCCAACATTGCCTGCTACAAAAACCAAGGGACTTTAATGTTCTGATACATACGAATATTGCTTGAGATCGTTCTGTATTGAGTAACGTGGAAATTATGAAACTGATTACAGTGAAACTTCGCCACAGTATTACTACCGTGCCAAGGATGGAAAACACGTATGATATTTAGAAATATTGTCAGTGGCGGCACAGTAATAATGAAAAAACTTAAAAATATAAAAACCGCGCAAACTTCGGTTTTAGGCGCTTTAAGGTTTCCTGATCAGTTTCTGTTTTTGTTTATGGCTGGGGGTGAAATTGTGGTGGTTGGAGTTGTGGTGGTGGGGGTGGAGGATTGCAAAACTGAAAAAATTCTTGTATGCATAATAGACTCTCCATTGACCTGCGAATGAAGGACCTAGCGACATAATACACTTTTTTAGGTCCATCGGTACGTTGCCTTACAGAAATCAAGGGACTTCGATTTTTTTTGTGATGTATGTTACATACGAGTAGTGCTTCACATCGTGCTATATTGTGTAACCTGAAATTGATTTTAATGAAATTTCGACACAATATTATTACCGTAGCGAGGATCGAAAATGAATATGGTTTTTAGAAATAGCGTCAGTGACGGCGCAGCAATAATAAAAAAACAAAAAAAAACATAAAAATAGCTCAAACTTCGTTTCCCAGGGAATTTGGGGGTTCCTGATCGTTTCGTTTCATCCAGTTGAAGCTCGCAGAATTAAAACTGTGTCGTTCTAGAGCTTTTGTGTTGGATGTTTTTTTGAGAGCGATGATTTGGTTGCAAGAGAATCTGCATGCAATAGAAAAATAATAAAAATGAAATCAAGTTGATTGACTCAGTACTTCCCACACATTACTGTGATACCAGTTTATTATTTTCCCATAGCATGAAGCTTTAGTCTGAGGTCCCATTGCAACCAAATCATCGGCAGCCCTCCCCCCCTAAAATTGTCTTATGCCTGATGTCTTTCCTTCACAGATCAATGGACAGCCTATTATCAATACTACAGACTTTTCAGTTGTACAGCCCCCCACCCCTCAACCACTCCAATTTCATCCTCACCCAAAAAAGGTAGAAAATGAGCAGGAACCCCTAAAACATCTAAAAACGAAGTTAGAGCTGTTTTCATATATTTAGTTTTTTGTTTATTGCTACGCTGCCACTGACATGATTTCTAACAGCCATACGCGTTTTCCATCCTCACCACGGTAGTAATACTGTATCAAAATTTCATTAGAATCAATTTAATAGTTCCCACGTTACAAAATACAAAACGATCTATAGCATTAAATACGTATGTATACAGAAAATTCTAAGTCCCTTAGCTTCGGTAATAGACTAGGCAATGTTCGGATAGACCTAAAAAGCTGATTTATGTCGCTGGGTCTTCCTTCACAGGTTAATGGACAATGAATACAACAAATTTTTCAGTTTCTCAACCCCTCCACCCCCAACCACCCCAATTTCACCCCACCCAAAAAATGCAGAAAATGATCAGGAACATTACCTTTCATCACAATCCATGTAGCGGTTGCTGAGATTACGTTAGAAAAACGCGTACAGACAGACCGACAGACCGACAGACAGACCGACAGACAGACCGACAGATAGATCGACAGACAGACTGACAGACAGACAGACAGACCGACGGAAATGAGTGACGTGGATTTTCGTTATGTAGGCATCATAAAACGCCCAAAAGGTGTATTATCTCAAAATCCAAAATTTTCGCGATCACAATACTCCCCTCACCTATCGGTGTGGGACGTAAAATGATATCACCGTTATGTGTGGGAAGTACTGAGTCAATCAACTAGACACCATTTTTTCGCGTGTTTTTTAACAGCGAAAATGTTTACTGTAGGATACTGTAGACTCTCATTTCGACAACAAAATTCATATAAATTAGTCTTTAATATCTGAATTTTTTAAAGAGGATACATGCGGTTTGTTAAAAAATAAGTATGCCGGTATGATTTTTTTTCTTAAATTGCGATTATATGGTGTACGGGATACATATAAGTCTGACTTTCTGATGCATTTGACCCTCTGTCCAACAGAAAAACACACACCATGAACCTTCAATTTTTTTATGTCATTTGATCTGCACCAATAAGCAAATCAAACTGCCTTATTTGATTGCTTTTTTCGTTACTGACCTATAAAACGCTGTTTTAATCTTGTATTAGCCAATACCATTAAATCATTATAACAATAAAGTGTTGCACTGCCCATAGATCGGCTTAAACTTCAGTCAGTTACTATAAAAAACCGTATGCATACATTCTGTTACATATCAAAAGCTATTGGGCATTTTCATTTTCTGATTGAATTATTATTTTTGTAGATGGTATGGCTTGCCCTGCCACCAAAACTATATGAGAAATGAAAACCTGAGAGATACATGTTAAACAATAGAAATTATAGGTGGAGAATTGTCAATTACCAATATAATAAATGGTTATCCAATGCTGTTGAGAAGGATTAATTGTTTGGGGGAGACCATCAGACCGTTCAATTTTAATAGAAAATTCTTGGAACTAAGCTTTTTTATTTCCTTAACGGTCTTACGCATTGTTTTTTGTTCTTTGTTACAGATGATCCGTTCAGAATAGTGATGAAGCCAATATTGCTGTGGTGCATCTATTGTGAAAGGATTATATCATTCGAGTATTGTTCATTGTAGTTTATTAATAAACAAATGCCAATAATACAACAGGTTTCTGCTATTACCAGTATAATAAGTGGTTCCGTTGCCTAGGAACTAGTTTGAGATGTACATTGGCCATGAGAACACAATGTTTGTTAGTGGTTAAAGTGTAAAAATTTGCGAATTTTAGCTAACAGGCTTCTTGAACTTTTTGTGATATATTTCTTCATCATGAAAGTCCATTACAGTGACCTAATTGAAGCTTGGTAAGTATTGAGTCTGCCTTTCTACTTGATCAAGAACTGAAATTTCGAAAATTCGTTTTAAATTGGGTCGTAGCAAATTAATTTAATGCACTGCTGATATGTTACTTCGTCTTGCTAAAACGTAATGTTTTGCAGTTGAATTATTGAGTCGGAGGAGTTACAATGTTCTGCATCATATGGTTCAAAATATCCTTCGCGGAACCGTGAAAACATAATAATACATATAGTTGAAAAAAGCTAAAAAACACGCTTTTGGTGAACATCAGACTAAAAATCACTTTTAAAATAAGCTTAAAAAAGTAACGATCAAAATATACTAGTATTATTGTGAAAAAATTATTTACAATAATATGGCACAAAGCGCTCACGCTTGTTTCACAGTCATAGTACTTTTCGTTCATTATTGGTTTATAAGCTTATTTTAAAAATCATTTTTAAGTTTTTAGTCCGATGTTCTTTAAAAGCGTGTTTTTTTCAGCTTTTTGAACTATATTTACTTTTAATTTTTTAGGTAACCTCATCATTAAAGGGTGTTTTTTTTCTAAACTGTATTTATTAATACTCCGACGAAGGAAGATAAACAATTGTTTTTAATGAATATTCATAGCATAGTCAAATTTCTGTTTTATTTTTAATAATAGGAAAATAGGAAAAATAATAACTATTCATCTCTCAAGTATGCATTACAAGGAGTTATTAAATGTTGTATCTCACTAAGGGAAGACCTTGAGTGAGGATGTGAGAGCAGAAAATCGAAATTTACCTACACCTACCTTTTTACATGCTTACTTTGCCACAAGGTGATATTATGTGGTGTTCTTCTAGCCCCTTATAATCTCAGTGACCGCTGCAAGGATTGTGATGACATTTGGGTAGCGATATGCTGTGGGGTTGTCTGTCTAATGCTGCTATAATTTTGAAAATCGGTTTATGGGAGGCGGAGTTAATTAGCAAAAAATAAAAAATTTCAAATATTCCTCAAATTCCGAAATTGGGGGGGTTGAGGGGTGGGGGGCTGTAAAACAGAAAATCTGCTCATCTATTCATAATAACGTGACCACTGACCTGTCAAAGAAAGACCTAGCGGCATAATACACCTTTTTAACTCCATCCTAACATTGCTTTGCCTATATTACAGAAACCAAGGGACTTGAATTTTCTGATATACATACGAGTATTCCTTTAAATTGTTTTGTATTGTGTAACGTGGAAACTATTCAATTGATTTTAATGAAAATTTGACACAGTATTATTACTGTGGCGAGGATGGAAAACGCGTATGGTTTTTATAAATCGTTCCAGCGGTGGCGAAACAATAGTCAAAAAACTATAAATATAAAAACAGCTTGAACCTTAGGGGTTCCTGATTTTCTACTTTCTTTTGGGTGGGGGCGAAATTGAGCTGGGTGGGAAATGGCATTTGTAAAGCTGAAAAATCTGTGGTATTCATTGACCTGTGAAAGAAAGTTCTAGGTCAATACGTCTTTTTGCGTACGGGTGGGCAAAAATTTGGTTGCAAGGAGATCTCAGACTATAATAGCTTCAGGCTATGGGAAAATAATAAACTGTGGCAAGTACTGAGTCCATCAACTTGATTTCATTTTTCACGAAGTCTAAAAGACATGCGAACTACGGAATCCAACTACTAGACGATTTTTTTTGCTTTTATGTAAGAGTGAAGAGGAATCATAGTGGCATTTCTTGAATTTCATATTTCTTTTTCAAATAATGGTGCTGAAAACTAATGTGAGTTCTAACCCTGACTTCTATTGTCTACAAATTCGTATTAGAAGCCTTCGCAGCTGACCTCTCCACGCGATTTTAATATATCGTACAAAAAAGACATCTGTTTCCTAAGCTTATTATGTCTCCTATTTTCTTCATGATCGATACTAATTTATAGTATACAATAATACTATATTTATTTGGACTAGATATGTGTACATCGGATAGCAAGGATATGTTTAATCTATTTTTGGCAAAAAATGACCCGCTTTAATCGTACTTGAGAACACGAATGCCTCGACAATATTAGAACATCGTTTTTGTTGTCTGATAGAATTAAATTTTGACTAATTGTTAATAAAACCACATAATACGTATAAGAAGTGAGTAAAGATCTGGGTAGCCAGGAAAATGAAATCAAATATGTTTCCTTCAAGAGTAAAAAGCTCTACTCTGAACTAGGTACAACGGCTGAACTAGATAATTAAAATAATTCACAATATTTTTTTTATAACTGAGCAGATCGCGCAGGCAGAGCCTAAATACCAGAGTACCGCGGCTGCTGTGAAAGGGTTATGTTAGGGGAAGTTTGTTAACGCGAGAATTGAATGGGCCAATACCCGCAGGCTCAATCAATACATCTTTTGGCAGTTCATTCCAAGCCTTGGACACCCTGGGAATAAATGTGCGGTTGTACCGCATATTTCTTGATGTATGAAGAACGACCGTCTTAGGATGAGATGCAGCGGTCGCACGGGTACATCTGATAGGAGCAGTGAGCGACGGAACGATAGAGGATAGCTCAGAGGAGCATATTCCATTGGAATATCGGTAGAAGAGTGAGAGGTCACCAACAATACGCCGGTGAGAAAGTGACTGAAGGTGGCGCGTTAAGGCCGGATCGCCAATTAGTCGAATTGCCCTTCTCTGGACGGCATCTAGTATAGACAGGGTAGTAGGGGCAGTAGCTCCCCAGACATGAGAGCAATACTCCAGCAAGGTCTTATCTGGGCTTTATATATAGGAGCAGTGAGCGACGGAACGATAGAGGATAGCTCAGAGGAGCATATGCCATTGGAATATCGGTAGAAGAGTGAGAGGTCACCAACAATACGCCGGTGAGAAAGTGACTGAAGGTGGCGCGTTAAGGCCGGATCGCCAATTAGTCGAATTGCCCTTCTCTGGACGGCATCTAGTATAGACAGGGTAGTAGGGGCAGCAGCTCCCCAGACATGAGAGCAATACTCCAGCAAGGTCTTATCTGGGCTTTATATAGCGTGAGGAGGTTACATGGTGAGAAATACTTTTTGGCTCTAAATAGGCACTAAAGCTTTTTACCAGCAGCTGTTGCAATTGACGCGACGTGTTCGTGCCAGATCAGATTTTCTGTAATGTTGACTCCTAACAGCTTGAATGAGTGACTCCTTGGCAGAGCCCAGTTGTTCATTAGAACCTGGTGTTGGCTTGGGCACTTCTTGTTTGATAGCGTACAATACTGGGTCTTGGAGGCATTAAATTTAACCATATTCTCAAGCCCCCAAGCGGTAATGGTATCGAGATCCTTCAATCACACAATCTGCATGTGGAAATAAAATAATAAGGTAATATACTTACTTTGAGAAGAAGTAAAACGTTGAAAGGTTTCATGACCTTTAGCTCGAACGATTGATCATCTAACTTGAATCAACTTCAGATCTGTTAAAGATAGAAATCAATTTTGTGTTGTAACTCCTTCAATTTGAATCTTTTATAAAAATCCTGAGTAGAGCTTAAACGCCTAAGATGTCAAGCAAATTCAAATAACAAGCCGAGGAAGGTCTTTGTCCTCATATTATACTCAAAATTAATAAATTCATTAAGACCATGACATATTTTTCAGTTTAAAAATTAAATTCTTTCACTTTTCCATAAAACTATTGTGGTCAAAATAAAGTCAAACTATGTTGTGGGTTGTTACCCAGGTCCACCTGATGAGATCTGAAAGATCGAAACAACGCTGTCGTAGACTAGGGACATCGAGCCTGATGTAATTCATGACATATTCTCCAAACAAGTATTGTGTTTTTCCATTATCTTGAATCTTTGTTACATGATGTCATTTTCTGTTCTTGTTTCACTGTTTTCAAAAATGTGTTAGGTATATACAGCTTGTAATATACATTTTTTTCATGATCATTTCCAACGATTTGAATCTTGAAGAATTGTAGAGAATTTAAATATACCTGAAAAAATATACATAATGCAATTGGACAAACATTGATAAACGTTATTGTTCTTTTAGACATTTTTTCTGTGGAGTAATTTTGTACAGTTTAGAAGTTACAAGAGTAAGAAATTATGGCAGTTCCGGAATACATGCTCAAAACAGTACTTTTTTGCTTCTCGGTAACAATTTCAAAAATGAATAGTTATAATTATTGATTAATTAATCAGGTGACAACATACATTTGGCACGAGCTTAAGAGTAAATCTGTTCAATCAATGTAAAGTAATGAGCCACAATATTTTATAGAAAAACAGATAAAAATTATTAGAAAAGATATTTAAAAAACTTGGAATTTTGGAACCCTTTTTCAAAATTTTTCTAAAAAACTCATATTTGTACAATATTAAGCTTTTCTCTGAGAGGAGACATTGCTCTGCATCAGATTTTCTGTGACATAAAACGTGCTGCTTAGTTCTTTTACTAAGTGGAAATGTATCAAGTCACTGACATAAATAAATGACACCTGACCTAGAAATGACTAAGCCTGAATGAAACATGCACTACTATGATATAAAAGCTAAAGCTTCACAATACATGTTGAAGTTATTATTCACTATGAACAATTCCTATTATGACTATTATAGCCTAAACATGAACAATGGGTGTGTTACATTATAAAGCTATTTTTTCTGTAATACCTATAATATAGTGAAACTCAGAAATAGACGGAATTAATTCATTTGAATCAATAAGCAACAATTTGTTAATACAGGTGGAGACATGTAGGTATGTTTAGGTTGGTAGTCATGGTACAGGGTACATGATTAAACGTTCATTTTTTTATGGTCAACCTACCCAAAGGCTGAAAGCCTATGGCGCTATAGAAGCGCTGCGCAGTAGCGTGCCAAGGTTTTCGTGGGCCCCCCGCAACTTTTTTCCCCTTCTATAAAAAAAAAATAATATTTCAAATCGGTTTATATTATATGATGGCGGCTATGAAAGCAACAAATGTGTCAACTATTTGGTCTTCTGCCCGTTCATTTTCTATAGAAATTAATGCCAAAGAACTTCGGCGCGATTCACCCATTGTCGATTTTGCAAAATTTTTCATTAGTTTTAGTTTGGAAAATGAGCTTGCTTGAGCCGATGTAACAGGCAGTACTAGAAACAACTGAAATGCAGTGCAAATCTCAGGTACACTACTGATCAACAATTGATTTTTTTCGAAAATAAAATCAGAAAATTCTCTAATACTGTTAAGATTTTTCAGGATTACATATAGAAGATTTTTTATTTGGATTAGTTACGACGCAAGATTTTGTGTGAGATCGTCTGGATATTTTTCGACTAGTCCTTTTACGTTATTAATAATTTCCACTCCTTGCACTTCAATAAGTGTTTTGTGGATTAAAATATCAAATTTTGAATAGACATTTGTGAATGCCTCACATCTATTTTTTAGTTGTACTAAAATAGTTCTAGCCATGTGTTGAATACTAAAATTCTTAACCCCTTTTTAGGGTCTTCAATTGGTTCATCAACCGCCATTTCATCAAAAAACCTTTTAGTAGTACACATTCTCTTGTCTATGAATTGTGGCTCAATACCTCATTCGTTGCTATTGTTACTGAAGTTTCAAAGATATTTTCAAAATTATGCAATTATTTGTGGCTTGTCCAATATCTATATCACTTTTTTGCAAACATTTTGAAAGTAAGTTCACGTTTTCAAATATTTTTCCTTGAAATATTAATAAAAATACAAATTCAAAATTTTCTATTTTATTTTGTAAGACCTTTGCCTCATCCCTATCAGATTTTTTCTTTGCTATTATAGCTAGATTCGACAAACATTTAACGACGACTAAATAGTTACTTTTAATGAAATTATCGATTCGACCCTGAATGACTATCTGGTGGGACATTTATTGTTTTTTAATTCAGTGTTTAAGGCTTGCCAACGAGGCAGGCTTTCGCTAAAAAAACATAAAGTGACTGAATGGTGTCAATGGGGATCCCCGGGGTCCCCCCCGCACCGCGGGCTCTGCGGGCCCTTTCGGCACGCCACTGGCGCTGCGGGAGGATAAGTGTCGCTGCACGTTAGATTTGAAACGTTGTAGGTTGTAGCCGTCGGGAAACAAATTCCCCGGCAGTTTATTGAACAGCATCGAAGTTTTCCAAAAGAAGTATGCTGAAGGAGACTGGTTCGGGTAGTAGGGACTTCGACATGGTAAGGATGCGCTCGCAGAACCTCTCTAGTGTTCATCGTTCGGGCGGCCTTCGTTGTTATCATCAGGTAGAGCGCAATCGAAGATCTTCCGTCAGAGAATCTGTAAAATAGGGACAGTCAGCCACCCTTCTTCGATGCTCCATTTCAATATCTTTTCATACAGAGTGAGTCTAAAGTATGGAACGCCTCAATTTTCTCGGAAACGGTTTGCACGATCTTCATGAATGTTGGGATAGGGGGGGGGGGTTGCAATAAGGCCAATCTTGCGATAGTATTTAGGTACAATTTTGTCAGACGTACCGTTTTTCAGGAAGTATAATAAACCCTGTTATTTCAAATTTTTTTACATTTTTTAAATCCTTTCCTATACCTAAACGTCATAATTTCGTAGTTACAACTAAATTTACATTGCATCCGCCCAAGCTAAAATACGACGTTAACTGAAAAAAACATGGAGGCGGTTACAGCAGATGTTCAAAATGTTGTCGTTTTACTTCATTACAACAATTAAGCCATGCGATTTTTGAAACTTCCAATATATTTTGCAACATGTCTGAATTTTCAACATTAAAAATAGCCATCTTATTTATTTATTTTAACTTGGGCGGAAGCAATGTAAATTTTGTTGCAACTCCGAAATTGTGAGGCTTAGGTGTAGGAAATGTGTACAAAAAATAATCAGTACTTTTCAAGGATTTAAAAAATGTAAAAATATACAGGGGGTGATCCATTTGAAATAACAAACTTTATTATGTTTCCGAAAAAACGGTAGATCTGACAACATTGCAAATACCATTACAAGTTTGGCCATATTGCAAAACCCCCTATCCCAAAATTCATGGAAATCGTGCGAACCGTTTTCGAAATAATTGAGGCGTTCCATAGTTCAGACTCACTCTGTATGTAAATGATAATCTTGATATTCTACCCCAGCTATAAAATTAATAGTTTGTTCAACGAGTGTACCTAGTTAACCAATATCATGATTACCAATGTGATTTTTTTCAAAAAATGTATAACACAGCCGTTGTTGAACTGTCAGATAAACGCATATGAACAATTTCGGCATTTTTTGACACCATGTGACATATGATTTAAAACCTTTTTTATTAGCAATGCTCTCCATCAGAGTCACGTTGTGACAAGATTTGCTACGATTTGTTGGGTGTAGGTGAGGGGAGGAGAATGTTTTTGGAAGTCTTGTGGCAAGGGCGCTTCCAAGGGGGGGTAGAGGGGGTAATTACCCCCGCCAGGACACGGAACAAAACTGACTAATTAAAAATAAGATGCATTGAAATTTAACTGTTTATGTTTATTGCTTTAAATATATTTTTCTGTTTACATTATTTATAATAAGTCTGGTTTTATTATATGTGTTTTGTTTTGTTAATTTTCCTTATAATAACAAAATGGAAAATACCTGTGTAATGTTTAATTTGATCTTTGCTGCTGAAAAATTTTAATTTCATAAATATTCATCTCTTACCGAATTATATCTTCATTTGACAAGATGTTCATTGTACCCTTCCCCCCCCGTCTCCTTGGCGGCGCTCACTACATTATCCATAGGGTAACTACCCCCCCAGACAAACTTTCTAGAAGCGCTACTGTCTTGTGGTATCTACATCACGAAAATCTATGTCACCCAACTCCATCAATATCTCTATTGTTGTTCTGTCTGTCTGTCGCCATTTACCTACCAGCGTAATCTCAGTTACCGATGCACCGTGTGTGCTTGATGAGGTTTGATGTATAATGCTGTTATAGCTTTGAAAATTACTACAGTTGCGTCGGAGACTGAGCAAAAAATGAAAATTCTCAGAATTGCTCCTTCCAAACAGTCATTGTGTACCTATTATTGATATCTATATCACGATATATCTTAAGACAAAATACGCACAACCTCCTACGCCTACCATCTTTGTATTCAAATCCTATCTTGTACAGGCTGTCCCTGAATTTCCTTAACTCGTGATATTCTCGTAACAAAAAAAAGTTCAAACGGAAAATGTGAAAGTACTACTACATGGTCTATCATATCATGCTTTCAAAAAAATGTTTTGGACTTCAACCCTTAAAACCCCCAACTTTTATTTTTCAAATAGCAGCCAATAGTTTTTCCTACACAAATTAAGTCCTTGTTTTATTTAAAATCTTGTAGTACTTTTGATACAAGAACGATTTTTTTTTCTTAATTCATAAGTATAAAATAAATAAAATATGGATTTGTTTGAGGCGTAATATATTCGCCAGAAAACCAAACAAACCAGAAAAATAAACCCTCTTTCCTAAGACTCATCCCCAACCCCCAACTTTTCTTCAAAATAACACCCCACAGTGTTTCCTACATTAATGAGGTCATTATTTTATTTAAAATCTTATAGTGCATTTGACTTCATACACAAACAAATTTTTTTGTAGTCATTAAAATAAGATAAGTAAAAAAGCATAAAAAAGGCGTTTGTTTTCGAAAGCATGTATTATATATTATATAGGTCATTCAGTACCCTAAAAAACCCCCACTATGTTTTATTTTTATCCGTTGGGTTGAGCAAATTCTTATTTTATTTAGGTATGCTTATAATTTTAAGAAAAAAATAAGTTTGAGTATGAAATCAAAGATACTACAAGATTACACATTTGTCTAGGAAAAACTATAGTACTTACAAAAATTGAACATTTTTTCGTTACGAGAATATCACTTGTCGATGAAATTCAGGGGTGTATAGCCGCCGCTGAACAGTGTCAGTCATTATATTGGCTGAACCCTTTTACGGTCTAAATATGATTGACTGTTCTGGACTGTATTACTTCATAAATAAAACCACAGCCATTGAAATAAACAGTTGATTGAATTTTGGTCACCTATGTGCCGCCTATTCTATTCATATTCAATATAAATCACATTTCATATTAAATTTGATATGATCAGTTGTCTAGGCATGGGCGTTGCAAAAAATATTTCTTGTATGGTGCAAGGGGTTGAAGCAGGTTTCTTGGTTAATGTAAAATAGAACGACAAAACATGGCTCAGTAATCTGGGACCTTAAGTAACACATATTCGGAAAAAACCACAAAATAAAAGTTCTTTGGTTAAATAGTTCAAGTTGTTACATAACGTCCAATGGACTTGAACATATTAAATATTACGTTTAAGACTAAAATAGTGGATTACTATTTATTATTCTTCAAGGCGCGGAGGGGGGGGGGGGGGCTTTTGTAATATTTTCTTGGCGAATGCAAATATCACATTGATTTTCATTTGAAAGATATATCAGCCACTTTGAGACACCTTGTAATACTTATAGCAATAAAAAATATACCTCTACCACATGTGCGTATCTTTTATAGTAAAACTCATAAGATTATTTAAAGGAAGTCTTTACTTACGACAGACGTCTTCTATTAGGTATGCGGTAATTCACCTTCAAGCAATGCTATGTCTTGAAGGTGGTTTCCCGTGGCACCAAACAGTGTTGTGCAGTCGCTACTGAAACCCATCCCCTCTCCCAATACATTCTAAACCACATAGCTGTTATATTTCAGGTTTTGGTTGTTTTGTAGTTGCAGAAACCTAGGTTTATCTATTCGAAAGCGATCAAAGTGCAATATTGAATTTAACTGCAGGCTTTGGTAGTTTTAAAACGTCCAAACTTAGGTTTGAGGAAGAATTTCGGCCAGTGGTCTTTTTCGTACTTTGCGCCCTTCATCTTGAATGGTCACTATTTTAACAAAAAAGGACAAGTTAATTTATTGGCGAGTTGCAACATCCGTTCATATAGATTTATTTATTTAATCGTATGTGACCTACACCTATCTAAAACATGGATTCATTCATTAGTTTTATATGTATTTTTTAATTTTCTTTAACAATAAATGTCACGTCCATGTTCCACAGAAAATTATATATTGTGGTACAATAAAACAAGACAGGTGGGCTT
Source organism: Callosobruchus maculatus (assembly GCA_951848785.1). Taxonomy (NCBI): domain Eukaryota; kingdom Metazoa; phylum Arthropoda; class Insecta; order Coleoptera; family Chrysomelidae; genus Callosobruchus; species Callosobruchus maculatus. Next base: position 17,320,221 of record CATOUR010000032.1, read on the forward strand.
TAAAGGGCGTTTATTCGCAGAATACTTCCGTTGGTACACTTTTACAACATTTAGAAAAAAATAACTATGATAAAGGCATATGAAGAAATGAAGCCCGTTATCAAAATGTGCATCAATTTGTATTGTACTAATAAAACTCACAGTGGTTTTTCAGGATTATGTATGGAAACTAATACATCTGTTTTTTATGCGGAAGACGTGTAAATATATTTTTCTTTATTATAATGTTGAAAGTCGGTATTAATTTTCCATTTACCATTTTAACTATAAAGGGCTTATTTCCTTCAAACACTTTCGATCTAATTTTATTCGCAACACAATGGTAACTAAAATACTTTCCTATCAGCTAAATATATTACGCAAATTCTTCAACTTTAGATTATACATAAGTACATGCTATACAACTACTTTTTGGCGGAACATATAGAGCAGGAGCCAAAGCGATTTCTTAACACATATTTCTAAAAATTAATCCCTTTGGTTTTGATTCTGAAACACATGCTTTGGCCCCAAGTTAACTGTAAGTACATAGTGAAATGAAGTATGAAATAAATACTCAAAAGTATTTTAGTATAGCTTAGTACAAAAATATGTGTATAAATTTAGGTTCCTATATCGGTACGTTACAAAAATAATAACTGCATTTCTAGAATTTATAACATTCTGCGTAGACTTTTGAAACTTCTATATTTTAACAAAGTATCACAAGAAAAAATATTTTCCAATGTAGTAGTGTAGGCGATCTGGAATGTAACTATTACATGAAAATATCATTAAGCATATAAAACAGTACTTCACGACATCTGAGTATATACTTTAGTTACGTCTAGGAAGCTTGTATAGAGGTATAGGCTTGTTGCTAATAATGGTCAACAAATTATTCAATGATGTTCGATCAGAATCGTGTAGAAATTTTTGATGAACCAACGTAAGATTGAAATGGTTTGGTCATGCCAGATTTTATTTGTATAACTACATTACTAAAACAGTACTAAAATGATATACAAGTTCGATCAGGGTAGAAATACTCAAAATGCAAAGTTCGTTGACCAGTATTTAATGTAAACATTCGTAAAAATCGTATAAAAAGTACCTCTCTAAGCATTAGTCGAACATTGGAGTACATAAAACGTATACAAGAGATAAAATTAGAACATGAATAAAAATGAGGAGATAACTAGTCCCAGGATGGTGAACCCAGTTAACTTGGTGGCTGAGTTACATTTGTCAGTTTCGCAAGTGTCACACTGCAAGTTTCTTAGCCCATCCTGGCCGTCGACACCACTTGAGATCCAGCCAATGGTTTTTGCGATAGCACTGCAACCTACAGTTGCTGGTGGTAGGCAACCTCTTGCGATGTAAGAGCTGCCATCTTTACCTACAAATATATACAAACTTAATAAATAAAGAATTACGCTCAATGCAAAAAGATAAACAATGCCGGCAGTTGTATTGGCAACGCTTCATACCAATTTAGACAGCTTAATAAAATATCTTGTAATGGTACTTAGTAATAAGAATATTACTTTATTGTCCAACAGATATAGATCCCTTTACAGAGCAATATAATTAAATGCTACCATGTTTACATTCTACCTTAAGGGTGTAGGGTATAGCGCGCGAAATTGAGAATCCAAGAAAAGACGTATTTCCGTGTTAGCAAGGAGGCGTGGCCGCCTGTCCCCTTTCTCCAGTATGTGTGTGTCTAAGATGAGGGGAGATAAGTCCAAAAATCCAAAGGTAAGGTCAAAAGCTCCAAAGATAACCATAAAAATGAATTTCGCATTTCTAAGCTCCTGACGTTACCTTTAAACTTACAGTAATGATTCAAAAAGCAAATCGAAGAAAAAAGTAAGCGCTTTGTCATCTATTTGGCCTTTTTTTGATATCGTGTTTAGTTGTTAAATTACAGACATTTGAAGGATGTATGACTTTGCATTGCGAGTTTTTTTGCACACTAAAAAACTTTTTTGAGAAAGTCGCAAATACACACATTCCTAAAATCAGCGATTTCTGCAGCATATTTGTTCTAGCAGTAGTGCAATAAAAGGTGCAATAGTGACGAGAGTAAAACTGAGGTGCATTTAGTTTTACACGAGCTAATGATTCTGGACAATCAATTCCGTTATTTAATAATTTCTGCAAAACAGAAATAGAAGATAGCGTTCGTCTGAATTCCAGACTATCTATATCATAAAGATTTGAGAGTAGTTGATATTGAATTCCTTGTTCGGGGTAAACATGATGCTTTTTAAAAACTTCCTTTGAACTCTATCCAGGTCTTTCTTTATGACACTGATATCATGGGACAGTACTCTAACTTGGAACGCATATATGAGTAAAATAAGCATAGAAGGGTTGATTCATTATTAAAAAAGCGACAGTTCCTTACAATGAAACCATATGATTTGCATGTATCTGCAATTTTTTTGTTTATATGGTCAATAAAGTTTCTTTGAGAGTCAAACAGAACTCCCAGATCAATAGAGGAAGAATAACGTTTAAGTTGAACACTATCGATATTATATATGTATATGTGCTAACTTTCTAGTGAAAGTAACAACCAGAATACCTAGTAATATCGGAAGATGACGTAAAGAACCTGGAAATAGAAGATAACCTGGAAATAAAGGGAACGCGGAAATTTAAATACCTGGGCTTCACGATAACGAAGGATGCAACAACAGAAGAAGAAATAAAAAATAGACTGGGACAAACAAGATCCTGCATAAGGCAACTCCATAGTGTAATCTGGAATAAGAACATCAGCAGCAAAACTAAAAAAATGATATACCAAACAATAATAAGAAGTATTATGACATATGCAGCGGAGATGTGGATAATCAACAAGAAAAACCAAAGGAGCATTCTGGCAACTGAAATGGAATATTGGAGAAGATGCTGTGGCGTTACCAGAAGAGACAGAATAACAAATGGAGAGATACGGAGGAGAATGAAAGTGGAAAAAGACGCTCTACAATATATAGAGGAAAGAAGACTCATCTGGTATGGACACGTACGTAGAGCAGAAAACACCTGGATAAATAAGGTTGCAGAATGGAGTCCCAGGGGAACAAGAAGGAGAGGAAGACCTAGAAGATCCTGGAAAAATGAAGTTGACGAGGCCATGACAAGAAAAGGGCTGGAAGACGGAGACTGGGAAGACCGAGAAAAATGGAAGACCTGGCTGACGGAAGGGAGACGGCACTAGCTGTAGACAACCCTTAGTATATATATATATATATATGTAACAACCTTGCATTTTGCAACACTTAATGACAGTTTATTGCGAATGCACCATGTATGCACATTGTCAAGTGTAGTTTGCAGGGCAGCACAATCATCGGTGGAAGCTATTTCACAACAAACTTTTAAATCATCTGCATAGAAAAGTCTATGACATATAATTACATCATCCAAGTCATTAATAAATATATTAAACAGCAATGGACTAAGGTTTGAACCCTGCGGAAGACCAGATTTTACATTATATACATTTGAGTTGTGTCCATTATAGTGCACAAATTGTGATCTATTCCTCAAATATGATTTGTAGAATTCTACCAAATTTCCTGAAAACCCAAAATTATTCTAATTAGCAAGTAAGATACCATGGGCCACTCTGTCAAATGCCTTCGAAAAAACTGTGAAAATTACATCTACTTGGCCACCCAAATCTTGTTGGGTAAAAAGTACTAGATTTGATTTAGCAGATCTACGATTTATAAAACCGTGTTGAGATGGTACAATACCATTGCGAACTATGGTAAATATGCGATTGTATAGAACTATTTCTAGAATCTTGGAAAAATTTGACAGAATGGATATGGCACCATAATTGGTAATTTCAGATTTATCACCTACTTTGAAAATAGGAATAACTTTGGTTACCTTCCATCTTTCAGGAAAATTAAGAGATATTACTGCTAAATTGTATAAAATACTCAAATAAGGATATGCCAATACGTATATGCAATCTTCAAGAAGGATTTTGTCGCGGCGTGATGTCATTTTGCTTTGCAGCTGAAATAATTTCATCTTCGGTAATGTCATTGATCAGAACACGTTCCAATGAACTAGTCAGACCAAGAGTGGAAGTAATATTACTGATTTCACCTGATTCATTAGAATTCAAGTACACACACTGCTGAAAAATTTAGCAAAGTTATCTACACATAAGACCAAAATCGGTGAGAATCAGTTGTTATTTCATTTTCTATTTGCTCTGTATATTTAAGATTAGTCAATTTCATTATCATCATAGAAGTAGGACATTATAGATTTTATGAGGAGTAAAGGTATAATCATGCCTGCAAAAAATTCTGTTAAGAAGGTGTACTTGAAATCATAGAATCTCATAACTGAAAAAGGGTATGTGTTTAATAAACTACGTGAGAGGCATGGGCATACCCTTTTGTCAGAAAAGGGTGAGAAATTTTATAATTCGAAAAATAATATTGTGCCATATAGAGTGTAGTTAAAAATGCATCGTAAAAGTTACGCGGTAAGGGCGAAGATTGAAAGCTGAAACCCGACGCTAAAAATAAATAACCACCAGATCGATATTGTTTGCTAAACAGACTAAAGAGCTTCACAAATCTTGGAGGCCTATTTTCTTATCTCAAAATGTTCGCCAGTTGAAAGGTCTAAAATCGCAAATAATGTTTGTTTTCTACCAGTTAGAAAGTACCTCCATTCTTGCCGAAAAAAATTATTCTAAATAGTACAGTTTTATCACTTGCGCTAAAGAGATGTTGTAATGTGTTTTGTGATTGTGCAGGAGCCTACTTTACTAATTTATTTGAGGACTTGTTTGCTAGACAATTGACAAACTTTGATACACACATATATATCTCTACTGGTTATTCTTAAACGTCTGCGATATAAAAAAAGATAACGTAATCTCGAAGTAGGTCGCGAGTTGACCCTTCGTGCTGAACTAGTTCAAAGGAGTAGATACTTTGTGAGTTGACCGCTACTATCTCAGTGAGTACACAGTATATTAGTTCATCTATTCTTTTGGAGAGGTATTCGCGAGTTGGTTTTTGTCTTTTGTTTAAAAATTTATTTGGTATATAATCTTGTAAGCATACTTTATTTTAACCATGATTTTGCATAGCACTCACCCTGTAAGTACCCGCCTATGTATACGAAGAGTTTGTTGGACGCCATATGTTTATTTTTCTGAGGCACCTAATAAAGATAGGATAAGGGTCTTATGCCTTATGCCTGTGAGAAAAATATGAAAAAAAAAGAAAATAAACACAGTGTCCGTCTAATCCTCGTGACGCGCGGTTCAGTGAGTTTTGCTTGTGGTTGCAATTGGTGAGTTTTCACACGAGTAGCTTTTGATTCGCCGTAGTTCGTTATATGTGCATGTCTTTTAACCATTACAATAGTGTTATTGAGTTTGATAAGCTAATTATAATAATTATTGATATAAGCCGCATTGGTAAAGCTATTACCTAGCTTGGAATCTGACAGTCATTCACAGATAAAGATAAAGGGTAGCCAACTAATAATCTCTGCAGGTGGGACGCCCCTAACTAGACCTGGGGTGCTGTATTGCACAGTAAGGTACGGACCATGGGATTATTGGGGAGCACGGTGGGGGTAACTTATGTAGTATTCTGTACACCTTCCCGCAGTAATCAATAGCATTAGCGTACCTGTCCTTACACCAGCCCACTTATATAGCACTTGATTCGAAGTGCAGGACCCTCTGGAAGGTTCGATGGGGAGACCGGGTCGTCCATCGAACCTATTGCACTCTGGAGGCGGGAGAACGCCCCTCCTTCTGTGTTGGTGGACACCGTTGGAGGATAGCGGGATCCTGGGAGGTAAAGGCACTACTATTGCTTCCGGTCCAAACACGGCCTGGGACACACTTTTTGTATTCGACGATCCATGCGGACAGTATGCAGATGGTAATCTGCTTCGCCCATGCGAACAGCATGTAGGTGAAAACCTGCATCACCCATGCGGACAGAATGTAGATAAGAATCTGCATCACCCATGTGGATAGAATGTAGTTAGTAATCTGCGGCAACCATGAGGAGCCAGATTGCGGAAGCTAATTTGCATCATCCAAGTGGATTCATATCTTGGACTGACTCCCATGCGGTAGGAAGCTACCGTTCTCCTTGATATGGGAGGTAGATTGTACAATCTACCTCTGTCACTTTTAAGACACGTGTCGCCACGTCAAAGTCTTCACTCTTTTGTTGAGGTACGTACCTAGATAGATCTATCGAATAGCAGGGGTTGCGAGTCGGCATTCGTAGGTGTTACCGTAAAGCGGATGTTGGCGGGTGCTAGTCAGATGTGAAGCCATGACAGCGCTTTTGCCGTTCGTGTGGCACCTTTGGCTGGAAGTCTTCCTCTGGTGTGCACAGATAACGGACGAGTACCACGCGGGCGGTACTAAGGGATTGCGCCTGATATCTTTCAAAATATACTGAGATCATCCCCAAGCTATGTTCGGAGCCTCTGATGTAGTTCGAAAGCATCCTGGGCCTATCAGCACTGATTGGGAGATAATATCAGTATTGCAGCGGCAGAACATAACAGTATTATAGTGCATGTAACGTACCGGTTGAATGTAAGAGTTACTCATGAGCGTTTTCAAAATACGGGCCCGTCTCCGACTGTTTCCGTCACCTCTCGTCCAGCTGATCTTTCCTGTCGTCTTGTTACCAAGTAAGTGGTCTCTTCAATTCCTGACTATTCGAGTGTATCAGAGTTCTTTCCGTATCACCCTCGTAAAACAAATTTTATGGTACAGGGTGTTGCGTTGGACTTTTATTGTATCTTTTATTATATTATTCTATTGTTTTTACATACGTCATTCTACATATCAGAAGTGGGATTCGAACCCACGCCCACAGAGTGGACTGCGACATATTCTGGGATCTGAGCTTGTGTGTCCTTCCCCTCTACTTCAAGATCTGAGCTTATGTGTCCTTCCCCCTTACTTCGATATCTGACACCTATGTGTCCTTCCACATATTCTGAGATCTGAGCCTGTGTGTCCTTCCCCTCTACTTCGAGATCTGAGCTTGTGTGTCCTTTCCCCCCTATTTCGAGACCTGACACCTGTGTGCTGCTACATATTTTGAGATGTGACACCTGTGTGTCATTCCCCTCCATTTCGAGATCTGACACCTGTGTGTCCTGTCACATATTCTGAGACCCAACACCTTTGTGTCTTGTTGCATATTCCAAGAATTATTTTCATTCTTCTCTTACAGCGATGGTAGAACAGGGTTTCAGCGAAAATGTCTCATCAACCTGGACGTTATGTTTTAAAGGTCCCTGATTCTTTGAACTCCTCAGATGATACGATCCTCTCTCTCACGACCTCCCATAACGAAGGTCGACCTTCAATAAACTAGCTCCGGTTATGGAAAATTTGTGTAAAGTTGCGATAAAGCTATCTATAGCGCAAAAGGGTGACGCCGTCCCTGGTTTTAACCCAGCCGATTGAGGACAGTCGTCTCGTTGTCTGTGAAGTGGTGTCATAAAATTGACGAATTACGTGACATCTTCCGTGGGTCTGAAGATGCCACGATACACTCCGCCCTTTCTAAATTAGAAGGGCTGACGACATTTTGATTTACATCGAAAGAATGGAAAGCCAACACCCTCAGTATCTATAATAGAGAATATTATTTTTAAATTCCTCAGGTATTGGTTGTGGAAATGAGTACAAAAGCAGGTAATTATAGAACAGCTACAGCATTGTACTGATAACTGTCTGTGGTGTTTAAAACATCGAAAACAGCAAACCATTTGCCGGGTAAACGAAAGCGCAAGATGCAATTTGCGTTAAGGGATGCCGGTAGAGTTCTTGGTAAATCTCGTGGACTAGAAACAGATGTGCGTAAAGACCATGTTGTTTCAAGTGCGAAGTAGGGTCGCCGCTGTGATTTTAAAAAAGCATGTAATTCAGTGTGGGCGATAAATGTCGTTTACACACTTATGAATTTCAGGTCAAAATGTGTCAGCTTAAGGCATGACCTGGCGCCGGTTATATTTTATGAGTCTGTCTGGAAAAATCGTTACACATTAACACCTTGTTTGGATTTAGACAGGGCCTACAGGACTATCACTTTAAATGAGGTGAAAAGGGTTGGATATTGTTTATGGCTCTTCAGAGATGGCCACTCTGAGGGACTATAATAATACTCTGACAAAGTCGTTGGGGTCTTGTCCATTCAACATTGTTGTTGATGGTGTAAGAGCAGGTGCAAATTTGATGCACTTATGCTCACGATCTATGTTCGCAATATGCTCTTATTTATTGGACAATCTCTAATCGAACAGTCCTGAACTCTGACTGACAAGTCATCGTTGGTTGTTAGCCGGGTTTTTGGTATCTTGGCTCTCGAGTAACGGTTTCAAATCGTTAGTCTCGTAGATTAGGTAAACCAGTAGCTAAAAAAACATCAAGTAGGCACACGAGATCTGTATGAAGTGTGGCTTTTGAATTATAAGTTGTTGGAAATATTTAGGATCGAAGGTCTCTTCTTCAATCCCAGGAAGTGGGCTTTTCTGATGAAGTCAGTCACATTTCTTGGATTTCAAATTGAATAAGGGAAGGTAAACCCTGGAGAGGAGAAGACCTAAGCGGTGGCTAACTTTCAGCCACCAAGGACAGTTCAACAGGTTCGACAATTTATAGGTTTGACTGGGTACTTTCGGCACTTTGTGAAGGATTATGCGTTAATTGCTAAACCTCTCACGAATCTTCTCAAAAAGAGTGTGTCTTGGAGATGGACAGAGAAAGAGGAAGAGTCGTTCAAGAAGTTGCAGGACAACTTAGTCAATCGACCGGTTTTGGGGTTGTACAGTCTGACTGCAGTGACTAAAGTACACACTGATGCAAGTATGCTGGGATTTCAGGTGGCATACTATCACAAATTCAACTCGATGAACGATTACATCCAGTGGCTTACTTTAGCAGACAAACTACTAAGGGTGAGCAAAAATATCACTCTTATGAGTTAGAAACTCTGGCAGTGGTCGAGAGTTTGAAAAAGTTCCGGGTATATTCGCTAGGTATTAACTTTACGGTGGTAACTGATTGTAATGCCTTGATAGCTACCAGTGTAAAGAAGCAGGTAATACCTAGAACTGCGAGGTGGTGGTTACAGCTTCGAGAGTTTATTTTTGAAGTGAGGTATAGACCTGGAGCTCGAATGGCACATGTAGATTGCCTGAGCCAAAATTCAGTCGACGGTACTGACCAGTCTGAAGAACCAGAGATTGTGTTTAGGATTGAGCAAGCCGATTGGATGTTACCTGGTCGTTACTCATGTGAAGATCAGAAGAATATTCATGAGATCTTGTCCAGAGGATCATCGACAGATAAGGAAAAGCAAGTTTACAGGAACTATGCTTTGAGGGATGGTCGAGTCTATCGAATCTTGGTTCGTGAATACAGTAGGTGGTACCACATGTAACGAGTCATCAAGTTGCCAAGGCTGCACATGATGAGTTTGGTCACTTCGCAGTGTACAAAACACTGCGTCAATTGACCGAACATTATTGTTGTGGCAAGCTGTCACCTAGGATTCTTTTCGAAAGGCAAGAAAGGAAATGCAAATGTATTGGTAGTGATTGATGGTTTCACGAGATTTTTTGCATCAAAGGCTGTGAAATCAACAAAAACTAGGTTCGTGATAGATCATTTAAAATAATTGTCAGCAACGTTTGGAGTACGTAGAGGGTATGGCCCTCGAGGAGGAATTGACATGTCACTAAATGACGAGGTTGGTCAAATTCTCATGCTCCTCGAAAACCTAGTTACTGCAAGAGAGCAAGCAGCTAGGAAAATAGAGGCAGCGCAACAAAATCAGAAACGCGGTTTCGACAAGAAGCGAAAGGCCCCGCGAAAATATAGACCAGGCGATTTAGTCCTTGTTGAAAAACAACATCCAGCTACGGGGGCGAGCCGAAAGTTGCACAACCCTTATAGTGGTCCGCTGGTGGTAAAGGTGGCTTTACCAAATGATCGGTATATTGTTACGGATATGACGGGATCGTACCGAGCCGAAAAGAGGACGAATTATGAAAGGACTGTCGCGGTAGACAGGATGAAACCTTGGTGCACACCAGGAGGTATTCCTGACGATTCAGGCAGTGAGAGTGGTGACGACGGAGTTCCTCTTCCGGAGTCGCGGGATAGCGACTAACCACCTCGGGGCGAGGTGAATGTCGGATGGCCGAATGTAAGCATACTTTATTTTAACCATGATTTTGCATAGCACTCACCCTGTAAGTACCCGCCTATGTATACGAAGAGTTTGTTGGACGCCATATGTTTATTTTTCTGAGGCACCTAATAAAGATAGGATAAGGGTCTTATGCCTTATGCCTGTGAGAAAAATATGAAAAAAAAAGAAAATAAACACAGTGTCCGTCTAATCCTCGTGACGCGCGGTTCAGTGAGTTTTGCTTGTGGTTGCAATTGGTGAGTTTTCACACGAGTAGCTTTTGATTCGCCGTAGTTCGTTATATGTGCATGTCTTTTAACCATTACAATAGTGTTATTGAGTTTGATAAGCTAATTATAATAATTATTGATATAAGCCGCATTGGTAAAGCTATTACCTAGCTTGGAATCTGACAGTCATTCACAGATAAAGATAAAGGGTAGCCAACTAATAATCTCTGCAGGTGGGACGCCCCTAACTAGACCTGGGGTGCTGTATTGCACAGTAAGGTACGGACCATGGGATTATTGGGGAGCACGGTGGGGGTAACTTATGTAGTATTCTGTACACCTTCCCGCAGTAATCAATAGCATTAGCGTACCTGTCCTTACACCAGCCCACTTATATAGCACTTGATTCGAAGTGCAGGACCCTCTGGAAGGTTCGATGGGGAGACCGGGTCGTCCATCGAACCTATTGCACTCTGGAGGCGGGAGAACGCCCCTCCTTCTGTGTTGGTGGACACCGTTGGAGGATAGCGGGATCCTGGGAGGTAAAGGCACTACTATTGCTTCCGCTCCAAACACGGCCTGGGACACACTTTTTGTATTCGACGATCCATGCGGACAGTATGCAGATGGTAATCTGCTTCGCCCATGCGAACAGCATGTAGGTGAAAACCTGCATCACCCATGCGGACAGAATGTAGATAAGAATCTGCATCACCCATGTGGATAGAATGTAGTTAGTAATCTGCGGCAACCATGAGGAGCCAGATTGCGGAAGCTAATTTGCATCATCCAAGTGGATTCATATCTTGGACTGACTCCCATGCGGTAGGAAGCTACCGTTCTCCTTGATATGGGAGGTAGATTGTACAATCTACCTCTGTCACTTTTAAGACACGTGTCGCCACGTCAAAGTCTTCACTCTTTTGTTGAGGTACGTACCTAGATAGATCTATCGAATAGCAGGGGTTGCGAGTCGGCATTCGTAGGTGTTACCGTAAAGCGGATGTTGGCGGGTGCTAGTCAGATGTGAAGCCATGACAGCGCTTTTGCCGTTCGTGTGGCACCTTTGGCTGGAAGTCTTCCTCTGGTGTGCACAGATAACGGACGAGTACCACGCGGGCGGTACTAAGGGATTGCGCCTGATATCTTTCAAAATATACTGAGATCATCCCCAAGCTATGTTCGGAGCCTCTGATGTAGTTCGAAAGCATCCTGGGCCTATCAGCACTGATTGGGAGATAATATCAGTATTGCAGCGGCAGAACATAACAGTATTATAGTGCATGTAACGTACCGGTTGAATGTAAGAGTTACTCATGAGCGTTTTCAAAATACAGGCCCGTCTCCGACTGTTTCCGTCACCTCTCGTCCAGCTGATCTTTCCTGTCGTCTTGTTACCAAGTAAGTGGTCTCTTCAATTCCTGACTATTCGAGTGTATCAGAGTTCTTTCCGTATCACCCTCGTAAAACAAATTTTATGGTACAGGGTGTTGCGTTGGACTTTTATTGTATCTTTTATTATATTATTCTATTGTTTTTACATACGTCATTCTACAATCTATTTATGTTTTTGTGTTTAATTAACACAATCACTAATCTGGTTGTCATATCAATCAGGCCAGTATAAGAATAACGTCATGTTCTTTGAGTAAACATATAGTAATCTATTTTTCAAATTGATTCTTCTTCAACAAATTGGTTACTCGGGTATGTTTTTATTTAATTTCCAGATGTGTCATCTCGAGCACTTTTCCTAATACAGGCCCAACCATTTATTGATGTTAAATTAGGTAGTTCTAATAAATTATTGTTTAAATATTTCAGTGTTCTTACTTAACTTATTTTGGTCAATTGTTTATTGATTGAATTACTACCTTATTATAAGACACGCTCAGAATGATAATTTACTTCTTTTATCCCCGCTTTTGTGCCTAAGGAGAAAGATAATTTTAGCATTCAACGATATGTATGAAGTATGACGCCCATGTGAGGGCCGCTTATGTTTTTATCCGGTTTCAATTATGATCAGAAATTCCGTACATGAACGTGCTGTGAAATAGCTTCACACGCATTCCTCCCAGTCGCAGCAGTTTGTTAACTTTGCTTCCTCATGAGCTTTGACATTTTCAAGGTTGAGTCCAAAGCGCTGACTCTGAGTATAGCTTCACTCTTGGGTCATGTATTTATTTTTATATTCACGACATTCTCACTCATTGTTTATCAGTTGTTATTGTTGGAACATGAAAAGGATAAGGCACAGCCAACGAGACAGGAACGGAGATATTCTGTTCTTACTCGTATCTCATATTAGTCCGCAAACCTTAGATAAGGAAACCTACGGGGCTGGACTGTCGCCATGATACTCGTATGTACGTAGGCCGTAAGAAGATCATTCACTTTTACTAGTAGGAATCGAAGCTTTTACTTCACGTTGTATTCAAAAGAAGGAAAAGAGGGCGCATGAGCTCCGGGTGCCATATCAAAAAGGACACCGAAGGCGCACAAAAAGCTGTCTTGTTTTCACGAATACAATTGACATAGTTAATATTGCTCTTCAGCAACAAGACACAAACTTGTCCACAACTAGTATGCTTTTTAAGGATTTAAAAGAATATCTGTTTCAATTTAGAATTAATGAGTTTGAAAACGTTTATGATAGCGAAGGAAATTTGCGACAAACTAAATATACTACCCGAATTTTCCTATGAAATAGAAGACTAACATAATCGTTTCTAAGAAAAAAAAAATTAAAATTAATTTCTTTAAAGCTCTAGACAATATTTATAATCAAATTGAGGGGCGCTTCAAAAGTTTGCAAGCCATAATCGAAAATTTCTATCAGGACATTCTTTAAAACACAAAAAATGATGCCTTGAAAAAATATGTCCATGACTTTTCATTGAAATATGATAGACTATATGAACGGCGCCGGCGCTGAATTTTATTTTGAGGTAATCAGTGCTAAAAGCATGATAACAAATATTTGCCGAAAAACTATCTTACTCTGGGATGTTGCAACTCATATTGGATTTCAAATTGGTATGTAGTTATACCAATATGTTTATTTGACATAGAATTTTTCTTTTGATACCAGCTACATCAGAGCCCTCTGAAGGCACTTTTAGTAAATTAAAATAAATATAAAGTTATTTAAGATCTTCTATGGCAGAAAAAAGACTAAGCGATCTAGCTTTAATTTCCATTGAATGACTAACTATTGAAAATTTGAATTTTGGAGAAATAATTAAATTTATCACCAATGCAAAGGCAAGGCTGGTTCACTTTTGATCATTTATATTTTCCTGTTTGTTTATATTGTACTGTGCAATATGCGTCTTCTTTCTTAAAGGTTGTTACATTTGTTAGCTTATTATTAATTTGAAAGTTCATTTTGATATATTTTTCATATTAATGTTAGTGATTGGATGCCTAGCCTAATCATATCTACTGGTTCACACTACCAAAATAGTTTTTATTTGGGCTCTGAGTAGATATTAAACTAGATTATGTTTTCCTCGGCTGTGTCTTGTATACCTCTACTTGGTAGTCTGACGGTTCCTCGTCACTTCCCATCGTTATCACAGTTATAAAATACAATATGAAAACTATGAGTAAAACTCAGCAGTACCAGCAGATACTCTGTATCAAACCTAATACCCTAATAACATTAGTGCTTTGCGCATTTGCCTGACTGACTGTTGAAACCTGGCGGCAGCAGCATACCTTTTCATTTTTTCTACGAGGATTCTAATTTTAAATTGACAAGTTTGATAGTATATTTACCTTCTGCCGTGATTTTGAAGCATTTCTGGCTAATAATGTTGTCGATAAAGCCTGCACTTTCGCACTGTTGTGAGGAGTAGGTTAGCGACGTGAATCCATAGGAACATAGAGTGTTGTCCTTAGAGTTGCAGTTGTAGCATGTAAGACCATTTACTGAAAATATACAGATAGTGATCAATAGTAAATCCTATACCACCATAGTTATTTAAATAATACAGCCCCACCAAGGAAGAGTCCCTGGCCTGATATTACGGTTACCTTTTTCAAGGTGGTTCCGATGTCACAATAGCCAATTATGTCTAAAATTTTGCACTAGAGCCAAACATTCATTATTTTTTATGGTAACAACTACCTCTTGTATGTTTCTGATATGTATATGCCAAATTCGCCACTGCGATAATAGGGTAGGATTACTCAAATTGTCCAAACTTGATGAACGCACAGGCACTTCTCTTCGCCAGTTTTTGAAATATGAGATGATCTTCCTTATGTCATCTGTGGGTTTTTTTGGAATTTTTCGCAAAACTAAAATATAGAGCTACTCTACATTTTATTCAGCTGGGTGATGGGTTTTAGGTTTTTACCATGAACAATAGAGAGTTTAGAGTATTCTTTTGCAACTAGCACAACACTTTAGACATGTTATTGGCTACGCTGACATAGAATTGGGTTTTAGTGTCGAAAAATACACACAAAAATAACATTTCCAGAACACTAAGTAACTACGTTTTTTTTATGACATGTAATTCATGAAAATTGCGAGTTTTGCACCTAAAAGGCTAAGGTGTATTTACATGGTTCAATTTGAAATTATCACTTTGGATTACCATTTTAGACGAATCATCGAAAAGGTCCAATCATCCAAGCTGAATTATTCATTTCACTTAAAAATCGCACCGAATCAAGTAGTACGTATAGGAGTTGCGATAATTTGTGAATACCTTTTAAATAGACTAAAAAATATAAAGCGAAGGAGAAAAAGACGTTGGTGGATAAATCGACGGAGTATAATGGGGGAGTCAACTTGTTTGTTACAAGAATGGATTGGCGAAGATCAAGCAATGTTCAAAAATCATTTACGAATGTCTCCAGTGCAATTTGAACAACTACTTGGCTCCACTAATTGAGAAACAAAATACAAATATGAGAGAAAGCCTTCATCCTAGGCTAAAACTGTAAATTGTACTGAGGTACCTTGGAACAGGATATTGCTAATAAAAATTTTATAAAGTGAACAAAACAAGTAAGACATGGTTCAACTTCAATCAATCGTCATCATGAACGACTACTGGATTACTCAATGAATACTTGTTTAGACGATTCATTTCTATTTCCCTTTGGATGATTCATCCAAAGTGATCATGAAAATTGAGAGTTATTTCGGCTTGGCTGAACCTTTTTGTAATATAACACAAAATGATCTAAAAATAATGGAGTTATAATTGTACCACGGGAACTGTGTACAATTTCGCAAGCAATTCTCTGAACCCATACTAGCTAGCCCGATTTGGACTTTAGATTCGTTACCACTGAATACTGACCTCCAAACATCTAATTAGACATGAATCGCCCGATCCACAATCATAAAATTTCATAGTCTGACCACCGACTCTACAATTCCTCAGTTTATATGCTTACGTGTATCACTAGAGAGAGTGAGTTCTATCTATAGTTAATTTTTTTCTGTTATCAATGTACAGTTGAAGATAAATGTTCTGAATTTTGTTTCCCACATCGCGGGCGAGAGGAGTGATACCTATATTGTACTCGCAGGATTTTTTAGATTTTCAGGTTAATACGTGTTTGGGCGTTTTATGATGTCTATATCTAATCGGTACACTGGAGCCCCAAAAAATGAAAATTCTCAGAAGTGCTCCAAGCGTCGTTTTTACACGTGTTGACTACATTGAGTTTATGGTAGACTATGTCTTCAATAATTGAAGCTTTGGTTATGTTGGGTTAGTGAAAATGAGTTCAACTATTAATAATTCTACTAACATAAACACCACTAAACTTGTCCAGCTTTCAATGTAATTTTCGATTTCGTGATGTTGATAAACATTCTAGTAGCGCGAGCAATAGCACTTGGAGTTTTATTCTGAAGCTCCAACTAATGCATCGTGGCCCATGGAGTTGTGTGGAACAAAGAAACTATGAAGCTGGGAATCTTGATGGAAAATAAAGGGCTTAAACCAAGGTAGAGAAAATTTCAAGTTCTAAAGAGCTTAGAAAAATTTGTAGAAGGGTTATGATAAGGCTAGTATTTAGGATCTAAAGAAACGGCTATATCAAATACGGTATTCATGTTCCAGTTCTTAGGAATACATTTTTGAGGTCACGAACGTAACACAATATTTGACCGATTTGGATTCTGATATAAATAAACTTCTAATTATGGCCTTGTAGGGAGTGTATGATACGCTCAGTTTGGAAGGTGTGAAACAATATTTAATAAGAGCAAGTGAAGAAAAGGGGGGAACTGTTTCAGTATTTACCTATACAGTCAATACAGCCCGACCTACCAATACGTCAACAGTGCAAAAAGAGGCTATGAGTTCATTATTTTTACGACATTGCTATCTTATCTAGGTGAGGACATTAGCACTTGCTCGTATCTCAAGCTGTTGTTATGATAACTGTTAAATCTTTGGAATGGCACAACAATAAAAAGATAATTTTGATTCAACGGGCTGCTATTGTTACAAAATGATTCACCAACGGCAGTTATCAGTGGTTTGGCTTCCACAATAAACACGCATGCTGCCGAAAAAGCAAAAAATACAGGATGTCCCACGACGATTAAGACAAGCAATTTATCGGAACTGGGCAGTAGTAGGGAATTCTAGTTTTGGGGGTGTAAATTAGAGCAAATATAGTATCTTTTCTTATTATTGTGTCATCCAATGAGGTATTTGTTTTTAGTCACGTGACGTCCGATTCAAAATGTTTAATGGGACACCCTGTATATTTGTGACTTTTTGTGTTCCGCCTGATAAAACAATTCCAACAAACTTCAACTTCCAACACTTGGGGTCTAAAGTGATTAATTCAAGAGCTACAGGTACTTAAAGGATGCTACCACTACCATTGATTATAACATGTACCCCAACAGTTAAATTAATTTGGTAGTGTTTCATAATGTAGTGGTACAGTCCTTTAAGTACCTGTAGCTCTTGAATTAATCATTTTAGCCACTAAGTGTGCTAGTTTGTTGGAATTGTTTTATCGGGAGGAACACAAAAAGTCACAAATGTACAGGGTGTCCCATTAAAAATTTGGAATCGGACGTCACGTGACCAGAAACAAGTACCTCATTGGGTGACACATTAATAAGAAAAGATACTATATTTGCTCTAATTTACACCCCCAAAATTATAATTCCCTACTACTGCCCAGTTCGGGTATATCGCTTGTCTTAATCGTCGTGGGACACCCTGTATAAAAAACAGCAAAAAAGCATATCCCCTATTTAGACGACAGAAAAACTGCAAATATTCTATTAAAAAAAAAACGCTGAAAAAATATATTAAATAAGAGACGGGTTATACTCGGAAAGACACTCCAAAAAAGAGCTTATTAAGATTTGGAGTAACTTGAACCTTTCTATAGGGGTAATAAATAGAAACTTTTGAAAAACGGGAAGGCGTTGTTTTTATTTGGTTGTTCAATTTATGACAAAATATTTCTGTTTCATCGCGTTTTACCACCCGACCATTAAAAACACATAATGTTGAACGAATGAATGACAAAATTAATTCGAAATAAGTGACTGACATCTACTCAACGAAGCAGATTTTGCTTATGCTCAATAACTTCCCTAAATAAATCGGTGATTCTAAATTCTTGAATAACACAGCGATTATTGCACCTGCACTTGATAAATACAAAATGAGAGCCAGTGAGAACCTCTGTGTTCTGTAAGATTCCAGAATCACCGACTTAATATGGAAGTTAGTACGTAAAAAACTTGTCGGGGCAGCTGTCAATATCACTTGCTTCAAATTATTTGTTCTGTTGAACACTTTATATAAACTTTGATTAAGGCTACAGAGGTCAGAGGAATGTCAGTATAAAGAGCCTGCTCATCATCCAACATATAATACCTAATATGTGGTTTTAATGAAGAACCACTAGAGCACTTTTTCTAATTTATTCTGTGTCAACATAAATGACTATACTACTATTTTAAGGTCGTTTTTTGAAAATTAACCCCCCCCATGGTATTTCATATAGTGACGATGTTTTGCAGTTATTTTTCTGTGGAATCAACATCAGCATATTTATGCATACAATCATTTCCACAGCTAATCGTAATAGCTCATTGTTCTGGATACCTGTTTTCTTATCTGGATATGACTAACATCACTATACATTCTTATCCAAGTAGCAAACAACAATTATATTAATGTTCATAATGATGTTCATAATATATATCATAAAAAATTTAAATTGCTGTGATGGGAATTTATGGATAAACAAGGAGCAGTATATATTGACCTACATAAAGGGAAGAAAAATGGACTAACTTCTAAGTTGGTACGGGTATATGCTGAGATAAAGGGGTGTATATAATTTGCTTAAGCATAAAGTAGTTTGGTAGCATTAGCAGTCACAAGTATCAAGTCAGGCTATGGCGAGTGAACAACAGCCAAATTCTAAAATGAAAACGATTGAATCCTAGTAGTTTTATGGCGTTAAAACCAAAAATAAACTGAATCCACAGTATTTTTCAAATACCTAAACAATATCGTAGACAGATTGGTTAGGGATCATATTTTCGATCAACAAACCCCTCAGTAATAATAGTTTTTACGTTTGTGGCCATATTTGTGTATAGAATTTGATTTTCATACAATATTTTTTGTTTTTCAGGTTTCTCGGTTTTCGGGTTGTCGGTTTTTCGGGTTTTCGATTTAGTTGGGTTTTCTGGTTTTACCATGTTTTTTAGGTTTCTTGTTATGTAACGTTAACGAAAGGTTCAAAACGCTATTGCAGTTTTAATTGGTTTTAGGAATTAGGTTTACGGTTGGTGTTTTCAAGTTTTTTAACACATGAATATTATGAGATTCAAATTAATGTTTCTTTGAGTTCATTTGCAATGAACTAGTATCATGAATTTTTTATGATTGCATGATAGAATATGACATAAAAACCTTCCCATATTTTTCCGCGATTTTTTTGGGCACTGGAAAGCAGAGAAAAGGAAGAAAATATTTGAACCTCTCTGGGACCGTGACGTCACGGTCCTAAAGGGGATTCCCCAATCGGAAGACGGATATGTGTGCCGTGTTGCCATTCTACCTGATCCAAGGTCTTGATTCGGAAAATGTGATCTAGGTTAAGGTTCATGATCCGTCAATCTGTCTCGTCTCATTACTCATCAGTGACAGTTTGCACGTCATTCGTTGAGGAGTGTGTTGACCGTATTTTTCTTTTTTCGGCTGGAATTCTGACTTGTTTCCATTTTTTTAAAGGAAGTATATCATTACCAACAAGGACGAGTAAAGTAGGATAGTTGATTCACTAAAGCCGATTCAGATAATCTGCTTAAGGGTCTAGGGTATAGCACGCGAAATTGAGAATCCAAGATAAGACGTATTCCCGTGTTAGCGAGGAGGCGTGGTCGCCTGTTCCCCTTCTCCAGTGTGTGTGTCTAGGATGAGGGGAGATAAATCCAAAAATCCAAAGGTAAGGTCAAAAGGTCCAAAGGTAAGGTCCAAAGGTCACCATAAAAATGAATTTCTCATTTCCAAGCTCCTGACGTTACCTTTAAACTTACAGTACTGACTCAAAGAGCAAATTGAAGAAGAAAGCTTGCGCTTGTGCAACTATTTAGCCTTTTTTTGATCGTGTTTGGTTGTTAAATTACAGGCATTTATAGAATGTATGATTTTGCATTGCGAGTTTTTTGCACATTAAAAAACTTTTTTGAGAAAATAGAAAATAGCTATCATTTATTAAGGTTTTAACTATCGCCTTCTGAAATATTATATATGTAGTTTGAAAATAGAGTGAGTTATGCGAGAAATTGTGAGTCCGTGTTTTACATGGAAAATACGTATGTATAAATGTGTGTATCCAGGCCCCTTACGGTTGACGTGGATATGGTGAACGACTACCTATGTAAGGAATTTTCGGTTCTTCAATACCGAGATGAAAAGGCGAAAACAAAGCAGAATAATTTTGAATAAGATTTGCGGTAATCAATAACATAATAATTGGGTGGATCCTCAACAGTGAACTACAGCTTACGCTGGGGGGAGGATCCACCAGTGCGAAAATCTGTAAACTCTTGAAATTCTCGGATTCAATCACAATAACTAAGTTTTAAAAAGCTTCTATTCGAGACACGAAATTTATAAAATCATAAGGTTAGATTTAACCTCACTTGACAACCAACTGCGTAATTAATAAAACAAAGCTTTCTCTCACGGAGCTTTTCGTTATGTGCCATAGCCAAGAGATAAAACCCACAAGGCATCCCCTTAATGGAAGACGAATCACAAAACAGTAGTTTGTTTCATGAAAATTGGGTCAATACCGCGATTTGGGAGTTGACGAGCCAACAATGCACTGCTAAACTTTAAAATGGAATTACTAGAAAAAATGATGTAGAGAGTAGCGAAATTCATCAGTACAACTATTTTTTATACACTGAGAGGTTAATGATTTCATTATTTTTTCAAACCCATGATACTAGTCCTATAGTAGGTACCGTCGATACCTTCGATTTTTAACAAGACTGATGGCTACATGGTGGAACTATCATTTTTACATCTATGAATTTCCAGTACAGTGGAGGATAAAAGATTTATAGAAGGGCGGGAGGTGTTGTAGAACTATGATGGATGTGGAAAACGTAATTTGACCTCAAAAATATATATCTATTCCTCAATGTGAAACAAACTTTTAAAAAATAGTATTTCATACTTCAAGACTTTTTAAATAACTGATGTGAACGAACAAAAAATAATTTTGAGTTTAGTATATTTTTGAACTATA
The DNA here is from genome assembly GCA_951848785.1 of Callosobruchus maculatus. Classification (NCBI taxonomy): domain Eukaryota; kingdom Metazoa; phylum Arthropoda; class Insecta; order Coleoptera; family Chrysomelidae; genus Callosobruchus; species Callosobruchus maculatus. Next base: position 17,341,453 of record CATOUR010000032.1, read on the forward strand.
CCTACATATTTAAAAAAATCTATTAGCTCTTTAACAATGATTTAAATAATACATTAGACACAAATGCTTTACAAAAATGCGTTTTCACTTCTCCAGGTTGGCAATTGCCCCCTTTGCTCCACATTGGCAACGGTCATGGTTAGAAATTTTCTAGTTGGATACATGTTGCTATGTTTAGTTCTGTTCTGGAGATTAGGGAATGTCTAGCCAAGCTTAATCAATGCGTGGGGCGTGTTTCAGGAGTACATGCTTTATTTATAGAATTAATGAGATATTGTATAATTTTTTCCAAGGTTTAATATAAGCTTATTAAAATATTTGGCGAACTGGGACGTACACAAACCAGTGGCGTCAGGCATTATTTAGGTCCTGAAAAGTTGAACTTGATTTCTGAAGTGTTTTATAATATAACGTTTTACAACATTAGTTGCAACTAATGATCCCTTCAAAATACAAGTCCTAGACGCACCGCAAGTAGGGTTTTAAAAACAGCAAAATTTTAGACAGAGAAGTCTTACGTGTATACCACGATTGTCTATAGGTTTGGGAGGATGATTTTGGGGGAGGAGGGAGTCATTTTCCGATCACCTCTAGTAAAACTGCTGTGGTTATTAGCAAAATTTTTTTGACCCCATTCCAGTATTCCAGTCGGATTATTACCTTTGGACGTGTTTTAATCGGTGCGGCATAGCGTTGCGTGCCGCACGTCTATGAAATTACGTCAGAGATATTCTTGGGCTTATGTAATCTAATACATAATTAATCCTCTCGTCGGACTCACATTTTACAGGAAATTTTGCTACGGAAACCTCTATTTATCATTTATCTTTCTATTACGATGTTTGGGGTCATAAGATAAAATATTACAAATCATACTTTAGTCCGACAGAGAAATTGAATTAAGGGAGAATGCAATATACAAGCCAAATGTAATGCAAAATAATTTAATACTACACAAAGAAAAAGGAGAAAAACATGCAATTCAAGCATAACGATATAGTTAAATGATGTACGTAATTAAGAGAAATACACAGATATTTGACAGATCCGAACTATAACTATGAGTCAAAAATGCTAACTCGATTTAGATATTATATTTATAATTATTGTGCTGTAAAGTATATCACTATGAATCTGAGATCAAGTTAAAACAGGAGCAGATACAATTTATAAGAGAGTTTGCTAAGATATTAGTTCTGTGCATACTTTGGTAGAATGTATAGGGCATCTACGCAGCTTGAACTTGGGCACGTAAAAATTAAGCCTATTCAACAAAAGAGGGATATCTACTTGATTGTGCATCAATTTGTAAGGACATTTCTATGCGTGATTCCTTCCTCTAAGTTCCAAGGGCCGATCGTCTATAAACGTCATAAAGCCTAGTTTACACTGGTCAAGTAAACGGTAAAGTAGAAGGGCGAGATAAGAAAAGCATGCCCAACTTGACCAGTGTAAACAGTTGGTCAAGTAAGTCAAGTCAAGTGTTAGAGCGGACAGCATAGCAACTGGTCCACTCGGCCTTCCCTACTACTACTCGACTATTAATTCGCTTGAAACTCGATCTGTCTAAACTAGAGCCACAGTAGAGTAAGCAAGTCGAGTGAACATTCCGTTTTCTTGCAGTGTTTGTATCGTGTTGAATGGAATATCTAGCGAAATAAATAATTTGAGAATGAAGTGGAGGGAGAATGTTACTTTAAAATTTGTTGAGCTCTATCGCGACCATGAGTGTCTTTGGAACATGAGTAAAGTGAACTATAGAAATAGAAATATGCGTCAAAAAGCTATCGGAGATATAATGAAAGCGATGGATCGAGAAGGATTTGGTTCTGCAGAAGTTAAGCAGAAAATTAAAAACATTCGATCTACTTACAATCAAGAAGTGCAAAAGGTTAAAAAAAGCATCAAATCAGCATTTAGATGGGTTCTTTTACCATTTTCGTGAATGATATATACATTATACATGTCTGATCAGTCGACAATGGTCTATGGGAACCCCCACCACAAGGTTACGATTCTCTGTATTTGTTCAAAAGCCATAGCGTACGCCCTTATACGGCCCGCTATAGGCAAACTGGCAAAGCTTTCCTGTAGTTATCTCTCCCCAAGAAAGTATTGCACATTTTTTTTGTGTGTATTGGCAGATATCCCGGATATGACTTATACACCCGATTTAGACGTAGGTTTGGCGTATGCGTGTACGTTAAATCTGGGCTTTCTTGTCATCGAGAAGAAGAGCTCGAACTGGAAGGATTTGACATCATATGGCTCAAAATATCCTTCCAAAATCATTCCAAGTTTATATGCTGCATTTATAGGCCACCAAGCAATAACAACTGCAAAGAGCTCTTCGAGAAGCTTTCAGCCACTGTGGACGCGCTGCAATCAGATCACCCTCATTCAGAGATAGTCTTTCTGGGTGACTTCAACGTTCACAACTCCTACTGGCTCAAACACTCAAACAAAACGGACGACGAGGGACGTGAAGCTGAAGCCTTCGCTATTAGCTGCGGCTTGGAGCAGATAGTCAAAGAACCAACAAGGATCCCCAGCCGCCACGGAGATTTTGCTAGTCTGTTGGACCTATATCTAACAACTACTCCAACAAACTACACAGTGAAAGTAACTGCTCCACTGGGATCGTCTGACCATAACACCGTCTCAACGCTATGCAGAATGCATTCTCCAGATCTCCAACATGCAAAGCCTCGCCGGGTCTGGCATTACGGATCAGCAAAGTGGGACGATCTAAGAGAATACTACCAGTCCTTTCCCTGGAACGACGTCTGCTTCAAGTCACGAGACCCATCAGCTTGCGCCCAAGAAATAACAGAAGTATTAATATCTGGCATGGAAGCCTATATTCCTCATGTCGTCAAGCATCCCTCCAAAAACAAGCCATGGTTCAATCAGCGCTGTAGAGATGCAGTTTCCTCTAAAAACCATCATTACAAAGAATGGAGGAAAAATCCAAATGCCGAGAACCACCGCAGTTTTATCGACGCCAGAAATCACTGCAAACGCGTGATTGACAGCAGCAAGGAGGAGCACAACCAAAAAATTAAGAACAAGCTCCTCTCATGTCCTAGTTCGTCCAGAACCTTCTGGTCTGTAGCTAAGGCTGTTAGTCAGAACTTTTCCTATTCGTCAATACCACCCTTGACCAGAGAGGACAAGTCCATCGCTTCTGCTCCTAAAGAAAAAGCAGACATCTTGGGGAAGCTCTTCGCAGCCAATTCTGCTGTAGACTTTCAAGGAAGTACTCCGACCACCACCATAAGCGTGAACTCGAGAATGGCAGAGGTCAAATTTCAACATCGAGATGTAAAAAGCATCCTCCAAAAACTGAACACCAATAAAGCTACTGGTCCTGACCAAATTCCAGCCATTGTCCTTAAACGCTGTGCCGCTGAGCTTGCACCTATTCTTTGCAAGCTCTTCAAACTTTCGTATCAACGAGGCGTGTTTCCCGATTCGTGGAAGATTGTCTGCGTGCAACCTATCCCTAAGAGAGGCAAAAAAACTGATCCCACCAACTATAGACCTGTGGCTCTTCTCAGCATCATGTCTAAGGTTATGGAGACTGTCATTAACACACAGCTCCTGAAATACCTGGACAACAATGACATCATAAATGATCGCCAGTATGGCTTCCGCAAGCACAGGTCTACAGGTGACCTCCTTGCCTACGTCACTCACTTGTGGAACAGAGCAATAGACAAACATGGCGAATCCCGTGTTGTTGCACTTGACATATCGAAAGCCTTCGACAGAGTGTGGCATGACGGACTTCTGGCCAAGCTTGCTGCTTATGGACTACCACCTGGCCTGCGCCAGTGGCTGAATAGCTTTTTGAACGATCGATCCCTGTTTGTTGTAGTCGAGGGCTGTTCATCAGACGTATTTTCAATAAACGCCGGTGTTCCTCAGGGATCTGTCCTATCTCCTACACTGTTTCTGCTGTGCATCAACGAGCTGCTGGAAATAACATCCAATCCAATCTACAGCTTCGCAGATGACAGTACATTAGTGTCGTGCATGGAACCAGGCAAGCCACTATCATCCCAGGAGACGGTACGTCGGCGACAGCAGCATGCCTCACAGATCAACGCAGATATCAAAACAATTGTCGAGTGGGGATTAGCAAATAAAGTACAGTTCAACGTACAAAAAACTCAGGCAACAACACTGACAAAGAAGTCTCACGATGGCTTACCAACCGTGGAAATGGAGGGTCACCCCATAGTCGAATCATCTTCCGTCAAGCTCTTGGGAATCAACATCAACAATAACATGTCCTGGCACGATCACGTCGTCAGTATTGCTAAAACGGCATCCCAGAAGCTTGGAGTTTTGTTCCGATGTAGGAAGTTGTATACACCAGAGCAACTGCTGCTGCTCTACAAGGCACAGATCCGACCATCGCTGGAGTATTGCTCCCATGTGTGGGGATGTGCTCCGAAGCACTCTCTAAAGCTTCTGGACACTATCCAGAAAAGAGCAATTAGATTAATCGATACGCCTAACCTCACAAAGGACCTTCACAGCCTGGAACATCGAAGGAGGGTGGCTGACCTATGTCTGTTTTACAGATTCTATCACGGGAGATGTTCGAGTGAGCTCTCCCAGATAATAACACCAAAGGCCATCCGGACCAGGAATACTAGAGAAGCTCTGCGAGCTCATCCTTACCAGGTCGAGGTCCTTACTCCCCGAACCAGTCTCCTCCAGCATTCCTTCTTTTGGAGAACTTCGACGCTGTGGAATCAGCTGCCGGGGAATTTGTTTCCCGACGGCTACAACCTGCAGCGTTTCAAATCTAACGTGAACAGACATTTGTCCTCTCGCAGCGCTTCTACAGCGCCATAGGCTTTCAGCCTTTGTGGGAGGCCGACCATAAAAAAAAAAAAAAAAAAGATGCAATACGTTTTATATAGATATAGCAAGTTCAATTGTGCTAAGGCCTTTGCATGTTCCAAGAAATATGGTCCCTAAACCGCACAGATGTCGATTCAAGATGTTGATACTTGTCTAGAATATTAAATTTACTATGGCTATTGCTTTAAGTTTAGACTAAGTTTGAAGGAGATAATGCTATTCAACCACATCTGACAGACATATCATTATTCAAATTATTTTTCCAATATCTGTATCTGCAATAGGAAAATATAGATCTGCATAAATGCACATGTGTATTCAACAGTATGTGTATTGGGATGGTGGCTTGATATGTTGAAGAGGGTACACACTTGTTTTACTTTAATAAAGCAACATGAAGGAAGATTACTTTGTGTTGCAATCGTTATATTAAAGAATATCAAACTAACTAACTACCATGACATTCTACCACGAGTCTTATTGTATCGTTATTCAAACAGTTTATTATATCACGTATAATTATACAGGTTATGAAAATATTGCTGCAATTGCGTTGTATGTGTGCATAAAACGGTCTGAAATATTGATAATGACTCAGACTAATTTCAATAGATTTACTATTACAAATATAAACAACCGCTTTTGAAACGAGAACCTTCGGCGAGTATGACGATTTCACGGATGCAATCACAAAAAAACTGGAGGTTAGCTGGTAAAGGATATCAATTATATTAATGGTAAATGTATCTAATAAAAGAAGCTGATAGTTTGACTTCGTCAAGCTAGCAGAGTTAAGGAAATACAAAATGTGTCAACATGAATTTGAGAAGTGGATTTTTCAGTAGAAAAAGTAGACTTTTGTAACCAACAGATATTTTACAGAGCTGCTTTTTCGGAACTACCTATTTAAAACATGCAAATATATGTTTGCAAAAATACAAAATTACAGATGCACTCATTTGGTGAAAGTCTTCCAAGATATAAAATTGAGCACTTGAAATCTTGGTATAATATCATCGCAACACGAGATCGTCGATATAAAATCACAGTATTTATCTGAAAAAATTGAATACTCAAGTCATCGGATCGCGCTCGATCCGCTTGAAAATAGACGATGATGGTGAAAATGTTCTGTAAAGTGCCTAAAAACGAAGTTTGAGGAATGTCTGAATTTTTTTGATAATTTCAAAATTTCATCACAATACGTGCAGTGGTTACTGAGATTACAGGCTAGAAAAACGGCAACAGACACACCGACAGATCAACCGGAAATTAGTGAAGTGGTTTATGCAGGTATCACAAAAATGCCCAGAAAGCGTATTATCTCAAAATCCATAATTTTCGCGTTCGCAATATTCCCCTCACCTATCGGTGTGGGAAGTAAACATGCTTCTAACAGTCAAAGATGGGTAAAAAAGTAGTCTAAGAATGGATAGTTTGTTTAGAAGGAAACAGAAACTTCAATCCGCTTGAGTTCTAGGTCGGCAGTCCACTTCTGTTTAAATAGGTTTTTCTATTCAGTACAAAAAGATACTAAACAGCTTTTGAAATTTTAGCAGTGCTCGTATCGCATCAACTTTGAAAATCTTTTCTGTAAAGCCAAAGACTACTATTTTTAGCTTTTCGCCTTTTTAGTTTAAGTAGGGTCGGCAACCAGTCTTTATTCCTGACGATGTCCTCCATTTTTAGCACAAAAAATCTTGTTTTTGCCTTTAAAATCTGCCCCCCCAGGTAAACATATTTTTTTGTTTTGCCAGAATCCATATCATTAGATACCCCCCCCCACGCGGCACCACTGCACTAGAGTATACCTTCTTGTGTCCTTTTTTTTTATTAATCTTATAAGTTGGCAATGGCAATGGGTTTCGGTTATTCCGGGCTGTTTTCTGTTGTGTTTGGTGGTTTTCTGTTGTTTACGGCATTTGTTTTGGGCTATTTTTTGCTACTCTCGACTGTTTTCTATTGTAGGGGTTGTCCTGTAATAGCGAATTAGCTACGCTACTGGTTTTTTACGTGTTCACCTCACCGACTATGTTTACCTCGTTTAAAATGCACGCCGCTACAAAGCTTTAACCTTACTATTTTTAGTGCTTACGCAAAATTTAAATAAATAATCACTTCAGTACATTGTTGTCACCCAATTTATAATAAATGACTAAGTGTTAGCCTACTTGAGGTGTAAATCGTGGGTGTAAAGGTCTTTCTAGTTCATCTAGTTGGCTGTTTCTGAAAGCTTTTATGCCTTATAGGTACTCTATATTGTTTTGAGAATCAGTTCATCAGTTGCTTTGAAGCTTTGATTGTACTATTTTTTGGTGTTCACATGAAATTTAAATTTACCTCACACCTCACACATATCAAGCTGTCAGTTTATCATTAAGCTTTGTTTCTGAAAGCATGCCTTGTTTTGGAAAGCACGCAGATACTAGCCTTATCCTTAGGTAATTATTTTATACATAACTGAAGAACGCTTACAAGGTCTTACAAGGTCGAATGTTACTTACCAGCAGTAGCAGTGAAGAGCACTGCAAGAGCAAGAAGTATTGATGAGGCCATGTTTTCAACGCGTAGCACTGGTGCACAGACTACAAATGTGATTATTGTGAAACCCACTTGCAAGGATTACGATTTCAGGTATTCAGATGTGCACTGACCATTCAGTGCGCTGTAGGGTGGGGGGTTGTTTAAGCGCTTCGAGCTTGAGAAACGTGAAGGGGATATTATGCGACGACTGCAGCTGCTTCGCTGCTGGCCTGGCTTCGCGACAGAACGCCGCTGAATCTGGAGAGTGGGGGAAGATCGGCTCGTTTGACTCACCATGGAAGCACGTAATACGAGGGCTGGCTTAAGAGTTTCAAAATTATCCGGACTTCCATTGTCTATAGTATCCATACAATTTTTTATGTATCTCGTTTCGACCGAGTCACCATCTTCAATAATCTTCAGGTGGCATGTTGTTCTTCGCGACATCTTTCGTGTTTGGCATATAATTTTCTGATAGAGGCCCTCATTTCTGCTGACGTGGCCGTTCGATGATTAATGCATGCCACGTTTGCGTTGCACATTGATTTTTAACATAACTGCCACACATGTTTGATTTTCACGATATGACATCACTTCATAAGACAAAGGAAACGACGATTCGACAGGCCAAGGTTCAGGTTTAGGTTGAAAGTGAGCGGGGCGATTATGCTTCCTTCCACTGCGAACCTATTGAGGCACGCACCTATTTAGAGTTCACCGTACAAACACCTCTTCACGAAGGCGATGGTCGTGAAGGGTGAAGCTCCTTTGGAGTCAGTAGGTTCCAGTTGGGTGAATCCGAAGGTCTGAAACCTAGCTCATTCCAGGACTGGACAGGAGCACAATATGTGCTCCGCTGTTTCGCTCGGCTGACCAGAGGGGTATAATATGAAAACCTATGAGTGTAGTAGCCCTGGTGTGTATCTCGCCAGTGCAGGGAGTGCTTCCTCTCTGCTCAATCTTAAGGCGGCTCCTACGGAGAGCCTAAAAGGCCATTTTCAAGTGATTTCATCCCAATTGGTGAGGCTCTGGTTTTCAATATTTTTGCATGAAATTTTCACATGAAGTTTAAAAGGAAATTACACAGGAGGCTATCGAAGCATTTTTTGAAAAAAGTTGATTGAACATGAAATATGATCGATTGAAGTTGCCTATTTTCTCGTCAACTTTGTAATTTTTTTAAGAAAGCCCAGAAGCAAAAATGAAAAAGTGCTTCGATATCACTCTGGGCAATTTCCTTCTAAACATCATGTGAAAATTTCATGTAAAAATATTGGAAAATGAAGCGTCGGGAATTGGGATAAAAAACATCTGTAAATCGCCTTCCTCTTCAATTTTACAAATTTCGGGCGACGCGCTAACATGACTGTTTCCATTTCTTTCTAATGTAGCGCGCACCTATTTATTTATCACGCCCATCGTCGGTTCCTTTTCAGCTCCCCGCATCTTCCGGAGAAACAATTCCGGATTGTAGGAGCAGCGTTAAGATGGTTTTCTTAGCGGCGCTTTTCGCAATGCCCGCGAATGGTTCTGGTCCTATGAACACAGATTTGGTTCCTCCTCTTGCGAGTGAGTCGACAAATACATTCCCTTCCACCCCGCTATGACCCAACCAATGTTACTTTGTTCCATGTGAGTTTTGATTCAACCCGTTTAGAGCTCAGTGCTTTCAAGACAGCCTGCGGCCAGGCTAACTGAGAGATTTTCATAGATTTGTTTGTTAGGGGTCTTTTGTTCAGCTCCCTGACTCCCAACTTTATGACTATTATTTCTGTTTGGAAGACAGGGGCGCATCCAAGGGTGGGTTAATGGGGGTAATTACCCCCTCCCAGGCCCCAGCCTCCCAGCCTTTTGTTGGCAGTTTATTAATGCTCTGGCCTCCGGCTTGGAAGAATGGAAGATTGCATGTGTTGTACCTCCCAAGGTTTACTGCTCCTGTCTCCAGTTCCGACTTGGAACCAACCGTGAATAGAGCTATATCGGAGGGTGGTATGAAACTGTCACTCCTCTTCCATTCGTCCCTTCCTGGTAATAGGATCCCTCCGTGAGCGTTTGGGAACCATAGAGTCCGATACCATTCCGCGTATGTGGTGATTTATAATTTCACTCATAATACTCGTTGTGCCTAGTCATAGTTCCTTTTTGTCATGACCACAGTCTCTAAGCGGCCATTCTGGCACATCTCTCTACCCCAACGCGTTTAGGGGTTAAGTTTAGGAGGGTCTCGATGCTGCAGTAGATATGAGTACAAAAGTGGCAAAAATTAATAATCGATTGGGCACGTCAGCAGGAACTGGAATACCATGCCAACCAATAGGAATAAGCCACAAAGGACGACACGTCAGCAAGATGAGAATAAATACTCATGAAGCAAACATATGTATATGTTCGCCACTGCACACGTGAAGACGATTGAATATAGTAAATCTGTCGAATCATGGTGATACTCAAAAAATTGTATATACAAGTCAGAAATAGACCTTTTAAGACGTCTACCTATGTCTACGCCTACAAATTTCAAACAACAGCTGGTCTAAGGGTGCTTCGTGTATAGCTAGGTGAAGAAATATTACAATGCTTAAAAGGAGTCTCCTAAATATGGGAGTAATACTTCAGGTCGGGGTCTTATCTGAGGTGTATGAATGACCGTTTTATTCAGGATACGTTACTTTGCTTTGGAACTTTGCCCGCATCTCACTGAAATGCTTTTACCATCAACTCAGCGGCGCGGCGGCTCACAGAGAACCATATAACAACTTGAAACCCAACTGATCGAAAGCCTTCCTGCCAGATCACAACTGAAATGGAAGACCTGGAAAAACTTTAACAGGATTAGATGCCAAATGGGCAGGCCTGGGGATAACGATAAGCTAGTGAGATGGGGATACGCGCCTGCGGGAGAACCAGATGGGAGAATCTACTCATCTTGCCCATCCTTGAAAACCTCTTGTACAATCCAGAACCTATGGGAAGCGAACGACACGGCAGTGCAGTGTGCCAGACACTGGAAAGAAGTATGAGCCAATATACAGGGTGAGTTTTTAGTACCGGATCGGTCCATAACTCCACTACTACAGCAGATAGTGAAAAAAATTATATAAAAGTTGTAGCCAAGGACATGCTCCTTGCTCAGAAAATATTTTGATTTATATAGGGTGATTCATAACTACGTGGTGATGCAAACATACATTTTTTAAATGAGATACCCTATATATTATTCCATAGTTATATTCTACTAATGATTGCCGTTCTTCCAATATCGGGTATTGTTACATTATACAGGGTATTTCAAAAATTATGACCATTTTTATATCCAAATCGCTGTCAAATGAATGTACTGTATATTAAAAATTAGCGAATCAAAAAGTTTTTTTACATTGCAAGATAAAGAATATCCTCTAGTTTTAACATGTAAAAAAGCCGTCGACGCATATTTATATACAGGGTGAGATGGAATGCAAACATTAGATTTTCTTTTTTTTTAAATGTAACTCCCCATATTTTATTATACCAAAAAATTGCTTTTAATATGCTCTTTGATATTTGTATAACATCTCATATCTCTACATGTATTGGTTTCAGAGATATTTCGATTTTTTTGCAAATTTTAAATATACCTTCTATCTGCGTACTGAAATTTATTTATTTTGCGAAGGTGCTATCGAATATCGAATTTTATTTATATTTAACGAACAACTAAAATATAAGACCATAATAGTATTTGATGAAGTCAAAACCCTGAATTATCGAGATAATATAAGTCAAGTGTGCTGAGGAAACAATTTAATAGATGTGATACATAATTATTAAGCAGATCTATCAGCTGGCAATGAAAATAATATTAACTGACCCATTCCGAATAAAACGATTTTTCAATGTTTCAAATGCATGAGTTTTAGAGTGCCTCCGTTCTGGATATTGCTGTTGATAGTTGATATATTCTAGGAGCAAGTAGGCGGTTTTAAGATTCTCCTAAATACCTTCTATTTGTTCTTCCATGGAGAAATTCTTTTTAAAGTTCCAATATTTCAAAGCCTACCTGATAGGTAATTTGCTTGATAATTATGGATCACGTCTATAAAATTGTTTCCGCAGCATACTTGACTTAGGCTTTCGATAATTAAAAAAAAAGACTTTGACAGTAAAGACAGAAAAAACTAGAAATCTCGGAAACTGATGAATGTAGGCATATGAAATGCTATACAAATATGAAAGAGCATATTAAATGCAATTTTTTGGTAAAATAAAATAAGGGGGGGAGGGGTTACATTTAAAAAAAATGGAAAATCTAGTTTTTGAATTCTACCTCACCCTGTAGACGAGTATGTGTCGGCGACTTTTTTCACAGCCTGTGTTAGGTTTAGAGGATATTTTTCATCTTTACATGTAAAAAAAAATTTTTTGAATCGTTGATTTTCAATTTCATTTTGAAAGCGATTTGGATATAAAAATCATAACTTTTGAAATACACTACAATACTACTGTGTCATATTTTAGGAACGGGCGTCATTAAGAAAATCGAAACATGGAATAATAATAGGGTATCTCATTTAAAAAAATGCATGTTTCCATCACCACGTAACTACGTCTTCCACGTGTCCATAACTATGGATCACCCTGTATACATGAAAATATTTTCTGAGTAAGAGGCATATCCTTCGCGACAACTTTTATATATAACTTTTTACGCTATCTTCTGCAGTAGTGGACCGACCGACGATCCGATGCTAAAAACTCACCCTGAATATAAGTGTTTTTTCTTCAAATTACTAATTAACTAATATAAATATATAAAAAAATGAAAAATTAAAAAAAATTATATAGAACTAATCAATTAATTCACCTTTTTAATATGTGTAGCTCAGACACGATTAAATAAACCATCAACTCAGTTTTTTTGTTTAAATATCTGTACAATCTCATATGCTGGATATGCGGGTCGCATTGGTATTAGTGTCATTAGTGATATGGTACGCGCATAAGAATTGTATATATCATAAACACTTTTAATTGTACCTAAACTGTTTCGTATATAAGAACACTCAAAATGAAATTGCTGAGAGCTTCAAATTTACATAAAATATAAACAGTTGATGGCATTTTATTTAGACTTGGATCACTTGACGCATTCCTCTTAAAATAAACGCTTTTAAAATTATAGGTAGATACAATGTATTTCGAACGAAAATGTTTACTGTTATATATTTTATTCGAAATATGATGTGCCATTTGAATTTCACGTTAGGAAAAAACCAACCAGAAGTTGGGTTGCGCGTGCATACTCAGTATGATCTTTGTTTTGGTGGTGCAGGCACGTATCCAGGATTTGGTTTTGGGGGGTCCAGATTATGGATGTCACTTTCTTGACCTTTCGGGGGGTCCAGATTAGAGTTGCCACCTTAAATTTGCAGTCGTCCGGGGGGTGCCAAAATTTGTGGATACCAGTTTTTAGATGGCATTATATAACGTTTCGGGGTGGGGGTCCGGACCCCCCTTTAAATACACACCTGCCGTGGTGGAAGCCGTGGAAGCTTACTTGATAAATCTGATTGATAATTATGCATCTCATGTATAAAATTATTGCCTCAGCAAACTTGACTTATATTATCTCAATAATTTTTGGTGTTGACTTCATCAAATACTATTATATGCTCTTACATTTTCGTTTTTCATTAAATAAAATGAAATTTCATAGTACTTACAAAATAAATAAGTTTCAGTATAACGGAACTTCTATTCAGTTCCAAACTTGAAAATCAATATAATATTAAGATTGTAGTTTGAAATTTGTAGACAAGGTAGACGTTTCAAAAGGTCTTCTTCGGACTTCCATTGTCTATATAATTTTGGATTACAACGTTTCGATTGATGTGATATCTTCAATCGTCTTCAGGTAAACTGTCGAACATGTTCCTTTCATTGCTATTTATTCTGGTCTAGCTGACGTGTCGTTTTTCGTGGCTTGTCCTGATTGGTTGCTGCGCGTTCTGTTGGGGGTGCATCAGTGACGTCGCTTCTTGCTGATGATGACGTGGCCGTTGATAGTCACTGAGTCTCACGTTTGTGTCCAAGTTTGTTTTGCCCAATTTTAGCTTTTTTATATTTCTTATGAGGGGCTGCCATATTGGTCTAATTTCCACACTGGGCTTGCTGTACACGTTTTTGTTGCTGGTGATATAAGCTGCTTCCTTGAATTTCCGGCGATACCATTGAGGTTCTTTGTCAATAACCCTTGCATCTTATTCCAGCTCAATAGCCCATTGCCCAGCTGCGAGTGAAATAGCCCATAATAGGCCATCAGTGCGGCGTCAAAATCAACACTAAGCGCTATTTTCCTTATCGCGAAAACAGTCTTGGACAATCTCGTGCATTAGATGTCAATGTCAATATGAGTAGTCCAACATAAACGGGAGTCAAGATTTACGCCAAGAAAATTTACGTGCGATACTGTACTTCCCATACCCAAAGAAAAACTGCACACTTCAGTGTTTTGACGATTTAGATGCAATTCGTTGTTTTTGTGAGTGACTGATTACTGTGTTAGCCAGGTTACGTGAATTAACAGTTTCACTGTGGTCGAATGAGAGGCTGAAAATGGTGTCGTCTGCATACATAATTGTCAACATTTCAGAGTTGATTGAGGACATATGCTTGGAGATATCGTTGATATACAATATAAAAAGAAATGGACTCAGTATAGACCCTTGTGGGCCACGCATAAAGATGAAAGACTATAACGGTAAAACAAAATATGGGAGGTTATATTTAAAATAAAAGAGAACATCTAAATGTTGCATACTAGCTCACCCAACATGCGTCGTTGACTTTTTTCAGAACCGATTTTAAAACTATAGGATATTTTTACTTCCCACACCGATAGGTGAGGGGAGTATTGAGATCACGAAAATTTTCGATTTTGAGATAATACACTTTTTGGGCGTTTCATGATGTCTGCATAACGAAAATCCACGTCACTCATTTCCGTCGGCCTGTCTGTCGGTCTGTCTGTCTGTCTGTCGGTCTGTCTGTCTGTCTGTGTCTGTCGGTCTGTCTGTTGACGTTTTTCTAACGTCGTAATATCAGTAACTGCTGCATGGATTGTGATGAAATTTGGGTAGCGATATGACGTGGGATCGTAGTAGCTAATGTTCCTATCCTGGAAATCAATTTTGGAAAAACAAAAAAATTCAAATACTCTTCAAACTTCGTTTTTAGGCGTTTTAGGGGTACCTGCTCATTTTCGACTTTTTTTTTGGGTGGGAGTGAATTTGGGGTGGTTGGCGGGTAGGGGGTTGCAAAACTGAACATTTTGTTGTATTCATAATGGGCTGTCCATTGACCTGTAAATGAAAAACCTAGTGGCATAATACACTTTTTTAGGTTCATCCGAACACTTCATTGCTTATTGTAGAAACAAAGTGACTTAGAATTTGTGATGTATACATACGAGTATTGTTTTAGATCGTTCTGTATTGGGTAACGCGAAAATTATTGAATTGATTTTAATGAAATGAGGATGGAAAACACGTATGTTTGGAAAAATCGTGTCAGTGGCGGCGCAGCAATAATAAAAAAAGCTAAAAATATAAAAACAGCTCAAACTTTGTTTTTAGGCATTTTTGGGGTTCCTGATCATTTTCTACTTTTTTTGGGTGAGGGTGATTTTGGTGTGGTTGGGGGTGGGGGGTTGTAAAACTGAAAAATTTGTTGTATTCATAATGGGCTGTCAATTGACCTGTAATGAAAAACCTAGCGATATAATACCCTTTTTTAGGTCCACCCGAACATTGCCTTGCCTAGTACAGAAATTTTGAATACGAGTATTGTTTCAGATCGTTCTGTATTGCGTAATGCGAAAATTATTGAATTAATTTTAATGAAATTTTGAGTATTACTACCGCGTATGCTTTGGAAAGGTCGTGTCAGTGGCGGTATGCAATATAAAAGAAACTAAAAATATAGAAGAGCTCTAACTTCGTTTTTAGACGGTTTGGAGGCTATTGATCGTTTAGCAAGATCCAGTTGAAACTATTTACGAGAGTTTTTGTGATGGAGGGTTTTTTGCGGGCGGGTGGGCGATGACTTGGTTGCAAGGGGATTTCAGACTATAGCTTCATGCAACGGGAAAATAATAAAATGGTATCATCATTATGTGTGGGAAGTACTGAGTCAATCAAATTGACTCATTTTTTATCTTGGCATGTAAAAAGAATAATTTTTGATCCACTAACTTTTGACATACAGTAGGTACATTTATTTGACAGCTATTTGGATAAAAAATGGGTCATAACTTTTGAAATATCCTGTACAATGTTACAATACATCATTTTATTAGAACTAAAATCATTAGTAGAACCTAAATGTAGGATAATGTATAGGGTGCCTCATTTAATAAAAATTATGTTTGTCTCACCACGTAATTATGAATCACCCTGTATAAATCAACATATTCTACTTGTCTAAAATTTTTTATACAACTTTTTTCGCTATCTTCTGCAGTAGTATCCGATCCGATGCTAAAAACTCACTCTGTATATGGCTAGTTCCGGGACAACCACAGGATAAGTTTCAGAAATTACAACGTTTTCAATTTTTGCGATTCGAATTGGCGTGAGGAAGCAAAATAATATACCTACTATGAGCTTTGTTCTGCTTCTGCTATTTGGTTGCGTAAAGCTCTAGCTTTTCAATAGGAAAAAAATCGGAAACATTCTCCTCAGCACTTATTCAGCCCTTATTCAGGAAATGTAGAGCGCATGGCCAAGAATTTTCTTTCTAGCCGTTCAATATCGGCAGTTAGACAAACTGGCGCCAAAAATGAGTTGCGATGTTGATCACGATCGTTCCCTCGGGCATTTCGACCAATTCTGAGGGGAGTTTATACGTTTCAGCATTTGCGATGAATGGGGACTAAAGCGATCATATCGCTTCCATTTTGATATCTCTCAACCTCCATGCAGTGGCGTTCCAAAGAGCCCGCGGTGCGGGGGGACCCAGGAATTCCGGGGGGCCCCGCTCAGCCTCGACTACCTCGAGACAGCTTTTTATGTAGTAATAACTATAATACTTATACCACTTATTTTAAAGCGGCGGAGTATGTCTATACCAGTACCTCATAATTTTCCATAATCAAATTAACTATCTTTTGCCTTATTGGTATCTACCTATTTTATGGCAAAGTTTACCTGGTCGAACGTATAAACTCCAAAACGACTACAACATGTGGCAACGTTAAACTGACGCGACGCGTAGCTGTACCATTGATCGATGTATAATCAGATTTTACGTCAGGTCATGAATTCTTATTCTTTAAAACTCGAATGAAAAAAATCAATATAAAGTTGAGGTGACACCAAATTTTTTATATCTATAAACTGATTTGAAATATCACCGTAGACAGTTTTCATCCAGTATAGGCACATAGAGGGGGTCCCGCCAAAAAAATTGCGGTGGCCCCCGAAGATCCTGGCACGCCACTGCTTCTGTGGAACAATGGCTGATTCTTAGTGTCAAAATAATGCAATTGAAGAAAAGTTTGAGTAATAATTTGCAGTTTTCTATTATATTATAACTTCAAAACGACTTAGGCAATTGATTGAAATTGGATATAGGGGAGCAAAAAACTTCCGTCACCTGAAAAATGGCAAATAATTTTGGAATGTTGTTATTCCACTCTCCATTAGCATCTCTCTAAGTTCTTGGGCACTTCGTCGAGCTGGTTCATACTCTTCGACGCACGTCTGAGCCAGTTAGACATAAATGGTATTCATCCAAAAACAGTAAGGGAGGGCAAAACAGGATAGTCTGGTAAAACGGTATAAAATCCCCAAGCAGACAATTGCTGGTTATAATTGATGCGAATAAAATATGTTCAGACTTCAGATGTAGCAGATGTTGCAGATTCTAGTAACTGATTGTCAAATCTGTAGTGAGTTACAAGTGATAATTTTAAAAAGGAAAGTTATGTTATTCAGTTTTGTGGATAGTTAGCCACCCAATTTTTGTTTAAACAAACACGTTAAATAAAGGCGAGAATTATGATATCAGAGGATACGTCATCAATTTCCTTCTTGTCAAAATTTTGAAAAACAGTTGAAGATGTCCAGTCGGGTAAAATGGAACACTATAAACGGTCGGATAAAGCCGGATACTATATCGTGCAAAATAGAATGAGGAAAGTATGCGAGAGGCCATTGAAGAGGTTCTCAGGCTTCGAAACAATAAAGATAACTGCATATTATATGACGAACGACGGTTGAGTGATATGCCAGGACTGTCAAATTTGAGCTCACGAAGCATGCGTTGGGGTTAAACACGATCCGGTCAGCCGTGTTCGTGCGATTTTTGTCTATATTAAAATGTTTTTATTATAAATATGAGTCGTATGATGTTTTTTGTTTTCAAGTTCCATAATATATTTATTTTAGTGTTTTTTATTGATATGCAAACACTATCCCATTTTTATCCGACCAGGTAGGCAAAACAAGATACTTTACGTTATATGCGTTTTTCTATGTTATCCTCAGATTATTCAGAAACAACTACATATAAACTTGGAAAGAAATAAACGACGAAGTAGCAGTTAAACAAAGCGTAGGTGGCAGTAGCATGGCTACAGAGTTTCGAGTCAAATAAAGTTAGACGTATTAGCCAACTCTCCCCTACCTTGCTCCATTCATAATCATTCCATTCGAAGTGATTTCGAGCAAAAGCCAATCCTGCAATTCTCGATGCCGTCGCCGTCGGTGCAGTGGCGTCCTGTAGCCATTCTTCGACAATCTATCGGCATGAGGCGTTCTTCTAACGGTCCATTTGCTAACATTAACATCTCTAACCTCTTAATAAAGTTGATTTCGCAGAAGCTGTCCTATTCTGCAAACTTGAGAGCACCAAAGATTGATGATCATCTCTTTGGCTGGTGACCATTCTTCGACCGAATCCTGGTCTTCTGGTTATGAGGCTAGTCTCTTGGTAACGATGATACACATTTTGTATAGCACATTAGCTCTTTCCAACAATTCTTATTGCAGTTTCTCGTTGTCCTCGACCATCTCGCACTAATACTAATGATACAATTCTAGCCAACAATATGATCTAACTAAAGGCACTATATACAAACTGGAGTCTAAACAAACCATAAGACACGTAAGCTTTATGAAGATCTTCAACAATAAACGAGGGAATATCCTGCGTGCTAATTAAATTTAATTTTGTATTTAAATTCGTGTTGTTTCATCAAAAGTCAAAAATATCACAACACAACAACCGCCAGATAACAAATATGCCCGCTAGCATTTATCAGAAAATGATTGATTCACCGCCTACCTGTCCCATAATTTTTTTACGACGTTTCGACGCTTCTATTAGGCGTCATCTTCAGGTATTAAAACTAAAATAAAATATCAGATATGTCAAACAGATACAAAATGACTAACATTCACAATTCATTTTTTTTTAAACAAAATTACAATTTAAAACAAATAATTAAAATGCAACAGAAAACTTACATTATACCACAACAGTCATATGTATTATGCCGGGTGGTGTTGGCAATTTGGTTTTCAGTGAGAGACTGGCGTGGTGGAATAAAAATATCCAGCTGATAAAATATCCGTTAAAAAATATATACAAGTACAAAACATAAGAAAATTTGTTTTAATACCTGAAGATGACGCCTAATAGAAGCGTCGAAACGTCGTAAAAAATTATATTTTAGAAATATAATAATTGACCGTATCCCAAGATTGTTTTACTAAACGTCATTATAAGAATACAACCATGAAACAATACACGTGAAGCGATTTAGAATTTTTTATTTCTAAATAAATGTAAAAATACTGTTTATACAATACGTGAACACATATTCATTCTATTTATTGATTAACTGATATAGTGATATAGTTAGCCATTCTAGAAATATTTAGTATTGAGTAGCTTTAATACTCATAAATTAATCCCTGCCATGTCAAAAACATTAAAAATACGTTTAATATTCTGAAATTGATAGTTAATCTTCATGCTGTAGAGATCTTCTGTAGAGAAAAGCCTAAGATCTGAAACAAAGTAAAATAAACAGAATACTTCTATGGTTCTAAAGGCCATCTAGTGTTATACAAAGCACTAGATGGATTGATTGATTGATGAGGAGCTTAGAAATATGGATACAAACTAATAATTCGATTAACCGAATCAAACAGTCAGTCAGTATCAATTACTTACAATTTTTGGTATATGGTTTTATAAATGCAAGATATACGCAAGGCAAGGGTAACAAGTCACATCTTTTGTTTCAAAGGAATTTATTTTGGTGACACTTGTCCATCAAAATAATTCGAACATCTTAATATTACAGAATCAAAATTTTTTCTTCTGTTTCTTTATTTACTTGAATAAAAGACCCGATAATATAAATGCAATAGTTATTAACTACAGGAACGATCCGTGGGTTTCTTGGAACTCAATTACATATATGTATAAGCAAAAATTAATTGCAGATTTTTTGAAATCCATTTGTTGAAAACATATCCTTATGAAGATCACCTTTTAAATATATATCACGCTATAATATTCTACATAATTTCACTTTGAGGTGTTTCTTCATATACTCGTATTTATTACTAGAAAAAATTGGTATTCACTTACGAGATAAAATACGAAAGAAACGACTGATGCTGTATTTTTGGCCCCGTCATTGTAAGACTGACCATGGTGCACCTCGTTGATGTAGTTAAAATTTTGTGCGTCACCTAAAAAGCAATAATCGGTATTCGTCATGCATATCTGTGATTCGCCTTCGAAATAATATACGCTGCAACTGCTAAAAAGTGCCTGCTATATACATAGTCAATTAATCAGTCATTGTCAGTGATGACCGTTATGGTAGTTTGGTTAAATGAAGATAGTCTCATTTGTTAGAAAAATATATTTAGACAGAGAAATTCATACATAAATCAACTCATACTCATAAATACAAACAAACAAAAAATCACTTGAGATCACGCTTAAGTAATGAAGTGAGTATTTAACGTGTGCACAGGAATAAATCCACTTAAACTGTAACGTCCTTAAGGACGTTCTGATGCAGTTAAAAATTTATTCTACAATAATTCAAAATATAGAGAAATCGCCTCTTACGCTTATAATATTTCAATTTAAGTAATTGGATAGTTGGTAAAAAGGTGTTGGCGATACCTAAAAAAATCTGATTTGTACCAAGCGACTTTCCTTTTGATGAAAAAAAGAGTGAATATACATTTTTGGTTCGAAAAAATACTGTCTTAAAGCTACTGCTCGTGGTCTTCAAAAATTTTTTGAAAGTTGACGGCTCGTAGCTGGAGGAAAAATAGTAGCCAATTATTGAATCGAGATATTGCTAAAAATAGATTTAAAACGAAATTATCTATAATTTTTTATTGATACCACTGTAAAATGTTGACTGAATCGATTTCTGTGCATGTTAAATACACTAGTACAGCTAACCAACGCATTATGTTCTGCCACAAACATTGAATACAGAATATGCAGAGTGAGTATGGAACGACTCAGTTATCTCGAAAACAACTTGCACGATTTTGAGGTATGAAAGTTTTACAATAAGGCCGATCTCACGATGGTATTTACAAGGTCGTCATCTTTACCGTTTTCCTAGAAATATAATGGACTTTCAAATGGATGACCCTATATGTTTTTTTTTGAAATTCTTGAAAAATACTTCTTGTATAATATTTCCTATACCTAAACGTCATAATTCCGGAGTTATAACTAAATTTACATTGAGCTCAAGTCAAAATAATTATAAGAGAGATAAGAAGAGTTGAGCAGTCAGGCATGTTGCAAAACATACTGCCGAGTTTCAGGAATCGCATGGCTTGTTGCAAGTTAATATGTCTTATTTTAACTTGAGTGGATATAATGTAAATTTAGTCGCAATTAGAAAATTATGGCATTTGGGTAGAATATTTGACATAAAATAATGAGCACTTTTCAAGGATTTCAAGAATAAAAAAATATGTAGTGTTATCTACTTGAAATAACAAAGCTCATTACATCTCCAGAAAAGTAGAAGCTATTACAACAATGTAAATGCTGCCATAAGATCGGCCATATTGCAAAACCCCATACCCCAAAATTCATGAAAATTTTGCAAACTGTTTCCGAGATAATAGAGGTGTTCCATACTTAAGACCCACTCTGTTTAAAAATGTATTCTCTGATTAACAGTGAGGGTTCACCATTAGAAAATAAGAAATTATATTTGATACAAACATTGTTGTACATACAACTGCGAGATCTTATATAAATAGTAATAAGACACATAAATAAACAAAAATCTTAAGAGATACTTCCGGCGTAGTTTCAGAAAGCAGATTTTATGAAACAACTATTTTCATGTGAAGATTTCGAAATATCTTAAATTAAAAATTGCGGAACAGCTATATCACAAACAAGTTAATATTGGGTCATTAAAAGAGGGATCTATGAAAATTAATATTAGTTTCTATTACCATTTCAGGTATTAAGGCGAAAAAATAAACTTCCCATATTGTGTATCTTGAAGAATAATGTGGAATAGAACATTCAAGTAAAATGTTGACCGTATAGAAAATCTATCCCCAGAAAAATCATTTTAAAAGTCATGCAATGTCTGTGAAAACTCACCCCCAACTTTCGGCTTTCAAATAGCACCCCATAGGTTTTCCTACATAAATGATATTCTTAATTAGTTAAAAATCTTGTGGTAACTTTGGTGTTATAAGCACTCATTTTTTTCGTAAAATCATAACCACAATATAAATAAAATGAGAATTTGTCTGGTGCCTAATTTTTTGCAAAAAAATGGATAAAAAAGGAGTTTTAAAGGGTACTGAATGATCTATCAATACCAAGCTTTGGAAAAAAATGTATCCCAAGCTTATGAAGTTACGGTTGTGTATGAAACCAAAGGCACTATAAGATTTTAAGTAAAATAATGACTATATTATTTAGCAAAAGCTGTGGGGTGCTATTTAAAAAAAAGCGGGGGATGAGTTTAAGGGGCTGAAATACAAAAAAAAATCTAAAGCATAGATGATTCAGGTCATTCAGTACCCTTGAAAGGCTCACTTTAATCTGTCTTATGACTACCGCAAAAATACGTTTGTTTATAAAATGAAAGGTACCACAAGATTTTTTCTTCATTTATTGTAGGTTTGTCCGAAAAAAACACCTCACTAACTGACAACGAACCAAACGCCAAACTGTTTTATTTAATCGTCTTTAATCTCTTGAAGTCTGAACGTAGTCAGAATGGACTGTATCTTCTCCTGAGCCCTAACAGCATTAGAAATGCTCAACTGTTTCAGTTGGGCTGCAACATGCCTTCCATAGACATCAAACTCGTCCTCGTATTCTCTAGCGGTTATATTTAACGAGTGAGGAGGACTATGTTCCGGTGAGTCTTCCTCTTCTGTTTTAGCCTTTTTGGGCTTTGGCATCACAAACATGTCCTCCTGGTCCGGTTCATTAAGAAGGAAGTCTGACTCGTCCATTTCATCATTATAAGCTCCTTCTTCTGTGAAAGTGTCATCGGCGTTTTCCAGAGAAGTATCATTGGCTATTGGCTCCGATTTGATCGAGTGAATAGCCTTGATCGAGATTGTGGGCTGGAACAAAATGGTATATTACAAGGCTGTAAAGTTATAATGTGAATTTCTAAAGCTTAGCTACGTTCTCCTACAAATTCGCTAGCCGTTGGTAGCTGCGACTGGGTAACGGTACTAACGAATCGCTTCGACTATTAGCGACTCAATTGAACCAACATTTGTTTTTAAGAAACCGTACAAAATAGAAATTGAACAGAATGTTGAGCCAAATGTGACAAGTGCAATTTGCATATACACAGATTGCTCCAAAACAAGGGAAGGCACTGGATGTGGTGTATACTCCAGGTGTCTGAACATAAGAACAAAGTGGGCTAGGGGCAAACATGCCAGTATCGTTCAAACGGAACTGGCTGGCATATCGATAGCCGCAAATGAACTAGACAGGAGAGATGTATCTGGCAAGACTGCAGCAATCTGCATTGACAGCAGACAACCACTTCTAACCTTGAAAAGACCTTGTATCACATCAAGGCTAGCAATGGAATGCCACCAATCTTTAGCCCATGCTTCGGACATATATTGTCCTGAGGGGGGTTAAAGGGCACAACAACAACAAAGGCAACCGTATAGCGGACGATCTAGCCAGGAAGGCCGCTGATCAAAGAATTTTAGGCCCATGTGACCTTTCTGGAATGTCGACAACCACAATTGCGACTATTATGTTCTCCTACAGATTCGCTGGCCACTGGTACTTAGTACCCGGAAGATGTACAGTTGCCAAGATTGTTTTCCTACATACATATTGAATATCCTTCAAAGTTATGGTAAACGGAAAAGTCACATAGTGAAAATGAATATTAGTAAAAGGGCAGTTATCTTAATGGTATTACATCATTACAAAATGAGAGGCACAGGCAGAAAGAACTGGCCATGTTTAAAAACAGGCAAATAGATGGTTCTCAATCTATTTTAATTGAAAAGCATCTTATAGGTAATTAAGCAAAATTTAAAGAATATACGATTTTCCTGAACCTGGCCTCTTTTTTGAATGTTATATGACGCGTTTCGAAGATCATCTGGGTTGTTAGTAACAAAATGTACAAGTGTTTCATCATTTTCTACAGTAAATGCACTCATTATTAGATGTCACCTTTGAAAATTAATAGAAATATTCATAAATTCGCTGGGACTAGGATGCTGCACTGCTCTCAGGCGAGTTAAACTACTAACGACCAGCGACTGGCGAAGAATCGTTGGTAGCAGCGACTCGCGAATTTGTATCCTGTTTTTTTCACCCTTGGGTGTCGTCAGGACCGCAGCTTTACACCTTATTGTCAACTCCTAGAGGGGGCACGATGCACTATTAGCAGCGTCGGAATGGTGCGACTCTCCTGGAATGACTGGTCTGATGCGACCGGTACACCCTGCCCTGTCTTCGGTCACCCATTCAGCTGCCGACCGTACATATTGCTACTGCGCTCTGATCGGAAACCGGCGCCGTTAGCCCTTAGCCGTGCCATCATTGACCACTTGACTGAACTGTGAGTATGATTGGATATGCTTCAAGGAAAAATCTGATGAATGTCCACCTAGGTAAACTCACTACCGTTTTTGAAGCAGAAATAGGATACGGACTATCTATGTAAACAAAGACAACCGGGCGGCTCTGAAGGCATTGGCAAGTAACCACTGTACTTCAAAAATAGTGTGGGACTGTCATGATACCCTAAAGATATGGGCGAAGACCAACAAAGTAACGTTATCTTGGGTGCCAAATCACATAGGAGTAGGTGGGAATGAGAAGGCCGACAGAAGCGTGATGGAGAATGTTCAGTATAAGAGGATGCTGAGGGGACCTTTGTGCTCTAATACCACAGACGCTCTCAGATTGAGCAGGAAGGAACCACGAAAGGTGGTTGGATTTGCAACTGGCCATTGGACGTTCAGTGCACAGTTGCAAAAGTTTTGGATCGATGTGACAAATACTTACCCTGGTATGTCCTGCCTTGAGTGAAAGCAAGAACGTCTGAATGTAAGCGAGGAGACGGTAGACATAGTCCAATGCATCTGAATGTTCGCAAAGAACTTAGTATGAAACTCTGTCTGATCTCTTTGACCAGGGGAGCCTTAAGCCTGAGCGGCAACTATTAGCATAACTGAACCCTAACCCTTCACTACTAAAAAAGCCTACACAGATGACCGCAACGTCATTAAAATTTATCTTTAAGTATAGGTGGCTCAGTGGAGCTGTCATTAAGAACAGCACGCTTCACTAAGCACGATGGAAAAGCTTGTAATGGATCCGGGTTTCACGTCTAAATTTACACCCAGAGTAAGTTATATTTACTTCGAAATTTATATTTAATATTCTTTCGTAGAAAAATAAAAAAAAATACTTTGTAGATAAACTTTAGCCCAAAACGCTAGTAAACTTTTTACTTACAGGTTCATTGCTGGTCTCATTCGATTCGATCCTCAATACAGCAGATGGCATTTCCGTTATTCCTTTAGTTTTGTTTAATTTCAAAAAATCGTTCATTTCTGCGAACCATTTGAGGTTTGGTATGTATAGTCCAGTGGAACCGTGCATTTTAGATAATTTTATTTTCTTCAGTTCCTACAAAAAAAACAAAGTTCAAAATTAGGTACTTTATTAAATTTATTGAGGCGCAGCAAAAAACTTAAATTATATGTGTAGTATGGACTCTTTTTTTAAAGTGAAGTGTTAAAAAATTTGGTGGAAAATGAAAACACGAAATTTATCATTAAAAAAAAGTAAAATTTTGATATTAGATAAAAAATCTACCAAAAATTGGCATGAAAATTTCGAACCGATTAGCAGACCATATTTTTTCCACATCAATGTAACCTCAAAACTACAGTTCATAACAGCAAGGTCACCAGAATTATGTCCGATACTGCCAGTTTTGATGTATGGTTACTGTAAATAATACTTAATACTTATTGCCAAACATAATGTGAACAATAATTGAACATCCATTCTAACATAGGTACCAGATTATTTATTTTCAGCAATGGTTGTGGAGAAAACTATTCCCTGACCAGGTAATAAAATACCAAGAGAAAAAGCATAGAGAGCCCAATTAGAACACATACTACTACAGTTATAAAGATTATCCATGCATTTTTGCCACGTCCACTTTTGTAAATGTATGTCTGAAACTCTGAAATAGATGTCAATGGATGATTGTTGAAAACAATAATAATTATAGAATACTTATTCTTATACATATGTCAGAATGAAGATATAGTATTCAGAGGCGTACCCAGACCTCAGTCTTGGGGGGGGGGGGTAGCGGGGCATGAAGTTGTGTGTGCTTTCACCTTTTTTTTGTAATACCTTCGTGAAGGACGTTGATGCAAGAGAAATGGAAAGTGTTAATAGTATTGAAATAAAAAAGAAGATATAAACAGCAAGTGAAATAGTGGAGTATCAGGTATTTTAGGGAGATGAAATAAAAAATCTATTGCATTAATCAATTTTAATAACGGAATACAAATAATATGTAATCTATCATCCGTGAACATTTTATTGGCACAGCATACAAAATTAAACGATCATGAACACACAACAGTCAGGTAGTAGCCACAACACGTACTCCATTTTTTTTAATTAGTGTTTTAACTTTTCTAATCGGTGCGATTTTCAAAACAGTAATTGATGAGTGGGGTAAATTTTTGTGACAAGCTACCACGTTGTATAGGACATTCAATTGATTATGTAACAATTGCAATATATTAGACATGCATCACTGTTATAATGCAAAACAAACCCTTTTGTAATTTAGTTACTGCAAATTTTTTTTTTTCAGTGAGACAATGGCTGAAATAAGTAAGTCAAACAAAATAAGTCAAAGTTGAATTGAATTTTGTTTCAGAAAATCTTGGGAGGGGTAATTACCTCTGTTACCCCCCCCTTGTATACGCCTGTGATAGTATTCAAAATGTAATAGAATAATAATAGATTACTCATTCTAAGCCTGGTCCAGAAGCTACGCTTTCCAAGTTCTAAGTTTTGTCTGTGCAGTTCAAAACGTTGCAGAAAAAACGTTGCGTGTGGATAGAAAAACGGTGCATTTTTGAGAACTGCGAGAAGACGCATAGTTGCAGCGATAACTGAGCTGGTGAGCATAGTTATCTATGAACGGCGCAGACAAGTCGGTACGTGTAGACATTGACGTCTTTCGATACATTTTGTCCGCTAATTTCGTTATATGGAAGCTTCCAATGAATTTGGCGTATCAAATCCAACAAATATAGTAACAAAGACAAAAAAAAGCAGGCATATTTTGGTAGAAACGTTCAAATGTTCACCGCAGATAGAAAATTAATTCACAAAGGAGTGTTTACGTAAAAGAGTTATCAAAAATAAATCTCGTCGATTTGGGACCTGACAGTACAATATATACAAGCTGTATTTGTGCTACTTCGTTTTGTTGTACTTCTTAAACGATTAACTGGTTTTGTCATCATTAGGTTCATCACGTAATTCACGCAGTAATCTGACGATTAAGGAGCCTTTTCCTCGACCACCTTGAATGCCGGATGCTTTTTAAACAGTCCATTTGTTTCCTCTTTAGCGATGTGCTGTGGGGTCGTAGTAGGTAATGCTGTTATAATTTTGAAAATCGGTGCATTGGCGGCGGAGTAATTAGCAAAAAACGAAAAATTTCAAATATTCCCCAAACTTCGTTTTTAGGCGTTTTAGGTGTTCCTGATCATTTTCTACTTTTTTTGGGTGGGGGTGGAAATTGGGGTGGTTGAGGGTTGGGGGGTTGTAAAATTGAAAAATTTGTTGTATTCATAATAGACTACCCAATCACCTGTTAAGGAAGACCTAGCGACATAAATAACTTTTTTAGGTCTATCCGAACATTGCCTTACGCCTATTACAGAAACTAAGGGACTTAGAATTTTTCTGGTGTAAACATATGAGTATTGCTTTAGATCGTTCTATATTATGTAACGAAGAAACTGTTCAATTGATTTTAATGAAATTTTGACACAGTATTACTATCGTGTCGAGGATGGAAAATGCGTATGGTTTTTATAAATAGTGCCAGTAGCGGCGCAGAAATAATAAAAAAACTAAAAATATAAAACCAGCTCAAACTTCGTTTTTAAGTGTTTTAGAAGTTCCTGATCATTCACGGAGTTTTTTTGGGTGGGGGTAAAATTCGGGTGGTTGGAGGGTGGGGGGTTGAAAAACTGAAAAATTTGCTGTATTAATAATAGGCTGTCCGCTGACCTGTGATGGAAGACCTAGCGACATAAATCACCTTTTTAGGTCCATCTGAACATTGCCTTGCCTATTACCGAAACTAAGGGACTTAGAATTTTCTGTATACATACGAGTATTTATTGCTTTAGATCGTTTTGTATTTTGTAACGTGGAAACTATTAAATTGATTCTAATGAAATTTTGGCACATTATTATTACTGTGGTGAGGATGGAAAACGCGTATGCTTGTTAGAAATCGTGTCAGTGGCAGCGTAGCAATCATCAAAAAACAAAAAATATGAAAAAAGCTCAAACTTCGTTTTTAGATGTTTTAGGGGTTCCTGACCGTTTTGTACCTTTTTTGGGTGGGGATTGTAAAACTGAAAAGTTTGTATTATTGATAATAGGCTGTTCATTGACCTGTGCAGGACAGACCTAGCGGCATATGACAATTGGGGGGGGGGGGGAAGTAATGTGTAGGAAGTACTGAGTCAATCAACTTGACTCCATTTTTTACTCGAAAGATTGGCTCGATAACCGACAGAAATCAAACCTCGCCTGACATTTTGGAACGACGGGCATAAACGACGTTCTTGCCCATATACCTCGTTTTTGTGACATTTTTATCCTGACGTTTTTAACCGTCGGTTAAAAACCGTCGGTTGAAAACGGCAGAGAAGAACGAGGTGAGTGGGGCCCTTAAAAATGGGTACAAAATAGCACCGTGTGGATGCTCTCTTTTTGCAACTTTTTAATCTAGTTTTAAAAGGGCACAGACAAAACGTGGTTAAAAACGTAGCGTTTGGACCAGTCTTAACACAAATGTGCGAATGTTTACGTACCTTTATTGAAAATTAAATGGTTTGGTCGTATAGAGGAAGACAATAAAAAGAACCGAGAGCCCAAGTAGAGCTAATCTGTACCACTTTGCTTGTATTATGAAATAAGTCAAAAAATAAATACAAATTGGGCAGTGACAGTATTATGACCAGACTTTAACCCTACCTGAGAGTAAGTAGACCTGAGAATCCGTATTTTATTTCTGATCTCTGTAACACCGAAACCCTTGATGTTCATTTTCTTTTGAATGTCTTTGTATGCCTCTTCCCTGGCAACTCTGTTGTTGTAGCTCAATGCCTTCCAGTTCCACAGGCATTCGTGTGAGCGATACAAGCGGACGAATTTGAGGGTCGTGTCTCCATCCCATCGGGCAGCTTGCTGCGCTGCTGTTGTTGATCTGACAAAAAAATATCAATTCAATTTTATTTTACTCGCTTTCTTAAGATTTCGTTATTCATTTATCATATGATTTTATTGATTACTATTTCGCTACCATAGTTCTGGGGAGTGTAATGGAATGAAAATATTCCATTTTACTTCCCACACCGATGGGTGAGGGAAGCGTTGTGATCGCGAATATTTCGTTGTTGAGATAATACGCTTGTTGGGTGTTTTATGATGTTTACATAACGAAAATATGTACATGTCACTCATTTCCGTTGGTCTGTCTGTCGGTCTGTCTGTGTGTCGATCTGTCTGTCTGTTGGCGTTTTTCCACCCTTGCAATCTCAGTAACCGCTGCATGGATTATGATGAAATTTGGATAGCTGTATGCTGTGGGGCCGTAGTAGGTGATGCTGCTATAATTTTGGAAATCCTACATAGGCGGCGGAGTAATTAGCAAAAAACGAAAAATTTTAAATATACCTCAAACTCTGTTTCTACGCATTTTAGGGGTTCCCGATCATTTTCTCCTTTTCTTTGGGTGGGGATTGTAAAACTAAAAAATAGTTTGTACTCATTTTCCATTGACCTGTGAAAGAAAGACCTAGGGGCATAATTTACTTTCTTAGGTCCATCCGAACTTTTCCTTGCCTATTATAGAGACCAGTGGAGTTTTCTGATGTATATGTTACGGTTAAAGTGTTTACTTGGATAGTTTATACACTAGCTGGATATTATACAAATCAGCCAAATGTCTCGTTATTTTAATGGAAAATCATATTTACTAAAGTAGCTACGAATATTGGTTGGTTGTATACTATCCAGCTAGCTTGCAAACTATAGAAGATATGCCGCTAAAATGAAGACCACAAAGGTACCACACATATTAACCAGTGTTTCTGGTCAGTTTACAAACTATCCACATCATTTGGACAAGGTATGCACCTAATATTTCTAGTAATACATAATAACCAACTCGTTGGTTAGTATGTAAGTTAACTTTAGTTGGTTAGTATGTAAACTAACTAACTTTCATTGAACGTAATATAACATCGGAAACGTCAGAATTTATAGCAAAATGTTTTCCACTGCCCTTTTCCTGTCAAACTTCCCAGAATTAATTATTCAATAGTTTGATTTGTAAACAAACAGTCTTTCATTATCGAAGTTTGGTCATGAAAACGGTAATATATTTATGTCGATGTAGCCTCAGTCTAGTTGTTTTTCTACCGAAATAAATATTTATGTACCTCCCTATTAAGAAGGAAATTCTTTTATTGTCATCTAAATCTGTATGGGGGTATGTTTCCTTCACAGTTATATTGACATCGCTTACTTGAGAGATTGCATAACATTGCACAGCATAACGCTATAGTCAAAGTTTACGGATAAACTTTGCTATAGTCAAGCGGGGTCGCACAACAACTCTCTGTTGCGCGCCTAAGGGCCGTTTTCTCAATGTCCAGTTAAAAGTGTCAGATAGGTAGCTGCCAGTTAGTGTTTCTATGGATACAACTGTCAGATAAGATTTACGTGAATTTATAAGTTTAACCTTCAATTGTTTAAACAATTTATCTGTTAACCGTTAACTTCCAGATAGATGTTTAACTGTTGAGAAACCGGCCCTAAATGGACTAGTTTATTTTCTATTTAAATACCAAAATTAGTCTTATGGATATACCCAAAGTTTTTGAATCTAAGGTACGTCATCCAACCGACTTACTTCTCACTTCCTCATCTTTGCTCTTCTCCCTTTTTTCTTTTCCTATTCTTCTTTTACTTTCCCGCGAATTTTGCCTGGTATCTAGGTAGTACCAGACCTAACAGCGCTCCGGTAAAAAAAAACGTACCTGCATATACCTTATTGTGTATTTCAATGGAAGTTCAACTTTTCCAACCACTTATCATTAATGGCAACTTTGTTGATATACTCAGCTATTAATGAAGCTATATTATTGCAATTTATGATCTTGATAGAATGGAAATGAGAATTGAAAATAATTTTCTGACGTCTAGAAGATTCATTAAGTATGTGGGGAGGAATGGTCAGATTACTTTTAAGTGAAGTGGATTCTTTCTGAGAAGTTTTCAGATCACAGATTGTGGGCAAAATCTCGAGATCTATAAGTCCGAATATCAACCCGAAATTGTGCTGGTCTATCTTCTCAATTAGTCGTCCTGTTGTGAGGTGAAATAGAGATGATACATTGGAAACACTATTCTTACTATGGAGGAATGAGGCGCTCCTTTCTACAATTAATAAGAAAATCTTTCTCTTTAAGTTCGCAATTCGTATATTAAGTTTGGTCTATTGCTTCAAGATCCGTACGTTGTAAATACCAAACCGGTGTTGAATGTTTTGATGAAACACCATCTGGAGGGAGAGAGGAAGGGTAGTCTTGGCTCACTAGTTAATGAACTAGTTAATGAAATGAATGAAGTCTTGGGGTTGCAGCCGTAGCAACAAATGGTGAGGCCATTGAAGAAAAAGAAAGTAATTGTTCATGCTGAGTTTCTGGAAATGATTATTACTTTCTTCAAAGCTTACTACAATATAAACATGTACTGAAGGGAATAATACAAAGTTGTATTATATATCTTACAACGTAACGCTTTATTTTCAGGAGTCGCAATCTCAAAAAACATGAGAAACATCAAAACAGCAGATTTTCGCGCATAAAGAGTCACAAAGTAAAAAATGGTGGTCAATCTACGTAAAGGTTAAAACTAAAAAGGTGAAAAATGAAAATTCTCCATTAATAGACACGACATCGACATCGGTTCGTGCAGCTGCTGTTCACTCTCACCCCTGTTTCGCCCCTCTGTGTGTTCCCAGCAGAATTCATGATCCGGCAACATTGTAGCCATTCCAGAATCAATAGTACGGCACATCGCTCAAGCAAGCTCAAGTAATCTTAAACATTGTGCTTGTAAACATCGAAATTTCAATAAATTGCAAGTAATCTGGATTACAAAGAGGCATGTCGAATTTCCTGGAAGGCACTATATTTAATTGATCAATTGACTTACCTGAAGGAAAATTGATCCATATTATATGAGTATTGCCGTTCGAAGAATTACAATTACTTGTAGTAGCAATTTTATCCAGCGCAGCATGCCCGAAAATTTTAAAGTAAATAATACCCTGAATACGGTCCTCGCATCCATTGGTCCCATCTTCTCGCATACTTCCGCCCCGTCGTCACCCCTAAGCTTCAATGCAATTTAGCTGAAAATTCTAGATCAACATAGGGTGGGGCATGGGAAGGGTTTGTAATTCTTCGAACGGCAATACTCATATAATATGGATCAATTTTCCTTCAGGTAAGTCAATTGATCAATTAATTATATTTCGTATTGCCGTTCTCGAATTACAATTACTTGTAGATGTTCAAAGCGAAAGATCTAGAATTTCCTCAACCACTCATACAGATAAGATAATAGTAATATAATTATTTTATTTAATTATTCGTACTATTTATTTAGCGTATGTCATACAACACATCATTAAAATAAGAGAGAAAGAAAATTAAATTTGACTTTCAACATTAACTTTGACAACAACATTATGTTAATATGAAACAAAGGACATAGAAAATTACAAACAAACATTTAATGTTTTATTGTAGTCAATGGAGTTTTCCGTTGCGTTCAGGAACTCATTGAATCTTCCATTATGAGACAATACCAATACTGCCACGTCGAAGGCTACGCCTTGTAAGAGGTATTGGTATTGACATTTTGAAAACAGGTACATGCAAATGAGCTAACCTATCTTGCTACCACTCTTCAAAACTGCAACGTTTATCCAGTTTCGCATAATCGCAATAAGTGATGCCCATAATACAACAAATTAATAGCAATAATACAATATAGAGGAGTACACACCTGAAATATAGGGGGAATTCACAGGATCCCCTTAGCAGAGGCTATAGGATAATTTGACAGGGGTTGAATGTAAAATGTCGCAAACACCTTAGACGTGTACGTCTAGCCTGCTATGCGTTTGATTAATTCAATTCAAGTTCCTGCCCCCAAATGCGGCTGAAGTTAACAGTTAGAATTTAGAAATCAGTGATCAGTGAGATCAGCTTCCGAGGAGCCGACCACTCGTGTTGGCGAAATGTCAAGCAGCGGAGTGCGCCGACGCCAAGGCGGCGGAGCTTGTCGACTCCGGCCGAACAGCCCAAGAACCAACAGTTCATATCGGATCGTGGCCGCGAAAGTCTCACCCAATACCTAAGGAAGTGTCAGAGGGACAAGAGCTCTAGTGATGAGTTCATAACGGTCAATAACCAATCAGGATTGTAAGAGACACACAATAAGAAATTTCAAAACAGTATGCATATGAATACGAGAATGAAAATTAAAGGCTCCATGTTGTGCGCTTATGGTGGCACATGAGACCACGTCTTGACATTGGGAATTTAAAAACTTCAGTGTCAAATTGATAGAGTGCTCATTTTGCGTTGTGGCACAAAACATCCACCATCTTTTCAACGCAGTGTATTGCTTTAAAGTACTTGAACTGAGTGAGGATAATATAGAGTGAGGGCTTTACTGTGAAAAATCCTGGATAACATTCCACCTTTAGGGAAAAATTTTGCAACATCGTGTCAAACCTAAAGGCTCTGATACAAGCAGTTTGCCAAGGACAGAGTACCATAGCTGGGATGGAAGTACTACCATTTCCTTGGGCTCATTCAGCGAGAACCGTTTTGTAAATATTTAGATGGAAAGGTTGATTGGGGGAAACGCATAGCCACGTTTCCAAAATACTATGAAGATATCTATAGTTACGGAAGCCGAACCTGGTTTCGACGATGGATATCCAATACAGTTTAGATTTGATTATGTTGCAAATAAGCCAATGCTAGAAATGCAAAAACTTCGACACATATGCCTCAGGATTATTAATTCGCAGTCGGTAGTAGGGAATTCAATCAATCAATATTCCCTACTTGCAGGGAAATTGTCTTGTATTAATATGTGAGGCATCGAGGAAAATATTTTTATGTTCACCACTACCAAATTTGCCTTGGATAGTATTAAAGATTCTGAAAACTGACACTACCCGTACACGCAATGTATATTACATTGTATTCTGATCAGAATAGGACAGTCCGAAAATTCGTAGGCCTAAATTATGATCTAGGTGCGTCAATACAGCTAACAATGCAAATAATGGATATGTTCTAGACTGTCATTACCTGCCATTACCCATACACGACTTTATTGCTACAGTGTGCACCGCAACTTGTGAGGGAAAACGTCTCGTTTGTAAATATCTCAAGAGCGGTCACAATGATTGTCACTATGCATAATAAGATGTGTACCCTTGTGCTAGCTGAATACCTGATACCAGCAATGCTACTTAGACTGCACCAAATCGGAAAACAATAGAGTTACTGTTTACTTGAGCGTAATGCTAAATACTTTCTATGTTCTAAGATTTTCAGATCCACCCAACTGTATTTAACAGTGGGGCGGGCCACTACAAACCTCCCTATGAGGGGAGTCGGGTCAAAAAAGGAGCATCTGTCCTTGAATAGGAGTTTTCCAACCTGAACTACAAGAAAAGTTCATTTCTCCTCCGGTAAGAGAACTTACGATCAACGACTTACGATATGTAAAAGTCAAACTCAAAAAAGGTACATATTGTAGATGGCACAAAAACACTTTACTGCTGATATATGTCGTCGAAGTAAATGACAGATAAAATGTCATTAGACGTTAGAAACTCGGGATGAGCTTTGTAAACACAAAAGGCACCCTATAAAGGCCAAACGGTAAACAATTAAACATAGGTAAAAAGACAGATATTGTTTAATTTTGACAACTGGAATCATAAATATGTACCTCTAGGTATTGTAGTACTTGAATGTTATTGAACTTAAAATGTCAGAGACCTTGAAATTAAAAAAAAAATGTTCAAAGCCTTGAGATTTACCGTCGGGTTTCGGACCCCTGGAAAGGGTTATGAGTTTGTTTTTAACCAACGCCTATGTGTAATAATATGATTGCCATCTTTTACTTTAGATGATTCATTTGATGTAAAAGATGGGTTTGGTATAATAGTGTTCACTAGTATGTTGCTAAAGTGATTCTTATAACAAGAAATCCAGAGGAAAGCAAGCCGATTATTAGTGATATTAGCCCACTTATCTAAATATTTAGCCAGTCGACCAGCGTAATATGTATTATCTTGGCTGACTATTTACTAGTCTGGGTGTTCTGAGCTGCGAGCATATGCTCCTTTAGGGCTAGGTCTCTCCCCCTCCCTTTTTTCTAGCGGGACCGGGACTGGGACCGCCGATTGTTTATGAAAGACATCCGAGAAGTCTTACTGGGTTACACCGGTTTTCCAATGCCTTCTTGGAGTATTCTGTGAAGAGGAATCGCTAACGCGCTGATAGCGGCCAATGACCTAAGATTTGCAGATAACTATCCTATTTCAAGACGTTTGCATGTAAAGGAGAAAACCAGTGAGAAGGGCAGCTACTGAATATGAGCCCTTGGATTCAGAGGCCGCCCCTGTCTTGTTGCTTGAAGAAAGAGATAAAACAATAAACATGTATTTCTAGCAGCAGGGTACAAATTTACATATCGATCGACCCAATATAGATCTATATTCATAGCAGGTAAAAAATCCTATCCCTTCATTGGGATAGCGGCGCTTTTAGCATCAAGGGTGAAAGCAGGTAGGCCGAGTATCTTCATGTGTACATAGACAAAGACTACAGAATAGATTTTATTCTGCAATCGTTAGTCAGATAACGCCATCGGAAATAAGTATACATATGAATACTATAATTTATAACGAAAAAAGTAAAGTGGATTCGAAGTCGAACCACATAAGTCCTGATCAGCCTTCATGTGAAGGAAATCTAGACACACAAGAAGAGATTTGAAAACAGTATGGAATTAAATTACTTGTCTTAGGTACTATCGACTGCTGTGGATCTTCTAGACGTGTTCTTATCGGTGGGCATATGCTCACTAAATTGTGGCACTTCATTTGAAGGCGTTAACCAAAAGCCATTTCGAATTACAGAAATTCATGTGAATCCATTACGAAATGCTCAGTGTATTACATATGTAAACACTTGTGTCTGGAAAATCTAATTGGCCACCGAATAATATGTGTGATTCATGTGAATCCCTTGTGAAATGCCCAGTGTATTACATATGTAAACACTGTTGTCTGGCAGATCTAAATGGCCACCGAATAACATGTGTTACCCGGTGTAGTGGCCATCCTGAAAGAAAATAATAAAAAATAAAAAATATAAATAAAAGGCTGCCCATTTCGAATTACAGGAATTCATGTGAATCCTGTGCGAAAAGCTCAGTGTATTACATATGTAAACACTGTTTTCTGGCAGATCTAAATGGCCACCAAATAACATGTGTTACTCGGTGTAGTGGCCATCCTGAAAGAAAATAATAAAAGATAAAAAATATAAATAAAAAATATAAATAAAAAATATAAATAAAAAATATAAATAAAAGGCTGCCCATTTCGAATTACAGGAATTCATGTGAATCTGTTGCGAAATGCTCAGTGTATTACATATGTAAACACTTTTGTCTGGCAGATCTAAATGGCCACCGAATAACATGTGTTACTCGGTGTAGTGGCCATCCTGAAAGAAAATAATAAAAGATAAAAAATGTAAATAGAAGGCTGCCCACTTACTGGGGCTGCCTAAGAATTAGAGTCATGTCATGAGCTTCTTCTACGGAGAGGACACTCGATTAGACACGTTTCAACAAAAACACTCCCGAGCCCGAGATTTCTCATTGCAAAAAACAAGAAACACTCGCGACAAACGAAACGTCCACACCCGGTCCACACTGCGCGACCGATAAAATTGCATTGAAGCTTAGGGGTGACGACGGGGCGGAAGTATGCGAGAAGATGGGACCAATGGATGCGAGGACCGTATTCAGGGTATTATTTACTTTAAAATTTTCGGGCATGCTGCGCTGGATAAAATTGCTACTACAAGTAATTGTAATTCGAGAACGGCAATACGAAATATAATCTATGCTTAATGCGGTGATCACGTTCGAGAATGGAATAAATAAGCATGTAAAAATATATTGAATCTAGAATAGACTGGTCATTCTATGGCGGTGATCCAAAAACATTTCTTACATACAGTGTGATTCAAAAGTTACATAACATAGTAGTAGTAATATAGTAAAATTATCATAGTATCAGTATGAAACCTAGGTGAATATATTTCAAATGTTTCAAAAGGTTTTGATACCATTGTTAGATTTCCTAATAGCATTGATTAACACATTTATACGCTAATAGGTAGTATGAAATTTTAAAAATTTTACTTTTTTGCATTTCACATTTTCAAATTTTAAAATTGTTTCGGAAATCGTGCATGATTATTAAAATGTCTGCAACTGCGATTCACTAAATAAACAGATTGATTTTTTATACGCATAATCAAATAATATGTCCCTATGGTTGAGGTACGAGTACGACGTACTTTTAAAAAATAAAAAAAAGTATCAAATTGGGTTAATGCTTGATTTCACCGAGTTTATGAGCAAACTCTCTGCTGTTATTTTGCTGGTTATTTCTCACTATGTTTCTCGAAAATATTATTTTATACTTTTGGATTATTTCGTCCAAGTTATGCGTCGTAGAGCCAGTTTCTCAATGTCCAGTTAAATATTCATCTGGAAGTTAATGGTTAACTGTTAGATAAGTTGTTTAAACAATTGAGGGTTGAACTTACGAATTCACGTAAATCTTATCTGACAGTTAATATCCATAGAAACGCTAACTGGCAGCTACCTATCTGACACGTTTAACTGGACATTGAGAAACCACCGGCCCTTAGTTACACTAACATAAAAGAAATATGGCAACGTTAAATGCTAAATTCTTGCCAAATTTTGTGGAGTTTTCTAAACTTTTAATGTTCGAAGAGAATTTTGAAAAATGATTATCTTGTCACTGACGTAATTTGATGCAACTTCATTTCATCATTTCGCCCAATCTAGAGAAAGAATAAAATTGTCTTTTTCTGGAGACAAATCGCCCCATGTGGACCGGACTTTTGACCAATGATATCTGATATCATACCTATTTTTTCTACTGTCCACTACTGGCGAAGCTAGCAACTTTTTTTAGAGTAAATAGGTGGTTCAATGCTTTGAACATGTTTCTCATTGACTAAGGGGAACTAGCTTTCTGTGGCCCCGCCTTGACCTGTCCTCTATCTACAGTTGCAAACGACGACGCCATTTTGCAAAACTGACAGTAGCGTGCCAAAGTGTTCGGGGCCCCCCCCGCAATTTTTTTCACGGGGCCCCCTCTCTACATGAAAATATATACTACCTATACTGGGTGAAAACGAAACTACTGTCAACCTCTCACGGGGGGGGGGGGGGGTATAAGTATTATATTATTACTATCTAAAAAGCTTGCTCGAGGTAGTCGAGGCTAAGCGGGGGCCCTTTTGGCACGCCACTGAAAACTGTACATTGTTATGATTTTTGAAGATGACTTTGACTCCAGGAGTGCAGTGGAATAGTGATATGCGACGTGATACGAGTTCAGTTTTTCGCTCTTTCAAAATACGAAAAGGTGCAATGCAATTTGCTTCCTCAGTGACATCCTGGAACCATTATTCTTTTTCTCTATTTTAACTTTATGATGTAGTCATTGGCGTAGCTAGATATTTTTTGTAGGAGGCACCAACCCATGTTTAGCAGTGGTTAAGGATGATCACTTTTATGGGATTTTTCTTCTGATTTTGGGACGACCTGGACGTAACCAGGCCAATGTTACGCCAGTGGGTGTATTTGAATAGTAATTTGCTTTTTTACGGCGAGGTTATAATAAAGGTGCTCTTTTAGTGAAATCTTACCAATTAAACCATTACCGATTTCTTCTAACTCTATGGTTTAGTGTAGTAGCCTTTGTTTTAGCTAGATAGTTTTTAAAGGAAGGGCAAACAAGATGAGTGACGTTTAACACTGGTTAAGAGAAGCTACGTTTTGAGGACGGACATATCCCCACCTTGACCCCCCTTATCTACGGTTTCCGTACTGCACATAAAATTATGATTTCTGGAAGAAGCTCAGGCAGATCTAGGCCGCCCTGAGGTTAAGCTAATGGGTGTAGTGCAAAGTGATATGTAGCGTATTGCAAGAGTTTTCTTCTTGCTGTTTCAAAATGTAAAAAAGTTAAACATTCTGTCTTAGTGGAATATAGGAAACATTTTCAATCTCTATTAATTCTATAATGTACAGTGGCGCCGACTTATGAAAAATATTGGGGGGGCCAATACCGGAGGAAAATTTTCTTTGTAGGTGAAAAATAGTGAGCTTTAAAGATTTTTTAAGCATTTTGGAGTCATATACCAGCATTAGAACCTCAAAAACTCGACTCTCGATAACTCGACAAGCCTGACACATTTTTTGGCTTTGAAAAAAGAAACAAAACATAAACGCGTACGGTAACTTTGGAAAAAGCTAATTTAATTCAAGGAACAGTTATGCTTATAAACTATTACAGAGCAGTGAATATACAGCTCGGAAAAGATTGAAATTACATTTAGGTAAGTGAATTCTAAACTATCGTCAAGTAGACTTATAGTTAAAGTTGTGATAACCAGCGTCGCCACTGTCCGGAGGTGCATAAATATGATGATCTGGTTGCGCACCATGAGGGGGTATACGACAGCCTTTATATGCCCGCGGCGTCCTAAGTTTCGCGCACCCGGACAAATTCTAAGTGTGCCTACAGCTCTACTATGATTCACACTACTCGTTTTCTGTTAACCTGCTTACTACCGTCATAAATATTTGTTTCAACTCATGACTGAATGTATTTTAAAAGGTAACCATCGTCAAACAAGAAAAATAAAGACATCAACATAACATTGTGATTTTACAAAGCATAATATAACTAATAATTTTCTTGAATCTTTGAGGGGGCTTCGGCCCCCTCAGGCCCCATGGAGTCGGCGCCTATGATAATGTATTGTCATTGGCGTAGCTAGTGACACTTTACAGGAGGACCAAACAAGTGAATCAATGTTTTGAATTTTTTTCAGTAGTATAAGGGGTATAGTATAAGGGGAATTACGTTACTGGGAGGGATAAAATCCGCCTTGAGCTTCCTATCTATGGCTATAAAATTATACATGTCTCTAATTACTGTGGGAGGCTTGTTTGGAATTAAACGAAACGTACCTAATGACTCAGTTTTGTTTTTTTGATTTTTGCTCATTCAAAATACAAAGAGGTGACATTTGCTTTGTCAGTGATATCCTGGAACCACTTCTTATCTCTATTAACTGTATAACGTAGTCATTGGCGTAGCTAGATATTTTTTGTAGCAGGGAAAAACAAGGGAATCGATAATTTTTCGGGGATTTTTCTTACGCCAATGAGTGTATTAACTATGGTTGCTGTACTGTAATGTGGCGTATTGAAAGAGTTTTGCTTTTTGCTATTTCAAAATGTGAAAAGGCCAAACAAGCTGTCTTAGTGGTATATAGGAACCATTTCTGATTTCTGTTAACTATCTAATGTATTATTGTCATTGACGTAGCTAATGCTATTTTACAGGAGAAGTAAACAATAGTGAATTGGTGATTTGGCTTTTTTTTTAGTAGGGCTGGGGAATTACGTTTCTGGGAGGGATAGAATAGAACCCGCCTTGGACCTCCTATATCTATGGTTAAAAAACTATATATGTTTCTAATCACTGTGGGAGGCGCGTTTGGAATTATATGGAGACGTATTGATTGGTACTGACTGAGTTCTGTTTTTTTTTTATTTTTGCCCATTCAAAATATGAAGAGGTTGCGCTTATTTGAGCGACCTCCTGGAACCGTCCTGATCTTCATCAACTCTACGATGAGGTCGCTCATTGGTGTATCTAGAGATTTTTCATGGAAGTGGTAAATAAGTGAATGCTTCAACATGTTTAGCAGTAACTTCTCCAGTTAAGGGTGGACCTGCGCTACAACTCAACTGTCTATGGATGTAAAACT
Organism: Callosobruchus maculatus; assembly: GCA_951848785.1. Lineage (NCBI taxonomy): Eukaryota > Metazoa > Arthropoda > Insecta > Coleoptera > Chrysomelidae > Callosobruchus > Callosobruchus maculatus. Next base: position 17,382,936 of record CATOUR010000032.1, read on the forward strand.
TTTGATGTGGGTGTACCTAGTGAAGTCTTACACTTACCTTTGTTTGATTTCGCACAGGGGCACCGAGGACACCACCCCAATGGTGGGTTGTACGATCGTAGTCATCTTGAGCCTCCTAAAAAGCGAACGGCCCCCGTCTTGCACAGCCACCTATGCGATCGATATCCCTCCAGGCCGCGCGCGGGCTCGGGCTCGGGCACCCCACGCCGTAGAACTTGCAACGCCGCTTTCGTCGCGCGTATTGCGACGCGCGTTTAGTTGCACACGCGAGTCAGCTGACGACTGACGCCGGCTGATACGAGTAACGATTTTTTGGGCGGCTGAGGGGACGCAGCGACGCCGCGAGTTGGAACTTGCGCAACAGCCGCACTGGATAGTGATGTCACGTGCAAATATCCAGATTATTTTTGTAGTCTATTCCTGGACACTCAGTCGAAAATATTCATAACAGTAGACACTAAAGCAACTTGACAATGAATGTTCCACCTCGACGCGAACCGCACCGCTGGTTCTCGTCAAAACGGACTTGCGAGTTCCTGTAAAGGCTCATTTACTTGCTTCCAGTTGGAATTCCGGTGGAGTCGCTAGATTAGAATGGGGCTCAATCGTTCTTTTTGGTGATTCGATTCCACGGTATCGATTCCTTATTCGGTATCGATTCATTCGATTCGTTCACGATTCCCTGTGGTGCCGCGCCCAGAAATCCTAGACCGCGGACTCGCTGCACGTCCGTGGTATCGATTCCTTTTTCGGAATCGATTACTCCAATTCGTTCACTACGTTCACGATTCCATTAGTCCATTACAGGCCAGTGCTGCCGTTTCGGTACAATTGTACTGAATTCAGTACGTTTTCAAGTAATTTAATAAAAAGAGAAAATTTTTTAATTCCTTCTTTTTAGAGCATTTAAATAAAAGCTTGTTTTAAAAAGTTTTTTCTTTTAATTTATTTTTTACTTTTCAGTTATTAACCTGCAATTTTATTCTCAGCGAACCGTTCGCTTAATACTAATATTATAGGAAAGTATAAAAGAACTTCAAAAGTCCGCCATATTGGATTAAGAGTGATTTCAGAATATTTTTCTAATTATATTATCGGCAAGTCCTACATTTAATACCCATATTGCAGAACTGCCTAAAAAATAGCTATTCCGCCACCTTGGTTGGTCGGCCATATTAGATTTAGAATGAAGTCACATTCTTTTTCGAGTTACTCTCAACAACCCCTTTAATTTGATGCCCATATTGTACAAATGCATTAAAATTTACTATTCCGCCATCTTGGATGGTCCGCCATATTGGATTTAGAATGACGGCACATGGAACGATTCGTTCGGAATCGACTCACCTCTACACTGGATTCCAGCAACTAGCACCACATGTAGACAAGTCATGCCAGTCTTCTTTTTTTTTTTGATCGAGCGTACTTAGGCCGTAACCTGAGAAGTGGCTTCATTGAACCGCCCCTCTTCAGGAACCATCATGTTGACATCTCTTTAAGTTGGGGGCTGCCTTTTTTCCTATTGCCTCTTGCGTCTTGTGTATTTCTTCTCGCCCTTCGTCTCACGCCTTCCCCCTCCTAAGAAGGGATTAGGAGCTCGGGCTCCCATCTTCTCTCTGTTTTTCCTGTGCTAAGTTCTGAATCATCTGTTCTTCCTGTTCTTTATTGGACATAATCACATTAATCACATCAATCAGTCTCTGAGCCGCTTTCAAGAAATGCTTGCCTTGCATAATTTTTTGCACTAGTTCAGCTGGCGCTACTTCTTCCATAGACGCATTATGTCGTCTCTGATCTGGCCAATTTTTTTAGTATAGGTTTTAAAAGCACCATGCACACATAGGAGTTGGGACAAGTAGTCTACCTCACGGTAGGTGCAGTTGATCTAAGACTGGATGTTCGGAGCCAGTCTTCTTTCTGGAGTGTCATCTACCCCCACCTCTACATTACTGATACTGGCGCGTGGTGCAAGTCGACCTTGACTGGAATAAAATTGTGTAAACATAAACAGCAAACAGTTCTTGATCAGTCGCTGGAACGACTGGTTGACTACGAGGCTAATTTACGAAGTAAATTGTAATTGTAATTGTAATCGTTGGAATGAGAATACGAGTTGCAATTATGCAATTGTCTCGTAAAACGAATGTGATATATAATTGTTTTCGAAGGAATTAGACAGAGTCCTATTCTAAGTTCTGTGCGAATCTTAAGATGCATTGGACTATGCTCTCCTGTTTTCCCTCCTGGCTACTTTCAGATAGGGGTTCCATCATTCACTCAAAACAGGACAGTGAAAGATAACGTGCTTAGCTGTTTCCTCTTCCTCACCGTACTTCCTGCATAAAGAATTTTCCACATCGATCCCAACGTTTGCAGTTATAAATCCCATCACCTTTCGTAGTTCCTTCCTGCTCAGTCTGAGAGCGTCTGCGGTGTTAGAACACAAGAGTCCCCTCAGCATTCTCTTTGAACATTCATCACCACTCTGTCCCAGCGCTTGTGGTGCTCATTTGACACCCAGCTGGTGACAGCTGTCCGCACCATGTTGTATGATATAGCACAAGTTGGTTCTGGCCCGATGAGAGGGAGTACTGTGATTCCCTTGGCACACTTGTCGGCACTCTCCTTCCCACCTACTTGCATCTGACTAGGTACCCAAGATAATGTTACCTTGTTGATCTTCGCCAGTGTCTTATTTAGGGTATTAAGGCAGTCCACAATATTTTTGCAGTATAATGGTTACTTTCCAAGGCCACCAGAGCCGCTCGACTGTCTGCATTTACATAGATAGTCTTTTTACTGTATCCTTTTATCACTGTATATTCTGCCGCATTCCATAATTGTGGCTGTTTCTGCTTGGAAAACTGTAGTCAGTTTACCTAGGCGGATACTTATTTTCTACCCAAGCCTACCACCATATATGCCTCCTCCTGTTCTGTACCTGATGCATTTTAGGAGCCATCAGTGTACCAGGTGCTACCATTCGACATAACCTCGAGGTTCTCTTAAAACCCAGTCAGTGTGATATAATAGGTGAACGTATTGTCATTCACAGGCCAAAACTACCAACTCGTGGAAGGCAACGTCATGTTGACATTTCGTTACTTGAAGGACCGCTCAAGTGTCTCTCAAACGACTGTCAAACATAAAGCGGTAGTTGAGTAACGCTCAATAAATGACAACCCAATTTTCTAACGCTTTAATTGGCTGCAATCAAAAAGTTGTCAATATACTTCCTAGATGATGAATTATTGAGCTACTTTTTTTTGGATAAGAGTGCAATACGTTAATACGTACAAGTGAAGATTTAATTCAAAATCTGTATGTTTGAAACGACTCCAAACTATTTTCAGTCAAACATAGAGAAAAAAATCATAGTACGAATACGAAGATAATAATACCTATGTTTAGATTATAGTATTAAGGATGAAACTACGTTAAATAAATCGACATTGTGTCTCTCGGATTAACGAGTATTTTTATTGCCCATCACTAGTAGTGGAACTAGGAGCGTTATTTGGCTCAAAGAAAATCGGGGTACAGGGTGTCATGCTGGGGTTGCTTTTACGCTAAGGGTGGTTCACACACAATATACCAGTCGACCTTCTTACATAAATTAGTGACTAATATTATAAAACTTTTCCGTGCAATCACTGTGAGTCAATCAATAATTGACCCAATTTCAAGAATTCAGTAATTTCAGCAGGCAGGAATAGTATTCCTCGCCAAATCTGCTTTTCTAAACGATCCACCTTGAAGGCAATCAAATCACTGTCCCATCCAAAACGCTGAAAACTTATTTGAAGGTCTGTTGAAGAGTCTTTTCCAAAACAATTCCTTAGATCTGGCTCTGTCTTTAATTTATGAATATGAATAAGCATCTAATAATTCGCATAAAATAAACACAGATTATCGTATAATGTTAGTTATTGTTAAACAATATTCATTAAAATCTATTTATTCAATTTCATTGGACAGAAAAGATGACAGGCTTATAGTCTAGGTTATACTGTATTAGTTTGAAATTTGTTTGCATTAATATCCATGTAAGATATGCTCCAGTTTAAAAACCGTTGTTCTATAAAAATATTTAGGAAAATAATGTCCCACACCACCTTTCCTTCAACAATGCAAATTTTCTCAAGTCTGATGGCGGCAACAGAATTGAAAATTTGGCCAATCATTTAGAAGGCGTGTTGTTTTAGACAATCTTCAAATTAATCTAAAAACAATAGCGTAAGGCAGAACTTGTTACCACTGTCTATCACCTTTCCGTGACACATTTGCAATCCAGGTGCTGGATTTCAAAATTTGAATAACTTAAAAATAAACGCTTGTATTCGAGAATCACAAGTAAGGAAATTATTGCGAGATACCAATATAAGTGTTTTGTTTAAAAAAAAACATATGAGTTTGTAAAATTTGTTAAAAAAACAGTAAGTATAATATGTCGCTACTAAAATCTAAATTCAAAACTAAAATTTGATTGTTGGATTGTTGACAGATCAGATAAACAGGGTACCTTTTAGCAGTTGCTGTGAAATGTGAATTAGCTACTAATAAAGTCATATAAGCTTAGCACTTACCAAATTTTAAGCTGTAAAATAGTAGTGCTGTAAAAACTAACAACGTATGTGAATTCATTGTTTGTTATGACTACACTGCCAATACTGATGTTACCATTTCTAGGTTGCACTGATGAATGTACTTCAAACAGTTATCTGTAACAAAAATTAGATGAATAAATAAACTCAGTATCATATGAGGTATAAACATTGAATTCCATTGTTTCATTATTTTTCTTTACTTGTCGAGTATACTATTTAGCGTAACGGATGAATTTTCATGTCACCAGTTTATTTCGGGCCGTTTGTCAGTCTTCCGATCATTTTTCTTAATCAATATATTATCGTAACTATGCTTTTATTAAAAGAACGCTGCAAATAGATCGAAATTCTAGTATGTTACAGGTTTGGCCATCTAGACCGAATGTCGCCATGGTACAATGTCCCAGCTTCATACCTTCGGAGTATCCACCGAGTATAAACCTAGGTTCATACTCGATGATAGTAGCACTATCAAAGTCGTACATTTTTTATATAATTTCATGTAGGCACACAATGTACACATTCACTGTACTATCGAAAATGTATGAAAGCCGTTTAAGATAATTAAAAAGGTGAAGTCGTAGAGAAGCTTTCCTTCGCAACTTCTGATAGTGTTATCTCTTATTGAAGAACATTAATTTGAGCCATTGATTCTAGATTCCTAAACCTCAAATATTAAAATTATTTTCGGCTAAGTTGACCACTACGTAATTTTCGTGGTGCCTTTTGAATTAATTTTTTAATACATAAGAAAGTAATCAAAAGGGCAGGCGTCCAAATGACTGCCACTGGATGCTTTTGAGAAGTAAAAACAACAACGTAAAAGAATTTGGTTGAATATGCCACAAGGCGTACATACAGTTATAGTGTACTTCAAAATTCTGTCTGTCTCTTGAACCCAAAGCACATGTGTCTTACTCAACCAACAGCACTGTATAATTTATTAATGTGGGATATAGATGCGTTTTTGATTGCTATTTTGGATTTACGAACAACATACGAGCAACATGACATGTTGACAAAATTATTAATTTTCAATTAACTTAGGGGTCTAGGGTATAGCGCGCAAACTTCCTGAAAATACGTAGCGAGGAGGCGTGGCCCTCAGTTTTCCTTCTCCAGTATGTGTGTCTAAAATGAGGGGAGGTAAGTCCAAAGGTCCAAAGGTCACCATAAAAATGTATTTCGCAAGTATAAGCTCCTGACGTTACCTTTAAGCTTACAGTAATGATTCAAAAAGCAAGTTGAAGAATAAAGCTCGCGCTAGGGCAACACTGTGGCTTTGTTTTGATATCGTGTTGTATGATTTTGCATCGCGAGTTTTTTTGCACACTAAGGAACTTTTTTTTGAAAAAGTCGCTCTGTGTTGCCCTTCATTTAGGTCTTAACTATTACCGTCTAAGATTTTATGCATGCAGTTTTTAAGACAAGTGCATACAAAGCCGTGTTTTACATGGCATACACATATGTATAAATGTGTGTACCCAGGCCCCTTAAGTTGATTTTGCGTCAAGAAATTTCTACTTTGTACGATAAAACACTTTTAATGGACTAACAGAATAGTGCTGTACCAGTCTCAGTTCTACTATACCTAACTATAATATTCGAAAGTCTTAAAGGTCTACTGGTTTGAGGATGCCATTTGTAATCGTAAATGACAGCTTGGCGTTTGGTAAAAAATAGGCACAGGTTCCATCCACTTAATAAGCTGAATTAAAAAAATAGTTATTAGTAACTAAGCATATATTTAAAACAATGATACCAGATAGTTACCATTATGGCAGAACATTTACAGAATTTCGCTTGGATAGAATGTAATGTTTTATGAATCAATGCGGTTCACTATAACTCATAACTGAAGCCACGTAATATGTTAATGTCCCAGCATAAAGTGCACAAACAAAACTGTGAAAATAGGCCAAAATTTATCGACAAAAAAGATTAAAAAAAACCTCAAAAAATTTATACGCCCTATATTGGCCGTTCAATTTGCCCTTTTTTTAAATGATCATAACTTTTGAAGCATATTGCCAGCATATAAAACATTAATAATGCCTAATAATTGATGCTGCTTAGCCAATGAAAAAGTTCGACAACAAATTTTTTTTTAGAAACGTTATACCTTTTTCTGAACGAAATACGCCCATATATGGCATATTTTTATTTCGGCAACATTAATTATATATAAAAAAACAAAAACGGTTTTATGAAATAGACTGGTTGTACAATATGCAGGGTGTTCCTGAATTTGCTTAACACGTGATATTCTCGAAACAAAAAAAGCTCAAACGAAAACTGAGTGAAATTTTTGAAAGTAGTATAGTCACACCATGCTTTCACAATTTTTTTTGTACTTGAACGCTTAAAATTCAAGCCAAACTTTTTTTTTTCAAATAGCACTCTATAGGTTTTCCTACATAAATGATATCTCTATTTGTGAATGAGAATTTTTTTGACGCAAAGAACAGAAAAAAAGAAAACTACGTGGGTTTTTAAGGATACTGAATACATGGTTTCGAAAACAAATGCCTTTCTTTATCCTTTTTTTATTACGAAAATATTACGCCTTAAACAAATCCTTATTTTATTTATCTTATGCTTATGAGATTAGGGAAAAAATGGTTTGTGTATAAAATACAAGAGACTATAAGATTTTAAATAAAATTATAACCTCATTTATGTAGGAAAAGCTGTAGGATACTATTTGAAAAAAAGTTAGGGGTGTGTTTTACGGGTTGAGGTACACATTTTATTCGAAAGCATAGTGTAATAGGCTGAACAATTTTTATTAATACATTTATTCAAAAAACACTTTTCTGTCAGATTTGTTCAATTCCTTTGTTCAACAATATTTAATTTTCAACTCTAATGCTGGTTCAAAAATATATTCCGGAATATAGACTTACCAAATCTTCTTTAAATAGTACACACCATTCAGCCCAACTGTATTGTATGAACTACTTGTAGATGCACAAACTATAGGAATAAAAGTAAGATCGAGTTTTCCAAAATCAGCAAAATAAACACGCGACCGGTGAGCGCGCAATTATAACAATGAGTTGGTGTGCTTCGGGATACCCTAGATTTTCTTAATGAATCTGATATCAGGTTTCATGGAATATATATAACCGTACCAGTTGGAATTACACGTTCAAAATGCGTGATCATACCATTGAATCACTAGACAATATTTCATGCTGAACAATCGAACATTAATTCTTGCATATGGTACTTATATTTGCGTCTGATCAAAGATGTGTTTCATTTAAAGACGATGTGAAAATGTCGAGCAAATATATGGACAATTATACTCATTCGCTAATTTCTACGTACGAGAAGAAAGCTGATCGGAGTTCAAAAGCCTTAAAGTCCAAAATGGCTAATAAATAACTGACTGATTTGTCTTTTTAACGCGTTCTACTTAAAACTAAAGTTGGTCAATTACTTTTTCATCTTAAAATCTCATTGAATGTTCGAAATTATACGTATTCATTCACTTATTTGCAGGAAAATTACAAATAATGCCACTCCTAGAAGGCTGAGGTAACTTAAGGTTACGATTTTGGATTATAAATGGAAAACATGAGGTAAGGACGGTACTTAGGAGGTGTCTGAAATAGCATGTTATTTAAAAGGAACACCTTGTATAAGGACAGCTAATATGCCACTTGAATCATCGACTTGAATCTCTCAATAAACAATCGATCAAGGCACAGCTGAATTATAAATTATTACAAATATGTACTGATCAAGGAGTTGGCCATGCTATCGAAGAATCGGAGGCTGGTGATGTTGCGTTATAATAAATATTAACATATCATACTGCTCGCAAATGAAATCCGAACATTGAGAAAAAAATGAAGTCTCAGTACTTCCCACACATTACTGTGATACCAGTTTATTATTTTCCCATAGCATGAAGCTTTAGCCTGAGATCCCCTTGAAACCAAATAATAGCAGCCCCCCCCTAAAATTGTCTTATGCCTTATGTCTTTCTTTCACAGCATAGGCGTAGTTAAGTCCCTGAATCTGGGGAGGCTTAAGCCCTTGAATCTGGGGACTGCCCAAGATACAATAAACTTAACAAAACGAATAATTTTTGGATTTTTGGGGGGCTAATTTCATTCTTGGGGGGGCTGAGCCCCCCAAGCCCCCACCTAATTACGCCTATGTTTCACAGGTCAATGGACAGCCTATTATCAATACTACACTTTTCAGTTTTACAACCCCCCACCCCCAACCTCCCCAATTTCATCTCCATCCAAAAGGGGCATAAGATGATCAGGAACCCCTAAAACATATAAAAACGAAGTTTGAGCTGTTTTCATATTTTTAATTTTTTGATTATTGCTACGCTGCCACTGACACGATTTCTAAAAGCCATACGTGTTTTGCATCCTCACCACGCCACGGTAGTAATTCTGTGTCAAAATTTCATTAGAATTAATTTAATAGTTTCCACGTTACAAAATACAAAACGGTCTAAAGCAGTAAATACTCGTTTGTATACAGAACATTCTAAGTCTCTTAGTTTCGGTGATTTATGTCGCTAGGTCTTCCTTTACAGGTTAGTGGACAGCCTATTATGAATACAACAAACCTTTCAGTTTTTCAACCCTCCCACCCCCCAACCTCTCCAATTTCACCCCCACCCAAAAAAATCCAGAAAATGACCAGGAACCTCTAAAACGCTTAATAACGAAGTTTGAGCTGTTTTTATATTTTTAGTTTTTTTATTATTCCTGCGCCGCCACTGGCACGATTTATAAAAACCATACGCATTTTCCATTCTCGCCACGGTGATAATACTTTGTCATAATTCCTCGTTGCACAATATAGAACGATCTAAAGCAATATACTCGTATGTTTACACCAGAAAAAATTCCAAGTCCTTTGGCTTCTGTAATAGGCAAGGCAATGTTCGGATGAACCTAGAAAAGTTATTTATGTCACTAGGTCTCCCTTCACAGGTCAGTGGACAGTATATTATGAAAGCAACAAATTTTTCAATTTTACAACCACCCACCTATCGGTGTGGGAAGTAAAAGGGACGTGGTTCATGAAACTTGGCAGGACTAAAAATAATAGTAAACGAATCCATTTACCATGATAAGTTTATCAAAAAATACAGTGGGTGCTTTAGGTGGGCCCTCCACGTTTACAAATACACTTCTCTAGCCTACGCAGCATACTCGTAATCTGGTTGTTAAAAAAACTCTAGAGGTACATGGTACAGCCTCCCAAGCTACCTTCACATCATGCTTCAGTCCGCCCAGTATGGTTGGAGGAATGGCAGACTTAAGCTTCCTCTAGGAACCTAATCGACACGCTTGCAATATGAGAACGCGTATTATTTTACTGGAGGAAAAGAAAGCATATGTATATTTATTACTTTTTAAGAAACAAGGAAGGACGTCGGTATTTTTTGAGGATCAAAGTGCGGTGTCGAGTAGATTGATAGCTGAGCTAAGATATAGTCATTTGAAAAACAGTACTTTTGTCCAGATTTAACTTGTGTGGAGAATTTGTATATGGTTTCAAGATTCTTATCACGGTAAGCTGAAATAGAAGGATATATTTGTTGAACAGTTGAGACAGAAGGGCAAAATTTAAAAGAAAAGAACAGTACATCATGTATGTAATTTCTGAAACTTATCCTGTGGCCGCATCTCTGTTCCATCCTACTCTCTTAGTCCATCAACAAAACCTTATATGCTGAAAGGTAATTCTTTATTGACTTCCATAGCTATAGCCTCTGTAGCGCTGTACCTTGATAAATACTACAAAGGTGGCCGAAACGTCAGTAAGCGTTTCTCTTTCAGCATATATGGTTTTATTTATGGGCCATCAAAGCTCAATGGCGCATGATCTCCAAAAATAAAATGCAGAAAATAACAATAGGGTAACATGTAGAGCGAGTACTCACCATGAGCTGTGAAAGTCTGCCAGGGTTCAAAAGCCTTAATAAAAATTTCTCTGGAGCGCATTCACTCTGCTCTCATTTAATAAACAACTGATTCGATGGAACTAGGGCGCTAACTAAATCACCGTATGCAGTTTTAGCATAGGGACTATAACGAATTAGGAGGCCGCAATAATGTATGCGTGGCAATTTTCGGCATATGACAGCAAGTAGATGGAATGTTACTAGAAATATATAGATTCTAATCAAAAGGTAATATGGATCGGAACTGTGGTAGATATCGCTGAGGAATGAGGAGAAACCAAAAGTTATGGAAATGGATTTCTGGAGACAAAGTTATGGAATAACAAGATTGAATACAATAATGAACGTAAACATAATGGAAACAGTGGGGGTTACAATCGATATAATGGGCACAATAGAGGGACGAAGGCTTAGTTGCTACGGACATATAAGAAGGAAGTCTGAAGAAAGATGGCCCTCAAAAATAGGGTGCTGGAATCTATCCGCCACAACGGAGCAAAAAGGGAAGACCAAAATTATCCTGGAAAGACGGAGTTGAACAGGTTATGGAAGATAGGCAGGTGCAGGAACAGGATGTTAGGATGGTGTAACCACATTGCATTTTGTGTATGTATATTTAATGTAATAAATACGCCTTACTGGGCCATAATTAAGACCTAAACAGTTGAAAAATAAGTTTTGATTACGTTTTGTCCTGACAACTGGGGCAAGTGTTAGTCAAAGTTACTCGAAATTAATTAATTGTCGAACCTTTTGTGCGTTGATAAAGACTTTAGACATAATACAAAGGTTAGTGAAATATTTATAAACCAAAGGATAAGTTACATAAATCACACTAAGGTTATATGTTAATCAATGGTAAATACTACTGTATACCCAGTTACCTTGCATTCAGTTTTTAGACGTACGCGTACTGACCCTGGAAAAATCCCTGTTCCAAGATACAGAGTTCTGAAATTCGCAAACAATATTTTTTTATTGCTCTATAATTACTAATTGTACTTGAGATCTGCTAACTGTGTTTACAGTGTAACCATATTTGAGTTGAGTAGATAAAATCGCGAATTTTGTGTAATTTACAGTATCTTGTAAGATGTCGAGTCTTTTTAAAATCCCATCCCTAATTATATTACCTATAACATTTTAAAACAACGATACATGGTTTTGTCAAATAATTAAATAGATAACGCAATTTGGTCAGAATTAGCCCGATGTGCCAATGAATTTTCTTTGTGTTTTGAAACAAAAAAGAGAGCTTTCCTGAACCTACCTTGAACCATCTTTTATTAAAATAACCCCTTAGACGCTCTTTCCAATATTAGAATGTTGTAATTAAATACTATCTATTGAAGGCAGTACCAGGATTAGGATTTTTTAGGGAACGAAGGGAGGAGAAACTTCGTTTTTAGGCGTTTTAGGAGTTTCTGCTTGTTTTTAATTTTTTCTGGAAGGGGGTGATATTTAGGTGGTTGGCACGGGTTAGACACGCAAAAAGTGTCCAAATATTGAGCAATATATAAACTAAAGCTAAATCTTTGAGTTACACTTCATAAACATTTTTTTTTGAAGAATAATTGAACATACAACTATAAAAAAATGAGGTTTGGTATTGGTGGACATTGATGTTTATAAGAACGTATCATCAAATATACAGGATATTTATTTGAAAACTTGTCAAGGGGGACAATCTTTTAACTAAAAACTACTCACCGCCTCGTACTTTCCGCCCCGCAGGGTCGTTCGATTGAAAATTTTAAATAACAAAGTGTATCGAGTAATATATCGTTTAAATGGTATGGCGAAGTCCTTTATTTTAACGTTTGTTCTTTTTAAAATCGGTTTATTCGTTTTCAAGAAAATTAGAAAAATCTTCTTGTAAATTAATTTGTTCAAATAGAAAACAAAAAGAAATATAACTTTTTATTGTAATAAGTGTTCAAAATCTTGCGCGTTATTACCCAAACAGTGATATAGGCGATGTTCAAATTCCTGACGGACAGTTGTGGGATATCATGGCTGCTTTCGATGATGCGTTGACAAAGGTTATCCAAACTTTTAGATTGGGGACCAAACACAATAGGTTTTAAATGGCATCATAGACAACAGTCTAACGGCGTGAAATCTGGACATCTAGCAGGCCATTCTATAGACCCTGTTCGTCCTATCCATTTATCTGAAAACGCGTCGTCTAGCCATTGCCGCAAGAACATAGTGAGAAGGAGTCTTCTTGAAAATAGATTTCAGCCTCATCAAATATAGGGTTTCCATCCTCTTCGATTCGATTTGGTTTTCATTGATTTGAGTGACAAGTAGATTGATGGTATTTCCCAACATACCCAAATAAATGACCCAGTCACTTTGTTTCTTAAAATGTCTGCCGATACATGAATTTTTTGGGGGTACTTGGTATGTTCTGCAAAACTATGATGGTATTTCCCAACATACCCAAATAAATGACCCAGTCACTTTGTTTCTTAAAATGTCTGCCGATACATGAATTTTTTGGGGGTACTTGGTATGTTCTACAAAACTATGAGGATTTTCTTTGCTCAAATACCTGCAGTTAAGCTTGTTAAAAAAATCAAACGTCAAAATAAAGGACTCCGACATATCTTTGAAACAATCTATTACTCGATACCCAGGTACGTATTTAGGGGGGTCCAGGGAGTCCGGACCCCCCCCGACATGTTATATAATGCCATCTAAAAAATGGTATCCACAAACTTTTGCACCCCCCCCCCCCCCCGGACGACAGCAAATTTGAGGTGGCAACTCTAATCTGAACCCCCCAGCCCCCCCCCCCCCCCGAAAGGTCAAGCAAGTGACAGTGACACCCATAATCTGGACCCCCCCAAAATCAAATCCTGGATACGAGCTTGTCGATACCCCTTGGCATTTAAAATTTCTAAGAAGATGACCCTGGGGGGCAGAGGGTACAAGGGGGTAAGTAGTTTTTGATTAAAAAGTTGTCCCCTTGACAAATTTTTTGACGGGTCTCGGCGTTTTTTCTTTTAATCAGTGGTTTTCGATAAAACCGTGGTGGGAAGTTTTGAAATAAACACTATGTATCTATAATATGCACAATCATATAAGTACTTGGCAGAATAATAATTTGTACAAAAAGCCAATGACCAACGTTAGAGATACGTTAACTTGAGACTCGATAATATACTTTGAATATTAAGTAAATAATTCAGAAGAGAAAAAGCTTATAGATAGTTTGATCTTAGCTTTCACAAGATCACATCTACCTTTAGCGCATCTACCATGTAATTTTATTCCGAGCTTTCGGTTCGGCTCGAAGGACCATAGAAGGACCAAAAGACAGATTTTTATAACATTGTGCAGTACTAATTAAATTTCCTGTGATTTTTCCCATTGCACATCGCATATAAGTTAACAGATCCGCTTAATCAAGATAAATAAAGTAAAATAGGAATTCTATGAGATCAATCGTATAATATCAAAGATGCGATACTTACAAAGTATTTCAGGTGATTTTATGCATGCCAAACATGGAAACTTCGACCACAAACTAACTAGTAACTACTCACATCGTTAGAGAAAAACATCTGATATTAAGATCATGATGATCACAAGTATGTGTGTTGTTTACGAGAACCGTTGAAATGAGAGAATTCATTTGTAGGCTGCTACAACTTGATGGGTCGCGGTTGTTGCCATGTCTTCTGGATTTTACTTTGTTCTAAAGAATACTACACAAGCGTATCACGATAATGTATCTCATAGAACTGATTCTGTATGCAACATGGCAGCACAAGAGGGCGAACGTGAGCCATGGATTTAATGCGAAGCTCCCTATTAAGTAGGCATTGTTTACGTTACTCGAATTCCAATGCGGATGTCTTTATGCACTTGTTACTGCTACACTTTATACATAATACATATTTTTGATGTCAGATATACAAGAGCGATGACAACTTAATAACAAACAAAGAAATGCCATCATGCGTACTTTTTTAGTACAATAAGTGGTTGCTGATAATAGATTAGATAAAATTGCCGATAGCCTACATAAAAATTGACTACTGCCTATTTATAGACCACTGGAAGTCAAAGGCCTATCGGAAGCGTAGTCAATCTCCCATACATCCTCGTGCTGTTGAATCGCAGGCGATTCTCCGATCCGACGTTGTAAGTTGGTAAAGTATTTCCGGAAGTTCGCTCAATGTACAGTCCATTTTACGTGAAAAGATAACAGTGACGTCATAGTTACGTAGGTGCGCTGTGTACGCATAATCAGATGGTCGGCTGCCATGCAGCAGCGTGAGTTTCATTAATTTGCGGAACATCGTTGGTAATCGTTTGTGTGCGGGTTATCTTGTGCGGGTTACCTTGTGCGGTTTTTTTGTCCAATGTTACCGAAGATATTATGTTGTGAAAAACGCACTTACGTTTTGCAATATAGTATTATCCGACCGAATTGAGAAAACAATTGTTATGTTTCTGGCTGTAAGCAATGTCATCCGCCATGTTGTTCGCGCCGATACGTCATCAATTGTGTGGCGTCACTGTCATCTTCTTACGTGAATTGGACTGCAAATATATTTATGTTTAAAAAATTAAAATTATTTCGTTTTGTCGAAAATACGTTAACTGCATTGAGATGTTTAAGGTGTGCCCTATCTTTACTTACTATTGTACTAACAGTGATGTGATTAGTTGCACAATTGCACATATTATTATTTTGCGATATGCTGATATTCACATCGGCAACACGGGTCAGCCATTCTTTGGTTTTTCCAAACTAACAATTATAAATTGTAACAATTACAGCATTAACATCACTTATTTACTTGTATTACTTGTCACAAAATACTACTAAACATATTTCTAGGTTAGTCTGGCGACCGATGAGAGAATGATGGGAGGGCTGGACGCGATTTTCGAGCAGTCGGTAGATTAACCTTGAAACGTATTTATGTTGCGACAAATAAAATAGTTAATTAAGCGACGTTAATGCTGTAAATGTCACAATTTAGAATAGTTACTTGGAAAAACCCAAAGACAAAAAATGTGTCGTCGGATGAGGTAAACGGGCAGAATGTTATTTCCATGACGAGTACAATCCACTTCACGTAAGAAGATAACAGTGACGTCACACAATTGATGACGTACCGGTGCTAACAAGATGGCGGATGACATTGCTTACAGTCAGCGTAGCGGTGTAACAATTGTTTTGTCAATTCGAATTGGTATAATAGTATAATGCAAGAAATAATATATGCGTTTCCCCTCCACATATATGTCTTTGATGAGTCGATGTCATTGTACTTAAGTAAATCGCGAAACCACACAAACCAAAAACAAATCGCACAAGACAACTCGCACACAAACGATTACCAAACTATGTTCCGCAAATCAATCTAACCCACGCTACTACGTGCCAGCCGATCAGCTCATTATGTGAATACAAAGTCGAGATCCAGTGGGGCATGTTTCTGCTTGAAAGATAAAAGGGTGAGGAGAAGCTTTAACGCTCGGGAGCTGTACGACTGATTTCCAGAAAGGCTCAGTCAACGAATTCGAATGGCTCAGTAGATAGTGATCAGTGTAGGCTAGGATAGGGGTCAAAAGCAGCTACATCGGCAATGAACCCATGCAAGGAATTATTAGCTGACAAGTCACTGTGTGGAGAAAGATGACTACAAGCACTACTGTTGTTTTTCTTCCTAGGCAGATGTGTTATGTATCGCAGACTTAAGGTTGCAGATATTTGACATGGCGGATTTTTAAGAGGAATCAGTATACTGAGTAGACTGGTGAGACGTACTGACTTTATCAGGAGGTCTGGTAGGTTTGACAAAAACGAGTTCTTTAGGAGGTCATCACGGTTTTTAGTCTTGGTACTGCGGTGTTGCAAAAAAGGGTCAAAGTTAGCTTTGCGTGGCTGTGTTACTTATGTTGAACTGTTATAGATATCTATGACTGCTCTTTTTTAAACCTCGCAAAAAATTGGAGGTCATAAATACTACTATTGATATATTCTCTGCTTAAAAATCCTGATTCACCGATCCACTCGATACATTAATATATGGTATTTGATTTGAATCTATACTTTACTGAACCGGATTCAAATTTTCGATATAAATCAGGTCGCATATATATGGGGATGGATGGACTACCATAGCCTTGATTATCCTAAAAAATGTTGATATGTCAACATTTTATAGATACTATGGAAAATGTTCGATTAAGCTGTTCTGAGTAGTGTCTGCAATAACTATCAGAACATCGCAAACTATAGACAAGCCTAAATGGACTTATCGTCAAGGTCCACATATTATTACCCTGAACGCGTCTCTTCGTAAATTAATTTACTTCTTCACTTCTGTGACATAAAATATCTACCAAAGTAACGAGGAGTTTAGTCCTCGATAGTCGATAGTCAGACCACTCTTTAATTCGATCTTTCTGGGAAGTAGGACAGACAAAGCCATTGTCCCTGTCCTGCCTGTCACAAGAAATTGCGATGTAGATTGTGTAGGTTTTCCACATTTCAGAAATAGATTTCTTGTTACCACGGCTCCTACAGAACTGTGATCAGAACTACATTACCTAACTAATCATCGCTATTACTACTTACTTCAAGTGGATAAATGCAAATTAATATTAAATTTAAATTAATAGAACGTTTTTGCTTTGGAAGTCTTTGACTCAGACTCTACTAAGTTTGCCACCTTTTCGGTTTCACCTGGACTTTCAACACCCAATGTCCCGGCTCCCAGTTAAACGTCATTATGGAGTTTTTGGACCACCAGAAATAACGAATTTCGTGGCTATCATAAATTTGAGCATGCGCAGGAATAAATAAATAGGTAAATTATTCCTAATAACGATAACGAAGGTCCGTTACTTACGGCGATAACAATTTTTACCGGTATTTTGAAATGGAACAGAAAATGTTTTGCACAAGACACAGGATTGTTTTGAAGCTCCACCTTGCATCCATATTTAACCTCAAATGTTGTATGGTAGTTAGCACAAAGAACAACGAACGGGTGACATCTTCCAATAATATGTTGAAGGATTTCATCCATAATCAATAAGATAATAAGGATAGTTTGACGGGTTAAAGGCTATACCCGAACACAATTAAAACGTCAAATAAAAAAAAATGTGGTTATTCTTACTGATCAAAAAAGTCATTCTTGTGTAGCAGTTGTTAGCACTATCGTAAATAACTTTAATGGGGATATTCGTTAATTTAGACGTTATTTCAGGTGTTTTAAGGACTCCCTATTAGAGAGTTTTTGGACGTCCGTTTCTTGACGTTATTGCACGTTATCGGCTATTTGTGACATGCGCAATTCTCCCGAAATAACCGAATCGGCGAACAACCAATAATGTTGTACGTTAGCTACGGAAGTTTACGGTACGATATGATTACGTGCGGTATTGCCAGGTCTAAACCACTATGCGGTAATGAGAAAAGAACCGTGATGATTTTGGTAGCAACAATACTTATTTTGTGGTTTATCGTTGTACTAAAGGATCAGGTTTTCTTCCGTCAATTTTATTTGACAGTACTATCCAATAAAAGCTGCAAAGTTAGGCGTCTCCGGCAACAGCGTGTGATCATAACGGGACTGAACCATGGTAGTGAAATCTGAAATGTCGTACTTCGGAGATCCTACATAACCTATTTTTTATTTTACTTGTGATGTGATCTATCTTCTGGCTTATGGTGTTTACTTGTTGCACGTAACATTTCTTGGACATTTCCGACCAAATCGAACATAATGTGAGGGTAAGTTAAAATCAAATAGGTCCAATAGTTGTTAATGTCAATTGTCAAATAACGCAACGATACACGTTTCAGATTTCGGTTACAAAAACTGTACACAAGGCACACGCTTATCCGTTATTCGAAACACACTCCGCATGTTCAGAATAATGTTTTACGGATAGCGTCGTCCCAATTTCTAGTAGCTATGGGTACTGTTGGTGGCAGACGCGGTAGTCCAAAACGTGTATGGCCCTCCTAACATACAACCGTTTACCATGTAGGCAACCACCATCGCCAACCTAACATCTACTTATTGTTTTATAACAGTTTACAGGCCTCAGTATCGAAGCGCATGCTTCACTTAACCAATGGCATAATAGTATAGCAGGGATGACCTCAGGACTGATAGAAATCGAATCGTTGCTTTAGCTTTTCCATTGTTGATATTCATTACTACTACCATAATAATTGATAGAGAAAATCTTTCAGCGGAACGTTGTACACCTTGAATAATTTAATGAAGACTAAAAATAGTGGGATTACATCATTTCATGTCCATACGATGTTGGCTGGTGATCTCATTCTGAAAGCAATATGGCCAGGATGGGATTATGTTGCGATCAAAGTTTAATATAATGTGCTTTAAATCCCAGGTCGCACTAAGGTTAAGTGCGGGTGGATTTCACTTGATTAATTTCATGGTTCAAAGGTGTTAGTACAAGTACGTCAAGCTGACGATTTTCTGCTCCAATTAATTTTGTAACAGAAAGTTATTGTGACACATCATCACGCTGTGATTTATTTTGCCATATTGTAACAGATCTGGAGGTCTTTCTAACCCTAGTGGTTTTGCGGTTAGCAACTATAATCAGCCGCGCTAGAAAACCATAGTGCAGCCTAGCCCAAAGTTCTAAGCCGCAGAAGTCTTACTACTATCAACAGAAACACAGTGGAATCTCTATATGGGCACAAGCCCCAACATCCAGACTTAAATCCAGAAAGAATTTTATTATGTCCATAAACCAACTGATAGTTCCCAATCATTAACCAAAAATGTACTGTGGAAGCGACGGCTAACAGAGAGCCACATCCCAACTTGGAACCCATCTCAAAGCCTCCCTGCCGGATCACAACTGGAATGGAGGACCTGGAAAGATCTCAACAGGATTATGTAGATGCCAAAATGGGCAGGTCTGGGGATAACCTAGTGAGATGGGAATACGCTGAGTTATGCGCCTGTGGGGCGAACCAGACGATGGAGCATCTTCTATTTTTCCTATCCTTGATAACCCCTTGCACAATCCAGAACCTATGGGAAGCGAACGACACTGCAGTGCAGTGTACTAGATACTGGAAAGAAATATGAGCAAATACTGACAATCATTTCTGACTTGTGACGTCTGTGATTGTCGCAATCATGTATGTGTTTGTTCTTCCTCTTATTACTATTTAACTGATACAAATATATACCGAAATAAAAATAAAAAAAGCTAAAAAAATTAAAAATGACATAAGATTTAGAAATTCAAGTGATTCAGACATGATTGAATAAATTGAAGTGTTAAAACCAGAATGTGAAACTCTACCCTATGCTATGCAAATAAAGTTTGGTGAATAAAATTTCAGTATCGAAACGGTTTACCTAAGCATGTGCATATAACGCTCATCATGCAAAGTCGGAGATACTGACTTTTGTCAAGAGGTCTGGTAGGTTTGACATGGAACTTTCTAGGACGTAGGCTTTAGTGTTAACCAGCAGGCGCGTACACAGGATTTTCGTTTGGGGGGAGGGGGTCAAAAAAGACGAGATATCTATTATAATTGCAAAATAAATAAAAAGCAACATAGCACATAATATATGAATGAATAGTATCAGTGCTAAACCGGTCAGTCAATAGAGGTCCACATCCAGCCAACAAAACAAAAACTGCCAAAACAGCAGGACAACAAAGCTAAATTTTCGAAAACAAAAGCAAATTGTCAACTGCTGTCCACATGCTAGATTAGACATGCTAGACAACAATTAGTCAACTTCGTGACCCCTGATTTTCTATTAGTAACCCAAAAAAACGAAAAACTTTTTTGGGTTAGACCCAGCCTAAAGAACCGACACAAAAGTTGTAGTAAGGAATTATTGAAAGATTTACGAAAAAGTGATATCGGTACTGTCGGTATTGGTAGAGAAATGCGGTCTAGCTTTAAAAACTGTATAAGAACGAATAGTACTAATGAAATTATAATACAAATCATCGGATCCTCATAAGGAACATCACAAAATATTCCTAATTCCTTTACGGCGTCTGCCCGCTTATCACGATTTTAAAATCGAATTACATAAAAACTAACATCTGTATAAAGTTCAATCAATTTGCACGTTTTTTCAACACTCTATTTCATTTTTTCACACGACATAGTCCGTAGCAACAGGACAAACTGAACCAGGGATTAAATTTTATCTTCCTCTAGTTGAGCCCTTATACATCATCAGACCAATAGAGTTTCCAGAAACGCGGAGAAAACATAAACACTATGACATTTTCCGACAAGCGACATGACAATGAAAAGTTACTGAAAACACCAACAAAGCAAAATGTATGCCTGAATGTTTTGGTTTTGTTGCCAAAGACTTGTAAAAAATTGAGTTGCTGTTTTCTTTTGTTGGTTTCATGAAATACACTAGAAGTTATAATAGACCATAAGTTTCTCTCCTTACTGCCACTAGGCTAGGGGTTCATGCTTACGCACATGTAGGCGTTTTCCCGCTAGCAATTTTGTTTCATATTTCGCTGTGATTTGCCAATACTTAGTTATCTACTAATATTTAGTTACTAATGCTTAATTAACTATTAATATTATCTACATTGAAAGTGTGACTGCGTCTTAACCGTTGATATTTTGTATTGATATTATTTTTTGAAATTTCGGGGGGGGGGGGATTTAACCCGATAACCCCCTCTCAGGTACGCGCCTGTTAACCAGTGCCGGTTCAGTGGGGTTGGCAAAACGTGCCAATGGTGACCTACTCACCTGGCTTTCTCTCCTCCTCTCTACTAATACTGCTACTATCCATAAAAGAACAACAAACTATTCTTATACAACAGCTGAATTATTTTTCATAATAACTTATACAGCTGTAGTACGCAACTTATTATTCACCTTCGTAACAAGCTTGGTAAAAACAAAGTATATATCAGGCGTTGAAATCTTCATTTGTTCCAATTATCCCATAAAGTAATATCACAAATGGTAAGTACAGTCCTGTAAAATTGTTGACAATAACATCTCAAGTCTTTGCATGACTGCATCACCAGTAGCGCGCTAAATTCAACGGTACCCCTCCATAAATGTATTTTGGTACCAAAATAACAAGAAAAACGTTCGATTAGAAGAATCTTGAATGTTAAAAAATGAATGAAAATATACATAAGATTTTTGAAAAATACAATTAAAGAAGAATACCTCATTGGCCTGAAATTTGATGACGTATGAGCACTTTTATCGAATATGCCCAAATAATTCGATAATCATATACATCATTTTCCTGCATTATTGGGTTCTAAAGGCCGATTCATAAACTCGAAGTTGGCGTTGGCGTTGGCCGTTGTAACATAAATACATGGAAACGCCTAAGACCATTCATATTCACCGTCCGCCGTCGGGTATGCCGTTGGGCGCGCCGTTCGGCATAACTTTTTCCGTCCGCCGTTCGTAGCCACCGTCGTAGCCAGCGTATAAGCCAATCATAGTCGTCGGTACCGGTCATGTGATATTGTTATTATTGTTAACGTCTAGCTGTCAAAAGGTTTCTGGGTTTTCTCAAGTTTTCTGTATTGTTTATTGGTTCTGACTATGTCCATTTTCACCAGGAAAATTCAAAGAACTTCCACAAAGCCAAAAACACTGATGATAAATCACAATAGAACATGTTTACAAACATGATGGGATAGCTAGTTTAACGGCGCGAACGTCGAGTTTATGAATAGCAGCCTTGCGCTACGAACGTCGAACGTCAACGCCAGCGGCAAGGGCAACGCCACCGTCGAGTTTATGAATCGGACTTAATTCATATCGAGTAATAATTGATATTCTATCCAAATGGGTATTGAAACCCCACCAAGGTCAAGGTCAAGGTCGAACAGTTGATTCCTGGGACTGTATCAGGATTGAGATGCTATAAGCTCCATAAAAATATTGGAAATGAAAGATGAAAAGAACAGGTTATATTCATTAGAGTCAATAATTAGATATTGTAAAAGAACAAGTCGATTCTAAGCTTATCCGATTTTTGCACGGTGTAAAGAACCAGTCAACCAGCAATAGAGCCCTGTACATATAGTACAAAACCGAAAACTCGTTTTTACACCAAATAATATAGAATTCTAAACTATGCAAGTATAGCTTGTTAAAGCAATGTTCCTAAAAAATAAAATTCATTATTACCTGATAACTTGATAACTTGAAGAATGTCGAAAAAATCATCTGAATATTCCAAAAAAACGGCAGAGTTATTCAATTTTATATTTGTGTAAAGCGACCGCGGTGGTGGAATGCCTTATGACGTCACATGTCATGAATCGTTCGCGGCAGCCACAGCCGAGAGGTCGGGACTCCGCTATGCATACGCTGCGCTGTATACAGTTTGCGACATTTAGACTTGAGTAGAACGGCGAAGGTGTTTGTTGTAACGGACAGACGCCAGTATATTTTTGAAGTATGGAGGAAGGTTACTTTCATGATGGTTCTAGTAATCTTCCTAAAGTGGATCTCGACATGATTATGGACTTTTACTTCCCACACCGATAGGTTTATGATGTCTACATGACGAAAATCCACACAACTCATTTCCGTCGGTCTGTCTGTCGGTCTGTCTGTACGCGTTTTTCTAGCCACGTAATCTCAGTAACCGCTGCATGGATTGTGATGAAATTTGGGCAGCGATATGCCGTTGGGTAGTAGTAGGTTATGTTACTATAATTTTGAAAATCGGTGCAGGGACGGCGGAGTAATTAGCAAAAACCAAAAATTTTAAATATTCATCAAACTTTGTTTTTAGGCGTTTTAGAGGTTCCTGGTCATTTTCTCCTTTTTTGGGTGGAGGTGCAGCATCCTCGACAGGGCGCACACAGGCTTGCGTGGTGTCGCGTGACGTCACAGCGGCTTCGCGCGGAGGATACGGCTATTCAAACTTTGAAGGACTATAGCATTTCTATTAATGGATAATTACAAATTTTTTTCGCCGTTGTTATCTAACGCTTTAGGACTATTTGATTAACTACAATTTGAAGAAATGGAAACTTCCTCATTTCGTTAAAAACGGGACTTAACA
This sequence comes from Callosobruchus maculatus, assembly GCA_951848785.1. NCBI lineage: Eukaryota > Metazoa > Arthropoda > Insecta > Coleoptera > Chrysomelidae > Callosobruchus > Callosobruchus maculatus. Next base: position 17,406,566 of record CATOUR010000032.1, read on the forward strand.
CTGGACCCCTAATAGCTGCAAAAATTCGTATAGTATACATTAAAAGGTGGAAGGAGATGAATGGATCATAGATGTGAACTTTTATTGCCGTGACCAAAGGTGTTTTTCGAATGGCGATTGAGGTTAGAATACCAACTGGCAAATTAATCCGCTCCTCAGTACGATATTGGACTGAAAACAAATTCAATACCACAGAAACAAGTACTAATGGTAGTGCTCCACGCCATGTCTGTAATACTTCTATTCCGCTAACGTCCTATTCGTAACTGCAGTAGGTGGATGTCCTGAAAGAGGGCGATGCAACGTTTTCAAGTTCAAAATGCATTAAAATTTATAGTGTTTTTGATAATCACTCTGCCACCAGAGAAATAATTTTCAAAAACTGTAAAACTTATTTGTCTCTGTACCAGTAGTAAATAACTAAAAATCTAACTGATTTATCTGAAATCAATGAAGCTTATGAGGTAAGTTACTATTATGGCAAATACGAAAAGGATCTGCTTACTTTAAAAGTTTATCAAGTGGTGGTGAAAACATAATAAAAGAATGAAAAGTAGAAAAAAGATACGTAGATTTAGGTTTTATCTGCTAAGAACGTGTGGAGAGTTGAGTAATATCAAATATTTCGGTTGTGTTCTTATTTGTATTCAAAGAAATGACTTAAGAGTAACTTCTAGTAGCTGCTTTTCGTACATCAAAATCTGAATTTAATTTTAATGAGTTTTTAATAACTTTCCACTTCGGAAACAACAATATTGAGAGTGTGGTTGTCAGAGTTGTTCCAGTGTAGCCTAAGTATAATAATGAAAAAGTAAAATAAAATAAAACAAATGCTGAAGTTTCCCTTTTACGTGTTGGTTATTTGAACTTTAGATGAATGTATTACACCCATTTTTTTAAAACTCACGGTCAAACATACAACGCCAATAGTTATCATACTGTGCGAACAAACCTACCCAAACGAGGTTTGTTCTATAATAAATGTTCATTTTCAGTCGCAGACAGCATCTTTTGATTGTTTGAGTTGTTGAGTTTTTTATGACATAAACTCAAAAGATGCATGGCTGGTAACAGACCAAACTATTTGAAGCTCGTGTTGCTAATTAATTTACTGCTACCAAGTTATAACGATGATCATGATAATATATTTCACTGACTTCCGTCGGTTAGTCTGTCTATCTGTCTGTTTCCATCTTCCTAACAGCGTGATCTCAGTAATCGCATCACCGTTTTTGATGAAACTGCGGTGTAGTATGCTGTGTCGTCGTAGGTAGTAGGTAATGCCGTTATATTTTTCGAAATCGGTGCATTATAGGCTGAGTAATAAGAAAAAATAGATAAAATATTCTAAATAATGCCCCTAATTTCATTTTTAGGCGTTTTGGAGGATACTTATTATTTTCCATCTTTTCCGAGAGAGGGAGAAGTTAGGGTAATGGAGAGTGTGGGAGAGGGGAAGGATTTTTTTATTTGAGCCACAACAATGATAAGTTGTTTTTTTACTGAAATTGTTTTAAGTTACCTATTGTTTATTTTTCGATCAATCGGCTGTTTTCTAATACAAACAGTGACTTGGTTCTTGCTCGAGGTTTTGCTCGGACCATTTAAAAAAAACACTTCTGGATGGATCCTGGAATTCCTGGAGGCTCCACGAACTAAAACAAATCCAGCGGAATTATTGTTCGATAGCAGCACTTAAGCATGGGTGCCGTGCCGTCTGCTTTCGGTTGGCGGTTCTTGCGGCAAGGAATACTCGGCGAACGCACGCCACTGCAATTGGCCTTCTCCCACCTCCCTCACAATCTGACTTTATTTTCCAGCCTACTTGCAAATTCAAACTAAACGCTCAGTTAAAATATAACTTTATTCCGGGCATTTCGAAAAATACAAAATGGGTAAATTTGTGCTACTTTTTGCGTTTGTTGCGGTCATCAACGCGGGTGAGTATTTCGATTGAATGTTGCATTTTTATTTTAAACTGTACAGGAAATTTTTGGTTTCTCACGCGAGGTCTCCAATTGTGAGAACGCATAAAAATAGAAAGATTTATTTAATTAATACACAGATGTGGCGATGCACATATTTCTTCTATTTATAGTATACCAAATGTAATAGTGTATAGAGTAATGAATTTCAGATGTATAGTTCGTGACTAAAACAACTAACTTAGAAGCGCTCCCCTTCGTAGTAGATATCTCTATTGACTAATAAAATATGTTCAAATTTATTTGAATGCGGAATAAAAACTCACTCACTCACTCAATTTGGAGCTTTTTTAGTGGAGTTCAATGAATAATCATTATTTGCAACCACTTGCAGATGTGTTAATTTACTTCTGACTAAATACCAAAACTGCTTTTGATTTCTTGGTGTGCAAGGTGGATCATGTGAAATGCTTGTACCTACTTTTTCATGAAATATTTTCATCTCAAACTATCTAAGTATTGCCTAAGAATAGAAATGTAGTCATTCCTTATTCTTGAAAATCAGACGTTGGATTGTTCTTTTATTTTTGGAGATATACAGGGTGAGTCCTAAATTGATACTTTTTTCAACTGTGTATGGAAGTCGTTGAAATAAACTACTTTTTCAAATACCTTTTCACAAAAGACTGTGCGTGTCTATCAAGACTACATACACCCTAGTCTGTGTATGTTTAGCTTTTTGCTCGGATTTCTGTCAGATCGATTAAACATTGTGCCTGTCAGATAATGCTGATCGATTATTCTAAAAGTGACACACTATTATGAAAGAACTTTTAGGATTTACCAATTTAAAATTAACTATGATAAACTGAAACTAACTAGCGCCCCAATTTACAGGTAACATGCTTAACCGACAACACAAAAATCTGAGCAAAAAACTATACATAAACAGATTAGGTTCGACTTGATACCCAAGCCCAGATTTACATTTTTTATTTTGTATCTCGATTATTTTTTAGTTTTCTGAAAAGTTATTTAAAAAAGGTTCTTGTCTTATCGGCTTCTATACACAGTTAAAAAAACTGTTAACTTAGGACTCACCCTGTATAGCTTCAAATGCACTAACTATTTATTGTTTTGAAGTTGGTCATGCTGCAGTCAAGTGGGTCACCGATTATTTTGTTGTATTAAAATAGAATATTTTAGATGAATTGAGGAATGCAGTTTTGACGGGGTATTCACAATTTTTTTCCAGTAAAAGTTTTCAAAAAATGTTCTGGGCATCAAGTGTCGAGCTTCCTAGGTTTCAGTTTAGGAAACAATGTATTGTTCATTTATTTTTCAAGAATGTGCATTGTTATTGGTTTGAATTTGGCTACATAGTAGCGAGTCACCGAACTGTTCAATAGATTGAAACGAAATATTTTAGATGTATTGAGATCGTGGTTTTGAGGAAGCATTCACAACTTTTTTAAGTATAACGTGTTTTCTGGTCTAAAAAAACCTCCAAATGTTCAAAAATAGTCGGTTGAATATGTGGCAGACTTACCACCAGACGTGATATTATACACCTAAGAAACAAATAAAAAAAGCTTTCTCAAAAAATATGATAATGAGTCTCAATATCATCCATAATCCATATTATGTTTACTGGTAATAGTCTGTTAGTTCTAATTAATTCCAGTCCATGAATCATTGTAACAGCATCCTTAATCTTTTGAGTCACCTTTTTACGTCAATTTAAAATACTCGTAGTTGAATGTACACTCGTTAGTTTTATCTGATCCGAAGTTACGTGCTGCTCTCGTTTACAGCAAGGGCCTTGTCTTTAGACGTTTTGTTGCTTCAGCATGTAACAACTATATACTTCGTGATCACAACTGTCTTTCCAGCAATATGAATTAAAACTAGTAGCATTGGATGGAATCAAAGTATCTGAACCTAAAGCAGTGATAAACTAACTATGGCTCCGTTTTTAGCACCAGGAAACATATGAATGAATGAATGAAAACTTTATTTCTTGTGACTACATATATAGTATAGAATCCGTCAAAAATATACTGGACATAAGACATAAAATAAACATATAAAATAAGCATACAAGTCATTTTTACACATAAGTATCATTAAAAAATTCATCCATCGTATAGAAACACCTGTCATAGAGAAACATCTTGAGGTCTCTCCTAAATGCCCCCAGAGTCGCTTTAGATTTTATGTTAGGAGGTAATTTATTATAAATTTTTAAACCAAGAGTTTCTGGTGCAGATTGTGATATGCTCAGCCTACATTTAGGAATTCTAAAGTTATCTTGTTGTCTAGTATTAAAAGTATGCACATCAAAACTTCTTACATATTCATTCTTCTTACTGTGAATTAATATAGACAAATTATGAATCAAAATCCCTGTTAATGTTAAAATTTTGTATTCCTTAAAATAGGTACGGCATGACGTTTGCAAACTGAGATTAAAAATACACCTCAGAGCACGTTTTTTTATTTTAAAAACTCCTAAAGCTGCCGCGCTAGGTCCCCACAATTCTATGCCATATTGTAGCCTCGAATGTACTTGAGCGTAGTATATGTTTATTAACTGATCTACAGTTAAAACATTACGTAATGACCTCAACTGAAAGCACGATGAGTTCAACCGCTTTACTAGGTTTTGACAATGTATTGCCCAATTTAAAGTTTCATCAAGGTAGATTCCTAAGAACTTTGTACTTTCAGTCCTTGAGATTATATTGCCGCCGTTATTAATGTTTATATTAAGATTGTTCCTATTTTGTCTGGTGTGGAAGCGCATGTAGTTAGTTTTTTCACTATTTAGAAGTAGAGAGTTACCGCTAAACCACTTAACAAGCTCATCTAATGCATGATTGCATTTGATCTCCAAGGCTGCAGAGGAGTGAGCCGATATAATCAAACTAGTATCATCTGCATAAAACACAGGAGTAATATCATTCTCAAGGCTTATTCCAATGCCATTAATATATAGGATAAAAAGGAATGGCCCCAAAATTGAACCTTGTGGCACACCCTTATCCACTCTAATATTCTTTGATTTGGCAGAAGGTTGCCGTTCGGACTTGCTAATAGAGACATACTGCTCACGATCCTCTAGAAAACTTTTTATCCAATTCAAACAAATTCCTTTGACTCCATACTTCTCAAGTTTATATAGTAGTCTTTTGTGATTTATACAGTCAAATGCCCTGCTCAAGTCGCAAAAAATCCCAGCAGGGCTTGATCCAATTTCCAAATTCTCAATGAGTTGTTGATAAAAGGATGTCAGTGCTGTAATGGTAGACATACCACTTCTAAAGCCGTATTGACTGATGGAAAGATTGGCATGCTTGGATAAAAAATCTTCCAGCCGCGATAGGAAGCAGTACTCAAAAATTTTACTGAAACCAGATGCTAAAGCAATTGGCCGATAGTTAATCAATTGGCGGGGATCACCTTTTTTCAGAACAGGTTTTATCTTAGACAGTTTTAGCTTAGAAGGGAACGATCCTGTTGTAAAAGATAAGTTCACTAAAAAACACAGTGGCTCTATGATAATGTCAAGGACACATTTTATTAGAAATGAGGGCACCTCATCAGGGCCCGATGAAAATTTATTTTTCAGTTTGCGCCGTAGTAATGTTTTTAGTTCTTCCTCCCCAAAGGGTTTTAGAAACATGCTATCTAATCTATCGATATTTAAAGTGTCATATGTTTGATCTACTGGTATCTGACTTACAATATTCGATGTAATACTTTCAAAAAACTCAATAAAACTATCAGCTATTTGCAATGAATCATCTATTGTACGGTTATTAGTTTCAAGAGTCAAAGATGGATATTGAATTTTCTTGGTGTTAGAAAGTGAGTTGACGACCTACCAGACTGTCTTATTTTTATTATCACTGCGCTCGATTTTAGATTGATAGAATTCTCTTTTTGTGTCATTTATTAACTTCACATGCGCCTTTTTGGCCTCGTCATAAATAGGTCCAAGATCAGGGAATGTCTTCTTGAGTTGAAATAGGTCCTTCAAATTGGAGCTTGATATTTTGACAGAATCATTAACCCAGACTTTAGTATTTGGCCTCACATCCTGTTTTTTCAAAGGAAAATGAGTATTAAAATATTGTAAACATACACCGTAGAAATCATTGAAGGCGTTATCTAAATTACAATGTTCATACAGATGTGACCAGTTATGATTATATAGGTCTTGCTTAAAACAATTGACATAGTGAGCATTAAAATTTGTTTTGAATTCAGTATGAGATACTTTAGGTGTAGAACAAAGTATTGTATTATGATCTGATAACGAATTGTCGATAACTTTAACATCAACTGGAGTCTGAAGGTTAGTAAAAAGATGATCTAAAATATGTCCTTGTCTTGTAGGCTGAGATATATAATTTTTCATACCATAGCTTAATAACAGATCACTTAGCAAATTATAGTTATTCTGATCCCTTTGTGGATCTAGGTTAAAATCACCTGATAAGATAATGGGAATGTTCGAAATAAAGATACTATCTAGTAATAAGTTTAGCTGAGTTAAAAAAATACCTAAGTCACCTGTTCGCCCAGGGGATCTATATACCGTGAGGATGTATACCCTTAGTTCTGGATTTACCCTCCACAATGCACCACAAATTTCAAAATGCTGTTCAATGCAATAATCGCTTATTTCTAATTTACTTACAGATAATGTTTCGTGAGCCCAAATACCTACTTCTCCTCCTTTGTGATGAGACCTGGAGAAACGTGATATCTCTTGAAAGCCTTGAAACTCAATAAAATTATCTCTATGACAGTGTGTTTCTACAAAACAAAGAAAGTTAAAATTATATACGGAAATATAATCAGTCATAATCATATCAGATTTGATATTGGTCAGAGCTTGACAGTTCAAAAACAAAAAGTCAGGACAAAATTCGACTATATTTTGTTTACATTCATTGTCCTTCTGTTTTTCGAAAAAATCTATACATTTTAATTAGAGCACCAGAGGGCCAGTTTTCAGATGTAAATACTGCATCTAACATGTCCTGGTCAATTTTTATTTTAAAAGCTTCAGTCCTGCTGTTTCTCCATTGTGGTAGTAGTTCAATGTCAACAGGTCGGCCAGGAAAACTGCATCACAATGGTTCTTCATTCCTGTCACACCTGTTGCCGGCGCTATTCTTCCTACGTATACCCATGTTTTCCTTTTCACTGCAGTAATATTTGACTTATCTCCATCACCGTTGCCGAACACCGCCGTCCTTCCTTTGTTTTTATTCCTACTCCTCTGTCTGTCTGCATCATTCTTTTGGCTGTCCAGGCTAGCTGTTTTTGTGCAGTTTTTTGGCACACCTATTATTCTCGGAGTCTTATCCTGATGGTTTTCATGACTATCTTTATTGTTTTGGTACGTTTCTTGCTCCACCACGGTTGCATCGGATACATCTGTACTATACAGGGTGGCCAATCGGGTGACGATAATATTTTTTTTTAGATAGCCCGTACCGAGATCTATCCAAAACACCCCCATGTATGTGTACCGATTATTGATAGTTTTCGAGTTATGATTTTTTTTTTGAAAACTTAGAGATTTTCCAGTTTTTCCAAGAAATCGTCAAAAACAAAAACAAGAATGGTTTTTGGCTTTTATTTTTTCAGCAATTATACTCAGTATTAAGTCTATTTTAACATCCAATAAAGAGAATCTGTACATTCGAACAATAATTAAGTACATTTTGGGCCCAAAGTTTGAAATCTCTGTTTTTAGTCAGGAGGCCAAAACCTTCAAAATAAAATTAAAAATACTCATGCCTGGTTCTGGAGCTCCAATCTAATCTTAAAAACTCTGCAAGACATTGCACTTTCGAAATTATAATGAAAAAATAGCACTTATGGGGGCATTTTGCGCCGTACGTGACTGTTAAAGGTAATAAGGTGATAATTCCCGAATTTCCAAAATGATTTAAAAAACCATTATTTTACTTTATTCTGACAAATTAAAGAAAAAAAAACTCATAACAACTAATAAACATGATAATCATTGATGTTTTAATCACTTTTTATTAAAAAAATTAATACCTGTGCTTTTTGCTATGTACTATTGAACTCTGCTAAATTAAGTTGTATGGAAAGTTAACAAAGGAAAAGAATAATAAAACAACAATCTGACTTTTAATTCCATGGCGCAATTACCTGGGAAGCGTTATCGTAGCATACGCCATTCCTTTTACTTGCCACACCGATAGGTGAGGGGAGGATTGTGATCGTCAAAATTTTCGATTTTGAGATAATAGGTTTTTTAGGCGTTTTATAATGTCTACATAACGAAAATCCGCGTCACTCATTCCCGTCGTTCTGTCTGTCGGTCTGCCTGTCGGTTTGTCTGTCTCTACGCGTTTTTCTAGCCTCGTAATCTCAGTAACCGCTGCATGGACTGGGATGAAATTTGGGCAGCAATATGCTGTGGGGTCTTAGTAGGTAATGCTGCTATAATTTTGGAAATCGGTACATGGGCGACGGAGTAATTAAAACAAAAATTTCAAATATTCCTCAAACTTCGTTTTTAGGCGTTTTAGAGGTTCTTGATCATTTTCTGCGTTTTTTTGGGTGGGGGTGGAATTTGGGTTTTTGGGGGGTGGGGGGTTGAAAAACTGAAAAACTTGTTGTATTCATGATAGGCTGACCGGTCAGGGAAGACCTAGCGATACAAATCACCTTTTTCGGTTCACCCGAACATTGCCTTGCCTATTGCCGAAAATTAATTAACACGACTGCGCTTTGCCGACATGAGCTGCTCTGAAAGAAAGGGATGACGTATGCTACGACATCGCTTCCCAGGTAATTTTGCCATGAAATTGGAAGTCAGATTATTGTTTATTATTCCTTTCCTTTGTTATCTTTCCATACAACTTAATTTAGCAGAAGTTCAATAGTACATAGCAAAAACACTTCAAAAATCACAATTTGGGTATTAGTTTTTTTATTCAGTCATCAAAACATCAATGATTATCGAGTTTATTAGTTGTTACGAGTTTTTTTTTCTTTAATTTGTCATAATAAAGCAAAATAATAGTTTTTTCAATCATTTTGGAAATTCGTGAATTATCACCTTTTTACCTTTAACATTCACGTACGGCGCAAAATGTCCCCATAAGTGCTACTTTTTCATTATTATTTCGAAAGTGCAATGTCCTGCAAAGTTTCTAAGATTAGTCTGAAGCTCCAGAACCAGGCATAAGTATTTTTAATCTTATTTTGAAAGTTTTGGTCTCCTGACTAAAAACAGAGATTTCAAACTTTGGCCCCAAAATGTACTTAATTATTGTTCGGATGTACAGGTTCTCTTTATTGGATATTTAAATAGGCTTAATACTGAGTATAATTGCAGAAAAAAATAAAAGCCAGAACGCATTCTTGTTTTTCTTTTTGACGATTTCTTGGAAAAACTGGGAAATCTCTAAAGTTTTCAAAAAAAATCATAACTCGAAAACTATCAATAATCGGTACACATACATGAGGGTGTTTTGGATAGGTCTCGGTACGGGATATCTAAAAAAAAATTATTATCGTCAGTCGATTGGCCACCCTGTATGATGCATCCAAACCATCCTTGCCGTGTATTTTTTCTAGTATTGTTGTGATTTTTTGATTTTCTACTATAAGGTTTTGGATAGTTTCTTCCAACGTGTTGATTTTATTTACTAGTTGGTTCGTCATGGTATCAACTGCATTTTCAATTAAACTAGCGAAGTACTTACTTTTTAAAAATGTTATTATAGGGTCTTCGTCTTCTTTATGGGGTCCTTTCCTCGTATGAACCATTTTTGTTGTAATTTTGCACGTAAATAATAATCACACACGAAATAAGGCGGCCAAGGACGGAGAGCACCAAGGAAACACGTCCGCCTGCTAAGACGGCTGGCAACAATCATCATATAGTGCATACAAAGTAAATTGCAATAAAAATAAAAAAAAGTCATTGAAATACTTCATCCAATGCTACTTGACTATCATTATTTATTTCCACTTAAGCTGCTTTAAAGGTTACGGTCGTAAATAAAAACAATATTCGTCATACACTGAAATTAATAAAATACTGTACCGGGTGTCCCAGAATTTCCTTGACACGTGATATTTTCGTAACGAAAAACGGTTCAAGCAAGAAGTGAGTGGTACGTTTGAAGGTACTACAGGTACTATATGCATTCAAAACATTTTTTTTGTACGTCAACCCCTTAAACTCACCCCCAACTTTTTTTTTCAAATAGCACCCTATAGCTTTTCCTACATAAATGAGGTCTTTATTTTATTTGCAATCCTGTAATGCCTGTACAAAAACTAATTTTTTCCGTAAAGTCATCAGTATAAAGTAAATAAAATTAGGATTTGTTTGACGCCAAATATTTTCGTAACAAAAAAATAATAAAAAAGAAAATAAGTGGGTTTTTAAATGTACTGAATTACCTATCATATTGCGCTTACAAGAAAAAATCACTCCAACCGGAAAACCCACCCCTATTTATTTTCAAGCTATTAATCCACAATTTTTATCGGAAAAATGAATTTCTTACGTTAATTAAAACGTCATAGTACCTCACCTTTGTGTCATTAAATTCAAGTAAAGAATTTATTTTTCCAGGCAAAATTGTGGATTGACATTTGAAAGAACAAGCTAGGGGTGGATTCCAGCGGTTTAAGTAAGAAAAAAATGATTCATAAGCAAGGAATGATAGGTCATTCACTACCCTTGAAAAACCCACTTAGTTCTATTTTTTATCCGTTGTTGTTACAAAAATATCAGGCGTCAAACAAATTATCATTTCATTTGTCTTATGCTTATGATTTTACGGAAAAAATAAAATGGGGATATGATTTATGTAAGAAAACATATGGGGTGCTATTTGAAAAAAAAGTTGAGGGTGAGTTTTAGGGGTTGACGTACGAAAAAAACGTTTTGAATGCATGGTATGATAAACCCTATAGTACCTTCAAAAGTACCACTCAGTCCTTGCTTGAACCGTTTTTCGTTACGAACCTATCACGTGTCAAGGAAATTCTGGGAAACCCGGTATACATCAGGGGCATCTCAAGTGAGGTCGTATTCTTAATATAATTGCACTTTTTTTTGACAGACAGATGCCTAAAAACTATATTAAAATTTTCATAATTTGTCTACCAAAAAGAAAGTAGGGTTGACTACCCACCTATTGGAAGTTACGACCTTAAGGGGATAGGAGTCATTGGTAACGATACACTTGCGAATTTCTTATATTTGAGATATTTTTTAATTTATGCATTTTTCATTTTTTTTATATCAAAACTTGCTTCACAGTAATCTGAGACTTATGCTCAATAAATAGCGGTATGCAATTGCACTTGAGAGATAAATCTAAACTTGTAGGGTATGAATTCCTAAAAGAATCAGCTGCATCTAGCAAGAAAGAACGATAAACGGAATGCCATACTAAGCTGAAAAAATTTCAAATATGACTATATGATATAGATGATGATACTGGATGTTTTGACGGATCACTTTCCGGGCAGGTTCGGATGAAAAGCGCACCCGTAGTATGATAACCGGCGTTCGTGGTATGTAAATTGTTCTATAAACTGATTTTGTGATGTAAACAGAATCAGTTTAAACATACACAATTTAAATACCTCATAATGTGGATGAGCTTTCCATCCGGGACGTGATCCGCGAAAACATCACTATTACTATCTCTAAATTATTGGATGATATCTATACTGCAGATGAACAACAAGGCATTATTTTTTCTAAATAATGTCGAAGACTTGATTGTGCTTTTAGGAAGCAATTATTTTCATAGTATGATTGTGTTATACTTGAAGCTCAGCATTAACATTGGAAAAAATGCGCAGTCCAATAAAATCTACCATTAATAATTTTATATGGCTTATGCTGGAGTCCTCAACAGGCACGGGTGGCCATGACAAAGCTTACTAAGATGTGGCGTGACCATAACATCACTAAACTGACTGGTTCAGTCAGTCTCTTGTGTTCTCCATATTTTTGTATGCCTGGGAGACTTGGACTGTTAAAAAGGCAGATCGAGCTCGCATAGATGCTTTTGAAATGTGGACGTGGAGGAGAATGCTGAGAATTTCTTATACCGCCCATCGAACTAATGTTTCCATACTGGATGAGTTCGATAATCCAAAGAGATTATCCTCCATTATGTCGACGAGTCACAAAGTCACTAACAAGCAAGTACTGGAGAGAATCGGCAAAGAAACACAAATAATATACACAGTCAAATCAAGAAAATTACAATACCTGGGCCATATTATACGTGGGGAAAAATATGAACTTCTGCAATTAATCATGCAAGGCAAGATCAAAGGGAAACGAAGCATTGGCAGAAGAAGGATGTCCTGGTTAAGAAATCTTAGAGAATGGTTCGGATGCAACTCCAACCAATTGTTCCGTGCTGCAGCATCGAAGATTAGAATTGCTTTGATGATCGCCAACCTTCGTAGCGGAGATGGCACATAAAGAAGAAGAAGATGTCGACGAGAGTGCTTACATTCTTCGGACATATTCACAGAAGCGATAATATGGAGAAACTTGTAGTTCAGGATCACCCCCGAGTGGGCGGCGCCGTAGTCGTTCCGTTACACGCTGGGTGGATACGACGAAACAGTTGCTAGATATGGGTATCACTGCCACTGAACTGACAGAAAATCGCGAACGATGGCGAGCTACAGTTCTCAAAACTATTGATAATATTCGTGTCGGCAATACTCTAGCTCCGACTAAATGATGCATTTTACGAGTTCACAACATGTCTGTTAAGACATGTGACTATGATGATGATGCTGGAGTCTGCTCTTTTATCCCGAGCAATATTATTTGATTCTAACAATGGTGTGTTTTCCAAAAGCGTATATCAAGTATATTTCTAACAGATCGGTACATTCCAAAATATTTTTGTGAGGTGGCTAAAACGTCGTATATTCCAACAGATGGGATTTTAATTATCCGTCACTGAAGAACGATGAATCAAATGTTAACTTTCTGAAATTACATATAAAATATAGTTGGCGTAAAGGTCAGTTTGATCGGAAGCGGACCTGAGTAGAAAAATAATTACAATTAAGCTGTAAATTGAAGATGAATGTCTTAAGAAGTGCTTAGATGCTTCAAAGATGTTTTTACGTATTTATTTTAGCTTTTTTATCGTGAAATTTTCCTCCCTGCACTTTGAGATATGTTGTTATTTCGAAAACCACTACGATAACACTATAGATATAGATATATTTATGTGTATATATATCATCACGCGTAACGTCTATTTTAAGCTCATGCAATCATTGAATTGTAGCAAAGCATCAAAATCGTGCGACTGTTACAAATTTATATTTAAAAAGAATTGCTTTTAGTATAGTTTAGTATATGTATATGTAGGTATCCTCAAGACACAGTCAATCTACTTGCCAAACTCTATCCTACTGATGTTGCAGTATCTCTTTGATGCTAAATATTACGGAAACTCCTTAAATGATTAAATTCCGTCTAGTTATGATTGCGTTCTAGTTGCAGACATATTCAGTCTTGAATTGATGCTTTTCTCAGGAAAACTTAATTCACAAAATTCGTAGTCAGTACCGTCCAGTTTATTTACGTTTAGGGATCGGGCAAGCTTCAGCATTTTTGTTACGTTTCGAATGGATCTTCCTATTTAAACTTCAATTTTTCTACTAACTATATACAGGGTGTTCACTGGAGGACTTACTACCACAGATCGGTTGTTGGTCAAACAATGATATAGGCGATATTCAAATTCCTAACAGACGGTTGCAGAAACATATGGGATCATGGCAGCTTTCAATGATACGTTGACGAAGGTCATCCAGACTTTTAGGTTAGGGAGCAAACATGGTTTCAGTGCTGAGCGGATTGACGGTATTTTCCAACATATCCATATAAATATCTCCATTTAAATTTCCGTTAATAAGCAATGGCCCAATCACTTTGTTTCATAAAATGCCTGTCCATACACTAATTTTCTGGGGGTACTAGGTATGCCCAAACGTCAAAATAAAGAGCTTCGACATACCTTTGAAACAAGCTATTACTCGATTCTCCCTGTCATTTAAATTTTACAAAGAGATGACCCTGAGGGGCAGAAAATACTAGGGGGGAAGTGGTTTTTAGTGAAAAAGTTGTCCCCCTTTTCGATAAATCTGTAGTAGGAAGTTTTCAAATGAATACCCTGTATAATGTATCCGACCTTAAACTAATATCTCAAAGCAGAAAAATGGTGTACAATTAGTGTGATATGAGAATATGTTGAAAAGAAGCAGCAAAATTTCAATACGCAACAAAATTATTTACTTTTTTATTAGACAAATTAAAGAGAACGCCTGTTAGCGCGTACTGTTAATAAGAAATCAATACATACCTTAATTATTTATATATGTTCAGAGAGTAGAGGGGGGGGTTGTCATTGCCGAAAAAAAAAACCCGTTAGGTAACAGAATGGTCAGTAATCGGGAATGTGGCAAATAAACGCAAAAGTGGACTCTTTCAACTTTATTCCAAGCTTTCGGAAACTTATGATTCCATCTTCAGGGCTACAATAGAATTTCAAACATGAGTAACAATCTCAAAAAGGGGATGTTAAATACTTACAAAAGTTAGCGAGATTGATGCGTAATGATGTTACAAGGGAGAGACTTCACATAAATAGCACAATTTGTGTGGAAACACAAATTCATTGTCACGAAACATAGGAAGGATAATAAAAATTTTAATTCTAAATGTCTAATGTCCTTTTTATTATCTTTCCAATGTTTCGTGACAATGAATTTGTATTTCCACACAAATTGTGCTATTTATGTGAAGTCTCTCTCTTGTAACATCATTACGCATCAATCTGGCTAACTTTTGTAAGTATTTAACATCCCCTTTTTGAGATCGTTACTCATGTTTGAAATTCTATTGTAGCCCTGAAGATGGAATCATACGTTTCCGAAAGCTTGGAATACAATTGAAACAGTCCACTTTTGCGTTTATTTGCCGTATGTTCAGAGATTTATTGAAGTCTTTCAGAAGCTATGTTCCAAGCATGCTATTTTCTTACTATGTCGTCACTGTAGACTGTAACCTGCCTTCCTATTTCAGTTTACACAAATATATTTGAGAAAAGAAATTGACGATTTACATAGAACGGAGAACCATTCTAAATGTAACAAAAACTCTGTGTTTGATCTCTCAAAATTCAGCAACAGGAAATTGTGTAAATATTTATGTATTATTATTATATTATAAAAACATTCAGAAAGAACGTAAAGGCTGTGTGTGAAGTTTGACGTCTAAGATGGTACAAACAGTTTGTTTGCTACACTCAGTAAATTTTGTGAAACGGCACAACCACTATTACCAGTATTATATAGTTTAACCTCGTTGTTATTGTCAGATGGTTGAATCTTTGCTAAACCGTGTCTTTCTTTTTTTTAATTAGCTATATTTAAATTAAAATATTAATATCAAATGTCGATATACCCTATATTGTAATTACATCGGTTAAGAGTTAGTGTTATTTAAAAAAAATATATTGTAAACTGTCTTTTTATTGGATAGTTGATAAATAAATAAATAAATATAATTGTAACTCCACTAATTATTGGACAATTTTCAGCATCTGCGTTGAGATGCTACACCTGCAGGGGCAGCGGTTGTGACCAGTCATCCAGCAACTGGGTAAAGGCTGATTGTGGGGCCAACAACGTCCAACCCTACGCTGGACATGTGTATGCCTGCATGAAGCATACATTCAGAGGTAGGGTGTGTGTGACGTTAAAGATATAAAATAAATTGATAACATAAAACAAATCTCTCAACCTTGAGGAATATTTTGAGTAGCATGAATTATTTTTATATTTGTAAACAACAAGAGAAAAGTAAAGCAAATGGTTCATTTTAGGCAACCAGGTGATAAAATCGAACTTTTAGGGCCGATTTTATCAACATGCATATTTAACAAAGAATTTTACAAAGCTTTTCTATTGGATGTTATTTAGCAAAAGTTTTCTATTGAGTATTGAGGGCTATGTTAATAAGTATCATCCAATAGTATTTTATCAATATTGAAAACAACACGTCAAAGCTGGATGACACTTTTGTCAAAGATATTTTAGAAATTCATGGATCAAAATCATAGCAGGATGTCAGAACAAAGCTATTGATTTGCAAATTAATGCCACGTTTTCCATGTTTACATTATAATTATTGTATAATTACTGATTGCAAACTGCGACAATTTGTGATACAAGTAGTAGGTACCTATACCAATCACAGCAACTACCTACCTTATTTAATAATTAAAAATCCCGCGTCCGCCAGTCAGATGGATTATATGAAAATGCATACTTTTATAAAGAATCAATCTTTCATTTACTGGATGCATGTTTGTTATAGATCTTCTTATAGAAGTATTCACAGGTGCATTGTACATCAAATAGGGTTATACTTAATTTTAATTATAAAATGGCATGCTCTGGCGTTTTGGGGTTCTGGATAGGCAACCAGTAATGCACATACGTTTGGGAAGTAGCTGTAACCTTTGAAATGTAACAAAATTCTATTTTTACCTCTTTTTACTATAAAATAAAGATATATTGCAGGTATTCATAATTATTATCGATAGTAAATTATTGTTTTATCCAAATAATGCAATGAGTGAATTTCTTGTCATCATGTCATCTAATACAGCATGAAACCAGCGATCAAACTGAAATGGAATCTGGAATCTGATTGGTTGAGATTAGCAATTGCTAAACTTTTGATTAAACTAGAAAATGCAATTTTTCACCGATTTGGGATGGAAAATCAGACTGGAAAAGATGCTAGATGATTCACAATGCTCGATTGTATATATGTCATTTTTGAGCTTTTGAGGTCAACTTCAAGAGAAATCAATAATTTTCAGAGTACTTTGACAGATGCATGTTCTTGAAAGGGCTGCTCTGATTGGCCAAAATTTACATGTTGATAAAATCGGGCCGTAGTCTCTTAAATTGAACCTGCCCTCAGATCTTGATAAAGTAGGTGTAATACTTCCAGGAAAACACGTCAAACTGAAATGAATAGACGTTTATTTAAAAAAAGTTGGTTAATACCGAAACATAATTTATTTTCTCATAATTGCTAACAAAATGTATGAGAAAATAAGGCATAATTCTATGTTTCTGTACTGCATGGGACGAACAGAATATTTTTCTTCTACACCAACACATTTGCAATGAAATCAAGTGTGGCAGTGCAAGCACCGAATCATTTCCACTTGGTCTCCAGTCTTATGTTTAGAACAGAACCACGAAAGTTCAGGTTCAGGAGCGTTAGAAATTTAGAATAACTTTAATTGAACCGGGTTCAATTATAGGTTTCTTGAGGGGTTTAGTATGAGCATCTAGGTCCAAAATTGAGATTGAGCCCATATATAAATACGTTTTCCACAACGCTATTGTTAGGTACCGCTATAAAACACTGCTATCTAATAAACAAATTATAACACTGAAAGAACAAACCTACATTGTTTTAGTCAAATTTGAAACCTTCGCAAAGTTCATAAAATATTACTTTGCATTGGTCGGCAACTTCAATACTTCACAGATCTGTATTTCGTTGTCCTAATCCGAACATCAACTGAGCCACAAGAAGGCTCAAGGTGTGACGTCGAATACCCGATGGCAACATTGCCAAATTTCATGGAAGTAACAAAAATGGCAAAGGTTCAATTTGGAGACAGTCCGATATGGGCGACCGCACCTTAACTTGTGGATATTGTTATGTTCTATCATCCATTGTCAGATAGTATGCAACTTGATTAGGGATTCCTTTACATGCTAGACATGCGCTCTAGCGCTCTAGCGCATGGCTAGTCAAATATACCTGATTCGAAGTTATCTTCTATTAGAGAGTGTGCGTTTGGCAAGTCTTACACCTGTCCACATAAAGGAGATGTTCCCTAGCGACTCCTGTTCACCTTCCTAAAATTGGCAGGATGGACGATGATGACATGAGGAAACTACTCCCTGAGACATTGGACCAGTTCTGGTCTAAGTGCAGTAGGACAACCCACAACCAGTGGCGTATATAAGGGGGGCCCGAAACCAGCCACGCATTTAGTTTTGACGTCTGGAAGAGGCTGAAGTAATGTCAAAAAATATAGTACTGAATAAAATTAGCAGCGACATCAAAATGTAATCTAATAATAAAGCAAATAGGGCAACTCTAACGATCATAGATGTCTGATTAGAAAGTACACCTTGGTTTCTTTGCTTCAACTTAGAATTATTATCTATAAAAATAGAAATTTGCCTCTCTAATATGCATATGTGTTATATACCGGGTTATTCACGTTACTCGACACGGAGGATTATGGCCAAGGTATCTAATGAAAAAGAAAATAATAATTTCGTATGAATAGGGACCCATTAAGGTTACATTTAAAAAATATTTTCATGTTATTCAGGGTGTCCCCAAAAGACGAAACGTATCAAACCTGTGTTTTTTTACCTGGAACACCCCGTATATTATTGCATATTCTGATTCCTTGGTAAATTCTGGTGTGACTTTATGTATCTCACATGGGATCTAAAGCGAACCAGGAGAAAATTGAACATCACAGAGATTATAAAACTTAGACGGTCAAATTTGAACTACGTTTATGCTTGGAGAAACCGGTCGATTAATTAAGGAAACTTCAACCAGAGATAACTTTATTTCTTCAAATAAGAATGGCTAATTTTTTTATACAGTTAAATGTCGAACTTGATAACCTTCTCAATGATATAAGGTTGTGAATATCAATCTCTGGGAGATTTTATTTAATTTCAAATTTTCAATCAAATCGCTGTTTTTCGATTTTCCAACCTATAAGCAACCTAGCAGCCATATAAACAGACACCTGTTCAGGTAGCAGAAAACAACTAACTCAACAGAAAAATACACACGAACTAGACTAAAGTGACAAGATTTTAAAAATTACTCACGACAAACAAACTCTAACCAGAAACAACGGTGACAAAATTTAACATTTGATATTAAAAAAAGGTATGCATTTCTGTCAAGTCAAAAGTACATCTGACTGGAGTTCTGGAAATTCTTCAGTACCTATTAGCAAAGGTCGCAGAAAGTGAAGAATGAATTAAAATTTGTTCAAATTATAAAAAAACTTAAATGGCAATAAATTTGAACCTGATTTGTCAGTATTCCTTTTTTGCAATATTGCTAATAGATATTGAAAACATAGAAGGGCTCCAGTCAGAGGTACCGTTCCTTTGACGCAAATTACTATTTTTTACACCGTTACATGTGATTGACAATTGCGTGCTGGAACAACAATCGCTGGTTGTCTTTGTTTGATTTCAGGGTTTTTAATTGTCTTAGAAATTTTTAACCTCTAGTGAATTGCGGTAGCCAGTAGACTGTAAAATAGAACTATTACTGTCATACTCCAACTTTCTTTGACCATAGAGATTTTATCGCCGTTGTTTCTGAGAGAGTTGATTTGTTGTAAGGAATTCTTATAATCTTGTCTTTTTACTCTAAATCGTCTGTATCTTTTTTCTAAGTTACTCATTTTCTTCCATCTCGACATGTTTTTGTTTATATATCACGCCCTGCTAGGTTGCTCATAGGTAGGAAAATTAAAAAAACACCGATTTGTTTGAAAATTTATTAAACGAAAACTACCAGAGATTGATATACACAACTTTATACCATTAGAAAGGTTATCACATTCTACATTTAACTGTATAAAAAAATAGGCATTCCCATTTGAAAAAAACAAGTTATCTCTGATCGAAGTTTCCTTAATTAATCGACCGATTTCTGCAAGCATATCTAAACGTAATTTAAATTTGACAGTCTCAATAAAGCTGACGCATTTTATGCTTAGTAACACGGCAAAGTCGCAGCCTGCCAAATTTTATAATCTCTGCGATATTCATTTTTTCCTGATATCTACTTATACCAAAAATAGTGATTTACACCTAAACGGTTCACTTTAAGTCCAATGTGTGATATATAACGTCACACTAGAATTCACCAAGAAATCTGAATATGCAATAATATACGATGCGTTCCATTTAAAAAAATACAACTTTGATACGTTTAGTGTTTTGCGGACACCCTGTATAACATGAAGATGTTTTTAAAATGTAACCTTAGTGGGTCCCTATCGATCCGAAATTACTATTTTCCTTTTTATTTTTTATCAAATACTCTAGCCATAATGCTCCGTGTCAAATGACGTGAATAACCCGGTATAATTATTTTCGTTAATATTAGTACATTGTTATTTTATATTTAGGTATAATACGCCAATATTATAACGTATGAAAATTTTTCCGATGCCCCCCCCCCCCGAAATCGATTTCTATATACGCCACTGCCCACAACCTCCCCACGCTACAGATACAGATACCTGATTCCAAATTATTTGGACTCATCATTTACTTCACCCTGTTCGTGTATCAAACAATGCATGTTTTGTGGTTGCATTTTTTATTATTGTCTCGATTCTCTTACTGTTTTGTGGTGTTACCTAAACCTTCCGGCATTGAGTTACACTATTGGCTCGAGTGCTTCCTTTGGGGAAACATGGAGAAAATTATTTCCACCTCACCCAAAGTGGACATCACAATCCCTGCCTGAAACACGTTCTGAAATCTGAATCGTATCAGGCACGTTGTCTTTAGCCCAGGACAGCGCTGTTTCGATCTCGATCTCATCAGGTGGACTTGTATAAAGCCTTACCGGCATTGAGTTACTCTACTGGGCTCGAGTGCTTCCTTTGGGGAAACATCAAGAAAATTATATTCACCGGACCTAGAGTGATCTTAAGGATATCACAATCCTTGTTTGGAACATGTCCTGAATCGCTTTAGACACGATGTCTTCAGTCCACGACAGCACCGTCGAGAAGAATAACTGCTTGTTCTATGAGTTTTTGCTTCTAGAGTGACATTTCTTCAGGGGCGGATTTTGAATTTCTACTAGGGGGAGGAGGACGGCGCTTGAATTTCATCATGAACTGCAAATTCACCCACATAGAGGCTATAATTTTCTGAAGACCAAACAAAAGCTCAAACCAACTTTTGCTATTTATATAAACATTCCGTGTTTCCAGTACAGGTCTAGGGGGGAGGGGGACCAGCGCTGCCGCGGTCTGAAGAGCAAAAAAACCTTAACATTTGGTATTTATACAGGGTGGCCAATCGGGTGACGATAATAATTTACTTGGAGCTTTTCCAGTTTTTCCAAGAAATCGTCAAAAACAAAAACAAGAACGCTTTTTGGCTTAAATTTTTTTCTGCAATTAGACTCAGTATTAAGCCTATCGTAGTATCCAATAAGGAGAACCTGTACGTCCGAACAATAATTAAGTACATTTTGGGCTCAAAGTTTGAAATCACTGTTTTTAGTCAAGAGACCAAAACCTCCAAAATAAAAATAAAAATACTTATGCCTGGTTCTGGAGCTCCAATCTAATCTTAAAAACTCTGCAAGACATTGCACTTTCGAAATAATAATGAAAAAATAGCACTTATGAGGGCATTTTGCGCCGTACGTGACTGTTAAAGGTAAACAGGTGATAATTTACAAATTTCCAAAATGATTTAAAAAACTATTATTTTACTTTATTATGACAAATTAAAGAAAAAAAAAGCTCATAACAACTAATAAACACGGTAATCATTGTTGTTTTAATCACTTTTTATAAAAAAATAAATACCTGTGTTTTTTGCTGTGTACTATTGAACTTCTGCTAAATTAAGTTGTATGGAAAGTTAACAAAGGAAAGGGATCATAAAACAGCAATCTGGCCTTTAATTCCATGGCGGAATTACCTGGGAAGCGTTATCGTAGCATACGCCATCCCTTTTACTTCCCACACCGATAGGTGAGGGGAGAATTGTGATCGTGAAAGTCTTCGATTTTGAGATAATAGGTTTTTTGGGCGTTTTATAATGTCTACATAACGAAAATCCGCGTCACTCATTTTCGTCGTTCTGTCTGTCGGTCTGCCTGTCAGTCTGTCTGTTTGTACGCGTTTTTCTAGCCTCGTAATCTCAGTAACCGCTGCATGGACTGTGATGAAATTTGGGCTATAATTTTGGTACATGGGCGGCGGAGTATTTAAAACAAAAATTTCAATTATTCCTCAAACTTCGTTTTTAGGCATTTTAGAGGGTCTTGATCATTTTCTGCGTTTTTTTGGGTGGGATGGAATTTGGGTGTTTGGAGGATGGGGGTTGAAAAACTGAAAAACTTGTTGTATTCATGATAGGCTGTCACTGACCTGTTAAGGATGACCTAGCGATAGAAATCACCTTTTTAGGTCCATCCGAACAATGCTTTGCCTATTACCGAAAATTAATTAACACAACTGCGTTTCGCCGACATGAGCTTGCAAAAAGCTACTCTGAAAGAAAGGGATTCTATTAAAAGACATCAAAACATCAGCCATTATCGGATTTATTAGTTGTTACGAGTTTTTTTTCTTTAATTTGTCATAATAAAGCAAAATAATAGTTTTTTAAATAATTTTTGAAACTCGTGAATTATCACCTTTTTACCTTTAACACTCACGTATGGCGCAAAATGTCCCCATAAGTGCTACTTTTTCATTATCATTTCGAAAGTGCAATGTCCTACAAAGTTTTCAAGATTAGTTTGAAGCTCCAGAACCAGGCTTAAGATTTTTTAATTATATTTTGAAGGTTTTGGTCGCCTAACTAAAAACAGAGATTTCAAAACTTTGGGCCCAAAATGTACTTACCTATTGTTCGGATGTACAGGTTCTCTTATTGGATATTAAAATAGGCTTAATACTGAGTATAATTGCAGAAAAAAATAAAAGCCAAAAAGCATCCTTGTTTTTGTTTTTGACGATTTCTTGGAAAAACTGGAAAATCTCTAAGTTTTCAAAAAAAACTCGAAAACTATCAACAATCGGTACACATACTTGGGGATGTTTTGGATAGGTCTCGGTACGGGCTATCTAAAAAAAATTACTATCGTCACGCGATTGGCCACCCTGTATAAATATACTATGCTTCCGTAGAGGAGCTTGCCCCCTCTAAGTCCGCCACTGCATTTCTTTAAAGAATATGTGAAAATTTACTCACGATTTATATTTGCCTCACTCATAAGTAACTTTCGTCTTACTTTGAGATAGGCGCACATCCATACTATAACCTAATTTAGTCGTAAAAAACCGATGCACATTTTGATGTTTATGTATTTTCAGATCGAGTCAGCCAACATGAAATGGTGTCAAGAAAATGCATCCAGGCCCAGAAAATCGGAAACGAAATCGTCCAGAAATGCCCAGAGAGTGACGGGCAGACCATCAAATGTGACATTTGTCAGACGGAGCTGTGTAACTCAGCTCCAAAAATCTCTGTTGGAGCCATGGCTTTTATAGGAACAATCGTCACATGTGTATTCTCTAGATTAATTTAAGAGCAGACTATACTCATCATAACAAGTAACGAAACGTTAAATTTTTTTTAATTGAACTATACTGGGCCGTTAAATTGTTATTTTTGTTGTTGTAATAAAAATACAACTAAGTGAATATTAAGCACCAATCAGCATTTAACATGATATTTAAGAACATGTCTCGTACCTGTTAATGAATTTGGAAAACATAATTAGCTGTTGCTGGCTGATTCTGAAATTGAATTATTAGAACTAATAAAGTTTTGTTTTTATATGTTTTGTATGTTATAAATTGTAATATATGTGTTTTCCGTTTAGTGCTGAATTTATTTCGTGCCCTAGTAGGGGTGGATACAACATGTGTCAACGGATCTACCATAGAGGTACGGTGACATTTATCTAAAATTTAGTTACAATTTAAGTTAGCATCTTTAGATGGTCATTTGTCATTCTGATCATCTGCCTTCTTCTCCATTCCACACATATCCCGGGTTTTTGATCTCCGTCATGCTGAAACCTATACTTTTCTCGTCAAATTTTCCTGTGTCTGCATTTTTATGAGTTTTTCCCACTTTAACTTTAACTTAACCACATATTGATTAACATTTTCAACCTTGCGACTTGTTTTTGTCCTATATTTTTTGCGACTGCGACTACTGAAGAGCAACCCCTAGGTTGCACATTTTCCATTGTAGCAAGCTCTGAAGAAGGGAATAAGCACTTCCAAAAGTTGTCTCTGATTGAAGTTCCCTTAGTCAATCTACTGATTCCTCCAAATTAAAGAATGATTCAAATTCGACTTTATAAATTAAGCTGACTTATTTCATGATTAGTCATACTGCAAAGTCATAGCCTTTTAAGTTTTATAATCGTTGGGATATTCGACTTTTTTCTGATATCTACTTATGCCAAAAACGGCGATTTTCGCCCAAAGGTTCATTTTAAGGCCCTTCTATAATGCATAAAGTCACCCTAGAATTAACCAAGCAATACAAATGTGCAAAATATACAGTGTAGTCCAACTTATATCTAAAAAAAGATATCGTTTGGTCGCAAGATTTTGAGGCATTGGGCTTGACTCATCCTGTATATATATTATGTAATATTGGTAGCTAACCCAAAGCAATGTCTATTTTGGGTTTTTTTTTTCGACAAAATTGGTGAAATTACTTTCCAATTCTACATTCATGCCTCTATGGGTATGTAGGGGTGCTAATCCTGACAGACATGTATCAGATATTGTGTTCCTTAGATTTTTCACCCTAATGCTGAATAACTTCGGTCTGATGACGCATTACTGCCAGGAAAGCTCCCGTAACTGAATTAGATTGATTTTTATATTTATTCTTATAAATTATTTCACAAACGTTATCAGGTAAGTACTTTATTATCATATTGCGACTTATTTAGCCAGTATTGTTTTCAAATAGAAAACTCACCAAGACTCAAGTGCGACGGTAACAATAGTAAATAGTAATCCACTATTAAATGCAGTATTTAACGTGTTCAAGTCAGGCACATATTTTCGAACGTTATATAAAGCTAAAAAATCTAATGCACAAAAATGCACTCCCCCCCTCCCCCCGATGGGGGTGCTGATCATGTAATGCCGCTAAAAATATTATCCAAAAAAATAGTACATATCCCCATTCCCGACGAGTACCTAATATTTTGATGCTGATTTTAAATACATCTAGATGAAACCTGAAAAAAAACCCCATCAAAAAAATATCCCCAAAGTCAGGACTAATGCCAACATTTGTTGGGGGTGGTCCCCAAATCCTTTAGCGTACTTAGAAAATACATTTACCGATTTTTCGTTTACGTCGTTATCATTCAGACTGTATTATCATTGACCATCGAACGTCGATTTCCAAACTTCATTCACAGTTCCGGAAATGACAAAAAAGTACAGTGCTATCGCATTTCCCGTGTGTTAGCTGCAAAAAGGGAGCGGCGATAGTCCCCCCAGCCCCCCTCCGTATCCACGTCTGATCCAAGTTTATACGTATCAAACATGCAAGGTAATCGGTGGGGTATAAAGCAATATCAAGTTTGTGGAATCTATACCTTAATGTTCGAGGTGGGAATTGGATATTGTCTTTAGCAAATTACTCTGTATTAGAAATATGCGGCGTCCGAAATATGAAGATGGTTTTTCCATGACTTTTTGAGCTTCTCAGTAACGCAGTAAATTTAATGGTAACATCACACTCAACGAATCGCACTACACTGAAGTCAATATAACAAACGATAGGTCTGTCGGCCAAAGTCATGGCTACAGTTTTCTGACGTTCTTACAAATTGCAATTCAAAACTCCAAAGGCGAAGGAAGAAATACAATGTAAATAAAGAAAATCACTACATCACTCTCAACATTTACTTCAACTTCAAGGAACATAGGATCCGTTGAAACTATAGTGCAATGAAATCTAAGTACACTTCTTCATTCTATTAGTCATACATATTTGGGTCATTCTGACTGAATTCACCATATTATGGTAAGCGAATTATACAAATTTTTTTCTTTGGTCAGCTGATTTGACTTGAGGATTTCAAAAATCGTCGAGCTCCAAAATTTTTTTTTTTGAAAATACTGTCATTTTTAGAGAAAAAATTCACAAACGTTGTTGTATTTGGTTTTTTCTTTTGCGTTTGGATGTTTTATGTTGTACCATTGATTAAAGTATTAAACTTAATACTTTAATCAATGGTTGTACTTAGCCATTTTCTGTCGTTTCCAGCTGCTTTTTGGTTGTTTTCTGTTGCTTTGAGTTATTTTCTATTGTATTGGGTTGTATTTGGCTGTTTATCTGTTTTCCGCTTGTTTCCTGTTGTTTTGAGCTGTTTTCTGTTCTTTTCTGTTGTAATCGGTTGTATTTGATCGTTTTTTATTTTCCGCTATTATCTGCTTGTTTTCTGTTATTTTGAGCTGGTTTCTTTTCTTTTCTGTTATATTCGGTTGTATTTGATTGTTTGATGTTGTGTTTGGATGTTTTTTCTTATTATTGGTCGTTTTCTGTTCTCTACGGCTGTTTCTGTCCTTTTCTGTTGTATCCGGTTGTATTTTGTTATTTTTTGTTGTGTTTGGATGTTTTTTGTTGTATTTAGTCGTTTTCTGTTGCTTCCAGCTGTTTTTTTGGTTGTTTTCCATTGTTTTGGGCTGTTTCCTGTTGTATTTGATTGTGTTTGGAAGTTATCTGTTGTGTTTAGCCGTTTTCTGTTGTTTCTACGCATAGACTCTTCCCATGTATTGGAACTCTTTTTTTTTTTATTTGTTTATCATTGTCTGTTTTAATCTGCGACCAATCCATCGTAACTACAGGAAATAGTCGCATTATTAAAAACTTTTATACTAAGTATCCACTCCGTTATAAGCTCTCCCCTTCCGTTACTGTAAAGGTTAACGGAGTATGGGTTAACGAGATGCAGAAGTATTTCATTCACGGACATTTCACCTAACTTCAAATACCTTGTTAGAGAGTCACGATTATCTTTTGTAAATTTCAAATTATGCCTGATCGTGATTATTTGATTGGACCATTTAAGTACACCTGCTAACGCAGGACAGTAGTATGCTCTATAGATATAGTTTTACTCACATTTTCTACAATAACTGCCTTCCAAACAGTAAAGTCGCATCCAGATGGAAGGCGTCTTAACTCTAATATTGCTCCGCCAGTTGGCCCTGCTGTTATAAGCGAATGCTACGATTTTGTTAAATGCGTTAACGAAAGAGATATTTTGACGAGAGACAATACATTTGATACTAAAAAAACCTAATTTCAAATTTTATCAATATTAATATAGCCAGCCCTAGACAATAATTTCATCATCAGGAGTACCACATGAAGTTAGTTCAAAAAGAACGAATAACAAATACAGAAAACAAAGCCTCTATTGTGTGGAAGAACAGGTGTGGAGACAGCTAACGAAAGGGAGATTTACTCCCTTTAGCGTTTTTCCTTCAATATATTTTCCTAACTGTAACTTCAAGCTACATCGTCATCGGAAACATCCAGAAGACTAAAAACTCCACCAACCACTCTCAATAGTACTACGCTTTCAGCTTTTTTTCAATTACCTACTAACCTTTGTAGTTTATGCCAGTAAGCTCTAGTCAGTTTCGCTTCTGTTGCTCTTATTAGTAGAACGCAGTACTGATATTTGGAACCGCGATGGTAGCGATAGATGCGAGTGAAGTAAAACAGTAGAAAGTAATTGTTATCCTAGTTCAATTTACTAGAACAGGTTTTTCGGATTTTGGGTAAAAGCACTACTAGACGCCTCACTTAGGGCTAAAATTCATATAGAGATGAAACAATATACAGGGTGTCCCATGACGATTAAGACAAGCAATATATCGGAACTGGGCAGTAGTAGAGAATTACAACTTTGGGGATGTAAATTAGAGCATAAGTTGTGTCTTGTCCTGTTATTGTGTTACCCAATGAGTTATTTGTGTTTGGTCACGTGACGTTCGATTCAAAATTATTAATGGGACACCCTGTATATTAATGCATTTCTGAGTTCCTCCCGATAAAGCAATTCCACCAAACTAGCACACTTGAGGTGTAAAGTGATGAATTCAAGAGCTAGAGGTACTTAAAGGATTGTACCATTACCATTAAGACAAAAAATTAAACGAACACTAGCATAGGGGTACATGTTATAATCAATGGTGGTGGTACAATCATTTAAGTACCTGTAGCTCTTCAATTAATCACTTTAGACCCCAAGTATGCTAGTTTGTTGGAATTTCTTTATCGGGAGAAACTCAGAAATGCATTAATATACAGGATGTCCCATTAATAATTTTGAATCGGACGTCACGTGACCAAAAACAAATAACTCATTAGGTAACACAATAACAGAAAAAGGCACAACATATGCTCTAATTTACATCCCCAAAGTTATAATTCCCTACTACTGTCCAGTTCCAACATATTGGTTGTCTTAATCGTGGGACACCCTGTATAAGTAAAAATATAAATTGGACAACGTTGAATATTGACAATTCAATCTTACACACAATTAAAAAAATGCACATCAAATTCTCAATTAACATTTAAAAGATGGAACAATTTTTATACAATAGTACATTCAAAATTATAAAAAGATAGAAAATACCGGTACACACTATTAAATATATAAAAAATATAATACAATTTTCCATTCTATATAATTGAAACGCTAAAATAACAATAAACTGTAAAGCATAGATCCTTACCTATCCAGCAACAAAGAATAACATCCCTTTGAGTCAAAAAATAAAGGCCGAAACCTCGGCTCTTTGAGTAAAAAACCTCTTGCAGCAGTTTATCGCAAAATCCGAAGTATCTATTCTATAACTGTGAAGTAAAATGCATTGTATTTGATCATTATTATTGAATTTGAATAGTGGCCTGCCAAGGTCTTCGGTGCCCCCCCGCAATTTTTTTCACGGGGCCCCCTTTACATAAAAAAATATACTGCCTATACCGGGTGAAAACGAAACTATAATAGTAAGGTCTACGGTGATGGATCGAAAAAAATTGGTGTAACCTTAACTTTAAATGTTGATTTTTTTCTTTCGAGTTTTGACCTTACGTGAAATATGATTATACCCCTCGGATGCCCGGGGCCCCCCCCGCACCGCGAGCCCTGCGGGCCTTTTCTGCACGCCAGTGAATTTCAAAGTAAATCATTTTCCAATACCACTAAATTAATTGTAATTATGTGTAAAAACAACCAATGTCACAGGGTTTTCTTTTTTTTTAATTAACGAAATATCATCATCATAGTCACAATGTTGTGAACTCGTAAAATGCATTTCTCATTTTACGAGTTTCTCTTGGGATATATTTAAGGTCTTTAATGAAGTAGTTTCCCATTTGCTTTCTGCATCCTCATGCCGTTGACCAGATGGTATCTACTGGTTCATCCGCCTTTAGGGGCAATTTCTCACCCCAAGGACAAGAAGGTGTCCTGACTCTTCTCAACTCGTTCACCCAAAGCTGTTGGTTGAGAAGAGGTTACTGCTTATACCGACAATAGTTCGGTTCCTTTTAGTCGCCTTTTACGATGGGAGATTATCTAACCCGCCCCCACACGGGGTCAACGAAATATAATCCAGAAATATATCAGCCCGCAAACCAGTCAGAAGGACATATATTCGCATATAATACATTTTAAAATCGGAATATCGATTGATATGGAGTTTATGAATGTTTTTGTGCCTCCTGAAAATTCTTGTTTTTTGACATTGGTTGTTTATGAAAAAACCCTTCAATTGATGTCGAGCTGCGCTACTGGTACATCTATATGCTGTGCTACTAATATTTACTGCTTGCATTCGTAGACCCCCAAACTAATACCCGCTTATGCTCTCTCCTACTATCAGGTCGCCAACGCCAACTTTCGACGCTCGCCAATCACGATTCGCCTCCCGCCTTGAGCTACCGCAGGTTTGTTTGGTGCTGTTCGTCGGATACCACAAGAATACACCATCAGGTTCCGTGACACATTCCTTCTACATTCTTCTAGAAAATGGCGAAATTTTTTGTGCTGCTAGCATGCGTTGGACTTTTCCAGGCTGGTGAGTTCTGTTAATAGGGAGTTCTTAGCTAATGCCGCAAGTTACAAAGTGCACTTTTCTAATGGAATTGATAAATGCATTTGATTGCACTAAATTATTTATAGTATATCAATTTTGTTCTGCATGCAAGGCTAAAGTTATAGAATGGTCAATGAGATGAGTTACCTGTAGGATAAATATATCATTCTGGTTTTTGCTTCAACACCTGGTTTACGACGTAGCGCAATGAACATATTGTGATTTTGCAGCAGCAGTTTAAACATTTAATTGTTTTTTCTATTCTATTGATCGGTTAAGGTTCATGGTTATGTATTAATTGCAGTGATAGTCGCTTTGCGGAAAAATAAAATATAAAAATATTAATTCATTGGAATCCGCTTCAATCAGAAAGTTCAAACCTAGTATTATTTAGGCTCTAGCCCACTGAGTAACAAATATGTTTAACATTTTTCCAACTTAGCAAAGTTAAAACGCGTTACCAACTTTGCCTACTGCGGATAAAATAAGTAGATCGTATTGGTGTTAAACTAAATGGTTTACTTGCTTTTGCGCATAAGTGCCTTTTTGTATAGAAAAACTATTATCCATTTTGGTAGTTTATAAAAATTTTCTACCGAAATTTTTATTGGTTTACAAATAAATAATTTCTAGTTTTGATTGCGCTGAATCATTTATAGCATACCAATTTTATTGGTTTGAAATGGGCTGTGAAATGTTCTACTGATGGAATTTACTTGTCATACCAGTTTTTGCTTTGATATCTGGTTTTCGACATATTATATTAGCTTAGTGAAGACTTTGTTATTTTACAGCAGCAATGTCAACAGTCTAGTTTTTATCTTTATTTTTTTTAAAGGCGTGGTTATGACCCAATTAATCACAGCAATTTTCAGAAAAATAAACATTTGTTGATTACCATATACATAGGTCCCAGCCCACTTAATAACAAATATATTTAAGTTTTTTTTTCCATTTTTGTATAAAAACCTCTTAATCATATAGCGTATAGTTATAGAAGGATGTGGAAGAAGTATTTTTTTTAATTCTACAATCCTAATAAGTTACAAAGCACACTTGGCTCTGAATTATTTATAGCATATATTATAGCATTTTTTCTAGAATTCGGTACCTATACAATGGTTCAGTTATAGAATAACCTAAACTTTGCACACTCATCATCATGAACAAACCAATACAATAATTTAATAAGTTTCTATCATTACCCTGATCCGCAAAGCCAGAATTGAAGTTCTGAGACTTTTCACAGTTAAAAAAATGGTGAATGTGATAGGTATCTGTCTATCTACTTTTGAGAAGTGGTGAAACGGCGTAACAGACTAAATATCAACAGTGATGTTTCTGGTCTAGATACTGAAACATATAGGTGTATTGAGATACAATGCCTTCTCCGACATTCTTCATTGCTTTGGGATTTTACTCGTGACTCTTAAAAAGTTTCAGCCACTGTAATTTTTTTTCGCTTCGACATAATCAACGATATAACGCATACCATATCTCGTGATCTCAACACGCTTTTACACTTTGTACACTTATCAAGAACCTGCAATACAATAATTCAATGTTTGTCTCATTATCTGGACTAAAAGGCTGAAGATAAATATAGTGTAAAAAACCCGCTTTTATGGGACTAAAAAGTGAAAAATAATTCTTAATAGCTGAAAATAATAATGAATCAAAAACAGTAGTTTTATTGTGGAAAAGCGTGGGTTGCTCGATATAAAAAAAAGGTACAAAGCGCGCCAAGCTTCTTTTACAATACTTGTATACTATTTTAGATCATTATAATTTCCGCTTCTATTAATAATTATTTTTCACTTTTTAATGCAATGAAAGCGTATTTTTTAGTTTTTTTTAACTATATTTATTACTTAAATTCTTCGTTTTTAGATTCAAACTCAATAATATTATCCTGCAGCAGCAATTTGTTATATTTTGTATATTTTGTATTATCGTGATTTATTAAAAACCTTTGTTATGTATTTATTACAGTGCTATTCTATTTTCAGAGTAATGGAATATTTCTTGGTTACAATAAATTCATAGATAAGTAAGCCAATTCACTCGCCTTGTCTTATGCAGGTGTCAGTCCACTTAGTAAAATAAATATTCAACATTTTTTCATTTTTACAGGTTCAAAGCGTATTACTTTATCTAATACATATATAGTCAATATATCAATATCAAGTAATTTATAAAATGATTCAGTTATAGGAGGACGAGAAGGAAGTAATCTTTGTAAATATTACTACAACCTCAATTTAGTTTCCGGCACAACCTAAAATAATCCTTCATCTAATGCTGCAAGTTAAAAAGTGCACTTTTTTACCGGAATCCATATTTCCTTACAGATAAATAGTAGCTAGCTTTGATTGTGCTAAATTATTTATAGCATATACATTTTGTCGAGATAGACATGCAAGGCCGCAGTAGTTATAGAATGGTAAGTGTGAGATGCGTTACCTAGTTAAATATAAATATTATTCCGGTTTTTCCTTAAACACCTTGTTTTCCAATACTGTAGCAGCCATTTCAACAGTTTATTTTTGTATTCTTTTGATTTATCAAAAGCCATGGCTATTTAAAAGTTAAGTATTTATTCATTACAATAAATTCATACAGGTAATCCATTTTATTCAGCAAGGTTAAGCCTTGTCTTATGTAGGTCTCGGCCCACTTAGTGGCAAATATTATATTCAACATTTTTCTAATTTTCAGAGCTAAAGCTAAAGCATTATATCCTAAGATCGTAAGTTCTTATTTGTATGAAACAACTTAGGGGTAGTCCATGAATTACGAGTTGCTTGAACGGAGGGGGAGGGGTTTGAGAATTACGAAATATCACAAGGGGGAGGGAGGTTCTAGTAAGATATCATGTGTATTTATTTTTTCGTCAAATATAGTATAATTTTGTATGCTAATCAAAAACAACCTGCAACCTTTCTGTCTAGACATTTTAATCCTGGTTCTTAATTTCAGAATAAAATAAAGGTTATACTTTTTACCTGTATTTAAAGACAATATTCGAAAGAGTTTAAGATTCTTTGTAGGTATTTAAAATACGCTTGATATTAGATGGGGGAAGGGGGGGGGGGGCGGTAGTCTTAAATCTTACCACGTATCACCAATGGGGTGGGTGGTTTACAAAATGCTAAATAAAAGATCATGTGATTAATGGACGGCCCCTTATCAGTCAGAATGGCAATGTACGAGTATAAACCGATTTATCGATGACGCAGAAGAGGCCATTTTTGCAAATATTATTTGAATTTAAAATTGGGCTTAGAATCAATAAAAAACATGCACTGGCGAAAAATTTTAAAAAAGGTCAATAGTTAAAGAAGTTGCACTGTTAGTTTTTATTCAAAAGTGGCTGGATTGTTTGTTCAGTTTCGAATATAAGTAAGAAGGAAACTGAAAACAATTTGCCTACACCTGCTGATTTTCTCAATGTGATTTTTTCATTATGATATTGAACATGTGCTGCTGGTAAAAAGCTTGGGTATCAACTTAGAGCCAGACCGTACTTCTCACCATGCAACCACCTCATCATCATCATAGTCACAGTGTCTTAACAGACATGTTGTGAACTCGTAAAATGCATTAAGTGAAGTCGGAGCTAGAGTATTGCCGACACGAATATTATTATCAATGGTTTTGAGAGATGTAGCTCGCCATCGTTCACGATTTACTGTCAGTTCAGTGGCGCTCTTGATACTCATCTCCAGCAACTGTTTCGTCGTATCCACCCAGCGTGTAGGGGAGCGGCCACGGCGCCGCTCACTCGGGGCATGACCCTGAACTACAAGTTTCTCCATATTATCGCTTCTGAGAATATGTCCAAAGAACGTAAGCATCCTCGTCAACACAATGGAGGACTATGCAACCTCCTAAAGCTATATAAAACCCTGATAAGACCTGGCCTGGAGTATTGTTCTCATGTTTTAGGAGTTGCTGCTCCGACTACCCTGTCATTACTAGATGCCGTCCAGAGAAGGGCAATTCGACTAATTGGCGACCCGGCCTTAACGCGCCACCTCCAACCACTTTATCACCGGCATGTTGTTGGTGACCTCTCACTCTGCTATCAATATTCAAACGGATTCTGCTCATCTGAGCTATCCTCTATCGTTCCGCCGCTCACCGCTCCTATCAGATGTACCCGCGTGACCGCTGCATCTCATCCTAAGGCGGTTGTTCTTCATACATCAAGAACCGAGTAGTACAATCACACATTTAATCCCAGGGTGTCCAAGGCTTGGAATGGACTGCCAGTATTTATTGGGCCTGCGGGAGTTGGCACATTCAAATACCGCGTTTACAAACTTCACAGCAGCCGCGGTACCCTAGTATTTAGGATCTGCCTAAGCGGTTTGCTCAGTTATAGAAAAATTGTTGATGTGGTTCTAATTGTTTTGTTGTTGAATGTTGAATTAATGCAAAACCCTCACTTGAGTCTACGCCTCGAATTTTGGATCTTGTTTTGACCATCCTCTATCATAACTTAAAAACATCTTAATCGTTTGTTGGAATCACTAATCTAGAAAAGTACAGCAGTATCGTGTACAGATTTTGAGTAGAGCTTTACATGTGCGTCAAAGTTAAAGATCCAATTTATTTGAGACAATTTTGTATTTTTACATGCATTATCCGAAACTTCTAAAGAATGTTTAATAAGCAATTTTATAGATACCTAATTACGCGTTGCCACCGGCTTTTATTGTAAATAAAGCAGTTTGCTTTGAGTGCGTTAAACCGTTTATGGTATTTTAATTGCATTGAGTTTGCTGTGAGTGACGACATTTATTAGGTGATTATCAGGCTTATTAAGAGTCGCCAGCAATAACATTGAGATTATTAACCTAAAAAGGATATGTCTTTATCTTGTAAACTGTAGTGTTTCTCATACATTCACACACTAATAAAAGCTTGAAGTTCACCCATCACGCCAATTTCACCCTCCCCTCCTCCTCAAAAATAAAATTGCCCAGGAAACTCTAAAACGCCTCAAATATAGTATGGAAGGGTTATAGACCGCTTTCTACTATATACTCCGCCGTCAATACAGCGATTTAAAAAAAATAGCAGCTTTATAGATAGATTATGACCCCATAGCATACTGCAACTCAAATTTTATCAAATTGGGTGAAAAGGTTACTGAGATTATACGGTGATAAAAATTCCGTTTAAAAGACAAACTGACGAACAGACCGATGGGGACGTAAATGAGTTACAAACAAACATTTTCGGGATCACAATACTCCGCTCATATATGATGCGGGATAATGACAGTTAAAGACTACGAAATTCCTACAAAAATGATTGGCAACAGCAGTAGAATTGATGTCTTCGGATTTTGGGATAAAGTACTGCAAAAGGTTTCTTACTCAAACAGCAGCCGTTTCGGCGTTTATTTTACGCATTCTTCAGGGCTATCGAGCACAGCCCTATAGCGGCAAGGAATAACATATCCCTTTTGGTCAAACAAAAAACATTCCAGAAAATGGTTAAAAAGAATCACAAATTTGTGCTGCTATGCGCTGGCTTCAGTGTACAGTAGCAGATACCAAGGTGTATTAACAAACGGCATTTGTCACTCTTTTTAACTATCTTCTGGATTGTTTTTTGTTTGACCCAAAGGGATGTGTTATTCCTTGTCGCTATAGGGGTGTGCTCGATAGTCCTGAAGAAGGCGTAAAATAAACGCAGAAACGTCGGCTCTTTGAGTAAAAAACCTCTTGCAGTACTTCTCAAAATCCGAAGGACCTCTTCTACTTAAATAAACTGGGATAAGAATTACTTTCTTCTGTATTATCAACAGATGTGAACGAACACTTAGATATAGATTTTCTTAGTAACCTGCGTAACAAGTGATATCAGCGCAGTAATTATTTGCCAGAAACGTATCATTAGTACCGCTGTAGGTCGTACTAAAGTTCGAATCGTCCAACCGAATATAGCACCTCATTTGAGTGTCACCTGGTCGGATACTATTCGTGTTGATGTATTTTACATTTCTAAAAAAAGTGATGTGTAGGTTGATAAAGTGGTACCTTCCAAGTTATATTTTCAAATAAAGTTCACCCTCAAATAATTCAATTATAGTGACCTTGATAAGGATAATGAGATCAACGTAGATATCAAAACAATTGCCGAGTGGGGATTAGTAATTGTGGAAATGGAGGCATTCCAGAAGCTTGGAGTTTTGTTCCGCTGTAGGAAGCTGCATACAGCAGAGCAACTACTGCTGCTCTACAAGGCACATATCCGACCGTTGGTGGAATATTGGACCCATGTATGGAGATGCGCTCCGAAGCACTCTCCAAAGCTTCTGGACAGTAGCCAAAAGAGAGCAATTAGGCTAATCGATACGCCTAACCTCAGAAAGGGCCTACACAGCCTGGAACATCAAAGAAGGGTGGCTGACCTGTCCCTGTTTTACAGATTCGATCACGGAAGATGTTCGAGTGAGCTTTCCCAGATTATAACACCAAAACCCGTCCGAACGAGGAATACTGGAACGGCTCTGCGAGCGCATCCTTACCAAGTCGAGGTCCCTACTTCCCGAAACAGTCTCCTCCAACATTCCTTCTTTTGGGGAACTTCGACGCTGTGAAATGAGCTGCCGGGGAATTTGTTCCCCAACGGCTACAATCTACAGGATTTCAAATCTAACGTACGCTCTGGTACATATCATGACTCTCAAGTAATAGTATCATGGGCACATATCCTCTCGCAGCACTTCTACAGCCCCATAGGCTTTCAGCCATTGCGGGAGGCTGACCATAAAAAATTGTATTATTACCTGTTCTTGATAAGTGTACAAAGTTTAAATTAAATACATATGTTCATTCATCATTTCAATGTCAGTACCACCAAAGGCTTGAATAATCCCATAGCACAGTCATCAAGGGCTTATAATATGCTGCCAAGTACCTTAAAAAATCAAAATATGAGCTGCAACACATTTGTAAAAAGACTAAAAAAGCACATAAACATACGTCAAACGTCGAGTTAAAATATGTAAATATGTATATAGGTAACTGTCACTACTGAATAGATAGATAAATATGCTTTATTGTCTAAGAATTTACAAATTTCTTATTGACAAAGCTGTAACAACAAAATGTGGAATATTCATTAAAACCCGTCATAGAACTCATCTAGTGTGTAATAAGGTTTTTGAAATAGGAAATTTTTAAGTTTTTTACGAAAAACTTTTAAATCTTTTTGAGTTTTAATAGAATTAGGAGGTTTGTTATACATCTTCAATCCATTATATATAATTGAATCTTTAACCAGTGCTGATTTGGGGGTGATTAATTTAAAATCATTTTTTGTCTTATATTATATTCCATATTTATGGTTTCAAATTTTGTTTTATTTTTGAATATTAATGTACCGTTTTCAAAATAAATAGTGCAATTATGGTCATAATTTTGTATTCTGCAAATAGTGGCTGTAATAATAATAATATGTAATAACTGTCGCTATTGTAAGTCTATACATTGTTAGTTTTTAGGCGCAATGTGTATATTCTCGATACCAGTGTTTAAAACACTGTCTTAGAGAATTGTATGTTAGAATATATTGTAAAACTTTTGTTGTAATATAAAAGAAATTTCAAAAAAAAAAATTTAAACTGCGTCAACTGCGCAAGGTGTCTGTTAATAGAATCGTGTCAAAAATATATCTAGTAATTTTAATCTTGCTGTTTTTTGCTATATTCGTTCTGAATCAGAAATCAAATAGTGCCTCTCTCTACGGTTGTATTTCTTCTTGTCTACAATTATACTCGAAATGTCTAAAGTTACTTGACTATTTTATGTTTACGTAAGTACCTATTTCACTTTTGAGATGCTACATACGCTTTCTATTAAAATCCGATAAAAAAACGAACAATTTTTAAATCGTCATTTGAGATCAAAAAACTACCTCGCACTTGGAACGGGAAAAATTCGTTGGCAGCCTATTGGACGTCTTAGCTTTAGTTCGTTGACAAGGTAATGTATAAATAGAATAACCTTTTGAAATTTTAATGGTATCTAAACATGTACGCCCATGTCCATTACAACTTACAGCGTTCAATCAAATTTCTTATACCGAGAGTCACGTAAATTCGACGTCACAGAAATGTAATACTGCTTTTTTGGGTAGGAGAAACTTCATTATCTATGTTTCTTAACGAGGTTGACTGTTTTGAAATTGTATAAAAAGTAGGAGGTGGTGTTTCAGTGAATGTCGCTGACTGATATTTTCAGATACTGCTTTAAAAGTACTATGATACCTTATAACATCTAGAGGTGTTTTAAAACATGGAAATCTGGAAGATCTGAATTTTTTTGTTTTCGCCGAATGAGACTGAAATTAAAAACAGCGATATCGGATTTGTAAAATTCCTCAAATTGTCGACAACACGAAGTTTGATCTTAATAGAAAGCCACCTAAAGATTTTCGATTTTTTAGGAAAACTTGAAGACCTGAAAGATATCAAATTCTTGACTTTCACCAAACGAGATTCAAACAGAAAACTGTGACCGGATTTGCAACCTCCAAATTATCCAAAAGACGAGGTTTCACTTCAATAGAGAGCCAAATAAAGGTTTTTGATTTATTAGGTAAATGTGACGATCTGAAATGTTTTATTTTCGCCAAAAGTAACTGAAATTCAAACTATGATTGGATTT
The DNA here is from genome assembly GCA_951848785.1 of Callosobruchus maculatus. Lineage (NCBI taxonomy): Eukaryota > Metazoa > Arthropoda > Insecta > Coleoptera > Chrysomelidae > Callosobruchus > Callosobruchus maculatus. Next base: position 17,445,257 of record CATOUR010000032.1, read on the forward strand.
GTAATCAGCACCTTCAAATTATCAAAAACACAAAGTTTGATCGTAATAGAAAACTAAAGACATTCTATTTTTTAGGGGAACTTTAATATCTGAAAGATCAAATTTATTTTATTTTCGTCAACGAGACTGAAACTCAAGGCTGCGACCGGATTTGCCATCATCACCTTTAAATTATCCAAAAGACAAACTACTAAACTAAAGATTTTCGATTTTTTAGGCAAACCTGAAGATTTGAAATTTCTGATTTTTGTCAAACGAGACTGAAACTCGAAACTTCAACCGGATTTATAATCCGCACCCTCAAATCCAAAACAAAGCCAAATGAAGATTTTTTATTTTTTCATCAACTTTTATTTTAAAGACATGAAGAGTTTAAAGTCCTTGATTTTTTAAACAACAAAGCCATAAAAATGATGATGAAAAAAAAGAATGCGAATCGGAAGGGTGATGAAAGTAGGAAAAATGAAATCATATCAACTGTAAAGTCAATTACCTCTGGCACTCGCAAGCAATTGTGGAAATATCTAAGTGAGAATTGCGAAGCATACAGAAAAGGATTCAGATCAGGATCAGAGCCATATTTACTATTATTTTTATCAAAGAATGTGGAGATTTTTATTTTTCTATACTTATCTTTAGATTCTGTTCACATGTTCATTTCAAATTATAACATAAAATTCACATTATATTTCTGCCCTATGTGTTTTCATTTTTTCAGATCGTTATGGCAAAACCGTCCTATCTAACAAAGTCCGGAAGAAACACGCATTTTAAAAAATATATTTACTGTCTTATATCCTTAAATCGTAACATGATGCCAAAGTTTAGTTTTTCTTGCAAAGTATGTTCATAGTGAAACACCCGGTGAAACATATTGAAACCCAGGCAACTGTAATAATCGGTGACCCAACCTTAACGCGCCACCTCCAGCCTGTTTCTCACAGGCGTGCGGTTGACGACCACTTAGCGCTCTTCCGGGATTTAGATGGAATATGCTCTTCTGAGCTATCCCCTCTATGATTCTGCCTCTCATCAAGCCTATTATTAGATGCGCTCGCGTGACTGCTGCATCTCACCCTAAGACGGTCGTTCTTCATACATCAAGAACCGAGCGGTACGACTGCAGCTTTGTTCCCAGAGTATCCAGGGCTTGAAATAGACTGCCAGGAGTTGCATTTTTTGAGCATATTGGGCTATTAAAATCCCCCTTCAACAAATTTAAATAATCTTTTTATAGCAGTCGCGGACCCTGGTATTTAGGCTGTGCTGTTATTGAAAATGAATCTATTTTTCGTCTGAATATTGTCATTAAATAGTAAAATCTACAATAAAGGGATGTTTTAGATGAACTGAAAATTAAACAATAATTCATATCATTCAGAACAAGATCAGAAACCTAGTGAAGTGTTTTATGTCAATGAGTATCATAATCGTTTTCATTTTATTCAATTTGATTAATCATCCAATGTATCGAAAATTGTGGAACAGAATAAACAGCAGCTGAATGGAATTCCTTAGTAACAAAATATTTCTGTACTATGATTGAACTATTTTCTTAGAACATAAATCAGCATACCGTCCTATCGCTTTATTGTTATTATTATCATTTATGTGAGCCAACCGTATGAATCAAACTGACTAAGAGCAGAACCATTCAAGTTTGATTCATTGATGGCTAATGAGCAAAACATGTGTTAATGTCAGTGATAAACAATATTGAATGCAACCAATGATAGAAACCAAGCGAAACGTGTAAGTTGTTTTGGTGTTCTACAATGACAGTCTCAGTTGTAGCTTTTATTATGGTAGTACTGTTTAAAATACTTTAAATGTCTATAAAAAGATGAAATTCAGAACTGCTAATGATGCATGCTTCCTCGTAGCATCAAATTGCGTCGCAAAATGGTGGGAATCGATATTTTGGTCTTATTCAGGACACTCGGGCTCCAGATAGTCTGGGTATGGGGGACGTTTTTGTTTGTAGTTTGACCTAATTCAAATACGTGCATGTATAGAGGGCAATGCGATATCAATAAAAAATTGTGAAAAAGCAGCTTGTGTCTTTGTTTTCTTTTCACATTGCCAGTTTATGATTAGGGCATATCTTGACTACTACAGTTTCTATTCTAAAGGAAAAGAAAGGCATAATTATGCAGTGTTGGTTTTGGTAATGTATTGAAAAACGTTCATTAGTCACTAAGCAGTTTACTTTTTGAGATGTGATTTTTTCCTTTATGGGATCTCAAGATTCTGGAAAGTGACTGGTTTCCAAAATTATTACCATAGCTATTTGAAAAATTAAAACTGAAAAATGGATGACAAAAAGTAATTTAGAATAAGTGACATTTATCGAATAATTAGCTGCCCTTCGTAACAATTTATGTTTTTTGAGAACCAGCTTCCTAGATAAATTGTAGATTATGGAATCCTAAAGAACATCGCGTCAGGATTATTGGCAAACTTAAAATGACAACCAGTAATACTTCGGTGGCGTAGAATCACGATATTATGTCTTATAAGTGAATAACGTGCATTCTTCATGAATTTTCAAGTTACTCAAAAAATTGGGAACGCCATGCAAAGTTTTCCCAAATCCCCAAGGATGAGCGCTAGTTATAGGAAAAATAAAAATTTTTGTCAAAAAAATTGCTTGATTTTGAGGTGTCAAGACTTTTTTAGGTAACCAAAAATTACAAAATCTGGAAGCATACAAAATTATGTTTGAAAAAACGTTAAAAGCGGAGTTTTCATATTTTTCCTGTTTCTTGTTGTAATTTTTTGCTGATTGAGCAGCTCTCAAGCAATTTTTCCATCCTTGTCATGGTTGTAAAAATGTTCAAAATTGTATTTTAATGAAATTAGGAGACATCATGTTGTAGACTGACCGATTTGTTCCGCTTTTCGTGATATACATAACAGTCATAAAACTTCCAAAAACGTATTACATCAAATTAGATATTTTTCGCGATGTAATACTTCCTTCGCCTAATGGCATCGGATTAACGCTGCAGTGTCAGCCGAAATGCTTATTTTTTTTAGTAGTGAGGGGGTTAAGTTACCCTAATTGTAGACACTAAGCCTTAAGGCATCCCTGGCCAAAGGGATCAGACGCAGTCTCATTCATAGTTCTTTACGAACCTTGAGATGCATTGGACTATGCTCTTTTGTTTTCCCTACTGGCTTACAATAGATAGGAGTTCCTGCTTTCACTCAAGACAGGGCAGTCAAAGATAACATGCTTAGCTGTTTCCTCTGCTACACCACACTTTCTACATAAAGGACTTAACCACATCGATCCCTAAGTTTTGCAATTTTGCAGGTGTGCACTGAAGATCCAGTGGCCAGTTCCTTCCTGCTCAATCTGAGAGCGTATGCTGTGCTAGAACACAAAAGTCCCCTCAGCATTCTCTTAGACTGGACATTCCCCAACACTCTTTCCCAACGCTTATGTTGCTCATTTGACACCCAACTGGTGAGAGCTCTCCATACCATGTTGTATGATATACCAAATGCTGGTTCTGGCCTGATGAGCGGAAGTTCGGCGCCTTTCTTGGCACACCTGTTGACCATCTCATTCCCACCCAAGATAATGTCACCTTGTAGATCTTCGCTAGTGTCTCTAGGGTATTATGGCAGTCCCGCACTATTTTTGAAGTATAGTGGTTAATTTCCGAGGCCATCAGAGCTACAAGGCTGAGCCGAAATGTTGGCACACACTTTAATTCCGATGAATGTGGTATGTTATTACCTAGTAAAACGCGATTTACCAATATATTACATTTTATCGAGAGTTTTACTATGGAAATTATAAAATTTATCGAATACTAACACGATTCAGCCCTAATCAATAAGCAAATAATGTAGGACAACATAATTATGTTCTTCCAGACAGAAATGCCGGCAGTGCTTCCAACAAAACGATTACAGTTGTATTGTTCTTATTAAATCGCAGAAAAAGAAGAGCATTATTTACCTGTAAAAGTATTTGTAGCTGCAATTTTTGATAACAATATGTTTGTAGATTATTACTCAAACGTTGGCAGTAAATTGGCATCTAAATTTTCACGTAATAATAGTTACAAATTTTTCTCACCTAGAAGTTTGAATTCATTTTTTATTGAAGACACTGATCCCAAGGAAGTTGAGTTTATAATAAGTAATCTTAAAACGCATAAATCGCCAGGAACTGATGGAATAACAACTGAAGTTTTAAAAGCAATAGTCACTATAGTTTCAACACCTATAACCTATTTAGTAAATAAAATTTTTGAGTCAGGAATATACCCATCTGCTTTTAAAATAGGGGTAATCAAACCTATCTACAAATCTGGCAAAAAAACAGAAATGACAAATTATAGACCTATTACACTTGTATCAAGTTTAGCTAAGGTATTTGAAAAAGTATTAAAAAGTAGGATTGAATCCTTCCTAGAAAAAAATAAAATTTTGTCTGAGAACCAATTTGGATTTAAAAAAGGAGTTTCCACTCAAGATGCCATTTTATATCTTACTAATCATATATATGAATCGTTAGATAAAAAAATCCCTACCGTATCTGTATTTATTGATCTAGCTAAAGCATTTGACACTGTCAGCCATAGGATTCTATTGGATAAATTAGAGCATATCGGCTTTCGTGGAGTATCATTCAGGCTAATGGAAAGCTATCTAAACAATCGCACAAATTATGTCGAAATAGATAATATCTTGAGTGAGTGCAAAATATTTGAGTACGGCGTACCACAAGGCACCGTCTTAGGACCGCTCTTATTCAATATTTATATAAACGACCTACTTAATATTGCCACAAAATCAATGATACACTGCTTTGCAGATGATACAGTGATAACCTATCAAGCATCAAGCTGGAAAGAAATCCAAGAAATAATCAGGTATGATATAACAATTATTAAAAATTGGTTTGATACCAATCTTCTTACGATAAATTTTGATAAATCTTACTATTTACCTTTTTCGTCATATAAAAATACGTTACCGAATTTTGGACCTATTGAAATAGACAAAAGACAAATTTTTGAGGCTGATAGTGTCAAATACTTAGGTATAATAATTGATAAACATTTAAAATGGGATTAACAAATAAAATTTCTTTCGCGAAAAGTCAGACAACTATTACCTAAATTCAAATATCTTAGACAATTTCTAAGCACACGTTGTTTAGAAACATTATATTATTCTCTTGTGCAGTCCCAACTAAATTATGGCATCTTAGGTTGGGGAGGAGTGCATCAAACTCATTTGAAGAGTATCAGTTCCTTGCAAAAATGTGTTTTGAAGATTATTTATTATAAAGAACCCACTTACCCCTCAAATAATTTATTTAAAGAATCCCAGAAATTTGATATCCGACAACTATACAGCTATAACATATTGAATTTCGTCCACAAACATCAAAATTACATCAATTTCAATAGCCATGAACATAATACACGAACCAAGAATAGGACCTTAAGACCTCCTATATTTAAGTCAATAAGCCAAAAAAGTTTAAAATATCTATGTTGCTGCATATACGATTTACTTCCTGCTTCACTGAAATCCATAAAATCTCATACTGTATACAAAAAAAAGTCAAAAATTGGATAATGGACACACCCAGAGATATTTTTTCAAATGTTTTTAACACGATTTTGAACTGACACACTTACAAATTTTTAATATAGTTAGTATTAGTTTTTAATATAGGTACGTATTGTAAAATATATGTATGTGTAGTTTAACCCACGCACAAGGTCAGCACCTTCTGTGGGTCAAACAATTTATTTGCTCTGTATTGTTGGTAAATAAATTATTATTATTATTATTCAGTCGTTGCATGTCAGTGTATGAAAAGAAATCATGCATTTCAAGACCGTCAGTTCATAGAACAATCCATTATAAAACGGCTTTGGCGTATGCATTAAAGAGACTAGAAAGGGCGAAGGTATTGGCAATTCTATACACACAAGGTGTGCTTTTAATATAATACATGGGTCGGCATAAGTCAGTACCCGCTATATAGAACTATGTATATAAAATTTACAACTTGACAACCACGCTTCAAGCAATACAAGTGAAGCATGTATGCATATGCAGTAGTACGTAAACAGTGTCTAGTTACACACGTGGTGAATGCTTACAGAATTGTTTGTAGCTTAGAAGATGTAAAGAAACCGGCATAAGTTTACATTGGGAGACTTGATTGGTAGTAGAGTGGCCAGCCAGATCGTGCGATCTTATGCCGCATTTACATGCTTGTATTTGAAGTAAAAGTAAGTTAAACCGAACGTAAGAGCCGATACAAGTTCAGTGCCCGCCATGCTTGGATGTCCGTAGCACACTGACGCATTCGCATGCGTGTAAACGACTTCCAAATGCCAAGCGACATTTGTGAACGCCTGGGACTTGTGGATGCTTGTCGAGCCTTGGCAAGCGTGTATACGTACATTTACACCTTGTAAATTCTTCCTTAGGGGCCCACTAACTAGAAGATCGCGTCCTTGCAAAAGGGCCACGCCCCAATTCTGCTATTACGAGCATTTATCGAGGAGAAATTCGAAAACCTTTGCAAACAGCCTGAACAGCTTCGCAGAACATGCTTTAAGGTACGTTTCCACGCTTGCCAAGCCTCGACAAGCATCCACAAGCACAAGCGTGTAAAGAGGCCGTTTGGCTTGGCTTGCGTGAAATTGCGGACGCTTGTATCCGATCAAGACTGGTTTGTGGCAAGCGCTTGCGACGCATTTACACGTTGGTGCGCGTTTAGTAGCCGCTGTGATTGCGTGATGAGCGGACGTATAGTTTTCTATTCAAAATGAGTGGCTGGTCGAACGAAGAGAATTATAATGTTCTTGGAATATTACCAGAGCGAAACGCGTATCTGGAATCCCACACTGACGCATTCGCAAGCGTGTAAACGACTTCCAAATGCCAAGCGAAGTTTGTGAATGCTTGGGGCTTGTGGAAGCTTGTCAAGTCTTGGCAAGCGTGGAAACGTAGGTACGTTTAACTTACAACTTTAAGGTTAAAGTTGCGAGCCGTTGCCGTCGTTGTATTCAGCAAGATGGCCACGAATTTGAGCATCTACATGAATCTTTTGTCACATATCTAAAGCATGTTGTAACTTCACAAAAGTAGACATTCATTAGTCTTTTGCTTTCTAATTTCTTTTTGCTCGTACAAATCGGGGAGCTGACTTACGCCAACCACTGTATTTTGAGGGCTGAACACTGGTGTCAAGGGTAGACCTAGACATAGATTTCATTTGATAAGAGCTGATTAGCTAGTCAGAAAGATAAGACCAATTGAAGATATACTGATGAGCTTCTTGGGATGTTCGGACGGGGCCGACACGCACCGCTTCCTTGGCGTTGGCGCGCTTCGCTGCTTAAGGTTTCGCCAACACGAGTTACTGGCATCCTCAGAAGTGTTACCTGTTCGGCGTGTTCCGAGAAACTGCGAACCACTCGTGTGGGCGAAACGTCAAGCAGCAAAACACGGCGACGCCAAGACAGAGCGTGTCGACACCGGACGAATAGTCCAAGAACTAACAGTTGGTCGGACCATGGCCGCAAAAGCCTTACACAATACATAAAGAGCTGTGTATACTTTAAGGTGCCTATCAGTTTTAAGCACATAACTATCTTAGGCTGTAGTTATAGGTCAGAGCAAATTTTTGTCAGGCTGAAATGTTCGTCAAGTAATATTTTACATTTCTCTTAAGGCGGCGCTAGACATGCGGCGGTTGCTTGGCAGGTGTGGGCGGATCAATCACCAAGTAGCAAGCATCTATATCAGATATTCGCGGTTCGTAATGAAACGGAATCTCTGAGGGAGTAACGAATATTCGGTATTGGTATAGCTGATTTGTTTTACTTTATTAAAAGAGGCTCTAAAAGATGCAATCAATGAATCCCTTTTCTATTCCAATGACTACTATGACCCAACTTGACTTCAACGCGTTTCCAAGCATCATAAACATCATTCCGATTTTTATGAGTTGGTCACATAACATTCAAAAAATTCAAAAACTGTTTTATTAGACCCCTCCATTTCTTCATTCTCCGACAACAAAAATTAAAAAAACAATCCGGTAATTCAACGATTGATATGCTTACTGCAGTAATCCCTTAGCTTCAGACTTTCGCTTGAAAAAGGACGAACATGTGGATGCAGAAATTCAACGATCGGTTTGTTTATATACCACAGTTACCCCTAGCTTCAGACTTTTACTCCATTTGCGCAAATAGGACATGTAATGCAAATAGACAAATATGCGTTTCCGTCCACTTGTGGGTCTTTAATTACACATCAAAGGACAAATAAGATGAATATGCAGGGTGTCCCATGACGATTAAGACAAGCAATATATCGGAACTAGAGCAAATGTTGCGTCTTTTCTTGTTATTACGTTATCCAATGTAGTAGGTATTTGTTTTTGGTCACGTGACGTCCGATTCAAAAATTTTAATGCGACACCATGTATATGAATGCCTTTCTGTGTACCTTCCGGTGAAACAATTCCAACAAATTGGCACACTTGGGGTCTAAAGCGATTAATTCAGGAGCTACAGGTACTTTAAGGATTGTACCATTACCGAATGAAACGAACCATGGCCGACTCTACACTAGGCCGGAGCCTTAGATGTGGCAACGTGGCTTAGCTGTCAAATAGTGGCCCTATAGTTTCAGAATAATTATTACATTTTATATGTATTAGAGTTCATCTCGGTTAATAAATTAAGAAAAATACTTTTTAGAACTACTACTACTAATACCACTTACATATGATGTCTGTTTCATCACAGTCAGACGCTACAAAATAAAAATAAACGCAACCTGTTTCCTCTGCGACTTCCACTTCCACTTAAATGAACACTCAATTTACTTTGTAAATTATCACTTGAGCTAGAAAAATTCACTATTAGGTCACTGTGAAGCCATTCTTGCTGGTCTTGATTTCCCTTTCACTCTCAAATCCTTTCGTAGGTATGCCCCAGGCCATGCCCAGATGAGTTCTATTAACTGTATTTTTTCAGTGATATTTGGGAGGTCCAGAAAACATTATAGGTACCACATTGTGCTTTAAAATAGGTCTTATTCTTTGAAATGTTTGTCAATTATTGTCTTTATCCTTATAAATATAACCAGCCCTTCCGAGGAATACCTTTCACCCACTTCTGCTTATGTCCCTTATCGGACGCACAATTGCTAGCGCAACCTGGTACTACACACTTTGCAGGCATCTTTTTATCTTTATAGTTTCATTTGTGCAGGTAAATAAGTAGAAACCCATTCAAAATCACCTTGCAACGTTCTTTTTAATCTGGAATAAGGTTATGTTGGGCCATGGTTTGGTAGTCCTCTACTGATGCCTCTACTGGGCTGCAACCTGGTACTACACGCTTTGCAGGCATCTTTTTATCTTTATAGTTTCGTTTGTGCAGGTAAATAAGTAGAAACCCATTAAAAATCACCTTGCAACGTTCTTTTTAATCTGGAATAAGGTGATGTTGGGTCATGGTTTGGTAGTCCTCTACTGGGCTGCAACCCGGTACTACACGCTTTGCAGGCATCTTGTTATCTTTATAGTTTCGTTTGTGCAGGTAAATAATTAGAGACAAATTAATAATCATCTTCCAACCATATTTTCTGCACCTGGAAGAATACACATGACATAACAACAAATGAAAACACGGCCTGATCTCCAACGTTGCCATATTTCAATGCTCCGGCCTAGTGAGTAGAGACGGCCATGAACGAACGCTTGCATAGGGATAGATGTTATAAATGTTATAATCAATGGTAGTGGTACAATCCTTTAAGTACATGTAGCTCTTGAATTAATCACTTTAGACTCCAAGTGTGCTAGTTTGTTGGAATTGTTTCATCGGGAGGAACATAAAAAAGCATTAATATACAGGGTGTTCCATTAATAATTTTGAATCGGAAGCCACGCGACCAAAAACAAATACCTACCTCATTGGGTAACACAATAACAAGAAAACATACAACATTTGCTCTAATTTACATCCCTAAAATTATAATTCTCTACTACTGCCCAGTACCGATATATTTCTTGTCTTAATCATCGTGGGACACCCTGTATATGGCGATGATGCCAAAGGCATATTTATGATGTTCGCACAAATACAGCAATGCTGCTACACGAATACGTTACGCCAAGTGAAATGCCGGATTCGATGTCAACCTAAAACTCGTTTCTATACTTTTCATTGGTCACTGGAAATCATTTATAGAAAACACAGCATTGCATTATTTGATTCCGAAATCACAATTTTCTTTTCGCGTATCTGCGGTCAAAAGCAATGCATACAAATTACGTGTAAAAAACCAAACAATTAAATTACAATGTTGTTGGGTTCTAGTGGTTCTGAAGGTCGTCAAAGTCAAAATACCGGAACAAATGGAATAATGTCATGACGGAGCATAGACGAGACCAATTTCTTTATGGACCTTCGTTTGCATGGTATTTTTTTGCAATTCGATCCTTATTCATTATCGACTTGCATTGTAGTTAATTATTATTTCTAATCCATTTCATCCTCACTGTTCATTTGTTCCAAGTATTACTATTTGATCGAACGCACGCAATCAGCGAGTGCAAAGGTGAAATCAAGGCTTTCCAATTGAGCGACATATTTATTTGTAATGACCTCTGTTATTATTAGGGTCGAAGCTGAAATTTAAGGTCCTGTTATTTTCAGTAATTCTACTCAGAGCGGTCGTGGACAATTGCTGACTATTTTTCCTCATTTGTTGCGGCGGTCGTATACGACAGCTATCACACGTTGTTAGACTTGTATTCTCTGTGTGCCAGCGGTCGAACCAGAGAGCGGTACAAGGACGGTGTTCGACCGCTGTGGCTTACATCAGGCCTAGGGTGCTGATGCAAATTTCTGAATACCTGTTTCATTCAGCCAAAATAATGTGTTCAGATTTATGTTGTTTTTTTATTGTAGGAATCCAAGACATACTTCAAAATACAAAGGATATAGTGTAAACTTAAAATGCATTTTACTTGTAAAATGAAACTAATGTCCTTTTTTACTTGGCACTAGCAATACTGAAAGAATTCAGACAAAAATGTGGCTGATTCTCGCAGGATCCACAGTGTGTTACGACTTTCTTCACGCGGTTTTTGGTTATTCCTCCCTGTAATTTCCTAGTGCAACACCCTTTGCAGTGCTTCCTCACTTTGTCAAATTGGCCCTCCTTTCGGAGCGATGTGAGCATCTTTTTCATTACGTACATCATTTCTATCTGCTTCACTGTGGTTATTGAGAAGGAATCTTATACCTTATAATGTCTTTCGAAATTCTGGGATATTCATTTTTTGCAAATATGCTGTTGTATTTTAAAAAATGGATAAAACAAGTTAGTGGCGCGTATACAGGGCACTATCAAGTGTACTATTTTCAACTTGGCACAAGATGATATTTTTATATTTTGCACCTGGCAGTCAACCGCTTAATAATATATCATTAGGGCGTTAAAAACATGTTTTTACTTCTCACACCTATAGGTGAAAAAATTTTCGATTCTGAGATAATACGCTTTTTGGGCGTTTTATGATATATCTACATAAATCAAATCCATCTTACTCATTTCCGTCGGTCTGTCTACCGATCTGCGTGTTGGCATTTTTCAAGCTGCATAATCTCAGTAACCGCTGGATGAAATTTGGGTAGCGATATGCCGTGGGGTTGAAGTAGGTCATGCTGCTATAATTTTGGAAATCGGTGCATGGGCAGAGTCATGAGTAATTAGCAAAGCGCAAAAAATTTCATACTCCGTTTTTAGGCCGTTTTAGGGATTTCTGATCATTTTCCAATATTTTTTTGGGGGGGGGGGGGTGATATATAGTAAAACTGAAAAATCTGTCATATTCGTGATAGGCTGTCCATTAACCTAGCGGCATGATACACAATGCTTATTACAGAATCTAAGGGATTTTGTGTAACCTGGTAATTATTGAATTGATTTTAATGAAATTTTGACACAGTATTGCCTACTACCGATTCAGTGACGGCACAGCAACAGTCAAAAAACTAAAAATATAAAAAACAGTTCAAACTTTTGTTAAGGGGGGGGGGGGGGGGTAAGATTGGGGTTGTTTTGGGGTGGAAGGTTGTGGAACTGAAAAGATTGTTATATTCGTAGTGGATTCTTGCCTGTGATTAGAATATCAGTTAAGATTGCAGAATAAAAACTGTGTCATTCTAGTTCCCACGGAGAGAGATGCAGGAAGTTATTTAGGAGAGTTTTTGTGTTGGACGTCTCCTTGTGGGTGGGCTGGCGATGATCTGGTTGCAAGCGGACCTCAGATTATAGCTTCATGAAAGGGGAAAATAACAAAATGTGCGTGAAGTCCTGAGTCAATCAAATTGACTCCATTTTTCCATTTTTTCCTTTAGTAACTGCATATAACACACAACAGTGAAAAGTGGTTTGTCTCAGGATTTCCCCTAACATTGGTTGTACTAAATAGGTATCACAATGTCATTTCAATCAAGTTAGATGTTGGTATGGATAGAAACGTTATGAAGTTTCAGAATAAAAGACATGGATTTTTCTAGGCTCTTCTATAACTTGGAATTGATATTCAAAAGACCCTTTACTGATTCCACAAATCGGTGTAGAACTAGTAAAAATAGGAAATATCTGAACAATCCTCAAATTTTTAGATACAAAATGTTTCCAATTCACTGGTTTTTATCTAGAACTGCACGAAGAAATAAACTTAATAATTTACAGTCATCTTTCCAAAATGTATAGTGGTATAGAGCCTCCAAAAATATCCACATATCTTTTCTTGTTGGCAGGTTGAGCTATATTTACGTTTATTTGCTTGTTCACTAAGGACATATTTTTGTACTAACAAAATTCAATTGTTTCCAGCCTATGGGTTGCAGTGCTACACTTGCACAGGAGACAACTGCGAGTCCAAAAGTAATATGGAGCATTGGCAGAAACCAACATGTGGAAAAAGTAATGACCCAAAACTGGAGCCAGCTTGTATGAAACATACCTACAAAGGTAAGTACATACTGTGGAAACATATTTGTAGATTTTGTCATAAATGCTAGTTACTTTTTGATGCTGTTTAAAAGCATTGCTAATAAATACAAAATGCCGGCCGGAAAGATATCGTTACCTTGAGATATACATAGAATTTCCTTGACACGTGATATTCTCGTAACGAAAAACGGTTCAAGCAGGAACTGAGTTGTAATTCTGAAGGTGCCATAAGGTCTATCATACCATGCATTCAAAACATTTTTTTTTGTACGTCATCCCCGAAAACTCACCCCCAACTTTTCAAATAGCACCCCATAGACTTTCCTACATAAATAATATCCCTATTTCATTTAAAATCTTGATTTTATAAGCACTTATTTTTTTCGTAAAATGATAAGCTGTCTCACGACGATTAAGACAAGCAATATATCGGAACTGGGCAGTAGTATCGAATTATAACTTTGGGGGTGTAAATTAGAGCAAATATAGTATATTTTCTTATGATTGTGTCACCCAATGAGGTATTTGTTTTTGGTCACGTGACGTCCGATTCAAAATTTACAATGGGACACCCTATATATTTATGCATTTTTGTGCTCCTTCCGATAAAACAGTTCCAACAAACTCGTCTAAAGTAATTAGTTCAAGAGCTACTTAAAGGATGGTACCACTACCATTGATTATAAATAACATGTTCCCCTGCAGTTAAATTATTTTGGTAGTGTTTCATAATGGTAGTGGTACAGTCCTTTAAGTACCTGTAGCTCTTGAATTAATCACTTTAGACCCCAAGTGTGCAGTTTATTGGAATTATTTCATCGGGAGGAAAACAGAAAGGTTTCTTGGAGTTGTTTTATTGGGAGGAACACAGAAAGTCACAAATATACAGGGTGTCTCATTAAAATTTTGAATCGGACGTCACGTGACCAAAAACAAATACCTCATTGGGTGACACAATAATAAGAAAATATACTATATTTGCTCTAATTTATACCCCCAAAATAATTATAATTCGCTACTACTGCCCAGTTCCGATATATTACTTGACTTAATCGTCGTGGGACACCTTGTACATATAAAGTGAGAATTTGTTTGACACAAAAAAAAACGGATGAATAGAACTGAGTGGGTTTTTGAGGGTACTGAATAACTTATAATACATGCTTTCGAAAACAAATTCCTCTTTATACTTTTTTATTACGAAAATATTACGGTTCACACAAATCCTCACCTTATTTATCTTACGCTTATGATTTTACGAAAAAAAAAAAATGGCTTCTGTATGAAATTAATGGCACTACAAGAGTTTAAATGAAACAAGGACTTAATTTCCACTCAGTTTTCGTTTGAGCTTTTTTATGTTACGAAAATAATATCACGTGTCAAGGAAATTCGAGGACAGCCTGTACGTATTATTGGCTCTTATCTTGGATTCATCAATAATTCAAATGCAGTACTGTATTATTTAAGATTCCAGGATAACTGACTCATTTAGGGAGTTAGTACGCAAAATAACAAAATTTATTTCAAATCAAATTCAAATTAATTTTGCATTTTGTATATATTTTTACGAACGGTACAGAGGTCCCTAAAACGTTAGTAAAGAGTTTATCATTCAAAATAATATGGTTATACTGACGGACAAGTAAAGTACGATGAAGCTCAAAGAGACAACGACAGAATAAATTTTAGAAATTGTACCTTGGCGGATACTGTTTCTATTGCCTAGGAAACGAGCTCCTTTGGGATTCTGTTATAGTACTGGATAGTGTAGTGGACCGGCTCAAATATCTATTGACTACAGGATAAAATTCTTATGGTGAAAATTGTAATGCAAACCAAAAGATTATTATATTTGAGCCCTTACTATTTATTAATATTTATTCAACTGCGACGACATATTTCTTCTATTTTAGATTCATATAAATCAGAATAATTATGTGATAAATGAAACATACTTTCTAAAGCAATAAATAAATTATCAGCAACAGGAACAATTTCACCTAAATGGGTCTAGGAATGCATTGTCGTATTTATAAATGTTATTCATATTTTTGTTTTTGTATCATGCATAACCCTCTTATCTTACTTGAATGTACGCATTACGATATGGCTGTAATAGCAGATAAAAAACGAAACATTAGCATGTATGAGGTCAAGTAAATTTCCGACTGAGTCAGTAATGTTTACGAAATTAGGGGGTAGCTATGGGCTATACAAAAAAATCTTTTGTTATCAGCACATTAGTAATAGTAAAATAATTGTGGACTTTGCCAGTGTCGGACTGAGTTGCACTGGGGACTGGGAATACTTTTCGCTAGGATCGAAGAAGACTTCGTTTGTTTTAATAAATAATTGCATGGACAATCGGTACATCTAAGCACATATAGCATAAAATTATAAACAGTAATAAGTAGAGAAGCTTTTAAAAGCAGTTGCGCAACTCTATGGCTTTTATTTATCTTTACAACAATTTGAACTTGACCTCCGTAATTGTTTTGACATATTTGATAGCAATGTTAGCTTACAACTTATTATTTCGGTAGTATTTGTGACTAGTCATTACTTCACTTGAAAAAGGATACTCTACAGATCAAGAACGCGTAAAAATAAGTTTAAGAAACAATCAAAGAATAAATAAATAAGAGAAAAAGTTCTTAAAAATTGTACACAAGCAATGATATACAAAAAATAAGGGATGTCCTTATGGACCTATCTATATGCCCACGAAGTTTGGCTGACCGTCTGCCAAACACCACAGTATTATCTTTGTTTTGCGGTCCCACTCTTCCTTGACAAATACGTCAAAGCAATTGTTGTAGAAATACACAACATTATAAAGCTAAGACATACATTTTTTAATTTTTTACAGATAAAGCTGGAAAAGAGATGGTGGAAAGAGGATGCCACTTGGTGCCCGTCTCTGGTGACTTCACCTGCCCCAGAATTGGAGAAACCACCACAGTATCGTGTATCACCTGCAAAGCTGACCTTTGCAACTCAGCGCAAAGTGTCAAATTCAATATGTTCGCGGTTGTAGGAGTAATCTGTTCTTTCTTCATTACCAAACTATTTATTTAAAACAAGGATCATTATTATTGTAATTTAGGTTCCAAATACTATATGTAAATCTCATCATTTTATAGTTTTCTAAGATCAGTTTATATTATTTCGATTTTATTAGTGTATATGTTGTTATTTCTTAGATAAATATTTCAATAAAATTGTTGTTATTAATGTTTTAGTTTATATGTACCAGCGTGTCATGATTATTAACTTTTTAAGGGCTTTTACGTGGAGTTCAAAATTGTGCGATTTTAAAAAAATAAGATATCTGCAACATTATTGGTTTCAACACAAACAACAAAACAAATGACAACGGTTATATGTGATCTGAAAAACTATGTCCAGGCATAGAGAATCTTACCATTAAGTACTACTATTGGAATATTGTCACTGACCAGTCATCTGTGGGACGAAGCTAAAAGAAATGATTTATTACCTAGTACTAACACTACACATCTATTTGCAAATTAAAGAAAATAATAAATTCTATAGCGTATAAATAATTAACGAAAACAGACACGCCTCTTCTTTCTACGGAAATAACTTCAAATTCAACATTATAATACTTAAGACAGACACATAAGATCGCAGAGATTAAATATGATTTTTTCATAGACAAATATTACTAGGTCCTCCGCGCCATATTGAATACAGATTCTATTTGTGTGCGTTCCAGTCAAACGGGATTTTTGCAAAACATGTTCAGATGGAAGAAAAAAACTAATTTAGTAGAAAGATACAGACGAATTAGAAAAGAAACTAGATTATACAAATTCTAACGACTTTAAAATGAAAGAAAAACTACCAGCAATTGTTGTTGGCAGTCTAATACCTTCAGCACGCAATTTCACATTTAATGTGACAAAAAAGCTGTAGGCCCTAAAAATTTTCAGTATCTATTAGCATGTTCGCAAAAAAGGAATAATGATAAATCAGACTGTCAGGTAAATTATGTTTTATTATTTAAACAGATATTGATGGATTCTTCATTTTCTGCGATCTTGCTAATAGGTACTGAATAATTTGCAGAGCTTCAGTTAGATGAATAGCTACTTTTGACTTGATGGAAATGAACGCTTTTTCATATCATTGAATGTCAAATTTTGTTTTGAACATATTAAGCTGTTGGCAACATTCGCTTGTATTTTTTCCTTTTATTTTAAAATTTTCAATCGTTTTGGAAATTGTCAATATACATTGCAGAAGCTAGTACGCTGTGAAAAATATACATTTTTGTCATACTCTAGCTTCATTTGACCTTAGATATATTACCGCTGTTTCTGGTTAGAGTTAATTTGTTTGTCTCTTTACTCTAGTTCGTCTGCATCTTTCTGCTAGGAGTTGTTTTATTTTATCTGTATAATTTTTGTTTATTTTTACGTGCTAGCTTCCTTACAGTTAGGAAAACTGAAAAACGCAAATTTGATTGAAAATTTTAAATTAAATGAAAACTAGCAGAGATTTATATTCACAACACTATATCATTGAAAATTCTGTCAAATTCTACATTTGATTGTGTAAAGAAGTTAGGCATTCCCATTTGAAACAATCAATTCTGATTGAAGTTTCCTAAATTAATCAAACGATTTCTCCTAGTACAAAAATTACTCAAATTTGACCGTCTCATCTAAGCTGACGCATTTTATAAATCATATATAACAAAGTCACAGCCTTCTAAGTTTTATAATTGCTACGACATTAGTTTTTTTTGTGATATCTACCTTTACCAAAAATGGTGTTTTTCCACATGCGGTACATCAAGTCACACTAGAATTAACTAATAAATCTGAATATGCAATAATATACAGGGTGTTCAATTTAAAAAAAGACAACTTTCTTATGCCACGCTTTTATTGAGTGTAATAAAGACATTATTTTTGAAATGTAGTCGAGCTGGGCATACATACAACCGCATAGTTTATTTTCCTGATAAGAGGTATCGTTTGGTCACAAGAGTATGAGGCGTTGAGCTTGACTCACCCTGTATTAACATTCTTCCGGTTTGGAAAATAACATTGTCTTCTTGTCTACAAACTTCAAGTATCATCTGTATTAATGCATGGTTAACAATCTAACTTTTGTAAAGACCTTTTTCGGTAAGCATCCGAATTAAAATAAACATGGATTTATTATATCGCCGAACATACAGGGTGAGTTTTTAGTACCGGCTCGGTCGATAACTCCACTACTATAGAAGATAGCGAAAAAAGTTGTATATAAAAGTTGTAGCCACAGATATGCTCCTTGCTCAGAAAATATTTAGATTTATACAGGGTGATCCATAACTACGTGGTGATGCAAACATGCATTTTTTTAAATGAGACACCCTATATATTATTCTATACTCAGATTCTACTAATGATTTCCGTTCTTCCAATATAGGGCATTGTTACATTATACAGGGTGTTTCAAAAGTTATGACCATTTTTATATCCAAATCGCGGACAAATGAACGTACTGTATATCAAAAAGTAATGAATCAAGAATTATTTTTTTTACATGAGAATATTAAAAATATCCTCTAATTTTAAAATCGGCTATAAAAGAAGCCCGAGACGCATATTCGTATACAGGGTGATGTAGAATGCAAAATCCAAATTTTCTCTTTTTTTTTCAAATATAACCCCCAATATTTTATTATCCCAAAGAATTGCTTTTAATATGCTCTTTCATCTTTGTATAGCACTTGTTGTACCTACGTTCATCAGTTTCCGAGATATTTCGATTTTTCGGTAAATTTAAAATATAGCCTCTATTTGTGTACTGAAATTTATTTATTTTGAGAAAGTACTATCTGATTTGTTTTTTATTTAACGAACAACAAAATTATAACGTCTTGATAGTATTTGATGAAGTCAAAACCCTAAATCATCGAGATAATAAAGTCAAGTATGCCGAGGAAACAATTTTGTAGGCGTCATGCATAATTATCAAGTAGTTTTATCAAGTAGGCTTTGAAAAATTGACAGTTTTCATAACCTACTCAATAATTCATACTGTGTGAAAAACTAGCTTTGAAAATTAATTTTTCCATTGAGGGTATTTAGGAGAATCTTTGAGAAATTGTCTACTTGCCTCTAGAATATATCAACTATGAATAGCAATATCCAGAACGGAGGCTAGTGCGTTTGAAAGATTGAAGAATCGTTTTATTTGGACTGTGTCGTTTCATATTTCATAGCCGACCTGATACATCTGCTTAATAATTATGCATGACGTCTATAAAATTGTTTCCTCAGCACACTTGACCTATATTATCTCGTTAGTTCAGTGTTTTGACTTGATCAAGTATTATTATCGCCTTATATTTTAGTTGTTTGTTAAGCAAAAACAAAATTTGGTAGTATTTTCTCAAAATAAATAAATTTTATTAAAGAAATAGAAGGTATATTTAAAATTTGTAGAAAAATCGAAATATCTCAGAAACTAATGAATGCAGCCATAATAAGTGCTATACAAAGATGAAAGAGCATATTAAATGTAATTCTTTGGTATAATAAAATATTGGGGGTTACATTTAAAAAAAGAGAGAAAATCTAGATTTTGCATTCTACATTACCCTGTATACGAATATGCGTCGCGGGATTTTTTTATAACGTATTTTAAAACTAGAGGATATTTCTAATTTTCTCATGTAAAAATTTTTTTTTTGATTAATTACTTTTTGATATACAGTACGTTCATTTGACCGTGATTTGGATACAAAAATGGTCATAACTTTTGAAACACCCTGTATAATGTAACAATACCCTATATTGGAAGAACGGAAATCATTAGTAGAATCTGAATATGGAATAATATATGGGGTGTCTCGTTTAAACAAATGCATGTTTGCATCACCCCGTAGTTATGGATCACCCTGTATAAATCAAAATATTTTCTGAGCAAGGAGCATATCCGTGGCTACAATGTGTATATACAATTTTTTTCGCTATCTTCTACAGTAGTGGAGTTATCGACCGAGCCGGTACTAAAAACTCACCCTGTATGTTCAATACGAGTACCTTTACATTCATCATCATAGTCACAATGTCTTAACAGACATGTTGTGAACTCGTAAAATGCATTTTCACATTTTACGAGTTTCTCTTGGGATATCTTTAAGATCTTTAATGCAGTAGTTTCCCATTTGCTTTCTGCATCCTCATGCCGTTGACCAGATGGTATCTACTGGTTCATCCGCCTTTAGGGGCAGTTTCTCACCCCAAGGACAAGAAGGTGTCCTGACTCTTCTCAACTCGTACACCTGAAGCTGTTGGTGGAGAAGAGGTTACTGCTTATACCGACAGTAGTTCGGTGTTCCTTTTAGTCGCCTTTTACGACACGCAGGATATACGATGGGAGATATTCTAACCTATTCTATTTTGAATACAACAAGACATTTCAATATGTTTTAGAGTTGATAGTAGTTCTGAATTTCTTAAAAATAGAATTTTTGACCTGAACTGAATTTTAACATCGCTGAAATGCTGAGTGCTAGTAAACTATGTAAAAATAAAACAAGTCAATTAAAATTTTAATTAAGGATGAAACTTGTTATGCGATTGCTGACATGTCTTAATCAGAGTTAATGACAGACAATCTTAACCTTTTCATTAAGCTGTATTTGAAATGAAAAACATACGTGTTTGCTGAGAGAAAACGTTGACTTAACAGTTTCGAGGTTTTTCCTCGTTTTTTTCACTTCCTGTGAGACAAAATTTTAGTCAGAATATAAAACACCTATTTATCTGACCACACTGCTTCCTGCCTTGATAAAGGCTACTGATTACACTTTTCATCAGTGAAACATCTAAAAACCGTTAAAAATGTCTATGGAATTTGGAAGCTTAGTATCAAAGCTCATAACACTTTTATTTTTTTATTTGAAGGCAAATAAGCGGAGTAAATGAGGGTTAGAAGCACAACCTGCATGCTTGAAGGGGTAGGTAAGGTTTACGAGAACAGCGCAGTGAATTATAGGAATAATGCTTTCTTAAAATGGACTTTCGGGCTCAACTTCAGCAACGAAATGCGCTGTTTCCGATGAAGTAAGTTCCAAGTCAAAAGATTTTTTCGTTGGCGAATAAATAAAATGTAAAGAGGCCTAAGTTGGTGACTTCCGTGTATGTAAAGGCCTATGTATATCTTAGGTCCTTTTATCATGACCTTATCTACACTAGTTCAACATTTTACATGATGTAAATGGGCATATCTTGTAATATAGACCCACTGAATTGGGCCGATAGGGACTTGAGCCTTTATGTTTTTTTAATTATTTCTTCACTTTGGGGCTTAATAACAAGTTAGTATAGATGGTGTAAGAAATACTAGCAGCTATGTTATTTTCTGCCGGTTCTAGTTTTCCGATAATAAGGTTCAAATGTCATAAGTGTGATAGATATACGAGGTACGCCCAGAAAGTAAGTTCCGTTTGGTAATAAAAAGAAATTGTGTACAGATACAGAAAAGTTATTTAATGCACAAGATTCTACAACTCTTAAATTACTTTTCCACATAATTGCCGAAATTTTCAGGCATCTGTCATAGCTTGGCACAAGGTTCTGTACACCTTCTTTATAGAAATTTGCCGCCTGTGTCTTCAACCAGTTGGAAACAGTTTCTTTCAACTCGTCGTCATTGTTGAAGTGTTCACCGCCAAGGAAAGACTTGAGATGTAAGAACAGATGAGGATAGTCAAACACGTCCCAACCAAATCCCTGTAGGAGGTTTTTCGTCACATTTTCAGTGTGTGGTCGTGCGTTGTCGTGAAGGAAAATGAAACCTATTGACAGCAATCCCCGGCGCTTATTCTTTATTGCGCGGTGCAATTTACGAAGTGTCTCCATAAGCATCTTGTGTGATTGTTTGACCACGCGGTAAGAAATCAATGAGTAAGATGCCTTTCCAGTCCCAGAACACTGTGTAAATCATTTTTTGAGGTGTCAAGATTTGCTTCGGCTTAACCTTTGCTAGTGATGAAGTGTGCCTCCATTCCATTGATTGCCGCTTACTTTCAGGGGTGTCGTAAGAAACCCGAGTTCCATCTGCTGTGATTATCTGTGTCAGAAATTCTTTGCCGCTTTCCGCATAACGGTTCAAAAACCGAAGTACACTACCCATCCGTTTTGTTTTGTGTTGCTCAGTAAGAATCCTTGGTACCCAACGTACGCAATGCTTACGAAATTTCAGTTCTTCGGTAATAATTTCATGCTTTAGTGATCGTGAAATTTGGGGACATTCCATAGCGAGAGCACTAATTGTAAACCTTCGGTTTTCCTGGATCTTGTCATCAATCGCGTGAACCAGGTCTTCTGTAACCAAAGATGGACGCCCGCTTCGTTCTTCATCGTGCACGTCACTACGTCCGTCATTAAACTGTCGGACCCATCTTCCCACCATCGAATCATCGCATTTTGTCCGTAAACATCACAAATTTGCCGATAAATTTCACTTGGTTTCACTTTTCTCGCATTCAGAAAACGAATCACAGATCTGATTTCACAAGCGGCGGGACTTTCAATCAACACCGATATTGTAAACAAGCACAACAAAGCGTACGTGATGACAGCAATCTCCAAATGGCGCACGTTTCTTCTCTTTGATACAGAGCGTCTACCGCGCATGTGCGGAACTGCGATCGCAGCGCCGCAGCGGAGATAAATTGAAACGGAACATACCTTCTGGACGTGCCTCGTATAATTGTTTTTAAAGGTAGGCCCTTATTGTCTTGAAAAATGTGGAACACTTTCGTTCTGATGTATGACATAGGGCCAAATACTTAAACAAAGCTTTTTTTACAAATTGACTTTCAAACCTGAAGAACAGTTTAACTGAGGATATGACTAAAAAGAAAATATGGCAGTTAGTACAGAACGCCCTAGTTTGAAAAACTTACACCACCACCACCTTTCACTACCGAAAAAAAAACTTGGACACATTGTAAGCTTGTTGTGTTACATACATCCGAACAGTTAACTAATTTATTTAAATCTAGAAGCTGACAGCAGCAGTATAACGAAGAAGATGTTTGCTCTACTGAAAGTTAACGGGCAACTGTTAGATAAATTGTTTAAACAATTGAGGGTTAAGCTCACGAATTCACGTATGTCTTATCTGGCAGTTGTATCCATATGAACGCCAATTGAGGTTTTGAATAAAGAAAAAAATATATTTTTTTTGTGATAAATGGAAAGATCATATATAAGTTTTATAACAAAACCGTTTTTGTTTTCTTTTTTTTCGCAATAATTCAAAAGTTATATCAAAATAAAAATGGGTTTTTGAATCGAGTACCGAAAACACGCCGACGGCTCCCGAACCCGTGTGACGTAATGATGGCGGTTAAGATGCTCCTTTGACCAACGACATCCTACATCGATACTAGATTCTAGATTCCCAGCCAAACGTGAAAATACTTGCTAGTAGCTAGTGTATATTTGTTGCAATATAGCCGATGAATGAAGTTTGCAACTCAGGACGACCTCTACGATCGAAATAAATATCTTTTTGAATGTTTGAAATCAGATTACAGATTCCAGTAAGTAAGTAACTAATCAAATATGTCTTATTGAAATTATCTGGTGCATGTTCGGCTGGCCTAGTGGTTAGAGGTATTGGCTAATGGACCCGTTGGTCTGGGTTCAAAGCTCAGCCTGTCCAATCTTTTTTTTATTTTTTTTTATCAAATAACTCATTCATGTGCTTTTTGCACTTGTTATGTACATTTTTTTCCACGATCAACATAAATATGTTTTTGAAACAAATTCTACCAGACATATTATTTGCACTGCATAGTGCAAAAACTAAGTACAGGACGCGGTGGACAATTCAAAAAATCAGTTCAAATGGTGTTTGTCCGTCAATATTAGCCGCCAATATTTTTTTTAAATGTAATAGTTGGTTAATAAAACAAAGTCCATTCATTTTTTAAGTTTTTAATTTAAACATAAAATAAAACTCGTAATCACAACAGTCTTCTGTTTATCACTTGGTATTTTTATTTATTTAACTTTGAGCAACGAAGCTTAATAATTAAATTTTCATAAAAATTTAACAAACAAAAATATATAAACGCAATGCAAACAAACAAAACTTATTCTTCTATGAGTTTCAATGTTATAATTATCTTTACTGTACGTAGATGCTTTTCTAATAAAATATTTGTTAGTAATTTCATCTTATATGAAATGAATCCAATTTTTTTTAATAAATTATTAATATGTACATCCCAACGTAAGTGTGAGTCTAAATATATTCCTAGATACTTTATACTTTTTTCTAGGTTCGGGACTAAAAAATATAGTTTTATTTTTGTTTACTTGAAGTTTGAAGTGCTAGCTCTTATGTAAAATAACTATACTTATAGTTTATTTATCGTATAAGTATTTATTATCAATAATAATATTAAATAATAAAATAATTATTTTAAGTTTTGGTCAAGAAGATAATTATAACATTGAAACTCATAGAAAAATAAGTTTTGTTTGTTTGCATTGCATTTTTATATTTTTATTTGTTAAATTTTTATGAAAATTTAATTATTAAGCTTCATTGCTCAAAGTTAAATAAATAAAGATACCAAGTGATAAACAGAAGACTGTTGTGATTACGAGTTTGACTTACTTTATGTTTGTATTAAAAACTTAAAAAATGAATGGATTTTGTTTTATTAACCAACTATTACATTTAAAAAAAATATTGGCGGTTGATATTGACGGACAAACACCATTTGAACTGATTTTTTGAATTGTCCACCGCGTCCTGTACTTAGTTTTTGCACTATGCAGTGCAAGTAATATGTCTGATAGAATTTGTTTCAAAAACATATTGATCGTAGAAAAAAATGTACATAACAAGTGCAAAAAGCACATGAATCAATTTGATAAAAAAAAAATAAAAAAAAATTGGACAGGCTGAGCTTTGAACCCAGACCAACGGATCCATTAGCTAACACTCTAACCACTAGGCCAGCCGAACATGCACCAGATAGTTTCAATAAGACATATTTGATTAGGTACTTACTTACTGGAATCTGTAATCTGATTTCAAACATTCAAAAAGATATTTATTTCGATCGTAGAGGTCGTCCTGAGTTGCAAACTTCATTCATCGGCTATATTGCAACAAATATACACTAGCTACTAGCAAGTATTTTCACGTTTGGCTGGGAATCTAGAATCTAGTATCGATGTAGGATGTCGTTGGTCAAAGGAGCATCTTAACCGCCATCATTACGTCACACGGGTTCGGGAGCCGTCGGCGTGTTTTCGGTACTCGATTCAAAA
The DNA here is from genome assembly GCA_951848785.1 of Callosobruchus maculatus. Classification (NCBI taxonomy): domain Eukaryota; kingdom Metazoa; phylum Arthropoda; class Insecta; order Coleoptera; family Chrysomelidae; genus Callosobruchus; species Callosobruchus maculatus. Next base: position 17,470,630 of record CATOUR010000032.1, read on the forward strand.
ACCCATTTTTATTTTGATATAACTTTTGAATTATTGCGAAAAAAAAGAAAACAAAAACAGTTTTATTATAAAACTTATATATGATCTCTCGATTTATGGCAAAAAAAAAATTGATTCAAAACCTCAATTGACAGCTACCTATCTGACACTTTTAACTGGACATTGAGGAACCGACCCTAAGGTGAATAATCTATATTTCTTAGACACAATACAATCCATATGCATTAGCTAATGATTTTTTATTTTTTGTTACAATAATGATTCTTTTTTTATTTCATATTGGTATACATTCTTCAATGAACAATTTGCAGAAGATTTTATTAATATTTAATAAAATATTTCAATTGGTCACTCCTAGTACTGCCATGAAACATAATGAGAAAAATTTGACGAGTTAAAAGGGCCTTACTAATGTTTTACGCGACAACCGGTCCTAAGTAACAGTTTTCAGGTCCTAAGTGTGTCAGTGATTATATTAGAGGCAGAGCCTAAATTAATTTAAGACCAATGTGCCTAACTAACAAAAATCTACCAACAATAATTATTAATAAACCAAATAGTTTCATGTTTCACGAATATTTGTGCCTTCATTGATAAACGTCAATACAAAACAGCTTTGACTTTTTTTCACAAATCTTCTCAAAACTTGTTTTATACAGATAGGTCCTTGTTCATCCAAGCCACAGAATAGCACTGATCATATTTTATGCCTCTTAGTAAACAGTTCTAGAGTTCTTTGTTATTTTTGCAAACACTTTTAATTTCAAAAAACTAAAAAATATTTTTTGAGAGTATCGTAAAAGTATCTCCAAGGAAAGTTCTTGATAAAGCGTGTAAAATTCTACAAAAAATTACCCTTTTCAATTAAAGCTGCGCAATATTAGTAATTGATTTAAAAAGTTCCTGAAAAACCAGAGCTCACCTGTATTCTTCACTATTTTCAGTAATAGATCAATGAAACAGAAATATACAAAAAAAATTGCGTGAAATTAACGGAAAATGGGTTCCAACTACAGTTTCTAGTAGCATCTGCAGAGTTCGATAAAGAACTCCTTAATTCGCAAATTCTGAATCACCATACTAATAATTTATTTGTAATGTCCATGAGAAACGAGTTCCGGTCTGGATTCTTCCAGAAAACGTAGTTCAGGGGTGTTTTTGGCTAACTTAAGATGCGTGAAGATCTTTAACATGTTTGCAAACAGTACAAAAAAAAATTAAAAATTTCTACGGTGTCAGACAAGCAGTTCCAATAGTTCTGACTCTATTTCTAGTTCCACTAGTAGGCAAAAATACGGTGAGGTGAATACATACAAAGGAATAACAGCTCCGATGTTGTATGCTTCTTAGTAAAGAGTTCTGGAATTCTTTGATATTCTTGCAAATAGTCTATTAAGATACCCAGCTTTGCTCAAATTTTATTCGCTTACTTTAAATTATTCTACTATACCCGAGGCTTTTCCTGAGATCCTAACTCTAGAATTCTATAATCATAGTAATGATGACCCATCTTTTTTGCTTTAAATGTTGGTAGATATCCTTCTTCTAAAATTTAAACATCAACTATTGAAATGCTAAGATTTATCTAATTCAGGACAAATATTACAAACCACATAGTTATTTGTTTATTAAGATAAAAGTTCAAATTGTCTTCCTTCAGTCGCAATGAAAGTTATGCATCGTCTTAAAGAAGATCGAAGTATCAGAGTGGAAAATCTTCTATTATTGAAATCAACTGCTTCCATTAGTCTTCGTAAGAGTTAATTCTACATGTTCTGCTGGATTCAAGTGAACTTTTATTTCACTGCTTCCCACTAAAAGATTCCGATGGATCGAGATGTTTTTTTATAAAGAAAATTTCTACGAATGTATAGTAAAAGTATTTCCAAGCATGTAGAACTTCTTTACTATTTTCTGTTGTTCGCAAATTCCAATTCACTATACTACTAGTTTATTTAAAAAGTCAATGAAATATCGGTTGTAAGCTGAGTTCTGGAATATATACCACTGATTTTTGGGATTCCTCAGTATTTTTTAGAAATAGCTATTTAAAAAAGAAAGCGTGTTCATTTTTTGAAACAGCTCAACAAAAAAAAAGTGAAAAATATCTACAAAGGTATCAGAAAGGCAGTGCCAAGTCCTTAAGTTGAAGGTGAACTAATATTTGAAGTTCCAAGTAGTTTTCTTCTACATTTACTAAGAGGCAAAAGGTATGGTGATATGAAATTTAACCTGCAATTTGCGGCAATTATGTTGAAATATTTATTTTTCAATATCTCCCGAAACTTTGCGGACTATTTCCAATTCTACAAAGAACGCTAGAACTATGCTTCTTCGTCTCATAATTTCGAAAAATTATGAGTTTGAAGAAACTCCGGAACAAAATTGAAAAGGGAGCCTAGAGACACGACTTTGGTAGTGCTATTTGAAACAGCCTCATTAAGCATTCTCCTTCCAGCTTTTTATTCATGGATACAGTTGATAAAGTATATTCGATGCTTCATTGTCCAGCTGTCTGTATTTTTATGATTCAAAGACGGTACTGACAGAATGACTGACGTACACGTATAAAAGATTATAGTTACGCATACAATAATCTATTTCTCCAGCACCATCTGTCCCATCTGCTCTCGGCGCTGGCGTGTTAATTTAATTGACACTCAACCTATAACTTTCGTTAATTGACCTTTTCATTTGGCGTTCAACACGAATCAAGAAAAAATACGTTGAATCTTCCTTCTTCCTAAAGTGGGCAGTACACGCTCAAATCTTCAGTACCTTTAAATTTTATTTTTTTAGTTTAGAACTAAAAGCTTAAGGTCAAACAGGTGTAGTTACTATTTAGCAGAAGCAGACCTCTTATTTTTGATGCCTGTTTTAAATAGGTTTTGCTGTTTCTTTTTTCAATATTTTGCACTACAGGTACTTTGACACAACACTGCAAGTCATATTTCTTGTTCTTTTCGTGTACACAGTTAACTTAAGGAAAACAAATTAACTGGCAACTGAAAATTGGAAAGCAGCTGCCTGTCGGCAATAAAAATAAAATTGCTAACACTATCCCGCAAAAATATATGTGACTGTTTTGAAATAATTCATAACCTGAAGATGAAGCGTCGTAACATCGTAAAAATTAATTTTTTTTTGAAACACAAATATTGGATAACAACGGTCAGGATACAAAAACTGGAAAAAATCTACCTTGACAACGTACTTCGAGGAGGAATTTTGCGGGAAGTGCGGATGAGGCATCACATCTTTCAAAGCTCTGTGTCATTTTTACCACAAAATAGATTTACAGAACGTTTTCTTTCGCCGAATAAGCCTGAGTAGTGTGGACGGTTACTTTGCCTCGCGATTTCTATCCTTTTGCCTCAGCGCAGAGACCGACAGACCACCAAAGACTGGAAGTTGCTCGAAGCAGACAGAAGTAGTCCGAAGCGACCATCCACACTCTCGAGCTTGACTTGAGTAGGATTGTTAAAACTATTAACTAGTTTTTAATTTGACAGTCGTTTACAAACAAATGTGAAGGGTAGCTAAATTATAATGTCCGCAGGTAACACACTCTAATTAGACCCTGGGGGTACTGTATACAGGGGTGAACAGTAGGGTGAATCATGTGATTACTGGGGAGCACGTTGAGGGTACCTTATGCAAAATTCTGTACACCCTCCCGCAGTAATAAATAGTAGTAGCACTAGTAGCGTACCTCTCTGTACACCAGCCATCTACATAGATGTTTATCCGAAGTCTTCGAACTTCAAAGTTTTTTTATCAGCTGAGGAAAAAAATGATGTTTTTTTATCAGCAGAGGAAAAACATGACGGTCTTCTTAATGTTTGCAAAGGTGTTCAGTTGCATGCACCGCGCTTTGCGGTGATTGGGGACCCTACCCAGTAAAAAACCTTTGCATGCTACCTCCAGACTTCATACAGCAGCGGAATCAAGTGAGCCTCCTCTTCCTCGGATGACAGGTCGTCTTAATCATTCTAGTCTGCTACTATTACGTTTAGTTGACATAATGCTCTTTGCCACATCTTGGATAGCCAACCAGCAGTGTTGGGGGTTAGCTGGTGTCGATAAGGTTCCCTGGGTAACAATCAGGCCTACCGTCGATTGCACTTTTGTCTGTGCGTAGCCCATCGCGTGCATGCAAAGGAGGTAAGACACTAGTGTGTCCGACCGAAACTACTTTTTACGGCCGAAACCGAAACCAGAACCGAATTTCGGCCCCCGTCTCAGTTTCGGCCGAAACCGGAACATCAATATAATGTCAGTAATTTTTTCGTGGATATAAAAATGAATAACGTATCATCAGCATTACTACACCTCATATCAAATAAACTATTTATAATTTTTGAAGTAAGAAGTTAATCTGAACCAAATATAGTTATATTATATTTGGTATCTAGTAAATTACATTCCAAACTTTGGTCATTCTTTATTTTTTTTTATTTATGTTATTGGCTCTGATCTGAGACCAACTGGCCAGTTCTAGTCATTCTTTATGACACTCTTATCAATTAGCTGCCTTAAAACTAAATTTCAGAGGTACCTAAGTACTAAGTACAACTACTAAGTATTTTTGAAAGTAAGGAGTTTTCTCTGAATTTAAGAAACTGTAGTGAGCTTCATTGAGCTACAGCTATTGTTGATTATCAGTATTCATAACTGAACAATCTAATATTGTAATATTGTGAGCAAGAATCAATAATTTATCAACCTTCTTTGCAAATTGCTTCTTCAGTCTGAATAAATTTGACTTGTAGCATTAAGTAGTTGTTTAGTGGAAACAGTCGTCGGTAAGGCAGACGTGAATTTTAGGGGAACGTTTCTCAAAGACAGAAATGGACTGAAATTCTAGTAAGAGTAATATCTACGTTTCTTTGCAAGCTTGGCTCAGTGTCAGATGTTTTTGCAGTCCATGCACTCTTAAAGAAAATTGTTAAAACCAGATATTCTCACCGTATTTTTGAAATGCACTCGCACAGAACAAGGCGATTTTAGAATTTCAACAATTTTTTTCTTAAAATATCGTGACTGGATCTCAAATTTTCTTTTTCAGTATCGCATAATATATCATCCCGTTAAAAAAATTTTTCCAAATGATGTGGGGTGTTATTGTGGAGTAGACCCGTTTTCGCCTTCGCTACCTGTACTAAGAAAAAATATGTACTACAAACAGATCGTAGAAAGAAGACAGTCATCGAGGCGCCGCGCCGGTGACGACGTGGTGGGAGACACTGTCCGTCATTCCTCACTCCTGGAGCCCCCTTCCTTCACCAGGAAAACCATTTCGCGCTGAAAACCGTACTGGAAACTCTCGTCGCACGCAACATTACGAGAGCGCGTCTGAAAATCGTAAGAACGTCCAGAAAATCGCGAGCGAAAATGTCGTTGACAAAATCGTCGGTGATGGTGCCTTTGGCGGTATTGATGATCGTATTTATCCAAAGTGGTAAGTGATTTAATTAGGCTAATTAGTACCTCATTTGGGTACAGTGAGACTAATAATATAGGTTGTAGTTCTTAAACTTTGAAATTACAAAACATCTGTTATTGTGCAGTCTAAATAACTATATGTATGTTCAAATTATTATAGTTTGAGTTATACTTTTTTCATACAACTACATACCAGCATTAAAACATCACATTGACACATATACACACGTTTCCAAGCTTTCTTTTTTGTCATCATATTGCAAACTAATAGTAGGAACAGGATATTTGGCCCTATAGGGGCACTTGAACAGTGTAAGTGAGTTGTTCTCCTAGAAACTCCTTTATAGCATAGCTCTCTCAAATGCGCGTTAAAATCTGGTTAAAATCTGGGACACAATGTTCTAATATTAGTCTTATAATCTGGCATAATTGGTAAATATTTATGTAATTATTTATGTTATTTTTTACAACAATATAATGGAGAATAGAATACGTCTAAATACCTAGTGACTATTATTATCTATGAGAAAACTAATTCCTAAATTCACTTTTTTCTGTATTATCTCTTTCAATAAATCTAAGAAATAAGTCAGAATAACAGAATTAAAGGTCAATTTTCTTACGGAAAACTACTTCCTGAAACACATACACACTAAAATCATGTGTTTCATTGTAACAGCTCAATTACCATCATATCTTAATCTACTATTTATATTTATGTTATAAATTAATTTTATTTATGAATATTTTGATTTTTACGTCACTTTGCGAAAAGCCCTTTAAACAAATCATGGACGAAATTTTCTTAATTTCAAATAAAAATAAGGTATAATATACACTGGCAATATCCTTCAAAAACACCCCATTCACGAATAACAGTCTTATATTCACGTGTTCATTATATACTATCTACTAAGTTATTTAAGACTTATGCTGCAAATTATAGTGACATCAGATAATGCATGAATCAGTAATCGTTACTGATTCATGAATACAATTAAAATCTACCTCATGCGTGACATCAGATAGGTTTTCGGATATTGCAAGCTGAACAATATACAGCGAGTCTATTGAATTTGCGTGTTGTGATGTGTAACGCAGACGTTCAATAAATATTTTTGGAATCTGATAGACAGGGAAACTAAAATTCATGTATAAATGAACAAGACATTACTAATAACATGGGAGCTCCCTAGTGTTCCGAGTATTTCAGATCATTCAACTGATTCTGAATAAAAAATGGCATTGAGAATATATCTAAATTTTTACTTAACCGTTTGCCTTTAAAATGAACTCTAATTATATACTAAATCAACCGTTTTCATAATTTACTCAAGATTCGGTTGGGTTTAAGGATGACGGTTAACTTCAGAAAAACGTAGATACCTTTCCATTTAGAGCAGTATAAAGGGATACTTAAAAAGCTCAGCTTTGCTTGACAGAACGAAAACATCCATGATATAACTTTACTCTTAAATGCGTACCACACAGCTGATCTCCTCTTAATGCTTTTTGAATGATTCCTTTACACCTTGCATCATCCATGTCACCCCTATGTCGTTATTACTGTTACCTGCCACGCAATCATGACAAATAACTATGTAACTTTTTTTGGCATTTTATGAAGAAATAACCATTCCTCATTTTGTTCGATATGACTGTCCAATGATACTTGATTTCTTTATACCGTAAAAAGGAATGATCCCATCTTCACGACATTTTCAAGGTCAGTTACTGACGTTGCTGTTGGAGCGAAATTGAAGAAGCTTTAGCCACTATCTTCCGCATACGCGGTTAAGTGGCCCCCTCTGTACAGCAAACAGCATGTACCTAATACGTTTTTTGTAATGGATACAGTTCTTTACAATATAGGGCCATTCCTGGGATACCCCAGGGTTCAAACCTCGGGCAATTGTTACCTATCAATTCATTTTATCAACGATCTTTCTTAACGCTTGACATGCCCCAAGGTATTGTTTGCAGATAATTTGAAAATTTATATCTGTGAAGGGTACTGCGATAAAAATATGCACCAATTGTATGGAATTCTGGTTACGCAAATCACACATTATCTTTAGAGAATATTCAGAGGATATTTCAAAGTATAGCTCGCATATACAGTTGAAGGCGTTTATCCTCGGAGAGGGCAAACCATGCAACCATATTAGCAAAGGTTGACTTACAGCCACTAGATATAAAGCGAGATAATTGTGGCCTGAAACTTCTATATAAATTATTACATAATGAAATAGATATAGCGTACTTGACGTCAAAATTGAACTGGTATGTGTCAAAACAAGGCTCACGCTCACGCCTAAAAACAGGACACACACTGGCCACACACAAATTTCTCTTTGACAACACCAAACCACCAAGTTAAGCATATCATTTTGGAGTGCAGATTTCACGACAATACAAGAATCCTCCACAATCTACCCGACAACTTGGAAGAAGCTCTCACGCTCCACTCCGACAGCATTATAAAATTTCTGAAGGATATAGGCTACTATTATTTGCTATAACTTTATCTCACCTAACCATCTAACGTATTGTAGTATCCATATAATAATTATTATATAAGTTTTGTGCCGTCCGCCGCTAATAACCCTACGCGGCTGATGCGGTTTTAATCTTTGTTTAAATTAAAAAAAAAGCAAGGCTCACGTAGGCGTTGTACTTTTTATCTGAGCATTCCGAGAACTAATCTAGCCATAGCGCCACTGCATGTGATGTGTTCTAACTTTAATTCGATTTCGCATTATTGTAATACAAACTATAACCATATCAAAGAAATAATTTAAAAATATTCTGAGACTTGTTATGTTCTTTTGTACTTCTGTGTCAACAGCATCGACTGCCATTAGCCTCGTGTTTTGTGTAGGCTTTGTTACTGTTTCCCGGCGCCACTCAAGGAACAGCACAGAAGCCAACAATGAAGGCTCAGGTGGGGATTCTCGCTGAGCTTCTTTTTATGAAAATTTATTTCTGATTGAAAAAACCAGAAACAAATTTCCGCCTCTGACGGAAATCGAACTCGGGACCTTCCGGTCATGAGCTCTCGGCTCTAACCACTAAGCCAACCAACCCCCACTTGTTATGTTACATCAAGCTTTTTGTTATAAGTATGTTCTTTGTTGCAACTGTTAGATATAGGGCCGGTTTCACCGGTTCCTGATAAGTGTCAGATAGCCTATCTGTCAGATAGCGCCATATAAATTGTATGGGCCTATCTGCCAGATAGGCTATCTGACACTTATCGGGGATCGGTGAAACCGGCCCTTAGGTTCGCTTAAATTGGATTTTATCTGTAGGACAATAAAGCATTATGTAGTTTTGAAGCAACAGTTATAGAGGGTCTAATGTTTGATTTATTTATAAACGAAAAAGTTGTAGGATAACATCAATGAAATGTTATTTGTATTATGGCTGGAAACTAGGACTAGTAAACAGGCTAGGCATAAACATGCTTCTCACACTATAACAGAGCCGTAGATATTTTGCAGGAAGCTTCACCTTTTCGCCCAAGTCAAGCTACTTGACATAATATTATTTTTCTTTAAATTATTTTGTTATGCCGTCCTAGGGTGAGAGCAAAAAAAGGAGAAAATAGATATTGGAACAAAAAAAGCCTAGGAAGTGCTCCAATTTATTAATGAACCGTTCAACTATCATTGATTGTTTTGGCAGGCGGGCTTAATACAGCGTAACTTTTCTCTTCGTAAAAAGAAATGTGAAAGTTTATGCATACAAAGCTTTTCCATTTGCCGCGATGAGATTCAAAATATTTCATCAAGATATTTAGGTAGACTATACTTCTCCCTAATGTGCTGAGAATGACTACAATGTTAAAAAAAGGAGCCAGCCTATCAATATTATTTTTAGTTACAATTTCAAATTATGTATGTCCCGAGCACGCAGCTGTAACGGTATTTATTGATTACTTATGGAATAATTTACGAATACTTGGATTCATTTTATCGCCAGGTGTACCAACTTAATAAAAAAAATCGACAATTTTGACCACAAACTTTCAACAAACTGAAAGACGTGTATGTATAATATGAAATAATTAAAATAGCTCCATTAGTTGCTTATTGTTGAGCAGCTCCTTTCTTGTTTTACGTCAGATAATTAATTTACCCATAATTCATTAATATTCTTAGGAATTATTTATTTACAAAGATGATGACTATGATCATTATCCAACTAATTATAACCTAGCGCATGAAATGGCGTCTATAGCGCCTCAACTCATTTTTCCTTCCACTCAGTTTTTCCTCTGAAGGAATTTCGAAAATCAACACTTTTCATCGCGCGTTTTAAAAGATATGCTTGTTCAAATGGTGGTCCAATTTAGTTTTTTTTGTCTTTAAATGTACTCCAATAAAATCTCTTATAATACCTAGTAATTTTTCTTGAAGGAAAGCAAAATGGCGTCAAGTGTCTTGATTCAGTATTTCCCATGCATTATGATTATCGGTGCTAACAAAAAATTTTGAGTTCCTCTATACACCCTCTTCATCAAAAAAGTAGAAAACAATGGTAAGGGAATTTTGAAACATCTAAAAACGAAATTTGAGCGATTTTGAGATCTCTTGTTTTCTATTGATTTCTCTCCCGCAACTAGTAAGAGTTCCAACAACAATACACCCTTAACATTTTCTCCACGGTAGTAATACGGCGTCACAATCAAGTTCGTAGTGTCCAAGTTACAGGTTATAGGATAGAAAAGGTTTCTTCGGATTTTGGGATAAATTAATGCAAGAGGTTTTAGCTCAAAGAGCCGACGTTTCGGCTTTTATTTTACGCCTTCTTCGGTTAAAACCTCTTGCATTAATTTATCCCAAAATCCGAAGAAACCTTTTCTACTAAAAAAAACTGGGATAAGAATTACTTTCAACTGGATTACTAGGTTATAGGATTAAATATGTACGCATCAAATTATTCCATGGATATAAAATTCAAAGGTCTTAAAAACACACGATATCATCACAGTCAATTTTTTTTAGCGCAACGTAGAGTATTTTATGAATATAACAAATGTTTGAGTTTTCAAAACCTAACTCCTGCACGCCTCCTCCAAAAACAAAAACGGAAATGGCATATTATCTCAAAATCGGAAATGTTTGCGATCACAAAATATTCCCCTACCCCCCTATCCTATCGGCGTGGGAAGTAAAATGTGGAAAACGATCAGAAGCCTCTAGATCACCTAAAAACGAACTTTGAGATGGTTTCATATTTTCAGTTTTTTTTTTATTATTTCTGCGCCGCCCGTGCCACGATTTCTAAAAAACATACGCGTTTCCTATCCTCGACACGGTAGTAATACTGTGTTAAAAATTCATTAAAATCAATTCAATCATTCCCAGGTTACACATTACAAACTATCTAAAGCAATTACGTATGTATACATCAGAACATTGTAACTTCCTTGGTCTATGTAATAGGCAAGACAATATTCGGATGAACCTAAAAACAGCCTGTTATGAATACAATACACTTTTTAGGTTTACAACCACAAACCCCTCCAACCACCCCAATTTCACTGCCACCCAAAAAAAAGTAGAAAATGATCAGGTACTCCTAAAGCGCCTAAAAACGAATTTTCAGGAATTTTTGAAATTTTTTGTTTTTTGGTTACTGAGATTACGAGGGTAGAAAAGGTCGACAGTCAGACAGGCAGACCGACTGATCTTCAGACAGTCGATTTTTTGGTTGTCAAAGATACATACAGAAAAATATCACGTTTACTTCAAGGAAAATATTCTCCAAAAAGAAATTGATGCCAAAAATACACACTTAATAGAGTCAGTTAATGGGTCAGGTCTTATAGAAAGAGTAAACTTCTAAAGGCGCTGCAGCCAAAAGTGCATACAGTATAACATGTCCTCTCATTCCAAGGAAGTAATAACCCAAAAAAGAATTAAAGCTAAACTTAAATATTCAAATTTTAGAAGCAGAGGCCTCATTGACTGATTATGCCTCTAAAGGGATAGCAGCTGAAAATACCTAAAACTACCATTTTCGACCCTAAGGAAATGATTATCCGTTGATTCTTTAAACAACGTGGATGCCTTTGGTCATACTGAACAACACGAAATAAGAAACAAAAAAAAAAATAGAACCAAAAAATTCAAGATGACAATCGTTTCTTATGAAGGTAATCTGCTTTTTAAATGTTGAAGTATAGATTCCTAATTTGATACCGAGTTTGATATATTTTTTAACTGTGCCAAGAATTCGCTCAAATAAAGAATAAAAAAATATATTTGGGCTTGTGTATCAAAACGTACTTAGTCTGCTTATGTCTAGTTTTTTACTCAGATTATTGTCTTATTGATCAGGAATTATACTGATCAGTTAGTGCAGTAGCCACTTTCTTTTTATCGTAGTTAATTTTAAATTAGTAAATCCCAAAAATGGCATATTGTTATGAAAATAGTGTACAACCTGACAAGTGTAACAAGAGCCGTGATAAATATGAAATAGACAAGGATAACAAGAGACGAGAGGATATGAAATAACGTGTGCGTGTGAGACAGCGGCGAAATTCTTGCTACACTTGTCAGGCTGTACCTGTGAATATGTTGCTTATTTAGGGGAGTGTCTTTAAAGTGTGGTTACTGCTTCGAGATTATAAGCTAACTGAAGTGTTGAAGGTAACAGTGACAACTTTAAATACCTAATTTGAGTTAGACAGGACCGCATTGGACACGTTGTTTTATGATGTAACTTTTGAAAAAAGTTGTTTAACAATTCTATAGACACTTAAAACAGTATCAACTTAGGAATAACCTTGTAAGTATATATTAAGATTGTTCAAAACGATGATGCTTAGTGCTAGACGGTATCTAGACTTTGAAATTTTTTGCCTCTCAGCTCCCGTATATAGGGTGAGTTTTTAGTACCGGCTCGGGCGATAACTCCACTACTATAGAAGATAGCGAAAAAAGTTGTATTTGTATTTATACAGGGTGATCCATAACTACGTGGTGATGCAAACATGCATTTTTTTAAATAAGACACCCTATTTATTATTCCATATTCAAATTCTACTAATGATTTACGTTCTTCCAATATAGAGTTTTGTTATATTATACAGGGTATTTCAAAAGTTATGACCATTTTTATATCCAAATCGGGATCAAATGAACATATTGTATATCAAAAAGTAATAAACCAAAAGTAATTTTTGTTACATGAAAAGATTAAAAATATTCTCTAGTTTGAAAATCGGCTACAAAAAAAGCCCGTGACGCATATTCGTATACAGTGTGATGTAGAATGCAAAATCCAAATTTTCTCTTTTTTTTTAAATGTAACCCCCAATATTTTATTATCTCAAAGAATTGCTTTTGATATGCTCTTTCATCTTTGTATAGCACTTGTTGTACCTACATCCATCACTTTCTGAGATATTTCGATTTTTCGGCAAATTTAAAATATAGCTCCTATTTGTGTACTGAAATTTATTTATTTTGGGAAAATACTATCTAATTTGTTTTTTGTTTAACGAACAACTAAATTATAAGGTCATGATACTATTTGATGAAGTCAAAACCCTAAATCATCGAGATAATAAAGTCAAGTATGCTGAGGAAACAATTTTGTAGGAGTCATGCATAATTATCAACCAGATTTATCAGGTGTGCTTTGAAAAATTGACAGCTTTCATAACCTGCTGAATAATTCCGTACTGTGTGAAAAACCAGCTTCAAAAATTGATTATTTCTTTGAGGGTATTCAGGAGAATCTTTGAGAAATTGTCTACTTGCCTCTAGAATATATCAACTATGAACAGCAATATCCAGAACGGAGGCAGTCTAAAACTAATGCGTTTGAAAGATTGAAGAATCGTTTTATTTGGACTCTGTCGTTTGGTATTTCATAGCCTACCTGATACATCTGCTTGATAATTATGCATGACGTTTATAAAATTGTTTCCTCGGCACACTTGACCTATATTATATCGTTAATTTAGTGTTTTGACTTGATTAAGTATTATTATGGCCTTATATTTAAGTTATTTGTTAAGCAAAAACAAAATTTGATAGTATTTTTTTAAAATAAATCAATTTTAGTAAACAAATAGGAGGTATATTTAAAATTTGTAGAAAAATCGAAATATCTCAGAAACTAATGAATGCATCCATAACACGTGCTATACAAAGATGAAAGAGCATATTAAAAGCAATTCTTTGTTATAATAAAATATTGGGGGTTACATTTAAAAAAAGAGAGAAAATCTAGATTTTGCATTCTACATCACCCTGTATACAAATATGCGTCACATATTTTTTTTATAGCGGATTTTAAAACTAGAAGATACTTTTAATCTTCTCATGTAAAAAAATAATTTTTGATTCATTACTTTTTGATATACAGTACGTTCATTTGACCGCGATTTGGATATAAAAATGGTCATAACTTCTGAAATACCCTGTATAATGTAATACTACCCTATATTGAAAGAACGGAAATCATTAGCAGAATGTGAATATGGAATAATATATAGGGCGTCTCATTTAAAAAATGCATGTTTGCATCACCACGTAGTTACGGATCACCCTGTATAAGTCTAAATATCTTCTGAGCAAGGAGCATATCCGTGGCTACAACTTTTATATACAACTTTTTTCGCTGTCTTCTACAGTAGTGGATTTATCGACCGAGCCGGTACTAAAAACTCACCCTGTATGTTGATATCCTTTATGCCCCGTATGGATATAGTTCAATGACGAATAATGTTGACATTCGAAACATCCACTGCGAATCCGAGTATTTTATTCTCCATTAAGCTACTGCGTTGTATTCTTGAAATATTAATCACGTCATCACAGAAAATAAACCCCTTACACAAAGCGTTGCATCCATTTCTTCGTGGTAGGGTCAGACACCCCTTATTTTATTACGGCCTCTCCCTACTTCTCCACCCTCAATTCTTAGTTCTGCGTGCAGAAACTACAGGATATAGGTTTATTGCCTCTGTTTCCATACGGTACAAATGTCGAAGTTACATGGAATCGAACTCCAGGGGCGTATTGGATAGTTGTAGTTTAAACAAAGGTGTAAAATCCCTGTATATTTCCTAGTATTTATAATATATAAGACATATTCATATCTGTATGTTTTTGGAGTAATAGCTAGACAAAAGTATGTTTCCTCATTGTGGCACGCAATAATATTTCATGATATATCGACCACTAAATATCTTTTACTGAATCAGTAATGATACTTTTAGGGTATCTGGGACTTCTACCAAATATTCGATATTGGGGTTGGTATAAAAAAACTCCCTCTCGTTTAGTGGGCTGATCGATGGTACATGATAAAGAAGCTTTAGGAAATGGGGAGGTTTCAGCCCACGGACGGAGTGGACAACATTAATATCACACAAATCATTGATTTAACAGTGCGATGTCATACAGAGGAAATGACCTCGGCACCTATTATAAGCTGCTATAGGGCACCACAAACTCACTGTTTTGGGATCTAAAAACCTTGGAACCAAAACATGTAGCAGGGGCAGTATTCAAAGTCGTACTAGATTTTGCTAGAACTGCAGGCTTTGGGTTCTAGTGCGGTCAGAGGTGCGAAAGGACTTACCGTGTGGTGACAATGCTCCTTCTTTCTCATACATTAAACATAACCTGGTTCTAAATTACAACCAAATCTTACTGGCTGGTCTCAGAAGCTGTAATCCAACAGAAACAATTACTCCAAGAGCTAATGTACCCCTAACGGCACTGAATCACACTATTGGTTCGAGTGCTGACTGTAAGGGAACATGAAGAAATTGATTCTTACCCAAAGTGAGCTCAAGTATATCACAATCCTTGTTTGGAGCGTGTCCTGAATCGTGCCTGAATCTCATTTGGCACGATATCGCGAACTTTAGCGAACATTCGGGAATTTTCGACAATGTTGGAGAATTTTGGATAATTAATAAGGATTAGCTTATTCGGACGTTATGCAGAATGTATGGTTACATAAAACTATACAAAAGCTCAAACGAACTTTATTCAACATTATAAACATTAAAATACTATAAAAAACATACGTCATTCAAAATGTCACCAAAAACAATAGTTAGAAAAGAACTGAAACGCAGCGGAACTTGCTAATGAAATAAATATAGTTTTAAAAAAACTAAAAAACATCGAACTAAAACGTTAAAAATAATTTTTAAAATAAGCTTAAAACAATAATGAATGAAAAATACCAGTACCTATATTATTGTGAAAAAAGCATCAGGCGTTCGATTTACGAATAATATAGCGAAAAGCGGAATTTTTTATTTAACTTTATCACTAAAGCATGTTTTTTAATTTCTTGCCCTGTATTTGTGTAATGAAGATGAACAATTGTTTTTAATGAATATTTATAGCATTACGATTACCATTACTGCATACACGATAAACAAAACTGTCGACTTTTTCGAATAAATTTCACAAAAGTACGAACTCCCAAACAGTTGGATGTCACGCCCACAGATCACAGAAACAAAGTCTAAACTTTGTTTCTGTGGTCACTTTGCCGTTCCCGCCGAAAATTGTTCTGTATTCAATCGCAAACACCAGACGGCACGCGAGGCGCGTCACCATATTTTATATCTACTAATCAAGTCTGCCTCTGTCTTAAGTCACAAGCTTGTAGCTTGGGCGATGACAGTACTTTGACAGATTTAAAAGGTCACGCCCTTTAAGCTCTCGTCTCTACGCTTCTAGCACAGTCAGTGGATATAACCGCTGGTCTGACATCTGTCAGACTTAAATATTTAGAGCCGTCAAAATCGTTTTCGCGGCAGAGTTGGACCGTTCAATGTTCGATCTTACATCCTAATGCAAAGGAAAGTTACCTACGAAGATACAGGTGAATAATAAAAGCTTGTAAATAAAAAAGGCACTTCGGTTCTTAAAAAAATCATAAGCATATTAAAAGGACAAGTACATGAACAAAATCTTGTACATTTAAAAACAAAACATACATGCGTACACAGTTTTATTGTAATTCGGCATATTTTAAGTATTTGTGCTCTATTATTCTATTATCTTATCGCTAAAAATTGTTTATGTTATTTTAAACGATTCAAGAATAGAACTGGTATGATTTTTAACGGATAGTCTCTGGCTAAGACATATCTGGTAAAAGAGATCTGGAATATGGTCATCAACATGGAAGTTGCGTACCTAGCTTCGTATAATTCTTAATACTAGGACAAGTTTTTGCCTTCTGTCTAAAAGAGTACGTTACCAATAAAACCATAAATAAAAGCTTTGGTAACGATCGCTCTAGCTTTGTCAGCTTGATTTGTCAACAAATTAGTACGTGAATTATTGGTAAATCTGGACCAAAACCACACATGAAACGGAAACAACTAGGTCTATCTGGAACGGGATTTCACGAGATTTGGTTTGGTTTACACCACATCGTCGCAAAAATAGTCTAGATAAGACGACTCTATATTCAGAAGACGTGAAGAAGATTCTATTATTTATGCTCCCACGCACGCCTTCATCTGAAAATCTCCGCTGAAGAAATCCGTTATACCACTTACTCCGATTTTTCTATTTTACCGAGCCATACCTCTCCAAACATCACGTGCATATTGTCTGCGTTGTTCTGTGGCTTATTTCATGACAAAAACTTCATATAAGTTTAATCTGCAAATGTTTTGTGACAAATCTGCAGAGTGTCAACGTTTGAAGACTGGAGGACCTTTCGGTTGTTATTTTTAGCTACTAAAGGCTTTGGCCCAAATTCTATAGGGAGATATTTTTTCAGTGCTCATGTCTTTTTTGTCCAGAGTTATTTTGCAGTTTACCGCTGTTATATTACAATCAAAAAAACCGATTGTTTGAGTTATTTAGAATTATTTTCGTCTCTAGTACTGTTTTCTAGTAGCATAATAAGAAGGTAAAAATTGTATCTCTGTAATTGGATAAATCCAACAAAACAGATATTTAAAACGGTCTAGTCTGCCGACTATATTTAGAGAAACATTTATTTTGACTTGACAGTTTAGCAGCCAGTTTCTGTTAAAATTTAAAGCTGGCATGACCCTCCATTTTTGCAGTAATTTTTTAATACAATACACAAAATTCTCAATGTCCTGTAGTGCGGAAAATTATTGTCTGGAGACATTTCGTTATATGGACTTTTAGTCATGAATTTAGCCACAGAATGACCCCTTCAGTATTTACATATCTAGGGGTATCCTATATAATGAAGTATTCTGTCTCGTATTCTTTGGATGTTTTATAGAAATTCGGCATTACCACAGTTGCGTCCGTAATCATACATAAAGTTGAATCGACCTTGATTGTGTTTACAATTGCTGGTGCCCTCTTCCGTACTGTTGGCTAATAAAATTTGTAGCAAAATAAATATTTTCCTCTACAAGCACCAGTGAATGTAATAATAAATAAAAATATGTATGATAAATAGAAAGTGAATTTAGCTACATACTTTAGAGCCAGAAGAGTAATTGTGAATCGCTTGATATCTATGTTTTCTCCTTCCAAATTAATTCAGTACCTACCAGCTACTTCCACCATTGCTTTTAACCAAGATTCCAATGCATTGTAAACACTGTCATAATGGCTGTTTTCGGTTGGCGTTTTGAGGTTTCGAGTAAATACATTTTATTTCTCGGATAGCAGAAAACCGAAGCTCATAGAGCAAATACAACCTATTAATAAGTAGAAATTCGAAATACTCGTGGTTTCAAACACTCACCAAGGCTCACGTGCGGTACATTTCAGCCATAATGAATGTTTATTCTAACATCGTTATATTCCATTTGTCAGTGGCAGCATTTGTCGCACTCATACGGAAATAGATTTTTTTCACTTCATCAATCCAAAAATTTAACCACATTTGTTAAAATAAACTGTTTACTAACGTTTTGTATATGTCTGTAGCCGTTTTCAGAAGACAGAATTTTACAAAAAGTAGCGAAAAACTAACGAAGAGCTTGAGAGTTGTTGGGTAGAGAGTGTATATGCATTGATATAATAAATTTGAAGCACTTCCACCACAATTTCGAAAGACAGTGAAAGGACACCCTCCCTTTCCCTTGACTTGACGGACAATCACAGTTTGTTGTTGTAGTAAGCCTTCGAGCATCAAGCGCAACAGCTACGTGCGCGGTCAGCACTTGAATGGACAATCAAGGGAAGATCGGGTGATAAGCGTACATCTCGTCCCCTCTCTGGGAGTTGTAGGACAATGGCTCCCAAGGGAAAAGCCCTTTTTGGCAATATTTGGGTCATCTAGTCATTTTTGAATAAAACTCTTTAAATACCTCTCACAATTTGTCAATTTTTGCGAGTTTCTGTCACTCTCAATGGTGTCTCATTTTCCCTTTACATTTGTAGATTTTTTCGTTCGATCAAAAAAATAATGTCACTTATTTTTCTCTACTGTTTGTATGGCCTTCCTCCCCATCTAGTAATCTATTAATTATTTCTAACTAGTGAGCTGTAATCCAGAAATTTTGTACAATGTAAAGGAAAGATGTTGCCCCCCTTAAAGTCAGAAGGCAACAACCACTACTAAATTATGGACTGAAAGTCTGGGCACAGCCAAAACACCCCAATTAGCAACGAACAAAACAGCTATAACTCTAGGGCAACCATAACCAAGCCCACCCTTTGTAAGATTCAAGGAAACAATAGACAAATTTGAAATCACACGACCTCCAACATACGTTGTGGGACCTTGTGAGACTCCTCCATGGGATAACTGGAAACCTCCGTCTTCATTGCTCTGCGATACTAACAAAGCAGAAACAAACCCATTAATTGCCAAAAATGCATTCAAGAGATACCTAGATGCCATTCCAGAATATGAAGCTATCTACACTGACGGTTCCAAAACTGAAAGCGGCACAGGTTGTGCTTTTGTCTGCAACACTATAACCATACATCTGGACCTTACCGAAGCAATCGAGTGTATAGTTGGCAGAACTGTACGCCATATGGCAGGCCCTCCTATACATTTCTTGTTCTATCAAACAAAAATTAATTAAATTCACAGACTCCCTCAAGTTCTATCCGGGCTATAGATTGTCTTTATACAAAAGACCCACAAGTACAAAGGATGCAAGTCCTTGTGACACATCTACGTAGACAGGACAAAACTATAATATTAGCCACACTGGAATCAAAGGCAACGAGATAGCAGACTCAGCTGCAAAATCCGCTGTATCTGATTCTACGAAACAAGTGGCAAGAGCAATGAAACCATGGTAATGCAGCGTTAAAAATTGTAAAACCTTTATTGAGCTCGACGTTATTTCAAAAAAATTTTCAGAGTCTACAACAAAGTATTTTAACTCGACTCTGTATCGAACATACCAACTTAACACATTCTTACATATTTGTAAGGATCAACAGCAGCCTTATTACGTATCTTGCAGACGGCAAGCGACAGGATAAAATCACGCAATATCTGCTGTCAACCGTAAATTTCGTATTATGAAATGACGTCATCATGACGGACAACAACATATACATATAACCTACCATTTTGACGGTCCTGTTGCTGTCATGTCGCTATTGGCATCTGCTCAGGGACCGCCTTCGCGAATTTTTACATAATAAGGCTGCCGCCTCAGTGTCACATATGCGACACTAGGCTTACTGTGCACCATATTCTGATAGAGTGCCCTTGCTATGAAGGCGAAACAGCGGAGTGTGTACTTCCGAATGATATGAAAACCAACCAATGATATGAACAGTAGACACAGTAACTAAACTTTTACAGTGGCCTAGAATTACTCAACTTTATTATAAAATATAATTTCTCGCATACTTAGATACCTCATACCTACCTAACCCAATCGAAAGATCTTATTAGAATAGTGCTGATATGCGCCTAATAACCACAACAGTTGATGCCTCTAAAACAAAACAAAAAAAAGAGAGTATATTGATTTTAATATCTAGGTGCTTTATAATCTACACTTTTGGATTATTTCCTTCTTTGTGTTGAATATAATAAGAATCAAGGATATGAAGTTTTTTTATTCGCGCAACACAGTACTTAAACAACTAAAAGAATGATTGCCTACAGTATTTTGTAAGACAATGCCCACGCCAACAATTATATCATTATAACAGTCTCCATTAAGGCGGTGGATCTTTCAATGGGTGCGTGAATCATTGCAGGTTTTTACAGCTGTGGAATTTCAACCTTTAGCCGAGGTGTTCTTGAAATTATGGAAAGTTTGTTTAACTTTTGCGAGGTTATCGTCCATTTAAAAGGTCCTTACTTCTTATCAAGGGCGCTTCCAGGTATCAGGCTTGGGGGGGAGGAGACGAAAATGAGGTTTTAGTATGTTACCATTTTCTGTGATACTTTAGTCAAGTACACGCAACACAAACGAATATGTGAATAGTATTATAATAATATAATAAGGGAGAATATTTGCATCAACTGAAACAGTGGAGTTCTTTGGCATTTAAGGAAGACAAAAAACAACGATTGATGCATCTTAATAATCAATTTTAATTTGACGAAATATAAAACAAAAATTTAGTACGTATCACTGTAAACATTTTATTAGCACAGCACAAAAAACTAAATCATAAACACTAAGCAGTCAGGATTCCTGAGCATTTTGGTTTATTTACTAATAAATGACCATATTTGTATTATGTGAAACCAGAGGGCAATTTGTTGATCAATGCTTTTAGCTTTAGTTCATTTTTGGTATTTCGGAATTCGTACAGTATAAGGAATATGCATTATCGTCTGGTTTGCACCATTTTATTTTGAATTGAATGATACCTGACTTATTTCGAAAGTCAGAGTTGTTCAAAAATATTATGGAAACGAACATTAATAAGCAAAATATGTAAAAATAGGTATACATTATGCAGTATCTGTTATTTTTATTTGAAACGCAAGGTATATGAATAGGTATTATATTTCCAGCAATATCTCTTATTAACATTACGTGACCCAAATTTAGATATGAACCATTCATTTCTTGGAACTAGCAATGAAAAATCTTGGTGGGTGGTAATTACCTCTCTTACCTCTCCGCCCTTTGTGTACAACTCATTATTCATATTCTTAATTAATACATGTAGCTCTCTCTTAACACTTTCTACAAAATAAGAGACGTTAGTTTTTACAATTTTCTTGCCAAAAATTTTTCTGGATACAGTACTTTTGTAATTATTGTTGAAAGGTAGGGAAAACTACGAAGCACTTCAAAGTAATATTTGAAAAATGTCAAACATTACCAAAGAAATCCAAATAGGGTCCTCATGGAAACGTACTGTAACAACATCTGGTACCTACTGTATTTCATCATCTTTGTTGTTGTTGTTGTTGTATTATATACAAATAAGTGTCGTCTCTTGTCATTTTGTATTTTATATTTTCACTATAGACTTTTTCAGTTTTATACATAACAGTACCCTCTCTTATATTTATTTGTAGCCGTACGCTAAATAAATAAAACCACTAATATGAAAACCACACATTTTGGCTCCCCGTAGTTCGAAATTAATGAAAGTAACACAAGTAGGTGCTTTAGTTTTAAACTACAATTTCTTACATCTTTTCAGGAAACCTTGACAGAATGATTACTACTATTATAAACACGAGCTGCAATACTTTTATTCACTCTAACACTAGACTGACACCCAACACCTACATGAGGTAAAGTAATAAATATTTCGGAGATTTTTGTCATAAATTATGATATCTAACTAATATTAATCCAATTTTAGAGAACTTTTGCAAATCTTATGTTATTCTTCAAAACTAATCAATTTTAATTTTTAAGCCCCTTACTAACGACCAATAATAAAGTTCAAAAGATGCCTATATTATAAACTACTGATAAATAATTACCAAAAAAACTCAATTACTACAAATTTCAAGAGTCAACTAGCCATACATGCTGACCTATTTAAAGGATGCTATAATTATATACATTTCGCGGCAGTATTAATAAAGATGACATTGATGAAAACTATTATTTATAATTTATGTATTTTTGGAGGTGAACTAAGCTCTAATACATCGTTCATTATTCCTATACACATGGTAGAATGAATGAGTCTATATTGTATCCGATAACTTTCATGTTATGTTGTGTATTTCAAGCACCAATATAGAAAATACCGGTTTTGTACAATTTGCAAAACTGGCTGAATCTATGCAGAAACGTTTTTCCTAATGAGGTCGATGTTGCCTTTTATATTCAAGAGATGGCTTTATGATGATAATGAAGAAAATAACGAAATACATTAATTTATTTCTTTTTCGATTTTGAACTTTGAGCAACAATCTGAAACACCTGAAAATATGTACGCTCACATTTTCATCCGTTTTCAAACTATATTAATAGTTGAAGTTCTTCTTTACTTAATCAGAAGATTCAAAAATTGCATTTTGTAGGTAAATAAACATATATATTCGTACGTATACAGTTCTTAGCAAGACAGCATTTTTTATGAATTTAGGTTAAAAATAATCTAAACTGGGTTAATAAAAAATACCATAATGCTTAAATATTCCCAAAACTGCCGTTCCAGCTGTGGCAGTTTTGGGGATATTTGAGTGTTCCGGCACTTTTTTTCTGATAAAGCGGTATGCCGTATCGCAATAATTAATAGAGACAACATTTCGAAACTATGAGACCATACTAAATTTGATATGCACAATTCATTGCAATAAAAATAGGACATTCCATTCGAAATAACAAAATTATGATGTGCAAGGTGAAAGCGGTAAATCTGGCAACATTGCCATTAGCATTTTTAAATTCTGCATGCTCAAAAACCACCAGGAAGTAAATTTTTTCGTTCCAGCTTTAGCAGTTTTGGGGATATTTAAGCGTTGCTGTACTTTTTACTACAACCCGGTATAGGGGAGAAAACGCAAAATATGAGAATCAAATTGGGAGTTTAAAACTCTGTGTAGGTAGTATTTAAACAAATGACGGGGAAGCCATCTTTATTTCTTTAAAATGATAAGTCCTGAACCAAATTCATTAAGTGTCCAGGAACTGTTAATGCAAAGTGTACATCTTTTCAAACATAATAAACATTTTCTGTGGTCAAAGTTCGTATTCCACTATACTAAAATATATGAATAGCCTTTGTCGACATCCCAAAACTTTGTTCATTTGAGTATATTATTAGATTTGAACAAAATTCCTTTCATAACGATGTTACTCCTGTACTAAGAGGAAAGCTCCTCATATGGCGCACGTGTAACCCTATAAACTTTAATTGAGTTGTAAAAGCGTTGGTTATTTCTAGGTCACTCGCTGCAATGCTGGCGTTGTAGCTCCATCCAAGACTCAACTTGCAGCGACTACTTCAATGTGACCAGGATACGTCAGAACACAAGGAATTCAGATACCCTTACTTACGGAAGTTCACCTGTGCAACCTGTCAAGAACTACCCTCATAAGGAAGTGTGCGATGACAGATATGACATCACTTATAATCAAAGGAACGTCTGCATCAAACGAGTATTTTTAGGTAAGTACGTACTGTATTGAAAAATGGAGCCAAGTATACGAGGGTTGCTCTATACCTCCGTCAATCCACCAGTACGCAGACAGCTGTTTCACGCTTATTAGCGATCATCAGTGCGCCATAGGTCGATTGACGGAAATAGAGAGCATCAATAATTCCATGTTTAATAAACATGTGAAAGATGTGCGAGTAGACAGAAGGAATTCTACCGGTGCGCCATCTAGTACCCGAAGGTAACGGCAACCAAAGAGAAACGCTACTAGCAGCAGTAAACTCTTTGGTGGAACGACAAGGCTCGTTCGCTTTTGCCACTAGAGGCACGGATTTTGACGCAAGCAGCGTAAAGCCGATATACGAGGGTTGCTCTATACCTCCGTCAATCCACCAGTACGCAGACAGCTGTTTCACGCTTATTAGCGATCATCAGTGAGCCATAGGTCGATTGACGGAAATAGAGAGCACATCAATTTTTTCATGTTTAATAAACATGTGTAAGATGTGCGCGTAGACAGAAGGAATTCTGCCGGTGCGCCATCTAGTACCCGAAGGTAACGGCAACCAAAGAGAAACGCTACTAGCAGCAGTAAACTCTTTAGTGCTTGCGTCAAAATCCGTGCCTCTAGTGGCAAAAGCGAACGAGCCTTGTCGTTCCACCAAAGAGTTTACTGCTGCTAGTAGCGTTTCTCTTTGGTTGCCGTTACCTTCGGGTACTAGATGGCGCACCGGCAGAATTCCTTCTGTCTACTCGGAGCCAAGTATCTTGACTCAGTACTTCCCATACACTCTCGGTAGTAATACAATTTTTGGAGTTAACAAAATCACCACCACAATTTCGCCATCAGACTGTCAATGGACAAGTCTGTATACGACGACAAGACTTCAGATTTCTTACATCAAGGGTAACTAATTATAAATACGTTCTAAGTATCGCACCAGCCAGCTAATAAAATCGCGCCGGAGCGTTAAGGAAGCGTTCAAGTATAGGTTTATATGTGGAAATGATTTAAAACATTTGTACAGGCCGGAGGTCTGGATACTAAGCAACTGGTCTGGGGAGCTGCTGCCCCTACTACCCTGTCTATAGTAGATGCCGTCCAGACAAGGGCAATTCGAATAATTGGCGAACCCAGCCTTAACGTGCCAGCTCCAGCCACTTTCTCACCAGCGTGTTGTTGGTGACCTCTCACTTTTCTTCCGATATTCAAACGGAATCTGCTCCTCTGAGATATCCTCTATCGTTCCGCCGCTCACCGCTCCTATCAGATGCTCCCGCAAGACTGCTGCATCTCATCCTAAGGCGGTCGTTCTTCAGACATTAAGAAACGAGCGGTACAACCGCACATTTATTCCCAGGGCTTTGCAGATGGTGTTCAAGGCTTGGAATGGACTGCCAGGAGATGTATTTATTGGGCCTGCGGGTATTGGTCCATTCAAATCCCGCGTTAACAAACTTCTCCTAACATAAGCCTTCACAGCAGCCGCGGTTCTCTGGTACTTAGGCTCTGCCTACGCGATCTGCTCAGTTATATATATAAAAAAAAACAAAATAGTGGGGCGATTATACCTCTTTCCACTGCGACTCTATTGTGGCTATTGTGGCTCACACGAGTTCACCGTACAATCCAAACCTTTTAATGAAGGTGATAGTCGTGCTGTCCACAATATATGCTCCTCTGTTTCGTCCCCCACCTAGCAGAAACGATGGTCCGATATTTGTTCCAAGCCTATTTTCTGCAAGTGGTTTTTCAGACGGCAATGTGCTGTCAACAGACCGACCAGAATGCTCCATTCTAGGATCCTCGGGAGGACCTGACTAAAGCGATATGGTATGAATGCCTTAGAGTGTAGGAGCCCCAGTGAAGGAGTGCAGTGCTTTTCGCAATGCCCGGAAATGGTCTGGTCCTATGAACGCAGATTCGATTCCTTCTCTTGCGAGTGTGTGGGCCAATTCATTGCCTTCCACTTCGCTATAACCTGGAACCCAAACCAAAGTTACATTTTTCCTTGTTCCAGATTGACTGAGGAGATTAATACAGTTCCATACGAGCCTTGAGTCAACCCGTTTGGAGCTCAGTGCTTCCAGGGCAGCCTCGTTATCTAAAAAGGTTTTTATAGATCTGCTTGTCAGGGGTCGTTTGTTCAGCTCCGTGACTCCCAACTTCAGGCTTTTATGAATTCATACCATTTTGGATCTTTCCCATATATCACCTCAATTTGAACTCTTTTGGAAAACATGGAAAGAACCTGGAATGCAACGATTTTCAAAAATGTTGCGGCTACACTACATTATATTATACCTCAAATTTCATCAAAATCCGGTGCAGCAATTATTGAGATTATGAGTTTACAATAAACCATCTCGCCTCATCTTGAACATAGGAAAAGCAATCCCAGATACGTCTTCTCAGAGGTAATTATAGGGGACGTCTGTAAAGTACAGAATATCAAAATGAAATTTTTCAGGATAACTGAGAAATTTTTATGAATAAAAAACTCTCCTCTTCCCCAACATACCTAGTTTTAACCAGTTAATGAATCTGAACTGAATATGGGAGCATTGCCCAATACGACGTCTCCAAATTTTATCAAAATCGGTGCAGTGGTTACTGAGTGGGTAGGCAAATGACCTCAACCAGATAAACCGACATACAGACCGACAGACATATGCAGACATGTAGACAGGCAACTCAACCGAGGAAAATGAATGGCATGGATTTTTGGGATGTAGACCTCACAGAACGTTAAAAAAAACCCGAAAATTGAAAGCTTTCGCGGTTACAACCTCCTGTGCGGAGTCTGCTGACCTCTCTCGATGCTCATAAACTCAACTGAACAACAAAATCTTTCTTAGTGATCAGGAGCAAAGGATATTTCGAACCCCACAGACAAATGCAACAAATCAAATACGGGACCAATGTAGAACCATATACAGGATGACGAACTGTTTTCAATTATATGGGATGTTGCTGATCAGGTTTTTGTTTATATTTCATTACCTGCTAGCTTGCTTATATGTAGGAAAATTGGAAAATGCCGATTTAATTGAAAATTTGAAACAATATAAATAATTAAAGAGATTGATATTCATAATCTTGTATTGTTAGAAAGGCTATAAAATTATACATTTAAACGTTCAAAATATATTAAACATTCCTATTTGGGAAAATCTAGTTTAGTCATTCAACCTACTAGTATGCTATCCGATTTTATTGCTAAGTTACACACTACAAAGCCACGGCCCTCTAAGTTTTATAACCGCTGCGATATCAATTTTTTTTCTGATATCTATTTCTACTGAAAATGTTGAACGGTTTATTTTATGTCCCATATTTGACACATAAAGTCACACCAGAATTAACCATGAAATTCAAAAGTGCAACAATGTTTAAGGTGTACCATTTAAGTTTTGACAACTTTAACGTGCAGATTTTTTTCTGGAAAACCCTGTATAAATGAAAACAATTTAAAAACGTGCTTCTGTTGACCTGTGTATCATCCAATCAACAAAAATTAAAATCACTCTATACCAATACCGCAAAGACCGTCGCGAATAGAATGAGCCACCCTGCATTGTTCCGAACTATTTCCGTAATTGTGACAAAATTCTATTTTCAGATAGCAGCGATAGAAGGGTAGTAGAGAGGGGATGCAGAAAAGTATCTAGGGACTTACAAGTCGGCAAATGCCCTGAAGACTTATGGTCAGAACCGGGCAGAAACATCGAATATTGCGGTACCTGTGACTCCGAAGAATGTAATTCTGCCAATGGACATCTGGTCAACACCATCCTAACAGCGGCTGGACCCCTACTAATCTGTCTCTTATTCAGGAAATAGACTTACAAATTAGCACTTCATTGGTTCGTCCGATGACGAGAATTATCAGTGCAACTCGATTTCGGACGAAGCAAATGAAATCCACAGCCAGCAGTTATCTGGAAAATTCACTTTGCTTTAAGAATACTTCTACAGCCAGCATGGCACTGCAAGTACTGATGAAAAAAAATATTCAATTGTCATACAAATAGCTATGTTACATCCTCGCATTGTATTGCTGGAAATATACAGGTTATTTACTTAGGTATAGGGACCTTGATTAAGAAATCACTCAAGTAAATTGCCTGTACTTGACAATCCTGATTACTACCAAGATTGATAACCCGTCTCTATCTACTAAAATTATCAATAACAATAATTAAAAACTATACCTTAGCCCAAAACATTCACGTAGGTTGTTCTTACTCTCACTGGCCTTGTTCTTTGGGATGATTGAAAATATGCTACCAGAATTTGTCTGGGGATACATAATTTGTAGAGTCCTAAGCTGTTCTTTGTACGTATCAGGTTTTGCTATGCACAGTTCATTAAGTTATATTGCAGTGTTATGTGATCGTGTGTAAAAGAGGCTCTGAAAGTATTTTTCAAAGCACTAAAAGTATGTGCACTGTAATTTACCATTTCCAGATAATGCACTCTGCAACTGTGTTGAGATTTGGTTGGTATTTCATGTATTAACACAGAGGGATCTGTGCTAATTTATATGGGCTCTATATGAAGTCGTGTACCTTTGTAATAGTAGATGTACTATTCTCGTAATGCAGTTACTTAATTTGTGGAGTAATCTATGACAAACTACAGTAAAAAAAGCTTCCTGAACGTAGACACTGCATACCCTCAAACTTTTTAGAAAGATATGCCTATGGTCAGTTGCTCTGGGCTACCATTACGATAAGTATCACGAAACCCAAAAAAAGAAACATTATTCTAACTTAACAGATCCATATCACTCGTAAAGGTGTCAAAACGAGCGCACCAAGATAACCTTAGAATCCAATATTAGAGTGAAAGTACAAAAATATATTGCAGAAGTCTTCTGTAGGCAACCCCGTTTATGAGATAAGATCCTTCTTCACTGAAAATTGCTACCTACATTGTATCCATATCCGCGATTCCACCATCAGTCTTCAGGTTCTCTACAGTTTTAAGTTTTTATATAAACAATATGGGGTTTTTCTATCTCTTTATTAGTGTCTGATGTTTTGAGCGACGTGGATAAAAATTACTACCTTCAGTTTCAGATCCCTCTATTTGTTATGCAATTGGCTGAAAGAATTAATCGTAGCAAGCTTATTGTGTTCATTGTTTGTCGGTTATAAAATTGATATATGTATGTTCGTTTGTTGATGTATAAAATACTGTAAGAAGTAGCAGTCAAATTCTAAACCCGTGGACCACTAATAGGAAGTACGAATATTATACTGAAGTAATGACTAAAAAAACGCCATAACTTACAAAGTTGGTTATTGGATCAAACGAAATGCCGTAAAGCGCAAATTTTTTTAGACATCGGAAGTTCTTAGTAATTACATCTAACTTTTCTAACTTTCAAACGATAAGTAACGCACACTTGATCTGTTTCTTTTCTTCACAGTCGAATCGTCGACCCCATAAAATGAGATAGATAAAAAAGATCAACCCGAGAATGAAAAAACAAACGAAACGCGACAGCCGGCGCGGCGGTAGCGTATTTGATCTTCATTTCACCGCTGCGTTGATAATCCGTAAAGGCGTATCTGATTTTATTGAAGAAGAATCACTATAGGTATTTTAAACGTAACGCCCTACAGTTTTCATTTTCTATTCGGAGACAGTGCGTTTTTGCAGTACACCTTGACGTCACAATTTGAAGCACTGTCAAATTTATGTGCATTGGCGTATCAATTCCAATTTCGCCGAAATTCGAGATACACCTTTACGTATTGTCAACGGCTATTTGATGGTGAAGGCGCCATTTTTGGTTACCTTGAACGCTATTGTCTGGCGTTGAAAGCAGCATATTAGCTGCTGACAATTGTAGTATAGTATGAGAGCTCCACAGGACACACATAGACACCCGAGCCTAGCAAATATTCGCAGACATCATTATTTATTTGACATACAGGATTGAAATTATTCTGTCGCTTTTCGTGAGTTTTGTTATTCTCGGGCTTAACTAAGAGTGCCAGACTACTAATTTCAAACTAATCCTTCATCGTTGATTGCAACTAAAACTTTCAGTACCTGAGTATACAGATAGTATTACATCATGTTGCCATCCATATAGATACTACTCTTGGAGCATTAATAGTAACTTAAGCTTTTCATGTTATAGTTGAAATAAGTACTGTTAACATCATTTAACTACAGTATCATAATACCAATGACCATTTAAATATAAACATCGGGAACATTTTTATACATATATATTAATGTTAGTGTTATTTGTACTTTTGTGCATATGTATTGAAATAAAACTTGAAAGGTATTATTGTTTTTTAATCGATTACTAGATTATGTTCATTTGGAGTTCTATGGTCAGTACGTAGATACAGGGTGTCCCACGACGATTAAGACAAGCAATATACCGGAACCAGGCAGTAGTAGAGAATTATAATTTTGGGGATGTAAATTAGAGCAAATGTTGTGTCTTTTCTTGTCATTGTGTTACCCAATGAGGTATCTGTTTTTGGTCACGTGACGTTCGATTCAAAATTATTAATGGGACACCCTGTATATTTGTGGCTTTTTGTGTTCCTCCCGATAAAACAATTCCAAGAAACTAGCGCACTTAGGATCTAAAGTGATTAATTCAAGAGCTACAGGTACTTAAAGGCTTGTACCACTACCATGGATTATAACATGTACCCCTACAGTTAAATTATTTTGCTAGTGTTTCATAATGGTAGTGGTACAGTCCTTTAAGGACCTGTAGCTCTTGAATTAATCACTTTAGACCCCAAGTGTAGTTTGTTGGAATTGTTTCATTGGGAGGAACACAGAAGGGCACAAATATACAGGGTGTCCCATTAATAATTTTGAATCGAACGTCACGTGACCAAAAACAAATACCTCATTGGGTAACACAATAATAAGAAAAGATACAGCATTTGGTCTAATTTACTCCCCCAAATTATAGTTCTCTACTACTGTCCAGTTCCGATATATTGCTTGTCTTAATCGTCGTGGGACACCCTGTATGTATGTATGTAAAAAAGTTACACTGTTTTCCTTATATTTCTCCTTCTGCTACTACTATACTAGTTATACTTATGTTCTTCCATGTCAATACTCCCACTTCGTTCTTCAAATTGAAAAATGCTTTTCTTTTTGCATTACTGCCGTTTCTGCCTTTTTTCATTCATTCATTCATTCATTTATTTGTGAAACTGTATTACAAATATTACCACCCACGAAGACTATACCTTGTATGAGGGTATTGGCATAATAATTATGACATTCAAATTAAATTTTGACAATATTAGTCCAGCTATTTGGTCATTCTCACTGTGGGCATTGGATCCGGTCATCTTTCGTTCTTGTTTACCTTCCTTGATGAACTCAAAATTTTGACGTGAGATTTACAACATATGACAAATCAACATTGGCATAGATATTAAAAATCACGCTTCTAAGAGACCATCACATAATATCAGCTTGTTTGATGAACTGGCAATTTCATAGCAACAAGTCTAAAGGCCCGGTCAAACAGAGAACGCGGCGGTCCGGCGTTCTCTAACAATACAATGGAACGCTGTAACGCGGCGGTCTAGAACGCGGCGTTCGGCGTTCCATTGTATTGTTAGAGAACGCCGGACCGCCGCGTTCTCTGTTTGACCAGGCCTTAACTTTTGTTACAATGAATGTAGGTATCTTTTTTAAATTGCTTACGAGAGAATGTTGTTTTTCAAGCAAATTATGGTTTTGAGATAATACACTTTTTGGGCGTCTTATGGTATCTACATAAAATCCACGTCATTCATTTCCGTCGGTCTAATAACTTTCTACTTTTTTTCTTGGTGGGGGTGAGGGTGATTGGGGATGCCACCCCCAATGTAATATTGAGAAATGTTTGTATTTATAATTGACCTATGACAGAAAGACATAGCGGCATAATACATTTGTTTAGGGCCATCCGAATATTGCCTTCCCTATTATAGAAACCAAGGAACCTAGAATCTGGCAACAAATGTTTGTGCGTTTGCACGGCGTATTATTCACCTAATTGAGCAAAAAATATCCAAGTAGATATGTCAATAATGTCTACCTCTGTGACCCTTAATTCGTTGTTTGTTAAGGATTGAGAAGAAAATCCGCAAAAATGTATAACTCGAAACTACAAAAAATTACGTAACAGATGGGGATGGTTCAGATACTTCTAGGTGTGCTTCATCGCTTCCACTTGACACTTTTTTTGGGACATCCTGTATAACTTTAGAGTGGAGGTCGGCAACCTCGATGTTGCGTGGGCAAAAATCAATAGTAATTATTATTTTATTTTCAAAATCCACAAAAAATATTATACTACAATTTGAAAACAGGATAAAAAGCACGTATCAGAGAACAAAGGGTAACAGAGTTAACTAAAATTCCTTAATATGTTGTGTGCGAAACGTTCACTTGTTTCAATGTGAAATATGAATACATCATAATTATTTTAATTTTAATGCTATTATTCTAAAATCAAATTTGTATACCTAATCCTAATTTATTTATTTAGCATATGGCATACAACACATCATTAAAATAAGAAAGAAAGAAAGATCAAATCTGAATTTCAACATTCACTTTAACAATAACATTATGTATAATATAAAACGAAAGGACATAGAAAATTACACACAAACATTTAATGTTTTAATGTAGTCAATGGAGTTTTCCGTTGCGTTCAGGAACTCATTGAATCTGCCATTGAAGCATCTTAGAGGGCATTTTTCAGTGATGTGGCGGATGGTCTGCCGTGGATCTCTAGAATCACATTGTGGATTGGGAACTTTACCCCATTTATGTAGAGTATCAGCACATACCCCATGGCTCATTCTGATTCTATTCAACGTTGTCCATATTTTCCTCGGTAATTCCATTCCGGGTGGCTTGGTGACTATGCATGGCATTTGTTGGATTTCGTACGGCGTATTATTTTCCCAGTGTGTTCTCCAGGCGCCAGCGATATCAAAGTTTTCTTGGAATAGGGAGTTGGCTTTTATTATTGGAGGGTGTCTGGAGCGCAATCTGTTTATTTCTATGTTATTTATGTCAAGAATTAAACACTACAACTCTGAAACAAATATTTTAGTGGCTTGTTAAAAACAAGAAAATCTCGAATTTATAGTGTCCTAGACTCCTTTCTTAGGGGGGGGGGGTGTCCAAAAGCCCCGGCAGTAGAGCTATCCCCATTGAGTGAATTATCCCAAAAATACTGCCTAGAACGGGAAAGTTGGCAAGCATAACAACCTAATCACATCCATTACGTAGTAATTAATCACCAATTTTATAATTTGCTTCCAATCCTTCTACGTCGTGCCGCCAAGCGTGGGTTGGGCACGATAATTTTTACACCAGTCAAGGCTATGCGCTTCATACAAGGTGTAGTTTTCCACGGATTGTACAGAAAATTTACCTGGCAAGATCAAATAGGAAATTTTAACACACAACATAGAGTTTTTCTTTTTAGTCTTTTCAGTTTTCAATCCTTTGGAATGCTATGCTAGTGATGAAGGTAGTGCTATATAGCTATATAGTATAAATATATCATTCATCACGTTACACTTTAGACAGATTGACAAGGGCTTACCCAGGTACGGGCAGAGAGGGGCAGCACCCCCCCTAGCAGGCTATGGGTAACCACATGCTACGAGTCCGATCAAACCGAAAAATGTAGCTATGATTAACCTTGTGTGAGTTCATTGTATGCGTTGGTTCGGTAGCCTAAAAATCAATCAATTGGAACCTGTTAGTAGTACATTACACGCAAAGACTACCGACATGGACATATCTATAAATCATATCAAAAGAATAAAGGATCATCGTAATTCGGTTCAGCCAGAACTGCAACTGCCATTAGGACTCATTTCCAGGTTCTGCAACATCGCTCCAACTACCGCTTTGAGTCGTCAGCGGATTTTTGGAAAGACTCGATTTTTCTTCCTTGTTTAGATTCCCTTATACCTTATATCTACTCTAGAGCAGCCTTTGATTACAAAAATTTGCTTGCCTTTGGTTTGATGTCACTAATTCCCAGTGTAATGTTGAATATGATATTAAATAGAAATCACATTTTTTTTCTAGTGAAAAAATTTGACAAGAGAAAACCTTAGGGAACTAGACCTTAAGGGACATATTCTTTTCCACTTTGCCGTATACATAAAAAGTTGGTACACAAAAATTGAGATAAAACTGCAGGTGAACTATTGAAACGTTTTTGCAAAGAACCTCAAAGTTTTCTGCTAATTTAAAAAATAACTTTTCCATAATAAACATTTTTGTACTGAGCTGTCAATACTTTGAAGAGCAAATAAAAAAAAGATCTTTCAAACTTTCAAATACAAATCACGTCCCCTTCTGGCCTCTGTCAGTATTAACTATTACTGACATTAGCCTGCATACTTATTTAAAAAATGGAGTCAAGTTGATTGACTCAATACTTCCCACACATAACAGTTGCAACCAAATCATCGCCCGCCTGTCGTCAAAAAAACATCCAACACAAAAACTAGTAAATAGTTTCCTAAGTCTCTCCGTAGGAACTAAAGCAACAGAATTCAACTTCAACTGGACGAAACGAAACAATCAGGAACCCCCAAATTGCTTAAAAACGAAGTTTGAGCTATTTTTATATTTTTAATTTTTTTATTATTGCTGCGCCGCCACTGACACGATCTTTGAAAACCATACGCACTTTTCATCCTTGCCGCGGTGATAATACATTGTCTAAATTTCATTAAAATCAATTCCATGAGTTCTCCTGGAGTGCTCAGAAAAGTGTTACTATGAGTCTCCCACACTTCGAAATTAGGATATCTTCCCCCGTACTCAAATAGTATGAATATTTTTATTTCATATTTTTTTATAATCTCAATGACCAGAGCCAATTTTTGTACTGAGTAACTTAAACAATCGTATAGGAAGCACCGAAACACTTTATTTGAATGTTTTTACTTTCCACACCAATAGGTGAGGGGAGTATTGTGATCGCGAAAATTTTCGATTTTGAGATACATACGCTTTTTGGGCGTTTTATGATGTCTACATAACGAAAATCCACGTCACTCATTTCCGTCGGTCTGTCTGTCTGTCTGTCTGTCTGTCGGTCTGTCTGTCTGTCTGTCGCTTTTTTCTAGCCTCGTAATCTCAGCAATCGCTGCATGGATTGTGATGAAATTTGGGCAGCGATATGCTGTGGGGCCGTAGTAGGCAATGTTCCTATGATTTTGAAAATCGGTGTATAGGCGGCGGAGTAATTAGCAAAAAACAAAAAAAAATTGAATATTGCTCAAACTTTGTTTTTAGGCGTTTTAGGGGTTCCTGATCATTTTCTACTTTTTCTTGGGTGGGGGTGAATTTGGGGTGGTTGGGGGGGTGGGGGGTTGTAAAATTGAAAAATTTGTTACTTTCATAATCTAGACTGTCCACTAACCTGTGAAGGAAGACCTAGCGAAATAAATAACTTTTTTTGGTCCATCTGAACATTGCCTTGGCTTTTACAGAAATCAAAGGACTTAGAATTTTTTCTGGTGTAAACATACGAGAGTACTGCTTTAGATCGTTCTATATTGTGTAACGAGGAAACTGTTGAATTGGTTTTAATGAAATTTTGACACAGTATTACTACCGTGGCGAGGATGGAAAACGCGTATAGATTTTATAAATCGAGCCAGTAGCTGGGCAGAAATAATAAAAAAAACTAAAAATATAAAAACAGCTCAAACTTCGTTTTAGAGGTTCCTGATCATTTTCTGCTTTTTTTGGGTGGGGGTGAAATTGGGGTGGTTGAGGGGGTGGGGAGTTGAAAAACTGAAAATTTTCTTGTATTCATAATAGGCTGTCCACTAACCTGTGAAGGAAGACCTAGCGACAGAAATCACCTTCTTAAGTCCATCCGAACATTGCCTAGCCTATTACGGAAACTAAGGGACTTAGAATTTTCTGTATACATACGAGAATTTATTGCTTTAAATCGTTTTGTATTTTGTAGCGTGGACTACTAAATTGATTCTAATGAAGTTTTGGCACAGTATTATTACCGTGGTGAAGATGGAAATGCGTATGTTTGTTAAAAATCGTGTCAGTGGGAGCGTAGCAATAATCAAAAAAGTAAAAGTGTGAAACCAAGTCAAACTTCGTTTTTAGATGTTTTAGGGGTTCCTGATAATTTCCTAGTTGGGGGGGTGTGGGTTTGTAAATCTAAAAAGTTTGTAGTATCGATAATAGGCTGTCCATTGACCTGTGAAGGAAAGACCTCGCGCCATAACACAATTTTAAGGGGGTGGAGGGGCTGGCGATTATTTGGTTGCAAGGGATCTCAGACTAAAGCTTCATGCTATGGGAAAATAATAAACTGGTATCAGCGTAATGTGTGGGAAGTACTGAGTCAATCAACTTAACTTCATTTTTTTTTAATATGGGAGAGTTCGGTGAATGTATTAGCTTTAATGTTTTCTTGTCCTATGATTCACTTATATTCGCCGGTTGTTCAACTCCCAAAAACTCCTGTACTAAAGTCTAGACACCTGTAACGTTATCACTGGGCAACTCCCCCACGTTTAGTCTGTCGACAATAGGTGACGCTGCTATCATAACGACACTTCGATTCCACTGCGGTATTTATATATTTAAAGTGCTGTCGACCATGGCTTCCAGTAAAATATTATTGAGGAGCATTTTTCCAAGAGGAATATTTCAAAAGCAGTTTAGCACTTTCAACAAAACTCGAATACAAAAACAACGTCAATTACCGATTTTGGGCCTTTTGGGTGGATCAGTGATTGTGTATACTGTGTACAAATATCGATCACATCAAGTTTACGCCGCACAATTCAAAAATGTAAGTTATATATATTCTAATATGCCATATCGGAAAATTATCTTAGATAATATTAATGATACGTTTTATCAAGAAATTTGTAATAGCGGAAATTGTCTCGGGTGTGGCCTTTAAAAATAGCTCGACAAAAATGTATTTATATATCAGACTTACCGCCAAATTTTGAAATATTTGGCGCGCCTATCCTCAATAAGGATACAAAATTTACGATGTTAATTCTCAATTCAAACATTTGCTGTGTATGCATATTATTACGCATAGTATAATAAATACCTCGTTCGTACGTCATTTAAGTACTTAGTTGATACAATTTGCTATTATTATAGGTACAATCGCGACTGCCACATGTATATAATATATATGTATGTATACATGGTGTCTCAGCATTATAATTCTTTTTTTTTAGTTACTTTAAAGATACAGAGAAATCCAATGTTTTTTTAGCGGTTACTTCATCTGATACGCTAAAATATTTCCACGTACCTAGTAGCAAATAGCTCATGTTTACAAAATATACCTTATCTTGCAATTATACGACAAAGTATATACACTAAGCTTTAAGTAAACGTGTAAAAAAGCGAATGCTAGCAAAATTAAATTGCTTGTAAATATAAGTTCCGATTTGTCACAGGGGATATGAACTCGTGGTTTTAGAAAAAGGTACAGTTATAACCATTCATGATAAGGAAAGCAAGCTTATTAGCATAATTTTTTCGTGAGAAACCCCTAAAAGCAAAGATGTAGCCCGATTATTTATAGAATCTAGTATGTAATGTATGTACATATCTCCATAACCAGAAACATAACTCTAGAGCTCCATTATGTTTAAACTATCCTATTCACAAATTATCATGCACAGAGAAAGGTCCTCTATATTCTAGTATTAAGTTCTACAATGATGATGATGAGATAAAAACTCTTACAAATATGAGCCATTTTAAAAAGAAGTTATTTAAGCATTTTGTGATATTGAACCATATACTGTAGGTGAATTTTTTTAGATTACATTAAATTGTCTGCAGAACAATGTACTTTGTGTTGGTTAAGTTATGTATTGTATGTATTGTTAGTTAAGTTCTTCTCTTTTTGACCTGTTTCAAATTTGTATTTTTATACAACTATTTTGAAATGAAATATCTATCTACCTATCTATCTAATGATTGATGAAAATTATCAAAATGAGTGATTTCAGCTTGACGTGTGTCACCGACGTCGAGCCGAGTAAGTTCGCGAACTTAAAACCGCGTACTTAAAGTTCGTATGTGTGTCACCCACTTTAAAGATAAAACGAAATTAGCAATAAGATGATTTTCATCACAATAAGTACTCAGAATTTTTCCCAGAATGCTCAGAAATTCTTTTTTGGTGATAGGTTAGGCAGCTAATGGTGAACATTTTGAACATATAGAACGAGAAACCTTAGGATATTTTTTGATTAATGGTGTTGACATAAACTAAATGAGAGAAGGAAAGAAAGAATGCAATAACTCACACAAAAATCCATGCATGAAAACGTGCATATACATATTCAAGAAAAATGTTTATTTAGTAGGCATTTGCAGGGCAAACTTGCCTTTTTGCGTGAGAATTAATTCAGTGTTTTACTATTTTTTAATAGGAAGACGATAGCAGGGTAGTCAAATTAACATCACGCGAAAAACGGTTCATTAGATTTGCTTCAGTACAATATGATGGACAATTATACATGACGCCGCAAGATTTTCTGGAGTCCGTTATTGAACCAGATCCCAGACGTAAGTATTATCAAAATTACATTCATGTATCTGAGATATTATATGCTAAATGAAAATAAGTTACTAGGTACCTCGTACTCCAAATTGTCAATAAAATATGTATCCTATGAAAAATTGAAACCAACAAAAGTATCTTTTCATTTTGACAACTCTAGATGTTCATGTAGAGTTTTCAAAAATATAGAAATTCTGAATTTTCAAAGGGTAGAGACTAACTAGATGACTAATCATGACGTAATAACACATTACTCAAGTAACCATAAAAATAAGAAATCTGACGACAAGTTTTTGCTATTGTAACTTTGTACTTTCGGAGATCTATTATGCTTTCAAAGTTTAAATGCAATCTTATTGCCTGTCTTAGGGCCGGTTTCTCAATGTCCAGTTAAATATTCATCTGGAAGTTAACGGTTATCTGTCAGATAAATTGTTTAAACAATTGAAGGTTAAACTTACGAATTCACGTAAATCTTATCTGATATTTGTATCCATAGAAACGCTAACTGGCAGCTACCTATCTGACACTTTTAACTGGACATTGAGAAACCGGCCCTTAATCATATGTACAGGTTTATGGTACCAATGGATAACTAGAAAGATGGACATGTTTTTACCGCATACTGCACAGTTAATTGTTAAGTGACTATTTGTAACGTTTCGTGAATTCACTTTTCAACTCATGCTGATCTCCCGAACTGTTAGATACATGATCACGTCCTTTTAGTCTATAATAAAGTAATAGCACAATTTCTAAGGATGAATACCAAAAATACTAAAATCTGACAATAAAATTTTGTCTTGTTTGGACGACTGCATTTTAATGAAAATCTCTAAAATTTAAATTATGTCGGAAACTATTAGGAATTGAACATGACATTATATAGTCAATTGCTTAGCTTACCACGTCTGCTATCACCTCCCAAATTAATGTATTGAATTACCAATCACCCTGTATAGTAACTTCATGGACAAGTAGTAATGTACCAAACTATTTAACAGCTAGACTAAAACGAAGGACGCTGACACAGAAGGATTTAGAGGCTATAAAAAGCTCCACTCCACCACTCAGTCAAGGATCACCGAGATTGTTTAGAAGCTTAAGAGACAATGGTTTGTACTATTGTTAATGTAAAAATATTAAGTCTCAATATGCTGTTTCTTTCAGGGATCGTGTCGTATACAGAATACCTATTCATGCTTTCCGTTTTGACAAGTAAGTAATCAAAGTCAAATTGCCTTGCGAAAACATGCCCACTTCCCCTTGGTGTGGCATTACCTCAGAAAATCAATGAGTATCGAAAAACGTTTGATTTTTATTTAATTGCAATACACCCTTTCATTAGGCTTACTTGACAGACATTTATTCTCTCTTTCAAATACAAGAAAATGTTTCAAAATAATTGAAAAGTTTAATATGCTTATTACATCAATAACATTAATCTAGATCTCTGAGATCATTTAGTAGGACAGTAAAATGTGACAGAAACTTATTTTCATATGTCAATACCTGTAACATCGTTAATAAGCATGCAAAACTTTCCATAAATGTCATACAAATCCAGAACCCATCACCCAGTCAGTAGTTAGCTTCGGTAGTTAGCAAGACTATAAAACAGTTTAGGGACACAAGATCTGCCGAAACGTGGTAGATACTGTTATTGACGCAGCAAACCTAATAGTTTTTATTTTTTTTTTAATATTTTCTTGTATGCACTAACATGTTGCGTCATTGTAAAGAGAAAAATATCTATCAAATGAGCCTATTGAAAGGGAATATTGCCAATTAAAAAAACACAAGCTGAAACAAAAACAGGCACGTATATTTAGGGACCCGGGCGGTCCGGACCCCCCCCCCAAGTTATATAATGCCCCCCCCCCCCCCCGACGAGAGCAAATTTGAGGTGACAAAAACTCTAATCTGGACCCTTCAGAAGGTCAAGCAAAATTAAAAAGTGGCAAATAATGTAATCTGGACCCCCCAATCAAATCCTGGATACGTGCCTGAACAAAAAGAACTGAATACTGTCGTATTATGGGAACTACAATACTAAACATTTATATAAAAGATGCAATCATGATTTACTGAGATATACACTATATTTCATATACAATGGGAAACCCTGTATGAAGAATTAGCCCTTATCTGAATGGCTCAAAATTATCTTCTTTAATTATTATCAGTTAATATAAAGTTAGTACCCGAAAAATATGTTTTCTAGTATGTAGTAAATATAAAGAAAAATATAGTTTGTCAAAAGGAAATTTTATTTGGTAGATTACTGACGGTGAATCAAATACTCTTGAATTTCACTGATTTAACGAAATCTTGGGTAAAGGAGTAGATATAAATGGAATAAAGCGCTATTTTTGAAACAACCGAATAGTTTTGGCTAGTTGAAAGTCGGATGGTTGTTTATGAAACTTCGCAATATGGTTACCTCAATATCTGAACTTGTTTGAAAATCTCTCTGAATAAGACGGAAACCATGAGTTCAAAATTATTTATCTAACTACATGGCAGTATGTGCTTTTCTGTTGTTTTCTCAGTAGCCTTGATAGACACCCTCTTGTACCTGGTCGCATTAAATATATCATCATATCTAATTATTATATGGATACATTTAATCCCATAATGTTCTAGAACCTCAGTCAGGATTCAGGATAGCTTTCAATATGTTCGATACTGATGGAAACGAACGAGTCGATAAGAATGAGTTTTTAGTGGTAGGTATTTCTTTTTAGTTTTATAATTATGTACTATTGACCAAAAAGCTCTTATACTAGCATCGCATGGAACAAATTTTGCCGAAGTTAAGAAAATAATAAAAAAATAAATTTTAGACGTCAAATAGATCTTTTCCCAAAATTTTCTATAGGCAGTACCACTCTTTTTTAAGAAAATTTGCTGCACCTAGCTGAAAATGTTCTTAAATAAGGATCTGTCAATTAAATATATGGCAAATGATATGACTATTCAATACAATTGGGAGATCTATGGGTGCTATAGACGCTCAGAGAACTCAGAAGGGAAACAATAGTAATTTTTACGATATCTTTTTTATGTTGATTATTTCCTCTGAAATTATTTTCAGATCCGCCATATATTCTAAAAAACTGTAGAAATACATTAATTTCAAAAATCTTCCAGTCAAGAATAGGTTAAAGTCAACAGTACATTAAATTTGTTTTTCGACTTTCATACTATCAAAAGATAATAAATTATACATTCCTTCGCAGATTCAAACCCTATTGGCTGGTAAAAAAATAGATGACGATTTTCCTGTAAGTGATTGAAAACGATTGGTTTTTGTTGGCTTGATGGTTTCTGAAGCTGAAGTGGTTAACCTGTCTAATCAACTAAATGCGTTCTAAGCACAGTGTGTTTGTGAAACACATGTAACATGTTCGTCATTGCTTGTAAGGAAATCGTGATTTTTGTAACTGTGTTTACCGTTTTCCGAGATATGTCTACGCTAAATTTATGGATTTGGGCTCGCTGCATGTGGTTGAGGTACAAGCTATTTTCTATAGGGAAAATATGTTTATATCATTACGTACAGGGAACTGGTACGATACCAAGTTAGTTTGGCAGTTTAGGTAGAAAATATTTAGCAAGTTATACGAATCCCTATAGCAGAATTTTATGAAAAAGATATCAATTTTCCTTTTTATGCGGTAGGTGAAATGGGGTATCGTAAACAAAAAAAAATCTATTTAACGCTATATATGTCGTCTAGGTATTTTATGATGGTTGCATTTCGAATATCTGTCAGCCATTTCCATTGGTCTGTGTGCCCGTCCTTTTGTCTGTCTGTCGATTTGTGCCCATTTTCTAACAGCGTATGTCAGCAACCGCTTCACTGATATATTAACTGAGCCATGTTTTGCTATTTGAGCTCAGGAATTTCTGGATGAATTGACATATCTAAAAACAATGAGGGTTCCATTGCAGAAATGATCAATATTCACGAGTATGTCCACAGGCTGTAGGACAAATTAAAATATAGAAACAGTTCGAGAAAGGAAATTCTATTTCATGAGATGGTAGGTATATGGATTCGAAATGTACATTTGGGCTGGGACTTTTCTTTGTGCGGTTATAAGCCAAAATACAAAATGTTTATTACAAATGCACACACGATAGTCTCCCAAATTACCAACACACTGAGCGTACAATAATCTTTTAATCTTAATTTAGGCAATAGGCAGGATAGTAATTGGTGATTTTTCTTGCCTGGTAACGAAACTTATTTACGGATTTTTTCGCAATCCATCCTGTTTCTGCTGGCTGACTAACTGAAGCACATTGATGGCTCAATTTTCAGTTGTCCACAGACTGAATGAATGCCTGCATCTAAGAAAGAGCTGTCTGCAATTATGTCGGTCTTATCTCCGGTCATATAGCTTGCCGATAAGGCTTCTTTCCATGAGCTTTATTGAAACATCTAACCCATGTTCTATAAACAATACGTTTTTGAAACTTTTCTCTCTCTGTTGTCTTGTAACTGATTCCTAATCAAATTATCTGTTTGTACAAGAAATCATTAATTTAACATTAAAAGCCGTAAAAGCCAGAGGCAATTGGTAAATATTTTAATCGTTTGTGATGTCGTTATATTGGATTGTCGCTAGGGGTGAATATTGCTGGGCTGGTAAGCTTTATCCTTGCTGTCAATGCTACTTTCTTACTGCATCTTATGTCTCAAAAAAGTCTAATAAATGTCATTCACCACCAATGGTTCGTTCATCGGAAAAGAAATTAAATGACGGCACTGATCAATAATATTTTGATTTTAGAAGTACGGACAAACCGAAACATGCTATATTACGACACTGACTTTACATATACGTCATTGATTGATCGACCTCATTGTTATTTTTTTGCAGTGAACGGACCATATCAATTACCACCTTATACAGAAGTTCAAAAAGTTTCCGACCCCACCCTTCCCCTATCTCAGAAAATACTGACTCATACCAAGGGGGTCAAAAATATAGATATCCAATCGACTTGTCCTTGGAGTTGCCTTCCAAGGCCATGGACTAGGTCAACATTAGATGAGTACCTGACTGAATGCCTACAAATTTTGTCTGAGTATTTTTTTGAGTATTTTCTGAGATAGGGGAGAGGATCGGAAACCCTCTGTATAGTACCTGATGACACGAATGTACTTTACATAAAAATGAAGCCATTTTACGTTCTTATGATTTTTGCAATGTTCTAGATGGAAAAAATATTTAGCCATGCATGGAAAGGTAAAAGAGGG
Source organism: Callosobruchus maculatus (assembly GCA_951848785.1). Taxonomy (NCBI): domain Eukaryota; kingdom Metazoa; phylum Arthropoda; class Insecta; order Coleoptera; family Chrysomelidae; genus Callosobruchus; species Callosobruchus maculatus. The sequence continues at coordinate 17,514,466 of CATOUR010000032.1, forward strand.
ATGGATAGCAGCGAAAACATGGACAAAATTACCCCGATATCAGAGCAATACGTCGACGATGAGGAAGGCTTACAAAGAAAGCACATTGTAGATACAACGCTTATTGTTCACTTCTTCGGGCCAAAGGGGAGAAACGAGTTAAATTTCGAAAGCTTTAGAAAGTTCATGTTGCATTTGCAAACGGAAGTTTTGGAATTAGAGTTTAACGAATTTTCTAAGGGTCTACCGACTATCTCTGAGGTAGATTTTGCTAGGATACTTTTGCGGTATACGTATTTGAAGACTGATGAATACGACATGTACTTGGATAGACTGATGGATAGGATTAAGGAGAGTAATGGAATTTCTTTTGAAGAGTTCGTAGTTTTCTGCCAATTCTTGAACAATCTGGAAGATTTTAGCATCGCTATGCGAATGTACACTCTAGCAGATCATCCTATATCAAAAGGTAATGTATAAACTGCATAATTTTTTTTGTAAATGTTGAGAGAATATACAAATATCCTTCTTATGATGTAGTCTCCTTTCGAAGGTTGGCGTCTATTTTGTTTCCTAGTGAAGCATTTTAGCGCCCAACTCTCGCATCCACACAGAATAACCGAGAAAATATGTACCATATGACCCTGCGAGGCACGTATTTAGGGGAGAGTCCAGGGCGTCCCCTCGAAAGGTCAAGCAAGTGACACCCATAATCTGGACCCTCCAAAACCAAATCCTGGATACGTCCCGGGACCCTGCGTATCCGAAGTTTTAGGCTTAGATCTGACTTGAAAAATCTTCGCACTCACAGATGCCTTTCTGGTCTGTTCAATGCGGCATCTGACTTCTTTCTTCAGGTCACATACCTCATTTACAATACTCCCCAGATATCTGTGACGACACTTGTTTCGCCGTACCTACCTATAATACGCTAAACAAATTTAACCAAACTTTAGCGTCCGACCGAACATTCGGTTTCGGCCTAGTTTCGGCCAAAAAACGGCCGTAGTTTCGGCTGGATGGCAGCCGAAACTGAAACTAAATTCGATGGAATTGGCGCTGCGATCGGACGCCTTAGGAGCACTATTCTTCAAGCGAAGAAGTGTCATTTTGCAGGGTAGATGATGGTAATAATTTATCACAAGTTAAGAAGCCTACTTATTGGAGCCAAGCTTTCAAAGAAACGCAGATATTACTCTCACTAGAACTGCAGTCCATTTCTGTCTTTGAGAAAGGTTCCCCTAAAATTCACGTCTGCCTTACCGACGACTGTTTCCACTGAACAACTACTTAATGCTAGTTAAATTTATTCTGACTGAGGAAGCTATTTGCAAAGGAAGTTGATAAATTATTGTTTCTCGCTTACAACATTACAATATTAGTTATGAATACTGATAGTCAACAATAGCTGTAGCTCAATGGAGCTCACAACAGTTTCTCAAATTCAGAGAAAACTCCTTACCTTCAAAAATACTTAGTAGTTGTACTTAGCACGTAGATACTTCAGAAATTTAGTTTTAAGGCAGCTAATTGATAACAGTGTCATAAAGATTGACCAAAGTTTGGAATGTTATTTAGTAGATACAAAATATAATCTAAATATAAAATAGTTGATATTTGGTTCAGATTAACTTCTTATTTCAAAAAGTATAAATAACTTATTTGAAATAAGGTGTGATAATGCTGATGAAACGTTATTCATTTTTATATACTGACGTTATATTGATGTTTCTGTTTCGGTTACGGCCGAAACTGAGACGGAGGCCGAAATTCGGTTTCGGTTGCGGCCGTAAAAAGTAGTTTCGGTCGGGCACTACTAAACTTATTTACTTTCTAATTTCAGACGAATTTCGTCGGGCAGTAAAAATCTGCACTGGCACCAATCTAACTCCTCATTTGGTTCAAACTGTATTTGCAATTTTTGACGTTGACGGAGATGGCTTGTTGAGTTACAGAGAATTCATTGCCATCATGAAAGATCGCCTACACAGAGGATTCAAGGTACATCTAAATTACTACCTGACAAACCACAAGTAATAAGCTTACGATTAACTCTTACCCTCTACGCCCATACTCAAAATACAAATAGTAATAGTGAAAATCACTTCGATCGCGCTCTCGATATTCGGCACGACCGAGTTCGGGGAGAAGTGAGATGGTCGGTCATACCATTGATTAACATATTTAAGGGAAATACCAATTTGCAATAGATAAAAACAAAATAAAATGATGTATATATTGTATATCAACATCTGATTATACACAGACATATACAATTTTGACTACACTAATGACTTTACCAGCACCCTAGCCAGCGCAGCAAAAAATGCCGAAAGGAATAACGGTCATCCGACTCGTCGGGCGTCTTGTGAAGGATTAAGGGATCCTTCGTAGTATCGGCACACCGTAGGAGCACAAAAAATGTAAACAGCTCTTATATTTCTGACGTGTACTATATATGACAGCCTGGGCAAAATTGTTATATGTCTATTATAGACATATTAATGCTTAGTATACCTATATAATAATATGAATGTATCAATAGCGCATAGCCTGACAAACATGACTTTTAACAAAAAATAGTAATAATAAACTGGTTGCATTATCTGATATGTCATTAAATTTGATCCAAAGTTGTGTTTTTGCCAAATAAACTAGAAATGAAGGAACAACTGTGATATCTGGAATTTTGTAAACTGATTGAACAGTCAACTAAGGCCGCCCATTGCGTTTTTAAACTCATTATTTCACGACAGACGCAAGGACGTACTTTAACATAAAAGGACTACCAGTCTGCTCGACTAATACTGTATTTAGGTTGAGTTAACTTCTGCTAGTTAGTATACTGAATCTCAAATATAGAGATATCGGAATTTTGAAATTGGACTTGGTACCAACTTAGTACGAAGGATGACCAACAGAGTTGACCACAGGTTTTTTTTCCTCTGGGAGCCGTCAGGACTTAAAAGCCTTTAAGGCCTATTGTTCTATAACTTCCCAGAGGGGGGACGGTGCACGGCCAGCACCGTTGGAATGATGACACCATCATCATCCCGGACGGTCCGACGGGGGTCCCCCATCCGGGCCTTCCGGTCGATCATCCAAAGTGTCGGCCGCGTTAGATGCTCCGCTCAGCGCTCGTATGGGCGACACCAACACGGTCGAAACTGAATGCCCTGTGTATATTCAGTCTCCCACCCAAGCGCTAACCGCGCACAAAGCTGCTGCTGCTGCTGCCCCACTACCAAAGGCAGACGCTGTTCATCGCGCAGCCACGTGGGTCCCCCTGACCACAGGTTACTAGAATTGTTAATAAACTCACATATTATATAATTATATTGCTATATTTTCCCCCGTCTATTCGATGCATGAAATTGAATTTTTGACAAACTTAAAGACTATCAAAGTATCAATTCAACATTTTCTTTTTTTTCAGTCCTACTACGGCAAAAGCGAAGGGTGGTCAGGATTTAAATCTTGTCTTAAACAGGAAATGAGACAATCTGTGTAAATCGCTCATCGCATCGTGTATAATTTTTATTTACATTTCTGTGTATTGTACATATATTTATGTTGTATTCTAAGATAATAAATATTCGTTAAACATATTTTAGACGGCTTACTGGCGGAATCACTACTATTGTACGTAACACTGTAATTATTGAATATAATGAAATCATTTTTATAACTCGGTCATTACCACCTACAAGCCAAATTGAATAATGTATTTGTCTAGTTCTCTTTTCCAAATAAGATATATAAAAATTCCCGAGTGCTACTAAAAGACGGATTATAAAATGTATCAAAATGACACTTCCATAACTGACTGACTGAAATGAAGTCAACCTTCCATCATCTATCAATATTATTGCAGGTGCAACACTCTGTATTCTTCCAGACAAGGAAATGTGTAACAAACTATTAGAGTTCATAAAATCCACGGGGCTTTTCAAATCTCTATAGAAGTGCGCCACTAGGCTATTAACCCCAGAAATTCTGACAACCAACCTCTATCATTAATGCCCAGTTGCTCCAACTTTCACTTAAGGAACGATTAACAAAGGAAACCTCAACATTTAAGATGACCTTAAAGTTCCAATCGTTTGCACGGACGTCAATCGAACCTTACTTAGTTAAGTACTTGTTATATGTGGCAACGCTGGTTCTGTCACGCCTATTTTGTGTTTTGTCACTCCTATTTTGTGTATTGTGTTCATGTTCACCATTTCTTCTTGTTCCTTGGGTTGGATTGGAGTTTGAACTTTGAAGTTTGTGCTTTGAAGTACTGAAGTTAACCTTAAAACTTACCGTTTTTGTACATTGGAATATATATTAGAAAAAAAGAAAAATGAGTGAATGTAAACAAGATATAGATGCCACAGTATTTTTGTAAAGCCTAAACGTTCTGGAAAAGCTTAATTCATCTAGCTCCTCAAAGCAATTTGGCCTGTAGTATATACGCCTAGGAATTCCATACTCCAGAAGCCACGACATTGGCAACTTCCACATCATCATCCAAAAAATCGAAATCTTCCATAATCACGATAAAAAGACAGCACCAGATGACAATGATGCGATAATTAAATGCAAAAGGCAGTTAAGTCGTGCTTAAGTCGCTAAAATCGAGCACTTTATAAAGGGAAGTTTAAGGAGACTTTGTATATTCCTCAAATGTTGGTGCAATGAAATATTCTACATAAGCATGATTTAAGGATGCTTAACATTTAAGGCTTCCTTAGCAGAGTTGGTGCAAATGGGCATAAGTAATACAGTTAAGCATCATATTCGAACGACTGACAACATCCCCATCCATACCAACGACGACGGTATAATTCACCCTAGCCAACCCCCTTGGAGTTCTCCAATTTGGATTGTTCCCAAGAAACGCGGCGATAGTGGGAAACAAAAATGAAGAATAGTAGTTGACTACAGAAAAACGAACAAAAAACTATTGACGACTGTTATCTCTTACCACCCATAACCGATATAGTCGACATATTATGGACGTTGTAACTACTTTACTACACCAGATCTTAATTGTGGTTTCCTCCAAATAGAGTTTCACCCCGATTCCATTCCTACAACAGCTTCTAATGTCGAAATTGGACATTATGAGTTTGTCCAACTCGCTTTTGGCTTGAAGAATGTCCCCAGTACATTCCAAAGAGTTATGGATAATGTACTAAAAGACCATGGAAGAGTATGTCTTGTTCATATAGATGATATCGTTATCTTTTCCACTATACTCACCAAGTGCACATGTCTTACCTCAAAACAGTGTTTCAAAAGCTCAGGGAAGCAGGGTTAAAAATTAAATTAGGCCAATGCGAATTTTTAAGCAAATTTGTAGAAGTTTTGGGACGCGTTGTGACTTCCTAGGGTATTGAACCCAACTCAAAGAAAATAGACTCAATTAAAAGATTCCCTATTCCTAGAACTGCTAAAGAGACTAAATTCTTTCTAGGGCATAGTTGCTATAGCAGTAGGTACATAAATAATTTTGTAAAACCTCTAACCAATTGACATAAGCAACATGTAAAGATACATCATTCACATGAGTTCATCAGATGATTTGAGACTCTAAACTAAACAAAAACATCATAAAAGTCAACTTGCCCGGAGAACACGGATTTCAAAAGTATAGGTACCATTCTGGGTCATTTAATGAATTAATAAATGTAAATTACTTCACATTATATTTTGTTATATTTTTTTAACTTTGATGTACTTGTGTGTCATCGGCATCGACTGCTTTGGCCATTAGTTTTAATTCCAAGGGATGTGACGACCACAGGACGACTTCACAAAAATTGCATGTATAATAAAAATTCTGGAAAGAAGCGATAAGAATAAAAGTATAACAAAGAAAAAGTCGTTTAATTGATGTAAATATTACACTACAAAGTTTAATATATATAAAGTATAAGTGGTGATCATCTACCTAACCGCACTCCCTCCTAATAAAAACACAGCAACGTTTGTAAAGTAAAATAATCAATATGTACAAATAAATAATTATGGCAATAAAAATCATATAAACCTCATATACAATATTCTGCGACTCAATAAAATTACAACAGAGAATATAATACGCTCCCTATTACTCATACGCTTATGAGACTGAGTTAAAATTATTTTGAAATGTGCTGTTTGTTATCAATTACACATACATAATATTATCACAATTATTAACTATAATAATATATACATTATAAGCATATAGAACTTAAGATAGTATGGCATCAGAATAACAGATTCATATGAAATTCATATGAATTTGAAACATTTTTGTTTGTCGTGTGGTATTCTTGTTTTAAATAGTATTGAATCTGCTCTGTATTGAGTATTCAAAAGCGGTGTATAGCCAAAAACCTGCAAAACATACCAATCTAAATTACTTATGAAAATAAACTTTGTACTAATAGGGTCGTACACAGAGTTGCTACTTGAGTGGAACTTAATACTTGAGTATCAAAATGTCAACATGACATTTTGTTGCAGTCTAGGCGATTTTGTAGGTTAATTTTGGGGTAAGGTGTTGTCAGTTTCTGCTATATCCGAAAAAATGGCGTAAGTTTTGAAGAACATTTCACACTGTTGTTTACAGGTAGTATTACCTCTTCAAAAGTAGTTATCTACCCTAAATGTATGAAGTTCGCTTTGACGGTATCGAAAATAATTACGAACCAAACGCGCCTTCATTGGCGTATTGGTATATACTTGGTTAAAAAATATCGAATTGGTACCGTTATCGCTATTTTCATTTTCGCATCTCTACCCAGACTTCACACCCGTAAAATCATCCCAAGATCAAATTCTGTGGGAACCATTTTTATATAGGCAATCCTCAGACAGGGCCGTAGCTGGGCATTGACTATGGGGGGGTTCATGTTGACCTTGGGGGGGGGGGGGGGGGGTTCATGTATAAAAGAAAAGACTACTCCGTAATGTCTTAGGTCCGTATTCATAGTCATTCCTCGAGTATCCCTTGACTATTACTCAGTATCCCTTGAGTATTACTCAAGTGAGGGTTATTTGAGGGTTACTCAAGGGAGAAGGAACCCTCAAGTGTGGCTTTCCTTGTGTATGAATTGTGTTCCTTGTGTATCTAGACGACATCTACCAGACGGCGGGATTCATTCAGCGACGTTGTCATATTGCAAATATAAGTCAATTTGTTATGCCTATGCCCATGCATTTTGATATCTTCTGTTATCTCTTTTTGTATTGTACTAGTATTTTGTGTTCTATGGCGGAAATTTTACTCCAAAATTAACCCACAAAATCTTGAGTATTAAGGCCCGGTCAAATAGAGGGCGTTCTAGAACGAGGCGTTTTCTAACAATACAAAAGAACGCTGTAACGCGGCATTCTAAAACGCGGCGTTGCGGCGTTCTAGAATGCCCTCTGTTTGACCGGGCCTCGAGTTCATCTATGTATGAGTTACTAGATATCTTGTCAAAAATTGGTGTAACGCTTTTGCTCAACCCGCCAAACAGACCTGTTTGGTACAAACAACGGAATGGGGTAACGCGACGTTAGAGAACGCCGGACCGCCGCGGAACTCCCTCTGTTTGACCAGGCCTTTACTCAAGGGAGCCTTACGTAAGAGACCCTCAAGTAAGGTTTCGAAACACAAAACTTTAAGTACCGACTCATGGGGGGGGGTTGAACCCCCTAAACGCCCCCCCCCTTATATACGGCCCTGCCTCCGAGATATTCTGCTGGTTGTATACTATGCTCTGTTTGTAACGTTATTAGGTGACGTTACTAACACGGTACTCAGTGACGTCCTTGGGCTATGACATTGTGCCGTCATATATTCCTCTTTATCCACGTGATAATGACGAATGGGGTGTCATCAATATGACGTTAGTATAACGACATTGCGTTTGTTGGGATGCTTGCCAGATATGTGCTTCTGGCCGCTGAGTATGACTCAGAGATAAACAATTAGTGATGTGTACAGTTATATTTAAGGTGTCTATATTTCCGTTTGCATACCTGTGAAAAGAAATTAATGCACTTGTGCCTCTCTTGGAAATGCGTATCATCTTCGGATAAGCTCTGTGGGCATCCAGGGCATCGAAAAGTCCACCGAGACGTCACTTTTACGGGTGGTTTGCGAGTCACGTGACTGACTAGAAAGTTCATGGCAATGTCTTCGCAATTCATGTATTCATCAACCTACAAAGACATCGTATGTGAAGTTTTCATTTTTGAGCGGCGATAGAATTGAATATGCTTTATTCAATAAATAATTATAAAATCACATAGAATATGTGATAAGTATAATTATGTTATGTAGGTAGTTCACATTTATACGAAACAAAAATAACACAATAAAGCTACTGATTCGTCCGCTCCTGATGTATTGTATGTCAATTTTTTTATAGATGATTTTGAAGGAGATTATAGAATATACTACAACAACCGTAGTCCAGCGTCTGCAGCTAACTGCATAGTCTCTCCTGTACAATAACTAAATGAAACTTTTCTACAGCATATAGCGATCCAGTAGCATGGCTTTCATCTTTCGGAATATAGTTCGCACCCAAAACTTTAGTTCACAACATCACAACAAGATGTCATGGTAAATCTCAGCGAATGCAATATGGTCAAGGTAAAACAATTCCAAAATAAGTATTCAACGTTATGACGAATGAGTAACACATTTATTGGGTCCCTCTATGAACTATGACATTACCTTATCGCGGATGGCTTGTGGCAACCATTTCCAGTATAAGAAGAGATAGTGTCGGTGTAAGAAGGCTGCTCCCGTCAACACCATACTTAATTCACAACTGTAGTTAGAATTATATAGCCAGCTATTTTTCGTATTCACGTCCCAGGCATGATACCTACGACAGAAAAACAAATGCTATATAAAGTCTAATCCCTCATCAAATATGCTATATTCACTTGTTAATCCATAAGGCAGGAAGATAGAACAAACACTAGACTAACCACACACCAAACCATTTTTCTTCAAACCTGACACGTGTTTCGCAAATCATGTTAGCAACTTCATGTGGATTCAGCCTCAATCTTCCCCCGAAGATGATACCATAGATAACGTTAGCGATAAATATGTACGTTTTTTTTTTTTAGTTTTTAAATCGGGATGCCGCCATCCTAAGTCCTTAATTTGCAGTTTCCAGTGACAGATTACTATAAATACATTGATTCTAGTGCCGATTTTATTCATTTTCACCCCAATAATATGCACAAAAGACATGCCGATTCCGGAACAGCACAAAATTCATAAATACAACATTAACATTGCCGAACGTAAAATAAACAAAAAAAAGTTGCTTAATCCTCAGCACAAAAAGGGAATACTGCGCCGGTACTCTGTAACTTAGAAACCTGTTTCTATGCACTATGTACTATGGGATCGGGTGGCCTCGTAAATATGACAGCGTGCCGTAACAGCGTAGTAGACACGTGATAGGCACTCGAAACTATTCGATCGTTATGGTCGTCATGGTGGTAGAAACATATGTTTCTATATCTCTTAAGTTAGAGAGTACCGACGCTGGACTACGAATGGAAATATAGGGGCGCAGCACAAATATGCTTAGATTTTCGTATGTAAACACGGTCAGCATATAGTTATCTCTGTCGTTCACTCGCATCGTACAAGCCGCCACTGGGTTAAGGTATCTTTTTCATCTTTAACACAAGTATCTTTTTCATCTTAAATAAATTAAACGCGTAAGTACATACCGCCCCGGAAAGCCAACTATTCGGTCTCTATGCTCTCGCCAAACACGAAATCCAAACAAAATTTCATCATGTCTCAAATGAGCATCATCATCCACCGATAATATAGCCTCTGTGTTGAGATTATCAAGAGGCAAAAAACGGTTATTCAGAGAGTTTCTAGCAGCTTTAACGATGTGTACAGGAACTCCAATGTCAGGCCACCTGAAAGGCATTGTTTATATCACAATATCACAACATACCTAGTTAAACTGAATGTTATATATGAGAAGAAAGACAAACCTGAGTTCAGAGTTTGGAGGTCGTGGAGAATTCCAGACGACTACAACAGAATTCAAGTATGGCAACCCCCTCAGGCGCGCGATTGAGTCCAGCAACACTTGTTCCCTTTCATAGGTTAATAGTAACACAGTGAACTGTTCTCTCGGGTAATTGCCACCCAGCGATTCAGCAAATTCTTTTCCAGCACCTGAAAAAATATACTTGATATATGCCTTTATGGCAATAAGGCACGTAATTCGTTATGGGCATGTAGAAGGGTTGTAGAAGGTGATTGGGGGCTGACTTCCAAGGTGGGGTCCTGGCTCTAGACTACAGTCGTAAGGCCATGGTAAGGTCGTCCTTATTCTATGGATCACTAGTGTCACAGTGATATGTACGGACGGAAACGATCAAAGCAAAGGTAAAAAGAAATTCAACACTTGGCTTGTGTTAGTATAACAAGCGCATTACGCACGACTCCGTTGAGTGCGCTAGAAGCACTGCTGAATCCCCCTCCACTTGACTTGGTAGTTCAAGGGGAGGCAAGGGCGTCTGTGCTCCGATTGTGGAGTCAGGGCAGTTGGTCCTTTGTGAATCCTGGCACGGGGCATTCTGTCATCCTCTCAGAACTGCAAATGGGTGACCCTAACCTACATAGGACGAGTGATATAATTTCTCCTACAAATTGCTTCGACTGCAAATTTACGGTGAAGTATCAAGGGAAAAGTGGGGGTTAAGCAGCTAGCGGCCTTTTGAGAAGACTGAGGCAGTCTGGTACACAAACGGCTCGCGTACCGACGAAGGGTTCGGCGCTGGGGTCTGGGAGCAAAAACAAAGCTCTCCCCCCTTCTTGGGGGATACACTACGGTATCACAAGCAGAAATATATGCGATTTTAGCCTGTGCCTCTCGTATTCATCAAATTCGGGGGCCTAGGAGGCGGATTACTACCTACTCTAACAGCCAGGCAGCACTAAAAGCATTGAGTGCTTGTAGGTTGTGACATCAACGCTCGTTCTGCAATGTTGAAAGGTCTTGGATGGGATTTCGGCAAGACATCAGGTGTCACTTATGTGGGTGCGCCGAGTCATACTCGCAAGGCGAGGGTCGAGGAATAATTTCCTAGGTTCTGAGCCGGCTGTGGGGCTGACAGCAGGTACCATTATAAGGAAAATGGAAGTGTGGTAGCAAAATCAACATCGTATGAGATAAGAGAGGAATATATGAACATATCTGTCAAACTAGAGAACGTATTTTAGGACCTCAGGCCAAGGTTGAGCAGTTCTGTCTCACACTAGACATCTAAACAGAAGCCGGATAAGGTTACTTGTGGGCCTGCTATCTAGCCATAACACCTTCAAACGTCACCTGTATGTGATGGAGGTGGCAAGTCCTATGTCACTGTGAAGCTTTGGGAAACACAGGTAGACTGTACTAGGTTCAAGAGTCCTGGAACCTGAAGATATAAGATGGGCAGGACCCAACTTGGGAACTAGGGTAAGGAGAAGTGCATAAGGGGCAGCTTGTAGGCTTATGCACTGGTGATTCTGGTCACCAAAAAGCATCTCTCATTATTTCTTTCATTCATGCCTTAATTAGAATACTTTCTACACTTCTTGGCACTTTAAGTAATCATGCAGAATTTTATCTTGACAATGGGGTATTTTCCAACTTACTAATATTGCCTGTTTAATGGCTTTTTTCTGCCCACGTGGAGTAAAGATAGAGTTTGAAAATCATCCCTTTGAAAAGAGCTCATTTAAATCCCTTAGACCTCCCGCCTAAGAAATCAACAAATTAAGGGTCATTTTTATGCCGGATGTAGATAGGATGTGACTGTATTAATTTGAATTATGCGTAGATTCAAGGTTGTCACGTTGTTAACATTTTGCCTAGATTTTCTTCATATAGAGGATGTAAACTTAATTTTATGTACCTATTATGTTTATTTAGTTTCACTCTTTTTAATTGAATAAAAGTTCATGTTTGTAGACCATTAATGTTATATTACACTGCAATTCCATATTTTGCATTATTATGTAATTAGCAGTTTACTCTGAGAATATTTCCTAGTTACTTTTCACAATTTTACTCGTCATTCTTTAACAGCCTGTCACTAGTGTCATGCCATACATACCCTCCCCTGGTCTCACGACTGTCACGGTATCTAACCTTGATGAAATGATGTAAACAAACATCTGTCAATGTCAATACGAAGCGGAGGTTATGTTTGTAGATGGAGAAAAGGAGGTCAGACGACAAAGTAGAGTCACATTCTAAGGATAGCACCATTAAGGACTTATTACGTCACGCTAAGATTTATTACGTCGCAGCTTTGGCGCGAAATTTTATGTTTGAACTTTCGAGGGGATTTTAACCCACTTCGCGTTCACAATAAAACGTAAAAATGTTTGTTACATGGTTTTTGGGGACGTAACATCAATATTCCGTCATAAAATTTTGTTCGGAAAATACCCCATTGTTTGGCTTGTGCAAATTTAACTACTTCCAATGCTTTTGGAACCAAATTGAAATATCAAACATGAAAGTTTTACCAATATTAAGAACAAATTGTTATTTCTATAGACTCCTAAAAAATGTTTGTGAATATACACAAACTGTTCAAATACCTCCTTGTCCCTGCCCAATAGGCCTAAATCCCCTTCCAGATCCAACAAACTTAGCATCTGAAGGTAATACTGGATCCATTGGAAGTGTGGGATAAAGTCTTAGGGGGTCTCCCCAGTCATTCCACATTTCATGTCCTTGTACCAAAAACAGACTATAATTTCTTCTGTAAGAAGGGCTATCATATGGCGGCTCTAATGGACCAAGACTTTCTTCTTGTTCTGTGTCTCCTGAAATTTTAAAACATTCCAATAGAAAACATCTAACAACTTCTCAATAAATCCATACCTGTAATAGCAACCTGATTAGGTTGGAATGTTTGGTTAAACACACTTATGGCAGTCATTGATTCAGCAGGCATTGGAGGAATATTCAGTCTGTCCCTCAAAACAGCCACAACAGTATCCAACGTGCTTTGAACAGATGCTAAGTATCTTTCCCACAACAAACGGCCCTGTCTACGAAATAAAAGAACATCTTCATCAGGAATGGCTCTTAGTAAGAAGTGGAGTTCTGTTATTCTGGCTCTTGGAAGGAAAATCACAACTCTCTTCCACTGGATGACTTCGCTATAAGCTAGTTTGATCTGGTCTCCCCCTAAAATAACTGGTATGGCACCTACAAAATAGTTGTTTGCTTAGAATTTAATTTAAATTTGCCCAAGAAAAAATGTTCATGCATCTGTCTGGATAAAAGTGGGTCCAAACCTCCAGGCAAACACAATTTTAAAGAATGTTAAAGCAGGCATGCAAGTCTTCTATGTTGCATTGCAAGGTAATTTTTTTGTCATAAATATGCCCTTCTTACCTTTTTTGACTTGACAAGTATTTACCTTAAGAAAACTATTAAACTAACTAATGGCAATTACCTGACCGTAAGGCTTCATATACTCTGGCCTGTAACAGTGTAGTAGAAATCAAATCCATCTGTGTTGGTGCAAAGATCAAAACATAAGTGGATTCTTTCAGAATACTTTTTCTGCTACTGTCTGTACCACATAGCGCCCAGTCCTGAGGGCCTATATTGTTACTTGTATCACTTGCAGGATTGCATTCAAACTCAAACAGAAATTTATCTTGAGTTTGCGACTTTGATAGTTGCTGCAAATATTCAATCACAAACTTGTCCAGGTCAGAGCTTGCATTGTGGTTTGATAGCATACCTATAATGAAATATATAATGAGCAAGAAAAATCTTGGTTTTTAGAATGATAATAGCTTGATGCAATGTACAATTGACTGCTTTTATCTTAACTGACTTTGCAAAACATGCTTACCATTTTTAGCCTTCATTTCTCCTTGAAAGCTTAGCAGATAATTTCTTCTTGCAGGCAGCATAGATGCACATTCTTGCCACACATCACCTCCAGGTGGTCCTAGTACTGGCGATACAATTAGATCAAAATGTTCTCTAAACTGTTCTTGTGTGAAGGTAGACTGTACCAATATAGCTCGTCCTGTATCTATTGTAGAAAAAATGTCTCCAGATGTAGCACTAAGATCTCTTCTTGCTAAGTTCAATAGTACATGATTTTTTCCATCTCCTCCCCAATAAGGAAGCTGTTTTAAAGCATCTGTATCTAAAGCAGGTAAGTTCAAATGATTTCCCACATTTTCACTAACATCATCTGTGTCTTTCAAGGCTTCTCCAACAAGAACAAGGTAGATACATGCTTCTTTAGGATCATTTGTCAAGTGAGGATTATAACCCAATGTTTGCTTTAATGTAGTTTTTAGAAATCCATCAATATCCCAACCATCATTCATCACAGAGTATTGGTCTGGATCATATAAATAAACTGGAAATCCTGAAGTAAGGGAGCATCTTGAATGGTCAAAACAATTGTACATTTTACATCTTCTTGATGAGTTTCTAGGCAATGGTAATGATTCCTGAGGTAATGTGTCAGCAGTAAGTCTTTTAGGTAATGCTAGATCAGGTGAATTTTGTTGTAATGCTTCTTTTTGAGCTACTTGAGCTTGCTCTACTGATATCTTCAGTTGGTTTAAACTGGTCTGCTGATGTGACAATTCTTGCTTAAGCTCTTCAATATTCTTCTGATATGACTGTATCTCTAGTTTAAACTGTTGTCGCTTTTTTTCTATGTCCCGCAACTCACTGAGCACAGATCCTCGTATTCTGAATAATTCTTGGACACCAACACGTAAATCAACTTCCGTCATATAGTTTAAGTCTTCTGGGAGGTCTTGATGCGAATGTGCACCATGCTCTACCTGGTATGAGTGACGCTCAACTTTTGACAAATAAAAATGAGTTATTAGTGGTGTAAGTATCAAAAATACTAATACCATAACAACTATTCTGGATAACTTTATACTGGCAAGCCAGTTGCAGAAATCTTTGCCACTTTCATTTCCAAAGTTGACCATTCTCTAGGCTTGTATTCACACTCAACTAGACATGTTCTTTGATGTTCCAGTAAAATGTTTGATTGGGGTGTTGGTCTTAATGCTTTTCTAGTGGATGGTTTCTGTTGCAAAACATTGATCCATTAGCGGAATATGTGCAGCCGCTAAAACATTTTCAAATCTAACCGCATATTAAGACACTTGACAATCATTAGAGCACCTTTTTTGTACATTTTCATTAATCAAATAAGAATAAGATACATACATTTCAAATGAACTAGGGGTTATTTATTTTGATTTTTACTTGAATAACCTCAAAATAAATGTCACTGTCAGTAGCGTCAAATCTAGCTTATTAGAGATGTGGTTAAATAACAACAGTACTATTTTATATAAAGCGAATCCAGCTAAAGATTCAATCAACGTAGTACACTTTATAGTATTTATACTATTATCATAATCATCTATGTAGCAATAAATTTTAAATTACAGACAGTAAGATCTCAAGTAGATTGGTAAAAGCACCTCAATAGCTCAGAAATGGTCCATAGCCAGCTTAATAGCAGATAATAATTGTTATACTTACCTCTCCGAAGTGGATTGGTCAACGACGATCAAAATATTGGTACAAGCGCCTCAATAGCCCAGAAATGGTCCATAGCCAGTTGAGTAGCAGATAATAATTGTTATTCACCTCTACCATCCCAAAAGATTCACTGTTTCTTTAATAATAATACAATTTTCTTAACATATATATTTATATTCGCTCTATAAAACAGGGCCCTAAACCTGTATTTTCAAAACAATTCATCCTAAACAAAAATAACAAAACAGATTCCTTCAGTCTTCAATTCAGTTCTTGATACCAGACCCGGATTAGCATCAAAACTTACGCCCTAGGCCACATCAGTCGCCTAAATTACGCCCCTTCCGGGTGGCCTCGAGGTTGTGAAATTTTTGGCTGTAGGACACTAGCGCGCCGCGGTCAGATTGGTCCTAATCCCAGCGGTTAAAAGCGCGCAAAATATTTCGGAAAAGAGTCAGGTATGTGCGGATACAAGTGCGCGAGACAGCGCTCGTTTACTTTTACAGCGTTATGTTTGTATTGAAATGCATCACGTGGTTTTTTTGCTTGTCGCATGCTGGTAGTATACAACATATTTGAATAGATAATAGATGTTTTGGATCTAGTGGATCCAGTGAGTAATGGCATAAAAGTATTTTACAAAGCAATAAGCAACGACCTATGTCATGATCTAGAATTAATAAACCGAATGTCTATCTCAACTAACGCCCAACTTCAGAATTAGCGTCTTTATATGCTTCAATTAAACTTAAGTATTTTTTTGAACCAGGCTTAATGTATATTAGATGAAATCTACACCCATTATTCTACAGTTAGGCGAAACTTGCCTTATTGCCAAATGGACGGCGATTTCAAAATCACAAATTATTTGTAAAGGGTTAAAAGACAAATAATTTTCACCACAATAATCGAATTACAATTATTTAAAACCTAAAACATTTAAAACTTTAAAATTTGTTAGGTAGCAATATAAACACTACTGGTATGAAATGGCCAGTTTTGAAAGCGTGGATTATAAATAATTCATAAAAATTTCTGTACAGAAATCAAAAGTGTCATCTACGCGTATACCTTATTGCAGGAGCACAGAAATTTTGAATTTGTTTTACAAGAAAATACAACTAGGTTAAGGTGGTAATTATTAATTATAAAGAATAAAGGTAGGTTGTCGTTAAGGACATCCAAGCTTAATTTTCTTCCGCGCGTAAGTGATCGGTGCCGATTGAGGCACCCTTTTCGGAAACAGGTAAAAATCAAGCCATGCGCGCTTGTGACCGATCATCAAATTTTTGTGCTATATTATCTGTATAACTCGTTTCGTTTTATAGTTTCTTTTGAACTATTTATGCTACTAAAATGCTGTTGAGGTAGCCGAAGAGTAGCTTGGGTACTTTGGTTGCAATAAAGTTTCCCAGATAGCACTTGCAACGTTTTCTTAAGGCTGGAATTGCTAACAAACTTCAATGGCAAGAATTTTTAACACTGAAGGACTGCAAGCATTCAACTGTAATATTCTTTTAAAAACAATTGTAATCCTTTTTTTATTTATTCCATATTTGTCTTCACAAATTTGGGCAAATTCTACACTATATAAGATATTACGACCGAATAACCGACAATTCGCATTACAGTGAAAAACGGGTAAATTTTGGAACCGCCCATCCTTATACACAGAACTTCAAAACTGTCAATCATGTCACCTCTCGACAGATGACATACGGCACTGACAGTATTTTGACATTTTTGCAAACAAACGTGAAGACGCGGGTTGCAAGCACATTTATCTAATTCGTAAAAGTAAAAATTTCTCGTACATATTTATGTTCCTGAAGAATTAAGATTTTCTGATATAAAACAATCAAACTTCCTTCAAAATGGCCCTAACCAAGCCGAAATCTGAAATGACTGCTGAAGAGCTGCAAGCAAGAGAAGAGGAAGAATTCAACACAGGGCCACTGTCTGTGCTCACTCAATCAGTAAAAAATAATACTCAAGTGCTCATAAACTGCCGGAACAATAAAAAACTGTTGGGAAGAGTAAAAGCATTTGATAGACATTGTAACATGGTGCTGGAAAATGTCAAGGAGATGTGGACAGAGCTTCCCCGACCTGGGAAGGGTAAAAAGAAGGCAAAACCTGTTAATAAGGATCGCTTCATCTCAAAAATGTTTCTCAGAGGAGATGCTGTCATATTAGTTGTAAGGAATCCATTAGCAACAGCAAATTGAATAAGTATAATTTTGTGGATAATCAATTTTATATGGTTTGAATATATAAAACAAAACGATGTTCTAATTATTAATTACCTCAATCCATAGCTGATAAAAAAATGTATGAAAATAGTAGTAGGTATTATAAATAAATTTTTTTTATATGCATTTCTTAGATCATTTTTGACAAATTTAGGGATTTGTTCAACATGAAAAACCTATATAAATACAAATTTGATTAGTCAGTTATAATAAAAATACTTGTTTCAAATTGGCACAACTTGGATTACCCATGAAATAAAAATTGACTTATTTATAAATAATATATAATACTAAATAATATTCAGTATTTTATTATATAAGATTGAGCACTATAAGATTTATAATAAAACCTCCACATGCATGGACATGATCAAGCGTGGCGGGAAAATTATTACACCTTTAACAATAGAATTTCATGGAAAAGCTGTCAGTGTTAGAATGATATTCAAAATTAATTTCATATTTTGTACTTTGAGAAAGGCCACAGAGGTGGCTGAAATATTAGTAAAGCTTATCTTTGAGTACATTGGTTTTTATTGATGGGCCAGTGAAGTGGGATTGAATAATTTTACCAATAGCCAAACAGCAGATCTTTTTTTGAGAAAATCTGGCATGTTCAATTGATTATTTATTTTTCTTATGAACATTGTCAAGAAGAAACAAAAAAATTCAAGTTTCTAGATTAACTACCTCCCTTGCTTTCATTACAGTCAAGTTTGATATTCCAATTTCGGTTAGCATTCCGCCAAGCCCTTTATCTCTTCTCATGCCAGTTTGACTTGCCTCAAAAAAATTATAGTAAATGATCAAGGACCACAAAAAAAAAACATCCAAAAACAGAGCTTTTGAAGTGTTTGTATGTGCAATTTTCTAAGGCTATTCTGCTGTCCAGGTCAGAGAGAACAAGAAAACCCTCCCTGTTTAGAATGAATGAATGATAATAGCTTGATGTATGTACAATTAACTGCTCTTATTCTACCTGACTCTGCCAAACATGCTTACCATTTTTGGCCTTCATTTCTCCTTGAAAGCTTAGCAGATCATTTTTTATGGCTATTTTGCTGTCACTACCATAATAGTGACAGGTAAAGGAAATTATTTACAATGAAGGTTTGCACATTATAGGATACTTCCAGTGCCATTTTTTTTAATGTAAATATTTTTAGTTTTTTTCTGTCTCATCTTTCCCACCATCTTTTTGGTTTCATCCCCTCATATGGACTGCGAGCTAGTGATTGGCAGACTTACATTATTTTAGAAAACTTCATATTGATGCTAGGTATACTATTACACATGCCATAGGTGGAATGGGGATTCACTACCCCAGCCACGGTTCCTTTGAGTGTGGGCGGGAGTTCGAATGTGCAAAAAAGTGAGTTGTATTATGTCATTTTACCAAGTCTGCCATTTCAATATATTGTATATACCTTTTCTTATAAAAAAACCCAATGGCAAACATCCAGCCTGGTTCCTAATGTGTTTTATAAAATTTCAAAAGTTGAAAATTTCATGAAAACTTACGTTATTTTAGCAAGGATGAAAATGATGTTATTCACATTATTATTATACAGGGTGTCCCAGAAGTCAACGTCAAGCCGCTACGGGGTGACAGGATTGGTTGTAACTATCATGAGAAAAATCAGAAAAAAAATCTTATCCCATACAATTTGAAAATTATGGGCATTTAAAAAAACCTAGAAATTTTCTCAAATTATAACAATTTTTTGCTTATTGTGGTTAACTTTTATTATTTTTGTTCATTTAAACTTTGGAACCGTAACCCTAAATAACATTTCTAGAAGCACAGTCAAAAATAATGACACAATTTCCCCAAGTTTTCTAGAATTGAGACTATTTATTAAACTATGAATTTAAAATTTTCAAAGTTTGCCGATTTTGAAAGACCCTCCTTTAAAAAAAATGTACTAAAGTACCTCGGCAAGTGCCATTAAAAGTTGGCGCATTGAACCAGGATTGTAAAATGGTACAATACTTGTTAGTTTAATACTAAAAAAAATGAGTAAAAAAAGGAAAACCTCAAGTAACCCGATTTTTGCTAACCCATTTCACTCAGGTCAGATGTTCTTTATTCGCACCAGCTTCTGGTAGGTTCTTGATTTTACGGCAAAATGATGAGAGAGGTGGATAGTGGATATGTTTGCCATCAGTGAGCAAGACAGATAGTGACGCCACTTTCAGCAAATTTAACAAAAATAAGTAAAATTAATAAAATAATGAAAAATCATGACCTAGCTTAGTTTAGGTTTAGGTTTTTATTACAATAAAAGTTCAAATTGTGTACCATCAGCCTCAATACACGTCCTACATCTTCTTAAAAAAGATCTACTTATTAGCCAGGCACATTCAATGCGAGAAGATGGATCCCAGTATCGCTTTAAAGTAAGCCTGTGGACCGGAATTTTAAACGGCAAAATTGTTTGGCCTTTTGAGCTGCCTGAGAATTTGAATGGCGCGAATTACCTACATTTTGTACGATAAAAATTACCAACTTTGTTAGAGGACGTACCACTAAAGCGGCCTACAGACGTTGATGTAAGCTGCGATTCCTCAATCGACGACTCAAGGTTTAATGAGACTTGCATCAGTTGCATAAGTTCCTGCTCAAATGAAAACCTGTTGCGATGCCCGAATTGACTTAATATTTCATGCACATTTCATGCAACACAAGAATAGTAGGGTGGGCTTATTTCTTTGCATCGACGCAATACTATACACGTTGAAACCTGAATCACTGCATCAGCGTCAGCGCCTCTGCGACATGGCTCACCGTCCATAATAGGATTCCAGAATCTGCATCGCTGCAAGCTGCAACTGATACCAAATTCGTGATTCGGTGCCACACACGCTGCTACATGCGTTATTAAACGTAGAAGTCGCAGCATGCATCAACTTCTGTAGACCGCTTAACATATCGTCGCCACATGAGGTATCAACAAGATGGCTGCCCAGCTCATTACGCAGTGCAAGTAAGAGGTTTCCTTGACAAAAAATATCCGGTAGGTGGATGTGGACGTTCAGGCACTATCTAGTGGCCAGTCCGTTCCCCAGATTCAAACCACCTGGAATTTTGTTATCGGGGTGTTCTCAAAGAAAAAGTTTATTCAAAGCCCATTGAGAGCGTAGCCGAGCTGCGTAAACAAATGTCTCAAGCTGCTGAGGACATGAACTCTCGAGGGTATGCCTGGCTAATAAGTAGATCTTTTTTAAGAAGATGTAGGGCGTGTACTGAAGCACATTTGATTTGATTTGAACATTTATTGCCTGATTTTCATTCCAATAAACCTAAACTAAACTAGGTCAAAATTTTTCATTATTTTATTAATTTTACTTATTTTTGTTGACTTTGCTAAAAGTGGCGTCACTATCTGTCTCGCTCACTCATAGCAAATATGTTCGTTATCCATATCTTTCATTATTTTGCCGTAAAATTAAGAATCTACCAAAAGCTTGCGCGAATAAAGGACATCTGATTAGAGTGAAATGGGTTAGCAAAAATCGGGTTACTTGAGGTTTTTATTTTCTTACTCGTTTTTTTTAGTACGAAACTAACAAGTATTGTACCATTTTACAATCCTGGTTAAATGCGCCAACTTTTAATGGTACTTGCCAAGGTACTTTTGTACATTTTTTTTGAAGGAGGGTCTTTCAAAGTTGGCAAACTTTCAAAATCTTAAATTCATAGTTTAATAAATAGTCTTCTTTCTAGAAAACGTGAGGCAATTGTGTCATTATTTTTGACTGTGCTTCTAGAAATGTTATTTAGGGTTACGGTTCCAAAGTTTAAATGAACAAAAATAATAAAAGTTAATCACAATAACCGAAAAATTGTTATAATTTGAGAAAATTTCTAGTTTTTTTTTAAATGCCCATAATTTTCAAACTGCATGGGATAGATTTTTTTTCTGATTTTTCTCATGATAGTTACAACCAATCCTGTCACCCCGTAGCGGCTTGACGTTGACTTCTGGGACACCCTGTATATGAGTAGTTTTTGAATGGCAGACTTCTCAGGCAGGTCCAACATACTGGCAGACGCTATAATGTTTCCTTGTCATGCTAATTAAATAGTGTCATAAAGTGGCTTCTAAAAGATAAGGAATCCCAATAAATGTCTGCCATTGAGCTTTTGAATAAAAAATTATAGAGGGTGATCAATTTATACTCCAAACTTTGATACCTCCATTATTATGCTGGTACAAAAGAAACTTTCAAAAAAAGTTGTAGATCAAGCCATCAAGCTAAGGTGCTAAGGTCTTCCTTTAAAATTATTTTATAATATACAGGGTTATTTTGATAAAGTCACGCCATACCAAAGTTGTGTTTCTTCAAATGGAACACCCTATATAAGTTATCCTAAATTTGAATTGTGCTCGTTCTCCGCTCTCCCTATTCTGGAAATATAGGGTTTTATCAGGTTATACAGGGTAATTTCAGATATTTACCAACTTTTATGTCAACATCTTATAATGAATTCACTATACCCTGTATCTTGAAAAATCAATAACTGGAAGCTCGATCCTCAATGTTAGAATAATTTCGCAGTTGTCTAGTTTTGTCCAAAGCTATCAAGTTTTTGTTATCTTTGATTTTGTATACAGGGTGAATCAAAACTCGTGACCATAATTTTCTTTGTTATTTTAAATGAAACACCCTGTATTTTATAGCATCGTCAGAAAGTTCTTACAAAATACTTCTACTTTTATTAATCATTCTCCTTGACGAAACCTAACAGTTATGGATCTATTTTGATCTGAAGTAGTAAAAGATTCCTAATACACTACATTTTTGCCAAATACTGAAAGTTTCTTAGAGTTGACCATGGCTACCGTGTTTGTTATACTGTTTGACCTTTCTTAGAAAAGAACTGAGTCAAGGATGGAAGGACTCAAAGGACGGGAATGGAAGATCTAAAAGGAAATCGTATCAAGATATTAATTAAACATTAATTTGTAGCTTCCGCTAGAAAAATTTTCGGTTTATAAGACAAGAGTCACTTTTGAATGCTTAGCCAAAATCTATTTTCTTGTTTTTGATACAGTCACACATAAACCTTCTTGTAATAACTAATATAGGCTTTTTAAAGATTCTGTAGTTTTATTTTCAGATAATTTTTGTAACTGACGTGTGCTTTTCAATTTGTTAATTGCCATTTGTAATAGCTAGTTGACACCGAATCAAAACTAAAATAATAATTTCAATTATTTAACAAATATAACAAGCAAAGCAACCATGGTAAACTCTAACAAAAACCAGAATTTGGTAAATATATTGTTTTACTACTTCAAATCGAAATAACTCCGTAACTGTTACATTCAGATATAGGAAATGTTTATACATGTGGAAGTATATTGTAAGAAATTTTGGACGATGCTATTAAATACAGGCTGTTCCATTTAAAATTACAAAGAAAATTATGGTCGCGAGTTTTGGTTCACCCTGTATACAAAATCAAAGATAGCAGAAAATTGATAATTTTAGACAAAACTAGACAACCGTGAATTTATCAATAACCCTGTATGTTGTAAATTAATTCCAAAATGTAGATCTTAGCTCTACCTACAACTTTTATTGGAAAGTTTTTTTTGTACCTCATAATAACGGAGGTATCAAACTTCGGAGTATAAGTTATCACCCTGTATATACTTTATTTTACATATTAAAATGGCACTCTTGCTGAAATTACGTTTTAGAAGTACACCACTTGATTTCATTTTAGCAATATCCTCTGGGCTATCTAGAAACGCTTATACTTTCTCGTAGCTTCGGAGCAGGTAGATGTAGGTATTTTCCGCTTTTCTTTGTAAATGTCACTTTCTATCGCAAAATTCATCATACTGCGAACTCATTCATTGAGTCCTTATTATACTGTTTTAATAGGTTTGTTTTCAATAGGTGTGGGGTATGTTAATAAGAGATAAGACGTCACAAGAGAAGTACTACTAACAGGAGTACTATACTCTTCTCACATCTGGGCAATGGATATGAAATGTTGACTCTGAAAGGTGGTAGAACCAGGCACGTATATAGGGGGGTCCCGGGGGCCTGGAAACGGTATATTATATAATACCGTCTAAAAGATGTAATCGACATATATGCACCCCCCCCCCCAAGAGGAGCAAATTTAAATTGGCAACTTTAATCTGGACGCCCCCAAAAGGCCAAGCAAAATTAAAAGGTGTACACCCGTAGTCTGGACCCCCCCCAAAACCAAATGCTGGATACGTGCCCGGGTGGAACCCAGGTCTGAAAAAGAAGGATTCACAAAGTTTCATGAAAGTTGTTTAGTACATTTTTAATTATTAACATTCTGGTCTTATTTATGTTTTGCAGTACTTACTACCAGCATGTTAAGAGGGGCTGGTATACCACTTCTTTTTATGTCTGTTTGGTTAACTGGACATACCAGAAAAATGTGATTGATGCTTTCCGACCATATTCGCAATATGGGTGGCAGCTAAGACACATGACATACTAACCGTAATAACAAAACTAACGAAAAGCGATAGCATAATGTCAATCTTATATGCGCATGCGCCAAATATGCTGTTTTACAGTCAGTTGCTTATAGTCCGGTGTCAGCCGAGAATATAGGTCTGTTTTTACAGAGAATCACAAACCAGTCAGAGCCAATCAGTATTCCCCATTGCAGTTGTCAAACTATTTCTGACTATACCTTATCCACCGAACAAACGGAGTAACCAATTTAGGCATGAGCGATATCGTGATTTATCGATATCTATGATATTTGATACCGCTACTTTTTAGTATCAGTGATTTAAAAGCGTGACGTGATCACGACTTTCAGAAACATAGTATTGCTGGTGGTATTGCTACTGCTAAGAGTGCTAATTTATAGGTTAGCGTTAGTGATATCGTGAAATAACACATTTCGCCAACTTTTCGCTAGATGCGGAATTGTGGTTACATTTTTAAATTCAAATTCAGTTTCATTTCAGAGTGTGCAAATTTTGAAAATGATTTGAATTTTTTAAATAAATATTTGTTGGAGATTTATCATAAACGTATATTTTTAACACAAACGTAGGCATAATTCTTGAATACAAAAAAAATTAAAAACTAACAATACATCACAGCAAGGTAATTAAAGTCTGATACAATAACATAAATAGAATATTCTTGATAAAAAAAAAAGAAAAAAAACAAAAAAAACCCAAAACGGTATAGGCGAAGGCGCATTCATTCACGACTTTCGATGACGTTGACAATGCGATAGCGTTCCACGTCGTTGGCGATACCCGAGGTCGCTCGCGACCGAGGAACGGAGAAACACAGATGATACCGTGATCACGTCACGCTTTTCTCTTGCATTCGGTAGCAGTCGTGATTCGTGATTTTGAAATATCAGTGATTAAATCACAGGTTCGTGAAAAATCTACCACCACTAGTAACCATGCACAATATATGTAAATTTTTACTGTATGGTCAAGGGTTATATGCACACCCTCTACAAAACTGCATACTGAGCGCAGTGATGTTATTATAAACAGAAAAATTAAGTTCGATTTATTCGAGTAAAGCCCCAAAATATGGGTTTGAAATAATTTTTTACTCCTTTTCTTCAGTGGACAGACTATAGTACTGGCCAATCAAATTGACGCTGACTAGTTTGTGATTGCTGTAAAAACAGACCTAAATATTTGTTAGTTTCGTGTTTCTGTATTCATGTCATGTCAAGCTCCCGTACTACAATTTTTAGCAGCAAATATGCTGTTTTAACCTCAAACGAGACGCTTCTCGTTAGTTTTGCTATGCTATACTAATGGCTTTGTTCTAGCATCATATTTCCAACTGTTTACAACAGTTTCAAATCGTGTGAGTGTGCGTAGTAACAAAATTATCCCACGGTTTCGTCACTGCGCACACTCAAACGGTTTGAAACCGTTGGAAATCTGATGCTAGAACATAACCATTGACTATGTAACAACAGTGAAACAATGAGTTAAAAAATCGCTTACGCGAGTTTGCTGCAAATCGTAATCTTCTGTAAAATGAAGAAACTATTGATGTTGGTGTCGCGTAACTTGAATAAAGGTTGCAAAGTTGCAAACTCTACGTTTGGAAACTTAAAACAACTAAAAAGAATATCAATGCGGAAACCATGAGTTGGATATATACTATACACAGTGCCCCAGGACGAATCCCGAAAAAAGAAATCGCACTTGGATTTCAGAATGTGAAGCCGATATCAAAAGGAATTATTCTTAATTTCGCATTTGTTACAGAACGTTTGAGGTTTTGTTGTAAAGATGATTGAAACGTGTGTGGCCTACCTTGTTACTTTCACTTTCAAGTAAAAGCACTTTCGATTTTACAGCAAAAAAGACGAAGGTCGTTTAACAGGTCTTTTTCAATGTTTCTGTCGACTGTTTACCTCAGCTAACGTACGAATATCATAAGGGCGGCCACACACATTAACCATTTCGCGGTGTAATTAAGGGAATTTTCACTTTTTAGCTAGTAAGAATGAACATATAATTTGAACGAATTAAACCAGAGGTGTTTGCAGCGTTGTGAGCCAACCTACTTGACGGAATGTTCTGAACATCGTTATTTGGAAAGCTATTCGTTATAATACACACAGCACACAGCTAACTATTTTCGTCTAAAAAAGAAACAAACATCAGGTTGGTCTCGGTACGATGTATTCAGGAAACGGGTCAAATACCGCCACTTTTTGCTACCCTGAGTGTCAGAAAAACTCACCCTTTCGCTCTTGACGTGCACTAATTAACTTCCCAACGAATTCCCCACCAAATGTAAACTTCCTGTAGCTGTTGACAAGTCAAAAAACTACATACATCCTCACAACTAACGTAAAGCATGCGAAAAACAGTAAGGGTTGGGTCGATGTCTAAAATAACACCCCAGTATGTAAATGCGCAATTATTCTAAAACCAAGCAGGTATTCGGAAATGGATAAAACATTTGATTGAGGTAGCTAAATTTGGGCTGCTTAACAAAAAGCTTCAGAAAATAATTTTCACCCTACCCAAAATAAGCTCAATATCACAATCCTTATTTGGAACATGTCCTGAATCGCATCAGGACTCGAGCCCATAGTGTAATTCAATGCCAGTAGGGGTATTTGCCCTCGGAGTAGTTGTTTGTGTTTGTTCACTGCTTTCATATCAACCTATACCGTCTTTACCTAGGTCCACCTGATGAGTTCCAAAAGATCGAAACAGCACTGTGGTGGACTAGGGACGTCATCATGCCTGATGACATTCAGGACATGTTCCAAACAAGGGTTGTGATATCTTTGAGCTCACTTTGGGTAGGGTGAAAATCATTTTCTTCAGGTTTCCCCAAAGGAGGCACTCCTTTACTCTGTTGTTTTTTTATGGTCTACCTCCCGCAAAGGCTGAACGCTGTAGAAGCGCTGCGAGAGGATAGGTATCGATGCACGTTAAATTTGAACACAGTGTCGAGGTTCTCCAAAAGAAGGAATGCTGGAGGAGACTGGTTCGGGGAGTAGGGACCTCGACCGGGTAAGGATGAGCTCACAGAGCCTCTCTAGTGTTCCTCGTTCGGAGGGCCTTCAATGTTATTATCTGGGAGAGCTCACTCGAACATCTTCCGTGATAAGATCTGTAAAACAGGGACAGGCCAGCCACCATTCTTCGATGTTCCAGGCTGTAGAGATCCTTTGTGAGGTTAGGCGTATCGACTAGTCTAATTGCTCTCTTCTGGATAGCGTGCAGAAGCTTTAGAGATTACTTCGGAGCGCATCCCCACACATGGGAACAATACTAAAACTATGGTCGGATCTGTGCCTTGTAGAGCAGAAGTAGTTGCTCTGGTGTATACAGAGTCCTACAGCGGAACAACACTCCAAGCTTCTAGGATGATGCCGTTTTAGCAATACTGACGACATCGTCGTGTCAGGATATGTTATTGTTGATGTTGATCTTCCAAAGCTTGACGGAAGGTGACTCGAGTTATTGGATGACCTTCCATTTCCACAGTTAGTAAGCCAACGTGTTTTTTTAGTTTATTATTCGTCAAACTGTACTTTATTTACTAATAATAACAATAATAATAATAATAGTCTTTAGTGCCCAACAGATTACTCCAATTGCAGGGCTAGTAATATAAAAAAGTATTATATATAAATTACATGCTATTATGTACAATATATCATTTAAAAATAGTACACTGCTACGGGGTGGTTATCACCGTGAAATATAAAATTTAATAATAACAGACATATTAATTCATACACAAATAACAGCCAATGATAAAATTACAAAAACAAGACGTAAAAACCGATAATATCAATGTAACATAAATACAAAGAAAAGAATGACACAAATATACAGAATATAAAGAAGCAGGAAAGAGATGGTGAAGTGCTCAAGAAATACTAATTGGAGGTTTATGATATTGTTTGAACTTGGCGACTACTGTGTCTCTATGTTTATATCGTATATAGCTGAGATAGAGTTGAAATTATTACACATATTGTAGATGGGTGAATTGAACGATACATTTGTTCTAGAATTGTCACAATAAAACATACAGCTGTTTCGAGAGTTTAGTTTTGGAACATGAAAATTTATTTTTTCTAAAAGGTTGATGGAATCTATTTGGTTATTTATTAATTTGTGCAGAAACACTACACTGTTGCAGGACCTTCTCAGCTGTAAAGAATCCATGTTAAAACGTTCTAACAGTACAAGTTGACTGTAACCCCTTTCCATCCACCTTAAATGACAGAAATTTCAGAAATTTTCTTTTCACTGATTCCAATAGGGCTATGTGGTTATTATAGTATGGGCTCCACACCAATGAAGTATACTCCAGTTTTGATCTCACCATCGAAATGTATAAGGTTTTCAAAGCATCTCAGTTTGTGAACGATCTGCAGTTATGGATTATAAATCCTAAAGTTCTCATGGCTTCAGCTGTTATTTTTGTCATGTGTATGGCGAAGATTAGCTCGCTATCAAAGTTAACACCTGGTCCCTTATTGTGACACATCTATGAAGCTTGATACCATCAATCGCATAGTGGTATACTATAATTTTTTTTTTTGGTGAACGTTCAGACCTTGCATTTTGAAATATTCAAATATAATGAATTTTGTTTGAAGCATTGCGTAATTTTGTTAAGATCATCTTTAAGAGTGAGGCAGTTATCAACTTCAGTTACCTTAATATAAATTTCGAGATTGTCAGCGAATAATAGATTTCTGCAATTTAGATTACTCGTTAAGTTGTTAATAAACAATAGAAATAGTAAAGGACCTAGATTTGAGCCTTGTGGAACTCCTGAAGTAACTACATACTTCTGAGATGTATAACCGTTGTAAGATACATACTGAAATCTATTGTGTAGATACGATGTGAAAAAAGCCATCAGTGGATCACCGATTCCAAGTTTCTTGAGGCAGTTAATGAGTAATTGATGACTTATTTTATCAAAAGCCTTTGTAAAATCAGTATAAATAACGTCCAGCTGTCCTCTCTCATATAAGGTTTCTGAAATACACTGTGTTATTTTTACTAGATTTCTACTAGATAATCCCTACTACCAAAATATTATAAAAGCAGTGATATAAAAAAATCAGGCCCGTTCAGGGCACAAGTCAATTAGTAAAAGCTCTTCCAAGTGGGCTTCTCTATACGCCCACGAAGTTTGGCTAACCCTCTGCCAAACACCCTGTATACATTTTGAAATCAAAAGATCTACAGGTTAAATCTCACCAAACTTCATTAAGAAAGAGGTAGCTTCAACCAAATAATAGCTCTCACAATCAATGAACGTTTCTTAAAAGAATCTGCAATATCCTCAAGAGTTTCGCCAAATCCTTCGCGACGGTAGTCTTATACCTTCGAGAAACTTCCTAGACGGCTCAAGGAAGTTTATTGTGAATGAACGTTGTACGTTCTCCTTATATTAAAGTGATGTTTTGCTCTTGTTCTACGTCGCAAGAGGTGAAGTCGTATAAGAAGGTATGCTGTTAGAAGGGTCATTGTAGAACTAAGTTGTGATCACAGTTCAGTATGGGGGTATGGGGCGTGGGTCTCCAAACTTCAGCATTTTAGGGTCACATAAAGTGTGCCGCAACTTCCTGAGAGCTCATTTGATAGATGTCGGTAATGCGGAGCAAGAATGGCGATTATTTAAGCTGCGGGAGGCGCTAAGAATGTACAAGTTTCATTGTGCTTTACTGGCCCATCAAGAAAACCATATAAGGTGGCATATAAACTTTAACTGACGTTCTGGCCTTTATCAGATACTACATGATCCCACTGCTGGATCCTGCAGGTATCGCTGTTTTGATAAAATAATTTTAAGTGAATCTTGAGGAACAATAATATAGATTAACGATAGGTTGCATTTTAGAAATTAGCTGCAGTTCAATGTAATTCATTTTAGTGTAATTAATTCGCTAATATAACTTGCAACTAAGTATATGCTTTTTTAGTCAATTTTACGTCATTTGAAAGAAAGTTATGTAAAGAATTGAAAAAACAATGGTTGCCAGCTCTCAGTCAGCCGCAGGATCATGGTTGCCAGGTGTGAACAGGCATATAATAATAATAATAATAATAATAATAATAATAAATGCTTTATTTTCCCACTGAAAAATAATTATAACAACATAAGAAGAAGAGACATAAGAATTATTAGAGTAAAAGGAGTTTACATTAAGTGCTCTACCACTCAGCCCATGATAATAACAACATACCTGGTCATCATCATAGTCACAATATCTTAACAGACAGATGTTGTGAACTCGTAAAATGCATTAAGTCGGAGCTAGAGTCTTGCCGACACGAATATTATCAACAGTTTTGAGAACTGTAGCTCGCCATCGTTCGCGATTCACTGTCAGTTCAGTGGTGCTCTTGATACTCATATCTAGCAACTGTTTCGTCGTATCCACCCAGCGTGTAGGGGAACGGCCACGGCGCCGCCCACTCGGGGCGTGACCCTGAACTACAAGTTTCTCCATATTATCGCTTCTGTGAATATGTCCGAAGAATGTAAGCATTCTCATCGACACAATGGAGGATAGCCTCTTTGGATTACCGAGCTCATCCAATATGGAAACATTAGTTCGATGGGCGGTATAAGGATTTGTCAGCATTCTCCTCTACGTCCACATTTCAAAAGCATCTATGCGAGCTCGATCTGCCTTTTTAACAGTCCAAGTTTCCGAGGCATACAAAAATATGGAGAACACAAGAGACTCAACCAGTGACATTTTGGTAGCTTTAGTGATGTTATGGTCACGCCATATTTTACTAAGCTTTGTCATGGCCACCCGTGCCTGTTGAATGCGTCGTCGAATCTCATTCTCACAGCTATATGAATTGTTGATCAAAGAACCAAGGTACACAAAACTTTGAACTACCTCACAACGGCCTATTGACTTTATTTGTCGATGATTGTCATGCTCTCTATCTACGATAATAACCTTGGTCTTGTTGTAGTTAATACCAAGACCATATGCTGCAGTGTGTTTTTCTAAAACGTTCAATAGAGCTACTAGTTCTTCCTGTGCAAATTTAACTACTGTTAATGTTTTTGGAATAAGGGTTGTATCGTCAGCAAATCTTAAGATAGATATTTTGCTTCCGCCACTAGTTATACCGCCATTCCAGTTGTCCAGTACCTGTCTCATCACAAATTCAGAGTACATGTTAAATAACATCGGAGATAATACGCATCCATGACGAACTCCTTTTCTGGTTGCTGTTTGACCAGACAGATTACCATCAATTCTTACACGAGCTGAGCTACTCATAGAGTTGCTGTATGAGAAATACTAAGTGGTAATGGACTCCCATGGAGATAAGGATTTCCCACAGTTTAGGCCACTTTACGTTATCAAACGCCTTAGAATAGTCCACAAAGCAGAAAGAAATGGGAAAATAATGCTCTCTAGCTTTTTCAATAATTTGTCTCAAGTTTAAGATCTGTTCACGCGTACCGCGTCCTTTTACGGAACCTACATACCTGGTAGTAGCTAAGTCTAATATCTAAGACACACATAAACGAAAACGAAAACGAGCACATGTATGGGGGTCACTTGAAAACCTAAGACTAAGTTAACATGATAGTTACAAGATCAGACAACCACCGTTTTAAAGAAATGTTCAATAATCAAAACTTTGAATTTCCTAAAATTTTCGTTCTTAAAAGATAATGGTAGTAATGCTACGGTATTGTATAATTTATAGATTGAAAACCTGAAACCTCTCTGAAATAAGGTAGTTTTATGAGTATCAACAACAATTAAATTTTTATTTCTAGTATTTAGATCGTGAATGTTTGTGTGAAAAGAAATGTTTTGATACAAGTATGAAGGAGTTTTGGTTGCTATTATTTTATGAAAAAGACATATAGCATGAACATTCAATCTATCTTCCATAGGAAGCCACCTCAGATCTTTTAGCCTATGTGATATATGGTCAAACTTTCTTATGCCCTAAATGAATTTTATGCATGAATTCTGAACACGCTGTACGCGATTCAAAGTGTCTCGATCTAAGCATGGAGCAAATACTGCTGAACAAAAATTAAACTGTGAGAGCACCAAAGTATCACACAACTTTTTTTTATCTCTATTGGCAGATTGGTTTTATGTGGACATAGCTTCAAAGATGCATAACTCCTCTGTATGTTCCACGAATTATGATCTCTAAACTTTAATACAAGTTAAGTTTCATGCATATTAATTACAAAAATCAATGGTTGTTAGTTGGAAAATGGCAGCATACAGAGGTTGCCACTAAACAAATGTAAAAAGTTAGATTTTCTCTAAAGATACTGTAAACATTATTTTTAAATAAAAATGGGCATTTCCTCACACGATAAAAATTGTCATTATGCTCAAAAATGTACGCTTAAAAAATAATAAGCAAAACATACTAGAACTACATTTTCATGATATTATACTCTTCTTTACATCACGTAACAATGTGTGCATCTCTTTGAGCTACCACTTGTAGCGAGAATGAAACTTCGCTTTTGTATTAAACTAAAAAAAAAAACAGGAGAGAGAATTTAACAGTTGTTGTTCACACCTGGCAACCCTAAGGCTGTGGCTGACTAAGAGCTGGAAAATAGCACTACTGCCACCTGATGCTCTAAACTTACGAAGTATTAAATAGAATATTCTGTAATTGTGAAAAGTGTCACGGACGCGGACATGTCTGAACTTGTCATGGGCGCCAGCAGAGGGGTGCAGGGAGGGGGGGGGGGCGTGCCCCGCTGGAGCAGCGAAGATAAGAAACTTGTATAACCAAAAACCAAGTTTGTCGCCTCTGTCCCTGATTTGAGCACTCAATTTAAGTAAGTCGCCCCCTCTTGTACAATTTTCTGGCGGCGCTTGGAACTCGTCGTCAACAGAATTGTAAAATATCGAAGACTTCAGTGATCCTCAGCCTCAAGAGATTTTTCAAACAGATGTAATAGGGGAAGCATTTGACGAAGCTAATGATCGAGGTGCTAGTGAAAACCGACAAAGACGATGAGGAATGCAAAGAAACACAAGGCGTGTAGCAAAAGTGCAATACAGTATTTTTTGGAGCTAGGTATGGGTGGAAAATAAAATAAGTTTTCTAACTTATTTGGTTGACTACTAGCAGGGGTACTGAAGTAAATTATGTTTCAAAGGGTTTTATTTTATGTGAATTGAAAGAAAGGAAGCTAAACAGAAGCTAAGCATTCTTGATTATGATACTTATCTTTTAGATAAGAATCTGGAAATGCCTACACAGCTGTACCTGAGGAATATCTCCGGTTTCGAGGACCTTATTCTTGATCCTCTAGATAAAAGTCATACATGAGCACCCTCTTTTAATTTTTATATACGATGTGTGATTTTGTACTAAGAAAGTGCAAAAAATAAGAAATATTGTATTGTACTCTGTCTTAATACAAAATAATAGCAAAACACAACGTTTCATACCCTTTTTGTGGGGACAACAGAACTACATATGTATACCTGTTGCAACATAATAGATCATATTGATACACAGCACGTCAGAAACTCATTAACATCCAAATACATTCCTGAATTCCTGCAATTTTAATTCAGCCTTTTCATAAGTTCTTTGTTATTTGGCGTTACGTTACGCTACTAGGTCACCTAAATTCATTTTTTATCTCTGGATCGTGTTTTCACAGGCATTATCATAAACCCATCTCAATATTTGAAGATGTATAATGCACAAAAAAAAAATGCGAACACTCAACGTTCCATTTACATTTTCTAGGGTGCTGTTTACCTTACCGTTTATTAAAAGCTTCACCCGAATTAAATGTTTACTCCATTCTCAAACAAAAAAAAGTGTACGCCCACGTCCATTTGGAGCATAAGCAGTGGCGCCCTAATGATTCAGGATTAAACTCTGAAATTCAATTATATAGAGTGAGTCTTAAGTATGGAACGCGGCCTTCCGAACGCCTCAATTATCTCGGAAGCGGTTTGCACGGTTTTCATTAATTTTGGGATGGTATTTACAATGTACTCATATCTACCATTTTTTCGGAAATAAAACTTTGTTATTAGAAATGGACCAACCTGTATATTTCTACCTTTTTGAAATCCTTAAAAAATACTGGTTGTTTTTGTATAAAATTTCCTATACCTAAACTTCGTCTTTTTGGAGTTACAACTAAAACTACATTGCATCTTCCCAAGTTAAAATAACTAAATAAGATAGCCATGATTGTTGTTGAAAATTCAGGCATGTTGCAGAATGCACCGCAAAGCTTCAAGAATCACATGGCTTGTTGTCTTGAAGTAAACGGACAACATTTTGAGCGTCTGCTGTAACCACCTTCATGTTTTTCGCTTCCCACACCGATAGGTGAGGGGTGTATTGTGATAAAATTTTCGATTTTGAGATAATATACTTTTTTGGCGTTTTATGATGCCTACATAACAAAAATCCACGTCACTCATTTCTGTCGGTGTGTCTGTCGGTCTGTCCGTCGGTCTGTCTGTCTGTTGACGTTCTTCTAGCCTCCTAATCTCAGTAACCGCTGCCTAGATTTTGATGAAATTTGGGTAGCGATATGGTGTGGGGTCGTAGTAGATAATGCTGCTATAATTTTGAAAATCGGTGCATGGGCTGCGGAGTAATTAGCAAAAAACAAAAAATCTCAAATATTGCTCAAACTTCGTTTTTAGGTGTTTTAGAGGTTCCTGATCATTTTCTACTTTTTTTCTGGGATGGGGGTGAACTTGAGGTGGTTGGAGGGTGGGTGGTTGTAAAGCTGAAACATTTTTGTATTCATAATAGGCTGTTTATTGACCTGAGAGAGAAAGACCTAGCGATATTATACACTTTTTTTAGGTCCATCCGAACATTGCCTTGTCTATTACAGAAACCAAGGGACTACTTCGATGGTTTTCAATAAATCCGTGGTGGGAAGTTTTCAAATAAACAGCCTTGTATATGAATTCCTGGGTCAAATCTAGTGAGTCTGTGTCATATAATATCATGAAATAATCCATTTAGGTGTATAAGTAGACAGTGGCGTATATAAAAATTAAAGTTTATTTCATATACGATATAATTTTGGCGTATTATTATAATCCTAACCTAAAATAGAAAATAACAATGTACTAACTAACTACTTTATATTCGTCAGTCTCTTCCCAGACTTCAAAACTGAATGCATGGTTGGTTTCGGGGGGGGGGGGGCTCGGGTCCACCCCTTATATACGCCACTGGAAGTAGATATCAGAAAAAAATGAATATCGCAGCGGCTATAAAACTTAGAAGGGTGTGACTCTGCAGTGTAACTAACCACGAAATAGCCTTTCTAACGATATAAGGTTGTGAGTATCAATCTATTTTAGTTTTCATTTCATTCCAAATTTTCAATTTATTCGAATTTTTTTCAATTTTTCTAGATATAAGCAATCTAGCAGGCCCCAAAATTGTTAACAAATCAACAGTAGACATTAGTCTAATAGAGCTAGTTACTCGACTTGTTATCGATAATCTAGTTAGGAAATGATGAGCAGTAAAAGACAGCTTCCTCTTCAAACATTTATTTTTATAAGATAAATTACATCAGACGGAAAACATGTAGTTTATGTAGTGAAGGAATCCCCTCTAATACTTTGAGAAAATGTTTTTTAAAATATCTATTGATAGATTGTCATGATCATTCGTTACGTTTAACATCTAAATACAACACACAATTTAAGCTACACAACTACTACACTATCTCTAGTTTCACCTCCAGAACTATTTTTGTACCGTTCGTGAAGTGAAAAAACTATAAAATCTTTGGCATATACGAGCTTCATTTACCTATCTACATTAGCTACAATAATACTTTTAGTAGAAATTAATTATAAGTACATTATATACATACAAAGATATAAAATTACGCCTGTGTGACAGGTTTGAAAAACAAAGTCCAGAACAAGGATCTCCTTTATTCGGAAGTTAACTGTCATGATTATGTATCAAAATAAAATAGTTATAAGTAATACTAGGATGAGGTTTGAACCAGAAACGATACATCTGACATATGGCAACATTCAAAATAGATTCCAAATTATCGTTTTAACTAAATTGTTTCGTGGCGAGAGAGGGATGATTCTCTCATACCCTATATTACCATAGATGAGAGTCTAACCTCTTGATGCTTGCTAATCCATACTAGGTCTCCCCTTTCTCTGCTGAGCAAACTTTTTAGTTTATCTGTACAAAAATGTCAGAATCATAAGTTTGCAATCTCTTCGTTCAACTAAGAATACAATTTAATCTTATTACCTGATATCATTTTGTCGACTTACATTACATGTTCTTTTTGATAGTTTGATTTTTTACATAACTAATATTACACAATTATTCACATACAATATGGCTATACAGGGTGTTCATTTGAAAACTTCCAGTGCCGGATTTCTCGAAAACCGCTGACTAAACGAAAAAACGCCGAGACACTTCAAAAGACTTGTCAAGCAGGGGGCAACTTTTTAGCCAAAAACTACTTCATCACCTTGTAGTTGCAAAAACATGTTATCGGATATAACGGCAACTTCCGATAATGCGTTGACGAAGGTCATCCAAACTGCCCATCAGAAATTTGAAAATCGTCCGATGTTACTGTTTGGCATATAACGTTGCTATTATTTATTGTTATTTACCAAAATCATATAAACAATGTTTTATCAGTTTTTTGCCAAAAATTTAAATGTTTTATTTTTAATTCACCTCCTGTTACCTAACAGCTACATCATGATAAGCATATTATACAAACTATATTATATTTTTGTTTTAATCATTTTAATCACCTATAAGATTTGTATGGTTTTTGTAACCGAATCGTTTAACTGAAAATTATCTGTAATTTTTGAAACTTATTACTAACCTCATTGGTTAAGTGTAAGAGTAGCACTAGCTAAACTTTGCCAATGATGTTTTCTATAGTTTTTGTTATGCAGTTGTAGCAAAATAATAATAATTATTATCATTTGAACACTTATTGCAATAAAAAGTGATATTTTCATACGTTTCTGAACAAGTTAAGATACATACATATTTCTCGAAATCGAATCGACCGACATAAAAAAATCAAAGGTTAAAATAAAGAACATCGACATACCTTTGAAAGAAAGAAGATATTACTCGATACCCCTTGTCATTTACAATTTTTAAGGGGACGATCCTGGGGGCAGAGGGTACAAGGGGCGAAGTAGTTATTTGTTAAAAAGTCTCTCCCTTGACAGATCTTTTGACGTGTCGCGGCGTTTTTTATTTTAATGCGGATTTCGAGAAACCCGGGGTGGAAGTTTTCAATTGAACACCCTGTATATTGTAACTACAGGCAGATATTTCACCTTGGAGTATTTTAGTGTTCGGTAGCGAATTATATAAGTTATTACTTATCTAGACATATAAGTTATTAAATGGATACCGCAGTACAAAATTACTGAAATAAGAATGATTTCGTGCACTTTTCAGACAAGCCACAAAAAAAATTTTAAACGATTTTGTGTGAAAAATATACATGACTGGCTTACCTACGCTTTTTTAGACAACGTTGATACGCATAATTTCATACTCCAAGATAATTTTCTCATCAATATCTCATATAATTCAAATATGAAGAAATATAAATTAACATAGGTACTTTGAAAAACTATCTACATGTATAGCGTTTTTGATTCCCATCTATTATTGCTTTAAACAGAGGCAAACGTTTGTAGTACTAATTTGCTATCAATTTGAATCGATAACATTACTAGTTTCATTTTAATAATTACATCGATTTTTTAGAAGCATCATTACACTTAAGTGTAAACAGGTGTTACCTGCTTTCTAATAAGTACATCAAACATTACCTTTGCTAAATACATAATATTTTTTTGTACAGTTATTTATTATATGTACAACGTGGTTTTTATCTTTTATGGAAAAATAATTTTCTGCCAAAGTACACAAGTCCGATTGCAGTAGAAGAATAGTGATGGACAGCTGGAAACCTAAATGTCTATATTTTTTCTGAGAAAAAACCATACGGCTCTTTCAGAAATACATTTATATATCATTTTGTCTTCATGTTAATGTAGCTTCTCTAAAACTTATCCTATTGTTGTCTCCGATTCATCGCACCCTACTGACTCCAAAACAAACCTGCATATGACGTGAAATGCAAACAGAACAATTACTATTCAACAGACCCTTGGTACGAAAATCTTATAGGTATTGTTGGGTTTCCGATGGGTCCAAAATAATATAAATAATATAAAGGGGATGTATTAAAATTAGCACTTCAATGAAGAATGCTAATGTTCTTTAAACCAAGTTGTGAATCGCAATTTTTCTTATGGTTTGTTTTGAAATGTTAAGTAAGACTTCATTTTGGATATCGTTGTCTTGGAGCTAAGCTGTTGCGCTTTTCAGTATTACTGAATATCAATTATCAACTTTGTGTTTCTTCAACAACCCATAAGTTAGTTTCCAAAACAAGTTAATCTATGCCAAACAGTTTTGCATTCTCAAAAGACTGCGAGGCAACCGGAATGTTAAGAAAATGTTTGCATTCCAAAGTATGTGGTTTATTAGGGCAGTAAAGCGGGATGGAGGGGTATCTTCATGTATCGCACTTTATAGTGTTTTCGAAACTGAATCTTGGTGAGACTGAAATATAAAAATGACACGGAGCCCAGATAAGGTGGGTACATCGAGTAGTTTTTCTCCTAATAGTTGACTTCGTTGACGTCAGCCTTCAGGACTTCTTAGAAGTAGACAGTTCTGAGTGGTAGTGCAATAGAAGAATTGCATTCTGGTTACGTGTTCTGGAACGGCCTTTTAGTGATACTAGGCCTTTACGGAAACACTGATCTGGATCCGGATAGATCAGTTATATGCCAAACAGCTGTCAAGTGGGATTTATGATTCCATGAATTTAACGGACATCGAACAACGAAAAAGTTGGTTGAACAATACAACGAAAAAGTTGGTTTATCAATAAGAAACAGATGGTAAAGTAAAGCAGCTGCTGATCTGAATCTTCGGATCGCAATCACTTACTGTACAACAGTGAACTACCCTATTTCTGGCCGATCCCAGATCACTTTCCGAACGTCAGGATCAGTGCTCCAACTGATCGGGTTAACCCGATCACAGTTTCCGTAAAGGTCTAACGACATACGAGGCCTTTACGGAAACACTGATCTGGATCCATATCGATCAGTTATCTGTCAAACAACTGTTAAGTGGGATTTACGATTCTAAGAGGGCTGTTCCAAATTACGGTTCTATCACCGTCCCAGAACTTATTCCCAGTAAACACAATACATACATAAGACGTACATTTTATGTCATATTTACGTGCGTACGTCCATGGACATAAAATGTACGTATTATGTACGTAAATTTTGGGATGTACATGGTACGTACATAATATACGTACATAAGACGTAGTTACTACTACGTAAAGAACTTACTATATAGTTATACCTTTTCTGAGGTAACTGTCATGATCATGGACGTTGTTAAAAATGTTCATTTATAAGCTTATATCAAATATATTAAATTATTGACGGATATCTTTTATAAATACTGTAGATTTCTTTGAATAGGTACGTTTAGTCATTGCTGCAAAAAGGGCCAAGAGGGTAAGAGCGAAGAGCCAACACCCCCTTAGAGCCGCAGCGTGCAGTGAAATCCATAGGTACTTCTGAAAACTATGAAAACTATTTAAATCGGACGTGAAACTGTCATTCAAAAAATTAATGTTTTTTAACAGTTTGCTGCCCGAACGTTATAGGTTATGTCATTCATTTCTGTTGAGCTTCCAAAAAGTGTGGGAAAAATTATGGATTATTATGGATAGTTAAAAAAATTCAGCCATTCGGCAGAATTTAGCTTATTTTACAAATCGCAAAACCTCAGACTTCAGAGTAACATTGTAGAAAACAGAAGGCTTTGCAAAAGTAATGTTTAAGCAGTGTTGTCAGTTGGTTTGACTGTCCCGAAACGGTCCACTTCGGAAACAAAATCAAAACGAAATAGATATTAATCTTTGATGAATTTTAATCGTTATTGAGGTAATTTTGTTTACCATTGAATATTGGGGTAATTGCCTTGACGTGATAGTTAAATAAGTAGCAAAGTTTTAAATTTTTTATCCTACGCTTGGGGAATATACTAACAAAGGTAGGTAAAAAAATTGAAATCTGGCAGCATTGGATTGACAGCAGTGAAAGGTGACAACTGAGTACTGACAGTAGTAGCAATTATCGTTCTCTTTCTCTGAAAACCGAATTTATGGTGCTGGTGTGGCGTTGGTTATAAAAAAAAAAGAAAATTCTATTAACCAGTATACAGGTAAGTGGATTAAATGCGTAGTATAAAACGTAGGATAATTTGAACATTATTTTAACTCTTTAATAAGAGGGGTGCATGCATAGAATCTCAGAAAGTACCAGTGGCCAACGAATTCTTGATAACCTAAGAAAATTACTACTAGAAACAAAAACGAACTAAAGAAATTTAAAACTAAAACACATTATTACTGTATGTTAACTACCTAGTGTAACCAATAAAGCGTTTATTAGCTTTTTATTTTTGCACATAATTTTAGATAATGAATACCAATAAGTCAAAATTAAATAAACATTATAGAACTGCCAAGAGACACCTGGAATGTTTTGAACGTAATCTTGAAGTCCAAGGAAAAAAAGCTACTAGTTTCATGATGTCTGTGTAAAATAATGACTGACTCCCTTGCCAGCACATATAGCTGACTGGGTCGCAGACAGAAAAATAAGTTTTGCGATACTTTATTTGCTAAGCTTGTCCTAGGTATGTCGTAAACCAGATTAAGACATACCTATTGCAGTCTTAAGTTTAGAAGTAACTTATTAATGAATAATTTTACAGGTCAAAACTTTTAATTTGATTTGAGATGGCTGAGCGACAGGAAAAAATGGCAAATTTAATACTGTTCAAATTACCTGAAACTGCAGATGAAAATCTCACTATGAAGGTAATTCAGCTGTTTAGATCAAAACTATTGCCTGACTTCAATGAAAATGATTTGATGAGCTGCATACGAATTGGCAAGAAAATTGATCAACGAAGCAGAGGCGTAATTGTAAAATTCCGAACTGTTCAAATGAAGGAGCGAGTATATAATCAGAAAAGGAAACTAAAAGGCACAGGCATCGTCGTCAAAGAAGATCTTACTTATGAAAAACTGAAGTTGATGCAGGCGGCCATTGAGAAAACTTCTTTGAAGGGGGTGTGGAGCTATCGTGGACATATAACGGCCATTAAAGAAGGTGTGAAGATTCCAATTCGTTGTGAGATGGACTTAAACAAACTCTAAAGTGTCGGTATTTTGTAGCTTTATACTTACCTTTTTTTTTCCTTGTCTGCCTTAATTTTTGCATGCATAAAAATATTTGCTAGATATGGGTTATTGATTGAAGGTATTGTTACTTTTGATTATCTAGCTTTAATGTCCCACATATAATTATTCCTTTTTTGCACTACGTTTTACACACTTTTTTTTCTTATTATTAGATTATTTGAATGGTGCATCTTTTTTACGTTATATAGTTATAAAGTTTCGTATTTTTATATAACGCTTTTAATCATTCCTTCATTACGCTGTTTACTTTTATATTTTATTTCATAGTCAATGTAGGGGCGTGAACAAATTTTTGAGTATCTTGTACTCCCGATAGAATACTGTAGATTTAGGTATATTGTTTCTTTTGAACCATAGGTCATATTAATACAATCAATGACACTTTAAAAGTATGTCACATAAATATAAGGTCATTATTTAATCATTTCGTGGATTTTTCAGATATAGTTTTGTCAAATAATTATGCTATAATCGCTGTTACCGAAACTTGGCTAACTTTTGATGTGGATGACGCACAAATACAGATTCCTGGTTACAATATTGCAAGGAGAGACAGAGCAAACAATGCTAGAGGTGGTGGTGTTTGTATTTACATAAAAAATTCTATAAAACATGAGGTTATTGGTCGAGGCATTGAAACTGAAGATATATGGGTGAGTTTTAAGATTTGTGATCAATTTTTTATTACTGGATGTGTTTACAGACCTCCAAATGTTAATGTCAATGTGTTTCTGGATAACTTTGAAGAAGTTTTAATGAATTACTTACCACTTTGTGATGGCATTATTTGTCTAGGTGATTTCAATATCAATCTTTTGCATGAATCAAATGTAACAGAACATTTTAATAGTATGCTTGACAGTATTGGACTTGTTCAGATCATAAATAATCCAACGCGTGTAACTAACTCTACTGCTACCCTACTCGATTTAATCTTACTCTCTGAAGATATCAAGGTTATAACATCAGGTACTGTCCCTGTTTATGAGATTACAGATCACGAACTAATTTTTGCAGAGGTTAGTATTTCGCATGTCGAAAAATTAGAAGTCCCTGTTACTTATAGAGACATTAAACATATGGATATTTATAGGTTATATGACAATTTACGTAGCATTCCTTGGAGAAATATTTATGATTTGAATAATATCAATGACAAGGTTAACTTTTTCAATGAAAACATGATCACCTTAATGGACCTACATGCGCCTTTGAGAACAATACGTATTAAAAAAGCCCATAAGCCTTGGATAACAGAAAATATAAAAATCATGATTGATCTCAAAAACGCTGCATTAAATAAATATAAGAGAAAAAACCGTCGTGAGAACTGGGAAAACTACACGTCATTGAAAAATACTCTCACCACAATAATACGAAAGGAGAAACAAGCATATATTAGACACATGTCACAAAAGGGTAGCAAATATACTTGGAAAGCGTTTTCGAATTTGTCCATTATAAATAAAACTAAGTATGTTATACCTCCTCACATGAAGGATGTCGAACACATAAATAATGAATTCATTAACTTAGTGCCATCTAATCAAGTTAAAGTACCACCTAAATATGAGGGCATGAAACCAGGGATTAGCAGTGTTATGAAATTTCATACAGTCAATGAGAATGATGTCGGAAAGCACCTTTTTTCTATTAAATCCACTGCAGTAGGTAGTGATGGTATTCATATAAAATTTCTTATTGCGTGTTGTCCATTTATTCTA
Source organism: Callosobruchus maculatus (assembly GCA_951848785.1). NCBI lineage: Eukaryota > Metazoa > Arthropoda > Insecta > Coleoptera > Chrysomelidae > Callosobruchus > Callosobruchus maculatus. The sequence goes on from CATOUR010000032.1 coordinate 17,557,900, forward strand.
CAATTTTTAACGCATATTGTGAATTACTGCATTATACATTCAGTATACCCAGAAGCTTGGAAAATAGGGAATGTTGTTCCCATTCCTAAAGTTGCTAATGTACTATCGGTATCAGATTTAAGGCCTATTACTATATTGCCAGTAATATCAAAAATATTAGAGAAAATAATTAAGTCTCAGCTACTCATGCATTTAGAAACTCATAATATACTACCAGAAACACAATCTGGTTTTCGATCTAATCATAGTTGCAGTACAGCACTGTTAAATGTTACTGACGATATCTTAAGAGCTACAGATACTGGTAAGTGTACTATACTTGTTTTATTGGATTACTCAAAAGCATTTGATACTATAAGTCATGAAACTTTATTGAACATTATCCAGTATATAGGTTTGGATGAATCTGCTGTCTCATTCATAAAAGAATATTTAAATAATAGAAAACAGAAAGTTGTTATTGAAGGGAAACACTCGAATGCTCTCCCTATCACCAAAGGAGTACCACAAGGGTCTGTGTTAGGGCCCCTTCTATATTCTATTTATACTTCTAACTTACACACTCACTTTCGTGATTGCAAATATCAAATGTATGCGGATGATACACAAATTACATTTTCTTTCTTTCCTAATGATGTGATAAGCGCTTGTGAAACGATGAATGCAGAGTTGAATATGTTGTATAAAACTTCACTAGAGCATTCCCTACATCTCAATCCTAATAAATCTGTAGCTATGGTATTTGGAAGAAAAGTAGATAGAGAAAGAGTAATAAAGGATGTTAATATTTGTATTGATAACAAAATTATTAAGCTGGTAGATGAAGCTAGAAATTTGGGACTAATAATGGACACATCGTTGAGGTTTCAAAATCATATATCAAGCTGTATTAAAAGATCAATATTTAGATTAAAGCAATTATATAATCATAGGCATTATTTAGATCAGAATATGAAGCGGACCCTATGTGATTCATTAATACTGTCGATATTCAATTATTGCGATGTTGTTTATGGACCTTTTATAACTTCAGCTTCAATGCAAAGAATTCAACGTGTCCAAAACTGCTGCACTCGTTTCATTTACGGTTTGCGACGTAAAAGTCACGTAAGTCACAAGCTGAAAGAGTGTAAATGGTTGAATATGCGACAGCGAAGGCATATTCATTGCATGACTACCTATCACAGAATTATCATTAATAAAAAGCCAAGTTACCTTCACCGTAAAATTGTGTTTAGGACAGATGTTCACAATCTTAGCTTAAGGCATAGAAACCAAATTACACCACCTGTGCATCGCACTGCTTTGTTCGAAAGATCATTTTCATATTGTATTTCAAAATATTCTAATTTGTCTCCAACCCTGCAGTCGTGCTCTGTCTCTGCGTTTGCAAAAAATTAGAAAACATGTATCTTAGCGGAATTTCCACCTAAAACTGTTTTTTTCTCTCTCTTTACTATTGTTCTCTTTCACTATCAAGACAAAACCTTCCTAGTTTATATTAACATGTATATTTTCATGATTATTTGATTTGAACTGTGTCATTGTTCACTAAATATAAGTCTTTCTATTGTGAATATTTATCACCATTGTTGCTGTGGGTTAAGTGGAAGAACAGCCGTAGGCCTCCCTACATGCTGAACTTCGCCCTTCCACACTGTAAACCATTGTCATATCGAGTTGCTTCTTTTGTTAAACCATTAATGTAATGTTTACAGGGGAATAAAGCATATTATTATTATTATTATTATTATTATTTCACCTAAGCCATACAAATCCCTTTAGATGAAATGTACCTAAAAATGAAATAAATTTTAGCTGCTGCGGAGGAGTCCAGAATTCCAAAAAACAAAAAGGAAAGTGAAGAAGCAATAGCCACATGGCATCGCAGAGCCACTGACCGCCTAAAAGCAAAGAATAGATAAACTTTAGATAGTATATTATTTAAATATTTAAAATACTATTATTTAAACCAGAATGGTTCCTATTTTTTTTTGAGCTAGAGTTATTATTATTTTTTAAATATATTATACCAGTTTGTTATATGAAAAAATAAAATTTTAAAAAATATATACCTCTATTAATCCAAATACCATATGAAGTAAAATTACGTCCTATATATGAGTAGGTATACTATGTCACTTCTGGACCATTGTCATCATTTTTACCTTAAAAATTCCCCATATCTGGGGAAAATGCGGTGTTGCCACGTCAATTTTACTCTTGTAATTTCAGTGATTTTTCCCCAGATCTGGGGAAATTTTTTGGTAAAATCCAAGGTCCGACCTGGTAAATTTTGATACCATTTTTTCAGTGTTACCGCATTGACATACCATTCATTACTTTAGATAACTGATGCATTTATTAGAGTATTTATGAAATAAAACATTATTCCGTGATCAGGACTTAAGCCCAAACCCCTTAGATTGTGTGACAGAGACGATAACCAAGCAACCACTATAACTCATGAGATATTATTTTCAGTGGTTAGCACATACACTTCGACTACCTATCGGTTCAATTGAATGTGCGTGCGTATGAGTAATTGTTAATACTAATTCCTGCACCAGAAAATCTAGATCCGATATATCACGTTACTGTATAAATAATATCCTACATAAACCATATGTCAAGGAAAGAATTAATAAAACAAATAATATAATTTTCTCAACTTTATTGTAAGTTTCCAACTATTAATACATAATAGCAACCACATAATAAATGTCACTCTATTGCTTAAACATATCATTCGTGAAATAGCGATAGACATATACTTAGCATAACTTCAATAGGAACGATCAGCTCATTTTGAGTGAATAATGACCCCATGGCAGTGTTTCAACGGATCCTGGTATCAAAATCCTCTTATCATCATACGGCGATAGCGCAACCTTTTCTTGAGTTGCAGAATGTATTTCATGCCTTTTGGATTGTATAAAATGTTGTTTAACATACTTCTCCTTCCATTTTTCCAAGCATTCTACATAATCATCAAAAGTTATATCATTTTGTACTACACATTTCTTCACTCCTTTCACTTTTTTAGTTATAGCAAAGTTTGACAAATTACAATCTTTCTCATGTGTACTTCCCTTTTGATCATCATTGGTTTGACCGACTTTGTACACTTTTGATGCATACATTTTCGATCTCAGAGCAACAAAGTCTGTCATTATTTCCCCATTATTTTCATCCTTCATAAGTCCAATAACTTTCTTATTGACCTGTGGGATGTCATACTGATTATTAGTTGGATAATCAGATGTATCGAAGTAATTATAGCAGTCTCGCTTTATAACTTCATATGGATCCTTATTACGGATTTCATATACCAGAGAATCGGTATCCGTATAAATGACAGTACAGTTTTCACCATAAACACTACGCATGTAGTTATAATGAAAATTATAAATTTGTATTTTAGATATATCTAAAACACACATACCGATATATATTGGCTTGTTGTAGAAAACATGTGTTTTATTAAGTTCAATAGCTGCTAGGTTTTCATCAAAAATAATTAAACTTTTGAATGCAGGATTTGAAATTCTTGCTTCAGCTCCATATCTTCCATCCCATTTCGTTACCAGACAAACTTTTGAGTGTTTCATTACATCTTCAATAGTTTTTCCAAAAACTGCATTATTCATCAATTTGAATAAATTTTTTTCAAATTCATTCTTCGCCTGCCTTCTCAATTCAGTATTCAAGTCAATGTATGGTTTGAGCCAAAGAGATTGTTTGAATTTCAATACTCTATGTATTTTTTTTAGAACTAGTCCATTTGCAATAGCTTGCTTGAGATTTCGATAATGTAAAACATACTTTGTTTTATCATATAGAGAAGCCATAAGTTTGGTACTACCAGAAGCAAAATCATTCATACATCTATTGTCGTCCTTTACATGTGACGCCGAAAGAACTTTTGTATTTAGATGTTCTGGACAAAATGGGATATCCTTATGTATATCATGCAAATGTTCAGGATATTCTAAGTCAACTTCTAAAATGAATCCTTCTTCAGCATCATCAGACACTGACATCACATCAAAGTTTTGTATGTCCTCAACCCACTCAAATCCACCATAAGGCAAAAATTCGCTCATAGATTTACCATATTGATTATTTATATCGAAATACATTAGATATGTATCAGCTTTGGTTGAATCATAATTTGGGCTATATTTATTGTTAGCCTGCACACGTCGCTTTCCGCAAACTTGACTGAGACCACCACGTATACCTTTCTGAATGAATAGGACCATATCATAGTCAGTCAATAGCTCCAGTTCCTGTCGAGTCGTATACAACATGCAGTCCCACGTGTAACCAGGGAGGGTATAATAATGTGCAGGATCTAGATTATAAGTACGATGGCAGCTTGAACGGAATTGTTCAAATACTTCGGCTAGGAGAATTATATCAGTTTTCAGGTATAAATCCGAATATTCACCCAAATTTCTTATACCAAATGAATTCCATACAAGTTGAGCATGCTGATATTGTTCAGCAGAAATATTCTTCTCTACAAGTCGATTGAAAAATTGATCATGAGATGGTATGTGAGGATAATTGAATTTGTCAAAGCTGTCAGTGAAGTCATATGGATATACACCCTTCTTAGTCAATAACTTGATCTGTTCCTCAGTAAATTGTGAAAACTCTGTTTTCAATATGGGATGCTCTGTCAAATAAGACGATAACTTGTCTAAGGATGAATTCATGAATTTAAAAGAGTCAATGAACCTGAATGACACTGAGCTATCATCAATATTCTTGGTGAAAGATATATATTTTTCTTTAGTTATGGGGAGTAGGTCCACACGACCATCCATGGCCAAAGCAATGTCTTTTATGATAAAATGAGCATCGTAGCCAGATAGGTTATGAAAAACTACAGGGATTGTATGACTATCCTTAAAATTGATGTTACAACCTTCATGAGCTGCACCACGATAATTGTCAGTAGGAAGCAGATGATTATGGTCTCTAACCTTTTTATCCTCATAAGTAAAAGGCTTTTCACATATATGACAAAAATTACTTTTTTGGAAATCCTCCTCTTGAAGCGATGTCATATTGATATCGTAAGAGCACATAAAAACCGTTTCTACATTTTCGGCAAATCTTTTCAATTCTTCACACAACCATCTCATACAATCTTCACCGCGGTAAGATCTATAAAATGAAAGAGAATCATCATAGGAGCATTTAACGTAATAACCGACGCTGCACGGTATGTGTTTTTGATATTCTTTCATATCCTTTGTTGGTACAAGTATGGCTTCCATATCCGCATAAATCACAAATGGTGCTTTGCATTTATTTTTAAAGTTTTTGAACCGAAGTACTTTTTCACTCTCGCTTGGTAATTGAGGGATGCAAATGTCAGTCTTCATACAATCATCCATATGCGTGCATAACTTTCGATGTGAATAAAAGTAGTGGAAACAGCGATTACAAAAATGTTTTTTATGTCTGTTCATACTTAGTTGAGATGATACTAATCTAGATAGATCTTTTATCCAGACGTAGTGGGTCCTGAAGGGTTTATCACTTTCACCCTCAAAACTATTCTTGTACTCATCATAGTACTGATTATGAATCATTAGAAGATTAACATGTTTATCTCTTACTTTCTTGGTAAGCCTAAAAGGCACTACTGTATATTTACACATATTTAACTTTAAGGTGTATATATTTATAGATATATCATTTTGATTTTCAAAATTTTTGATCTGATGAATTGTCATTGGGAACTGTATCCCCTTCAGATTAAGAATAGAGGTATAAGAAGGGTACATAGAAGTCCTATCAGAATGTTTATCTGCAGGATACAACGCTGAAACAACTGCCCATGCAAAGCAAGCTTGATCATCATTTTTCACATTAACACAAGCTTTCTTATTCTTAATATGTGATGGGAGATCAATGTAAGAAGATCCACGCATCGGATTAAACAAGTTTATATTCACTCCCAAGTTGACAACTTTCTTCAAAGCCCATCCACTGTCCTTCTCTTGAAACTCTTGCAGCTGCTTCATGATGGGATGCAGCACTTTGGAGTCAAACCATTCACTTATATTGGTATCTTGATAAATCGGAGAGTTTGAAGTTGTGAAGTACTTCAATTCTTTTATAACTTTATCCGCTTTTGATATTACAAATTCGCCACAAAATGAAACATTAACTTTCACAGCAGAGTTTTTCTTTAGAACATAATGTAGTCTTCGCTCAAATATAGCTTTAGAATCCTCTAAAAAGTGTTTAGGGTCCTTATGCTGAAGATTTGTTATAATTCCTGTATGAATTCGATTATTGAATGCAGATTCAGAATCTTCCCAGCGAACCCGATGCTTCGCTGTTTCTCTCAATCCTCTTCCTTTTCTTATCAAGTGTTTAATTTGAGCACGGTAACTTTTAATGCTGTTTAGAGCACTTAATAATCGCTGCTTTTCTCCATTCGTCATGGCATTTCTCAAGTTATGGTTAATTTTTCGAACAGCTTTATCACATTCGTGTAAACCAACTTCAATTTCTCCCGAATTTCCTGTAGTTGATAGCACATCAATTAAATTTCGAATTTTTTTTCAGTTAGTCCTTTTAACCAGTACATCCTGCTTCAACGACTGCACTTTATGAACTGAATGTGATCTTAGCAGCGAGCTCTATATATAGTACAATTTTGCAGAACTGCCAACCTAAAAAAAATGTTTGTCCTTAAGATTCACCTCCTTCAAAATTTATAGTAAGAAACTTGAATATGTTTTCAAAATGAACAATCAGAGAGCACTGCAGACCTCAGATCAATCGATTAGGATGAAAAAAGAACTATTGCAAGGTTTAACGCTAATACCATTTTTGACTGAAAACTTGAGTGCTACAGGGATTTTTTAGGGCGCAACAGAACTTTTCCTTTGGACACGTTTAGCAAAACGTATTATACTTGCTAATTTCAATAAGCAACCGCTAGCTTATATGTCTATGGTTTACATAATGATTTAATTGGAGCAATTGACCAAAGCAGACAAAGAAGAAACTCAAATCAAATAGACATCCAACATTTAAAACCTAGGCCGCAAGACGGTTCTTTGATAGCCATCAGACAACAATTTTCCTCTAACCATGTTCTATGAAAACATGCGGTTGACACTACACGTACTCAACTCAATAGGTGACAGCCCGGTTTGTAAGCGAGTCTGACAGACACCCTAAGTTTACAGTACTTCTCCCACAGTGTGGTACCTGGCGTGCCTCCCGACTGGAAAAAAGTCGACCATCCCTTTATACCCAAAGGAGCCTAATTAGTCATTTAATATCAAAATAAGCGATTAAAATTACAATGCTCATGATAGTGCTTCAGTGATTTTTCAGATTTACCAAAATCTCTTAGCATTCATAGTATGTTTTACCACTGAGGCCGCAAGACGGTTCTTTGATAGCCATCAGGCAACAATTTTCCTCTAACCATGTTTTAAAAAAAACATGCGGTTGACACTATACGTACTCAACTCAATAGGTGACAGCCCGGTTTGTAAGCGAGTCTAACAGACACCTTAAGTTTACAGTACTTCTCCCACAGTGTGGTACCTGACGTGTCTTCCGGCAGGAAAAAAGTCGACCATCCCTTTATACCCGAAGGAGCCTCATAAAAAATAAATTATTCTGATCTTCAAAGGAGCAGCTAATTGGAGCGTCAGATGAGGTGTGTTCCATCATTACTTTATTGAGATAAAAACTTACCTATTACTAACAGTCGACAGTAGAATCACTTCTTATTTAGCCTGACCGCTGTATACACCTAGTGTTGCGTTACTCAATGCAGCTCATCCAAGAGGTCAACTCAATCCTGCAAGCTCATCTGAATAGCTCCTGCTGTTACAGCTTTTGCTGCTGCTACTGCTGCTGCCCCTATTGGTACAACTGCTATTACTGTTCCTGTTGCTGCTGCTCGTGCTGCTGATACAGCTTTTCTCTGCTCCTGCTGATACAGCTACTGTTACAGCTACTCGTGCTGATGCTACTGCTAAAGCTCCTGCTTCTCCCACTGGTACAGCTGCGTCTGCCGCTCGTCCTGCTACAGCTGCTCTGTCGCTGCTTCTGACTAGCTCAAAGAGAAGCACATACACCTAATCTGGAAAAAATATCCAGACTGTATTTATAACGTTACAATATTTATATTTCGAGTGAAACTTTGTTATTATCAAGCAAGAATGTTTTATACTGCAATAACAGAATCCTCTTTTGTATACGCGAATCTCTGTATCAAGTCGGCTCTATTTATAGTTGTCTTTTTTTGTATTTAACATATTCCACACTATTTCAAGCCAGAGATAACGCATGCTGATTTATTTCAAACCATAACGTAAGGTAATCACACTGCATACTTATACCGTTCAAATGAACAAGAAATTCATCTCAAAATTCATTGCCCTGTATTAGGACATACTATTGTTAATAACAAGTATTTCACTCACTATACATGAAATAAAAGAACACAACACTTCATTAAACTTAATCATGCTGATTGGAAGTACTATTATAACTATTGTACCTGCTAGTCTGAACAAAAAAAAAACCTTGAGTCATCAGGAACTTATTATATATAAAAATGGCTATAACTCATAACTGGAAATATCGACAGATATAAATGAAAAAATTCTACCCTAGCAAACTCTGTCTCTGATTGCAGCTATAGAAATATCGTATATTTATAAAGTTTCATGATATTTCATGATATTTTTTTCTGAATGTTACGCCCGCCTGATGTGACAAAAAAACAACAAAATCCAAGTAGGTATATTTCCATATTTTTTTCACATATTGAGGAGGAACAATTTCAACTTGCTAAGTCGAAGCTTCCTTAAGTCTTACTTTGTTACTTATCAGTCTAAACGAAAAAGTCCAACAAAGCATAAGTTTTCATGAGAAATGCCAATAACCCGTAAACGGCATGAGATTTCCAAAAAATAAATGAAAAAATCCCCCCACAATCCGCCAGTACTTGTTGCATCTAAAGAATCGAATACCATTGTAAGATCTTTGGTTTTTGCAAAACTCTACATACAAAACAGAAGGACCATGTAAGACCCAGCAATACTTATCACACATTTGAATTAAATAGTACACCATTTTTAACCTAAAAATAAGACCAAATTCCCCACCTTTCATTATTATCACGATATTTTTCATGTATTGAATATCAAGAATTTATTTCATCCTGCTAGCTCAGATTATCATTCTACATTCAACCTTACTTTGATATCTACTAGTCTGATAAGAAAAGCGCTAAGTCCAGAAAATCTTGATTTTTTCATAAAAATGCTCATAACTCGTGAACGGCGTGAAATATCGAAAAAATAAATGAAAAAATCTCCCCGCAACCCCTGATTCTCGTTGCATCTAAAGAATCGAATACCATTGTCAGACTTTTGATTTTTTGCAAAAATGACCCCCACCCCTCTATACACAATACAGAAGGACGATGTAAGACCCAGCAACACTTATCACGCAACTGAATTAAAATAGTACCCTTTTCTTTATCCTAAAAAAATACCCCCCCACCCCCTACCCCTTCCAGCCCCCCAAATGAGAAAAAGTAAATGATTTTATATTATTACCATATTTTTGCGTATTGAGTATAAAGCATTAATTTTATCCTACCAACTCAGATTCTTATTGCACCTTTGATACCCACTATGTTTGAAAAGCGCTAAGTCCCGAAAATCCTAATTTTTTTCATAAAAACGCTCATAACTCGTAAACGGCTTGAGATATCAGAAAAATAAATGGAAAAATCTCCCCACTACCCCTGGTTCTTGTTGCTTATAAAGAATCGAACTCCATTATCAGATGTTTTGATTTTTGCAAAAAAACTAACCCCCTACCCCTCTACTCAGTTCTACGCACAATACAGAAGGATCATGCCAGCAACACTTATCACACATCTGAATTAAATAGTACACCTGTTTTTATCCTAAAAAATACCCAACCCCCCCCCCCCCCCCTCCCAACCCCTACCCCATCCACCCCACTTGTGAGAAAAGTAAATAATTTTATATTATTACCATATTTTTGTACCTTGAGTATGAAGCATTCATTTTATCCTACAAACTGAGATTATTACTATACCTTTGATACCTACTGTTTGATCAAAAAAGCGCTAAGTCCAGAAAATCTTGATTTTTTCATAAAAATGCTCATAACTCGTAAACGGCGTGATATATCGAAAAAATAAATGAAAAAATCTCCCCGCAACCCCTGGTTCTCGTTGCATCTAAAGAATCGAATACCATTGTCAGACTTTTGATTTTTTGCAAAAATGACCCCCACCCCTCTATACACAATACAGAAGGACGATGTAAGACCCAGCAACACTTATCACGCAACTGAATTAAAATAGTACCCCTTTTCTTTATCCTAAAAAATACCCAACCCCCCCTCCCAACCCCTACCCCATCCACCCCACTTGTGAGAAAAGTAAATAATTTTATATTATTACCATATTTTTGTGCCTTGAGTATGAAGCATTCATTTTATCCTACCAACTGAGATTATTACCATACCTTTGATACCTACTGTTTGATCAAAAAAGCGCTAAGTCCAGAAAATCTTGATTTTTTCATAAAAATGCTCATAACTCGTAAACGGAGCGAAATATCGAAAAAATAAATGAAAAAATCTCCCCGCAACCCCTGGTTCTCGTTGCATCTAAAGAATCGAATACCATTGTCAGACTTTTGATTTTGGCAAAAATGACCCCCACCCCTCTATGCACAATACAGAAAAACCATAATGAGACGCAGCGACGCTGCTGACAGATGCATGTTAAATAGTACATACTATACTTATGAACTTTTCTGAAACCAAAGGAAAAAGACCAAAATACACCCCCATTCTAACTCCCCCTCTCCCACCCCTGTTAACATCTTTTCCGCACACACAAAAAAATACCACTGTACAGTACCACCTGATTAATCACTAAAGCCCCCACCAGAGAGGAGAACTTACCACAATCACTTCACAACACACTCTGAACCATAGTTCGATCCCCCTCCCTCAGATATATCTACATACATGTAAGCGTAGTATATCCTCCCACCACCGTCTTAGAATACAATTAAACCTCTCTACAAGATGAAGGGCTTGCAAATAAATAAATGTAGAAATGTCACATTTCACTTACCTGATACTACCGAAGTACTGGAGAAACTAAGCAGAACCACTATTAAACACATACTGAGATATATTCACAGTCATCGCGCTTTTATACTTCTCAGAGACAACGCCACTTATTGAAGAATATTTTCCAGACTCAAAGTAGCTCGAATAACGCCAACTACATACAAAACAGTTTTCAGTCTTTGCTTTCTGTTCAGAAAAGCATTTACACATCGGGCCAGTGCGGCTACATCGTTGTGTGCATACATCTATATGGTATATAAATAGACTTGATGTTGTACTCGCACTGGCCCGATGTGTAAATGCTTTTCTGAACAGAAAGCAAAGACTGAAAACTGTTTTGTATGTAGTTGGCGTTATTCGAGCTACTTTGAGTCTGGAAAATATTCTTCAATAAGTGGCGTTGTCTCTGAGAAGTATAAAAGCGCGATGACTGTGAATATATCTCAGTATGTGTTTAATAGTGGTTCTGCTTAGTTTCTCCAGTACTTCGGTAGTATCAGGTAAGTGAAATGTGACATTTCTACATTTATTTATTTGCAAGCCCTTCATCTTGTAGAGAGGTTTAATTGTATTCTAAGACGGTGGTGGGAGGATATACTACGCTTACATGTATGTAGATATATCTGAGGGAGGGGGATCGAACTATGGTTCAGAGTGTGTTGTGAAGTGATTGTGGTAAGTTCTCCTCTCTGGTGGGGGCTTTAGTGATTAATCAGGTGGTACTGTACAGTGGTATTTTTTTGTGTGTGCGGAAAAGATGTTAACAGGGGTGGGAGAGGGGGAGTTAGAATGGGGGTGTATTTTGGTCTTTTTCCTTTGGTTTCAGAAAAGTTCATAAGTATAGTATGTACTATTTAACATGCATCTGTCAGCAGCGTCGCTGCGTCTCATTATGGTTTTTCTGTATTGTGCATAGAGGGGTGGGGGTCATTTTTGCCAAAATCAAAAGTCTGACAATGGTATTCGATTCTTTAGATGCAACGAGAACCAGGGGTTGCGGGGAGATTTTTTCATTTATTTTTTCGATATTTCGCTCCGTTTACGAGTTATGAGCATTTTTATGAAAAAATCAAGATTTTCTGGACTTAGCGCTTTTTTGATCAAACAGTAGGTATCAAAGGTATGGTAATAATCTCAGTTGGTAGGATAAAATGAATGCTTCATACTCAAGGCACAAAAATATGGTAATAATATAAAATTATTTACTTTTCTCACAAGTGGGGTGGATGGGGTAGGGGTTGGGAGGGGGGGTTGGGTATTTTTTAGGATAAAGAAAAGGGGTACTATTTTAATTCAGTTGCGTGATAAGTGTTGCTGGGTCTTACATCGTCCTTCTGTATTGTGTATAGAGGGGTGGGGGTCATTTTTGCAAAAAATCAAAAGTCTGACAATGGTATTCGATTCTTTAGATGCAACGAGAACCAGGGGTTGCGGGGAGATTTTTTCATTTATTTTTTCGATATATCACGCCGTTTACGAGTTATGAGCATTTTTATGAAAAAATCAAGATTTTCTGGACTTAGCGCTTTTTTGATCAAACAGTAGGTATCAAAGGTATAGTAATAATCTCAGTTTGTAGGATAAAATGAATGCTTCATACTCAAGGTACAAAAATATGGTAATAATATAAAATTATTTACTTTTCTCACAAGTGGGGTGGATGGGGTAGGGGTTGGGAGGGGGGGGGGGGAGGGGTTGGGTATTTTTTAGGATAAAAACAGGTGTACTATTTAATTCAGATGTGTGATAAGTGTTGCTGGCATGATCCTTCTGTATTGTGCGTAGAACTGAGTAGAGGGGTAGGGGGTTAGTTTTTTTGCAAAAATCAAAACATCTGATAATGGAGTTCGATTCTTTATAAGCAACAAGAACCAGGGGTAGTGGGGAGATTTTTCCATTTATTTTTCTGATATCTCAAGCCGTTTACGAGTTATGAGCGTTTTTATGAAAAAAATTAGGATTTTCGGGACTTAGCGCTTTTCAAACATAGTGGGTATCAAAGGTGCAATAAGAATCTGAGTTGGTAGGATAAAATTAATGCTTTATACTCAATACGCAAAAATATGGTAATAATATAAAATCATTTACTTTTTCTCATTTGGGGGGCTGGAAGGGGTAGGGGGTGGGGGGTATTTTTTTAGGATAAAGAAAAGGGTACTATTTTAATTCAGTTGCGTGATAAGTGTTGCTGGGTCTTACATCGTCCTTCTGTATTGTGTATAGAGGGGTGGGGGTCATTTTTGCAAAAAATCAAAAGTCTGACAATGGTATTCGATTCTTTAGATGCAACGAGAACCAGGGGTTGCGGGGAGATTTTTTCATTTATTTTTTCGATATTTCACGCCGTTCACGAGTTCTGAGCATTTTTATGAAAAAATCAAGATTTTCTGGACTTAGCGCTTTTCTTATCAGACTAGTAGATATCAAAGTAAGGTTGAATGTAGAATGATAATCTGAGCTAGCAGGATGAAATAAATTCTTGATATTCAATACATGAAAAATATCGTGATAATAATGAAAGGTGGGGAATTTGGTCTTATTTTTAGGCTAAAAATGGTGTACTATTTAATTCAAATGTGTGATAAGTATTGCTGGGTCTTACATGGTCCTTCTGTTTTGTATGTAGAGTTTTGCAAAAACCAAAGATCTTACAATGGTATTCGATTCTTTAGATGCAACAAGTACTGGCGGATTGTGGGGGGATTTTTTCATTTATTTTTTGGAAATCTCATGCCGTTTACGGGTTATTGGCATTTCTCATGAAAACTTATGCTTTGTTGGACTTTTTCGTTTAGACTGATAAGTAACAAAGTAATACTTAAGGAAGCTTCGACTTAGCAAGTTGAAATTGTTCCTCCTCAATATGTGAAAAAAATATGGAAATATACCTACTTGGATTTTGTTGTTTTTTTGTCACATCAGGCGGGCGTAACATTCAGAAAAAAATATCATGAAATATCATGAAACTTTATAAATATACGATATTTCTATAGCTGCAATCAGAGACAGAGTTTGCTAGGGTAGAATTTTTTCATTTATATCTGTCGATATTTCCAGTTATGAGTTATAGCCATTTTTATATATAATAAGTTCCTGATGACTCAAGGTTTTTTTTTTGTTCAGACTAGCAGGTACAATAGTTATAATAGTACTTCCAATCAGCATGATTAAGTTTAATGAAGTGTTGTGTTCTTTTATTTCATGTATAGTGAGTGAAATACTTGTTATTAACAATAGTATGTCCTAATACAGGGCAATGAATTTTGAGATGAATTTCTTGTTCATTTGAACGGTATAAGTATGCAGTGTGATTACCTTACGTTATGGTTTGAAATAAATCAGCATGCGTTATCTCTGGCTTGAAATAGTGTGGAATATGTTAAATACAAAAAAAGACAACTATAAATAGAGCCGACTTGATACAGAGATTCGCGTATACAAAAGAGGATTCTGTTATTGCAGTATAAAACATTCTTGCTTGATAATAACAAAGTTTCACTCGAAATATAAATATTGTAACGTTATAAATACAGTCTGGATATTTTTTCCAGATTAGGTGTATGTGCTTCTCTTTGAGCTAGTCAGAAGCAGCGACAGAGCAGCTGTAGCAGGACGAGCGGCAGACGCAGCTGTACCAGTGGGAGAAGCAGGAGCTTTAGCAGTAGCATCAGCACGAGTAGCTGTAACAGTAGCTGTATCAGCAGGAGCAGAGAAAAGCTGTATCAGCAGCACGAGCAGCAGCAACAGGAACAGTAATAGCAGTTGTACCAATAGGGGCAGCAGCAGTAGCAGCAGCAAAAGCTGTAACAGCAGGAGCTATTCAGATGAGCTTGCAGGATTGAGTTGACCTCTTGGATGAGCTGCATTGAGTAACGCAACACTAGGTGTATACAGCGGTCAGGCTAAATAAGAAGTGATTCTACTGTCGACTGTTAGTAATAGGTAAGTTTTTATCTCAATAAAGTAATGATGGAACACACCTCATCTGACGCTCCAATTAGCTGCTCCTTTGAAGATCAGAATAATTTATTTTTTATGAGGCTCCTTCGGGTATAAAGGGATGGTCGACTTTTTTCCTGCCGGAAGACACGTCAGGTACCACACTGTGGGAGAAGTACTGTAAACTTAAGGTGTCTGTTAGACTCGCTTACAAACCGGGCTGTCACCTATTGAGTTGAGTACGTATAGTGTCAACCGCATGTTTTTTTTAAAACATGGTTAGAGGAAAATTGTTGCCTGATGGCTATCAAAGAACCGTCTTGCGGCCTCAGTGGTAAAACATACTATGAATGCTAAGAGATTTTGGTAAATCTGAAAAATCACTGAAGCACTATCATGAGCATTGTAATTTTAATCGCTTATTTTGATATTAAATGACTAATTAGGCTCCTTTGGGTATAAAGGGATGGTCGACTTTTTTCCAGTCGGGAGGCACGCCAGGTACCACACTGTGGGAGAAGTACTGTAAACTTAGGGTGTCTGTCAGACTCGCTTACAAACCGGGCTGTCACCTATTGAGTTGAGTACGTGTAGTGTCAACCGCATGTTTTCATAGAACATGGTTAGAGGAAAATTGTTGTCTGATGGCTATCAAAGAACCGTCTTGCGGCCTAGGTTTTAAATGTTGGATGTCTATTTGATTTGAGTTTCTTCTTTGTCTGCTTTGGTCAATTGCTCCAATTAAATCATTATGTAAACCATAGACATATAAGCTAGCGGTTGCTTATTGAAATTAGCAAGTATAATACGTTTTGCTAAACGTGTCCAAAGGAAAAGTTCTGTTGCGCCCTAAAAAATCCCTGTAGCACTCAAGTTTTCAGTCAAAAATGGTATTAGCGTTAAACCTTGCAATAGTTCTTTTTTCATCCTAATCGATTGATCTGAGGTCTGCAGTGCTCTCTGATTGTTCATTTTGAAAACATATTCAAGTTTCTTACTATAAATTTTGAAGGAGGTGAATCTTAAGGACAAACATTTTTTTTAGGTTGGCAGTTCTGCAAAATTGTACTATATATAGAGCTCGCTGCTAAGATCACATTCAGTTCATAAAGTGCAGTCGTTGAAGCAGGATGTACTGGTTAAAAGGACTAACTGAAAAAATTCGAAATTTAATTGATGTGCTATCAACTACAGGAAATTCGGGAGAAATTGAAGTTGGTTTACACGAATGTGATAAAGCTGTTCGAAAAATTAACCATAACTTGAGAAATGCCATGACGAATGGAGAAAAGCAGCGATTATTAAGTGCTCTAAACAGCATTAAAAGTTACCGTGCTCAAATTAAACACTTGATAAGAAAAGGAAGAGGATTGAGAGAAACAGCGAAGCATCGGGTTCGCTGGGAAGATTCTGAATCTGCATTCAATAATCGAATTCATACAGGAATTATAACAAATCTTCAGCATAAGGACCCTAAACACTTTTTAGAGGATTCTAAAGCTATATTTGAGCGAAGACTACATTATGTTCTAAAGAAAAACTCTGCTGTGAAAGTTAATGTTTCATTTTGTGGCGAATTTGTAATATCAAAAGCGGATAAAGTTATAAAAGAATTGAAGTACTTCACAACTTCAAACTCTCCGATTTATCAAGATACCAATATAAGTGAATGGTTTGACTCCAAAGTGCTGCATCCCATCATGAAGCAGCTGCAAGAGTTTCAAGAGAAGGACAGTGGATGGGCTTTGAAGAAAGTTGTCAACTTGGGAGTGAATATAAACTTGTTTAATCCGATGCGTGGATCTTCTTACATTGATCTCCCATCACATATTAAGAATAAGAAAGCTTGTGTTAATGTGAAAAATGATGATCAAGCTTGCTTTGCATGGGCAGTTGTTTCAGCGTTGTATCCTGCAGATAAACATTCTGATAGGACTTCTATGTACCCTTCTTATACCTCTATTCTTAATCTGAAGGGGATACAGTTCCCAATGACAATTCATCAGATCAGAAATTTTGAAAATCAAAATGATATATCTATAAATATATACACCTTAAAGTTAAATATGTGTAAATATACAGTAGTGCCTTTTAGGCTTACCAAGAAAGTAAGAGATAAACATGTTAATCTTCTAATGATTCATAATCAGTACTATGATGAGTACAAGAATAGTTTTGAGGGTGAAAGTGATAAACCCTTCAGGACCCACTACGTCTGGATAAAAGATCTATCTAGATTAGTATCATCTCAACTAAGTATGAACAGACATAAAAAACATTTTTGTAATCGCTGTTTCCACTACTTTTATTCACATCGAAAGTTATGCACGCATATGGATGATTGTATGAAGACTGACATTTGCATCCCTCAATTACCAAGCGAGAGTGAAAAAGTACTTCGGTTCAAAAACTTTAAAAATAAATGCAAAGCACCATTTGTGATTTATGCGGATATGGAAGCCATACTTGTACCAACAAAGGATATGAAAGAATATCAAAAACACATACCGTGCAGCGTCGGTTATTACGTTAAATGCTCCTATGATGATTCTCTTTCATTTTATAGATCTTACCGCGGTGAAGATTGTATGAGATGGTTGTGTGAAGAATTGAAAAGATTTGCCGAAAATGTAGAAACGGTTTTTATGTGCTCTTACGATATCAATATGACATCGCTTCAAGAGGAGGATTTCCAAAAAAGTAATTTTTGTCATATATGTGAAAAGCCTTTTACTTATGAGGATAAAAAGGTTAGAGACCATAATCATCTGCTTCCTACTGACAATTATCGTGGTGCAGCTCATGAAGGTTGTAACATCAATTTTAAGGATAGTCATACAATCCCTGTAGTTTTTCATAACCTATCTGGCTACGATGCTCATTTTATCATAAAAGACATTGCTTTGGCCATGGATGGTCGTGTGGACCTACTCCCCATAACTAAAGAAAAATATATATCTTTCACCAAGAATATTGATGATAGCTCAGTGTCATTCAGGTTCATTGACTCTTTTAAATTCATGAATTCATCCTTAGACAAGTTATCGTCTTATTTGACAGAGCATCCCATATTGAAAACAGAGTTTTCACAATTTACTGAGGAACAGATCAAGTTATTGACTAAGAAGGGTGTATATCCATATGACTTCACTGACAGCTTTGACAAATTCAATTATCCTCACATACCATCTCATGATCAATTTTTCAATCGACTTGTAGAGAAGAATATTTCTGCTGAACAATATCAGCATGCTCAACTTGTATGGAATTCATTTGGTATAAGAAATTTGGGTGAATATTCGGATTTATACCTGAAAACTGATATAATTCTCCTAGCCGAAGTATTTGAACAATTCCGTTCAAGCTGCCATCGTACTTATAATCTAGATCCTGCACATTATTATACCCTCCCTGGTTACACGTGGGACTGCATGTTGTATACGACTCGACAGGAACTGGAGCTATTGACTGACTATGATATGGTCCTATTCATTCAGAAAGGTATACGTGGTGGTCTCAGTCAAGTTTGCGGAAAGCGACGTGTGCAGGCTAACAATAAATATAGCCCAAATTATGATTCAACCAAAGCTGATACATATCTAATGTATTTCGATATAAATAATCAATATGGTAAATCTATGAGCGAATTTTTGCCTTATGGTGGATTTGAGTGGGTTGAGGACATACAAAACTTTGATGTGATGTCAGTGTCTGATGATGCTGAAGAAGGATTCATTTTAGAAGTTGACTTAGAATATCCTGAACATTTGCATGATATACATAAGGATATCCCATTTTGTCCAGAACATCTAAATACAAAAGTTCTTTCGGCGTCACATGTAAAGGACGACAATAGATGTATGAATGATTTTGCTTCTGGTAGTACCAAACTTATGGCTTCTCTATATGATAAAACAAAGTATGTTTTACATTATCGAAATCTCAAGCAAGCTATTGCAAATGGACTAGTTCTAAAAAAAATACATAGAGTATTGAAATTCAAACAATCTCTTTGGCTCAAACCATACATTGACTTGAATACTGAATTGAGAAGGCAGGCGAAGAATGAATTTGAAAAAAATTTATTCAAATTGATGAATAATGCAGTTTTTGGAAAAACTATTGAAGATGTAATGAAACACTCAAAAGTTTGTCTGGTAACGAAATGGGATGGAAGATATGGAGCTGAAGCAAGAATTTCAAATCCTGCATTCAAAAGTTTAATTATTTTTGATGAAAACCTAGCAGCTATTGAACTTAATAAAACACATGTTTTCTACAACAAGCCAATATATATCGGTATGTGTGTTTTAGATATATCTAAAATACAAATTTATAATTTTCATTATAACTACATGCGTAGTGTTTATGGTGAAAACTGTACTGTCATTTATACGGATACCGATTCTCTGGTATATGAAATCCGTAATAAGGATCCATATGAAGTTATAAAGCGAGACTGCTATAATTACTTCGATACATCTGATTATCCAACTAATAATCAGTATGACATCCCACAGGTCAATAAGAAAGTTAGTGGACTTATGAAGGATGAAAATAATGGGGAAATAATGACAGACTTTGTTGCTCTGAGATCGAAAATGTATGCATCAAAAGTGTACAAAGTCGGTCAAACCAATGATGATCAAAAGGGAAGTACACATGAGAAAGATTGTAATTTGTCAAACTTTGCTATAACTAAAAAAGTGAAAGGAGTGAAGAAATGTGTAGTACAAAATGATATAACTTTTGATGATTATGTAGAATGCTTGGAAAAATGGAAGGAGAAGTATGTTAAACAACATTTTATACAATCCAAAAGGCATGAAATACATTCTGCAACTCAAGAAAAGGTTGCGCTATCGCCGTATGATGATAAGAGGATTTTGATACCAGGATCCGTTGAAACACTGCCATGGGGTCATTATTCACTCAAAATGAGCTGATCGTTCCTATTGAAGTTATGCTAAGTATATGTCTATCGCTATTTCACGAATGATATGTTTAAGCAATAGAGTGACATTTATTATGTGGTTGCTATTATGTATTAATAGTTGGAAACTTACAATAAAGTTGAGAAAATTATATTATTTGTTTTATTAATTCTTTCCTTGACATATGGTTTATGTAGGATATTATTTATACAGTAACGTGATATATCGGATCTAGATTTTCTGGTGCAGGAATTAGTATTAACAATTACTCATACGCACGCACATTCAATTGAACCGATAGGTAGTCGA
This sequence comes from Callosobruchus maculatus, assembly GCA_951848785.1. NCBI lineage: Eukaryota > Metazoa > Arthropoda > Insecta > Coleoptera > Chrysomelidae > Callosobruchus > Callosobruchus maculatus. The sequence goes on from CATOUR010000032.1 coordinate 17,578,266, forward strand.
AGTGTATGTGCTAACCACTGAAAATAATATCTCATGAGTTATAGTGGTTGCTTGGTTATCGTCTCTGTCACACAATCTAAGGGGTTTGGGCTTAAGTCCTGATCACGGAATAATGTTTTATTTCATAAATACTCTAATAAATGCATCAGTTATCTAAAGTAATGAATGGTATGTCAATGCGGTAACACTGAAAAAATGGTATCAAAATTTACCAGGTCGGACCTTGGATTTTACCAAAAAATTTCCCCAGATCTGGGGAAAAATCACTGAAATTACAAGAGTAAAATTGACGTGGCAACACCGCATTTTCCCCAGATATGGGGAATTTTTAAGGTAAAAATGATGACAATGGTCCAGAAGTGACATAGTATACCTACTTATATGTCATATCTATGTCAGAAATACGTCGAAAAAGTACGTACATAAGATGTTAAAAAGGGTGGACAAAGTACGTACTATGTACGTCTTAAAGATATCCAAACGGAACTACCGTACGTACATAAGACGTACGCTACGTCAGACGTCTACGTACATAATACGTCTTTATGACGTACATTGGTTTATTGGGTTTCAACATGCCCCACCCATTTTACAGTTCTAAAAACGGTGATTGGTTGGTCCGCCAGCGTACCAACCAATCGTCGATTCTAGAATCGCAAAATGGGCGGGGCAGGATGGAATCAGTTCCGGGACGGTGATAGTACCGTAATTTGGAACAGCCCTCATGGAATCGTAAATCCCACTTGACAGTTGTTTGACAGATAACTGGTGGATCCGGATCCAGATCAGTGTTTCCGTAAAGGCCTACGGAGATCACTTGTCATCCAGATGAGATGTGTGTATCTAGAAGATGGAGCTTTCTCCTAAAGGCAAACCATGCTCCCTTCAGCCTTCTGGTCAGCATTTACTATTATCAGTACTGGATACGGTATATTGTTGAGTTTGTCTGCTTAGACAATGTTGTCCTGAGACTGATTCTTAAATACTTGAATATTAAAATGACATAACATTAAGATGAGTTGTATAAATTTGGAAGTACTTCCTCTTCTAAAATGAACATTATTGGCTTTGACCTTCAGCCTATCTTCTTAGAAGCTATGTTAATCATAGTACTCTTCAGGAGTGATAGTGCAATGGAAGAAACGGTTCTGGCCACTTAAGAGCATTGAACGTTGTCAGTAATGGAGACGTCCTAGTATTGAAACTGAATCTTGGTGGTATTGAAATGGCATCCAGATAAGATGGGTATGCCTACAATATGTAGTTTCCTCCTAAATCCCATTGAATTCAGCCTTCTGGTCATCTTCTTAGAAGCTATGATTATCGTAGGATTCCTCTGTAGTACTTCTGCAACGGAAAGATCGTGTTCTGGCCACATAGGAGCATTCACTGCTATCAGAATTGGAGACCACACAATGCTGAAAGAACTACTTTCGCTGCAGCCATGTTTTCTTCTTATCAGCGATCGTGGCTATCATAGAATTCTTCTGTGGCTGGTGTGAAATGAGAAGATGGAGTTCTGACGACGAAAGAGCATTTGGTAGAGATGGTAGCAGGCGTTAGAGGTGGGGCAGGGTGTAGGCTGAATGCCAGCGGCAATGCCGAAGGAGTGCTCAGATTTGAGGCTCTACATCGTTATTGATGTTGGGCTTTCCGGTCATACTCTTAGAAGCCATGCCTATCGTATGACTCTTCTGTGATGGTTCTGCAACGGAAAGATTGCATTCTGGCGATGTAAGAACATTCACTGTTATCTGTTCACCTAAGCACAGTGCTGAAACTGAACCACATTGGCTGCAGCCTTGTTTTTCTCTCCTCAGCAATTGTGGCTATCATAGGACTCTTCCGTGGCTGTGGTGGCAGGCGTTAGAGGTGGAGCAGTGTGTAAGCTGAATGCCAGCGGCAACGCTGAACGAGTGCATAGACTTGAGACTCCACGTCATTGTTGGTGTTGGGCCTTCCGGTCATTTTCTTAGAGGCTATGACTATCGTATGACTCTTCTGTGGTTCTGCAACGGAAAGATTGCATTCTGGCGATGTAAGGGGCAGTGTGTAGGCTGAACGCCAGCGGCAACGCTGAACGAGTGCATAGACTTGAGACTCCACGTCATTGTTGGTGTTGGGCCTTCCGGTCATTTTCTTAGAGGCTATGACTATCGTATGGCTCTTCTGTGGTTCTGCAACGGAAAGATTGCATTCTGGCGATGTAAGGGGCAGTGTGTAGGCTGAATGGCAGCGGCAACGCTGAACGAGTGCATAGACTTGAGACTCCACGTCATTGTTGGTGTTGGGCCTTCCGGTCATTTTCTTAGCGGCTATGACTATCGTATGGCTCTTCTGTGGTTCTGCAACAGAAAGATTGCATTCTGGCGATGTAAGGGGCAGTGTGTAGGCTGAACGCCAGCGGCAACGCTGAACGAGTGCATAGACTTGAGACTCCACGTCATTGTTGGTGTTGGGCCTTCCGGTCATTTTCTTAGAGGCTATGACTATCGTATGGCTCTTCTGTGGTGGTTCTGCAACGGAAAGATTGCATTCTGGCGATGTAAGAACATTCACTGTTATCTGTTCACCTAAGCACGGTGCTGAAACTGAACCACATTGGCTGCAGCCTTGTTTTTCTCTCCTCAGCAATTGTGGCTATCATAGGACTCTTCCGTGGCTGTGGTGGCAGGCGTTAGAGGTGGAGCAGTGTGTAGGCTGAATGCCAGCGGCAACGCTGAACGAGTGCATAGACTTGAGACTCCACGTCATTGTTGGTGTTGGGCCTTCCGGTCATTTTCTTAGAGGCTATGACTATCGTATGGCTCTTCTGTGGTGGTTCTGCAACGGAAAGATTGCATTCTGGCGATGTAAGAACATTCACTGTTATCTGTGCACCTATGCACAGTGCTGAAAGTGAACCACTTTGTCTGCAGCCCTGTTTTCCTCTACCCACAAGTCATGGTTATCATAGGATTTTTCCGTGGCTGTGGTGAAATGTGATGATGGAGCTCTGACGACGAAAGAGCATTTGGTAGAGATGGTGGCATCGTGTAGGCTGAAGGCCAGCGGCAACGCCGAAGGAGAGTACATACTACATACTTGAGACTCCACACCGTTGTTGGCGTTTGACCTCCGGGCCATCTTCTTAGAAGCCATGACTATCGTAGGACTCTTCTGTAGTCGTTCTGCAGCGGAAAGATCGCATTCTGGCCACGTAAGAGCAGTCACTATTATCGGAAGTGGAGACGGCGCAGTGCTGAAAGTGAACCACCTCGCCTGCAGCCTTGTTTTCCTCTTCCCAGAAATCATGGCTATCATAGAATTCTTCCGTGGCTGGGGTATAATGAGAAGATGGAGCTCTGACGACGAAAGAGCATTTGGTAGAAATAGTGGCATCGTTTAGGCTGAGGGCCAGCGGCAACGCCGAAGGATTGCACATACTTGAGGCTCCACACCGTTGTTGGTGTTTTACCTTCCGGTCATCTTTTTAGAAGCCATGACTATCGTAGGACTCTTCTGTAGTGGTTCTGCAACGGAAAGATTGCATTCTGGCCACGTAAGAGCATTCACTGTTATCAGAAGTGGAGACGGCGCAGTGCTGAAAGTGAACTACTTTGTCTGCAGCCGTACTTTCCCTTTCTCAGCAATCGTGGCTATCATAGGATTCTTCCGTGGCTGTGGTGAAGTGTGAAGATGGAGTTCTGACGACGAAAGAGCATTCAGTAGAGATGGTGGCAGGCGTTAGAAGTGGAGCAGTGTGAAGGCTGAGGGCCAGAGGCAACGCCGAAGGAGTGCACAGGCTGGAGGCTCCACATCGTTGTTGGTGCTCGTTAACCGACCGGTAGCGCACTGGTCGAGATAGTCTGGAATAAAAGAAAAATGGTGGTTAGTAAGTTTTTAGTAGCAACAAATAGGAAAAGGAAAAACAGTGAATTTTCAGTGGGGTCATGGACAAGGCCACCTCGGCGTATCCAAATACTGTCGCAAGGAAAGTGGACTAGAGTGCTATCGTGTTGAGACCAAATGTTAGCTCTTATGTCCAATGGCACATTCTCTAATAGCTCCGGCAGCACATGCTGTAGGAATTGAACATAAACATGCCCATCCAACGTGGAGGGGGCAAATAAGTCCTGACGATTTGCTTGTCCACAATGTCGCCCCAGATGCAAATTGATGTTAGTCTGTAGCCTGTGATATGGGGTTCTCTTGATTCCACGACAAAAATGTAAAGAACTTTTTTAGCGAACCGGCAGCATGTTGTACCTCCTTTATTCTCTCAAGTTATAATATATGTTTTTTTTGAGGGTTCCTAAATTAACCCGATGTTTTGCTTTGTCCAACAAAATTTAGTACACAACAGTAGTTTGTCATATATTTAAGTATGTATTGTTAATTGGCAATGCCGTAAATAAATAAATATAAGGCCAATTTACTTGTTAACCCCGCAACCGTAATGACGTAGTTGGTACTGCCAGCAACGCGCTAATTCCCGAAGGAAGCCACCCAATATCAAAAGGCTATCCGATGTGTGGCGACACCGCGGGACTAAACCGAGGCGAAGGATGCAAATCGACCGGTAACCTGCACAGGTGCATCCTGAAGCCGGCACCACATATGCGGGTATTTGCCGAATATCAATATTCGCCGTTTTTTCAACCTTGCTCGCCGAATAGCGAGCACGTATCGCCCTTTAGCCGAATAGCATATAATCGGGGTTCGTTGCTCGCCGAATACCGCATATGTGGCGCCGGCTTTATTAGCCAAATAGCAAATAATCGGGGTTCGTTGCTCGCCGAATACCGCATATGTGGCGCCGGCTTGAGGAGGCAAATTGGTTGACTGCCACCAAAATATCGGCTGAGGGCTGTAAGGCTAGCCACCGAGCGGGATCTTCTGATTCGACCGCCCCAGAAGAAAAGCACCCACCCGAGGCCGGTATCGGAAGCTGGCACCAGGCAAGGTGGTGGTGCTACTGATCGCCTTTATGACGACCCCTGCAATGATATGGAGAGTTTTAGGTGGAGGACGAGGTACGGGTCGTATTCGTAGTCAATACTTAAGGGTCGTTTAATACTTGAGGGTCCCTTAATTAAGGTTTTGTGTTTCGAAACCTTCCTTGAGGATCCCTTACGTAAGGCTCCCTTGAGTAATACTCAAGTAACGAAATGTCAACATAACATTTCCTGGCAGTCATTGCGGTTTTGTAGGTTAACTTTGGAGTATAAATATCAGTTTCTGTCACATCCGGGAAAAATGTTCGCCACAGAATAAGAAATACTGGCACAATACAAAAAAAAGTAACAGAAAACATCAAAATGCGTGGGCATGTAGGCACAACAAATTGGCATATTTGCAATATGACAACGTTACCAAATGGATCCCGCCTTAGACCCGGTAGATGTTGTATAGGCAACAGATACACAAGGAAAGCCACACTTGAGGGTTCCTTGAGTAACCCTCAACCAGCCCTCAAGTATACCACCCCAGACTGAGGAAACGTTCTGGTGAAAAACTACGGGATTTTGAAGTTTCATTACCTAACCTAACTTATCCAAACCAGTTGAGTTGTTGAGGTCAAAATGGATGTTAATCGACGTGGCTGGATATCGTGACTGGAACTCGACTACTTCCAGAGTGAGGAAACATTCCAGTGAAAATCTATGCCAATTTGAAATTTAGAAATTTCAACACTTTATCTGACATAACCTAACCTAATCGGTCGGGCTAAAAAGGTCTTTGACTGTCTGCGCCTGGGGCCTATTCCGACACACTGAAAAAACTGAACAGGTGACCACCCTACCTGGGTATATGTTGCTTAGAGTTTCCAAAATATTCAAAATCAGTAACGTCTGGGTGGCCATGAGACCCCCAGGCCCCCTCCTATTCAACAAATGCACTAACATAATTCATTCTAAACTCCCTAAACTCACCGAATTTTTAGGAACATTAATAATTTAAAGTATCATAACTTTTTTAGTTTCCATTTCTTGGTGTTGCTTTTGGTACCGATATCGATTAATACATGCACACAGTCACTATAAAATAATCGTTTTAAAGCCGTATTAAACCTGCTTATTCACGGTGCAAATTTTCAACCACACAGATATCAACTATTGTTTAAGGATTGTATAAGCTGTAATAAAATAATTGTATAAGCACAGCAAACGTGACTCCATTGAATAAAGTTTAAAGATCAAATGAAGCCTCGATGTCACAGCAGGTATATCAGTATACAGCGTGCGCCAATAATAAAGATTATCTCTTATAATAATAATCGCATATTAGCACACAGAAAAGATGGTACGTCACTGTGTCACCTTTCTGATAACGAGAGCGCATCCAACACTTCCTGGTCGCTTTACGAAAGTTATCAAACGATCGCGCAAATAGAGGCTGCGTCAATGACTTCACGTGGCTGGCCTATTCATATATTGGCTCTGGTCTAGCATACTTAGGTTTTTAGGAACCTATCGCACTGTATCGACCTATCGAACATCTGAAAACTTTACCAAATGGTAAAAAATTCCAGTAAACCTTGCATGCATGCTTTTAAAGGATATCTGATGAGAATCTCCAAATCACAATCTAAAGCACATTAGGCTTTTCATACCAGCTTTCTTTGCTGTTTAAAAAAATGCTTCTAGCAAAAAGTACCTGAATGCTTAAATATCTCCAAAACTGCCAAAGCTGGAAAAATAAAATTCAATACCTGTGAGTTTTTGAACATGCAGAAATATAAAATGCTAACAGCAATGTTGCCAGACTTAACAATTTTACGTTACATGTCATAATTTTGTTATTTTAAATGGAATACCCTATTTATTTTTATTGCATGTCGAATTTAGTAAGGTATCATAATTTCAAAATTTTGTTATGAAATTTAATACCTGGGGGTTTTTGAACGTTCAGATTCCAAAAATGCTAACAACAGTGCTGTCAGATTTATAAATTTTAGGTTACACATAAACGGGACACTCCATTTTAAATAACAAAATTAAGTTGTTCAATAACGTTGTGGAAGTCTTAGAAGTTACGGTCATTCAATATTTATGCTTATCATTATTTTATACAATAACCAACCAACCTTTTGTATGTTGCTGAAAATATATCTTCTTGATGTTTATCTACTGTTTGCGATGCTCAGAAATATTTTGGATTGCAGACATCTTACACATTTAAAATCAACCTATTACTAAGATTTCCAGTAAAAATCGAAGAGGATATAAATATTGCGCCTCCTTGCACATGTTGTTGGAAAATCTGATGTACTAGATTTTCTTGAATGTACTTCTCCCATCTAATACCGCACATCAATTTTAATAGGCGATCATATGTCAAGAGTCAAGAGGACGAGCCATGCCACTCTCAAGTACAGCAGCTGGCTATATCCCAGAAGTAGCACGCGTTCAGACGTTGTGTAGCAAACTTAAACTGAGTTTAGCTTGGTTTAACCCCAATTTGTACCGTAACGGCTCTAGGCAGACCCAAATTATTATTTTACGATTGAGTTTACTCGTTATGGTGTTGAACTACGAGGGATGAGTGAAAGCGACTAAAGTAATATATACTACTCTCAAGTGAAATCCGGACACTGAGAAAAAATGTTGCGGTTGAGGAATTGCGCTAGGACTATACTAGATTCACCCAACAGAAAAAGTTAGTATAAACAATGATCTATGCGTGATAGGTATGTCATCATGCGGTATCCATACTGGTTGAATGACAATCGCTAACCCTATTGGCCCTAATTGGGCGAGCCTCTCTGCACAGCCAATGAAATTGCATGCAAGTGTGAGTGAGACAGCCATTCAACGCCCGGCGCGCCGCGCCGCCGCCGCTTGAACAGGGGTGGACTTGTTTAATGTTTTCCATACAGCGATCGATCGCGCATCGAAATACATTTAATTATTATTAGCGTAAATATTTGAATTATGTCTGACACAGACACAGCTGCAGAGATCGATGATATCTGCTTTACACCGCCAAAAAAAGGGCCAAAAGACTGCATCTCAGTGCTGCTGAGAAGCAAATCATTTTATATATTTATAAAAACCAAATGCAACAAAATGCCTATTTAGCGATTGAAGAAGTTGTATTGAAGGTAGTTGAGATTTCGGGTGTGAGTCGATCAAGTGTATACAGGATCATCAAGGAATATAAATGTAATTATTCTCTATTAGAGAAATATCATTTTCCATATCATTCAACAATGGATAAATGTCAAGGTTAGAGGTACTTGAAGCACCTCGTTCTTCTCGTTCAAGCAATAAACTGTTTCTCGGTCGTTTTACGAACCGAAAATACAGTTCTTTAAGTAACTGGTCAAACGTCGTTCTCTTGTCTGTATCATCATTCATTTCTTTCAGTATTTTGTCGATGGTTGGTAGTTCATTTCTGAATAAATAATTGTGTACTTTTCTTCTGATCCCAGTCCCGTCGAAATAATCGATTGCTTTGGTCATTTTTTTTTCTTTTGAGATAAGATTCTAGCACCGACAGTGATTTATTACTTTTATATTCCTAAATAATCTTGTATACACTTGACCAACTCACTCCTGAAATATCACCATCCTTCCATACAACTACTTCAAACACTAAATTGAAATTTTCGTGCATTTGGTTTTTGTACATATTCAAAATGATTCGCTTCCATTCACATTGATGACGCAATTCTGGAATTGTTTTGTTTTTCGATAATTACTCCGCTGTCAGTGAACTAAAGCTAGAAATAAAACAGTTCGGCCTATTCCAACCAGACAGCATGTAACCTGTAATCTATAACTTGGAAACTATCGTCTTGATTGTGATAAAATTTTGACACCATATCACTACGATGGCAGATATGGAAAAAGTATACTGCAATCGATTCTAATACTTTCGTCGCCTATCGGCGTGAGAAGTAAAAGCAAACAAGAGCCCCTTGCTATCGCTGCTTCCTGTTTTTGTTCGGCTTCCCGCAAGTCAATATTAATAATTAATTTCCCTTTGTCAGAGCAGTTAAGTTCCGCCAATGATATAAATGTTCACTTTTACTTATGATGAAGTTGCATGGAATGTTGCTGCCAGATTTTTCACTAATTGTTTGCAGTTTAGTAGTTTCCCTTTCCGATTTCCTTGTATTTTAGATATTTTGTTTTGCCTAATAGATAATATGGACAACTTGATGACTGTATATTTCTGTGAAGAAATCCTAAAATAACAACATGTAAACCATTTTTGAAATAACTGCTAGCATCCAATTACGCTGTCGTATCCATAACTTCTGTGGCGGGGAGGCAATATTATAATTATTATAGTACTGTTAGATGAACTCAAATTGTGTTTCCATTTTACATTAATGTTGTAGATAAATATTCTGTGCCAATGTATAAGTATTTTTCATTTCTTGCCAATTTCCAACTTTTCAACGGATAATCAGATATAATTATCAAGTGATATCTTAATCCGGACCTGTAATCGGTTCCTGTGTTAGAGAGATAACGCTTCGCCGCGTTTAATCACGTACAGAATGCGTGTCTTTGTTTATATGAGATTTTTCTGTTGGGAGAATCTAGTATAGATACAATAATAAACGCATTCATTTGGCATAATTAGTTTATAAAAAATACAACAGATCAATAAAGGGTGGGCTCTTCATGTTGACGAATGTGCTCCTCTAGCCTACGCGACACGCTCGTAATCTGGTTGTCGATAAACTCAAGAGGTACAGCCCGCCAAACTGCCCTCACAGCATGTTCCAGTTTGTCAAGCGGAAGAAGCCCTCTTCGAAGTCTCGGACACCTCGTTCACATAACGTTGCGCAGTCATTGTGCCACGAATCACAAGTAAAGGTGATCTGCTGTTGAATGCAATGGCATCCCAAACCATCAACCCCATACGACGGTATACATGGTACTCAACAGCAAACTGGAGATCACGTAGTTCACTCTGTCGTCACCCTACGCGTTGGCGTTCGTCATGTGCCCCCAGACAAAACCTGGACTCGTCGGTGTTCTTGACACCAATCTAACCGTTAACGACGACGATTTACAGTGAGTGGAAGCACTAGATGCGGACGATATGATCCTGAGCCCATTTCACTCAATCTGTGGTACACCATGCGGATTCGAATGGGCCTCTCTATAGCTGCATACCAAGCATTAGCAACAGCTCGAGTCGATTGCATGCTGTCTCAAAGGGCCAGTAGTGGTAGATGACGGTCTTGCCGGTCTGTAGTTCTTATACGTCCTCCAGAACCTCTAGTTGGCTGCATTCGCCCTTTTGCTATCCGTGCGCGCCATGCTGCTACAACTGTAGCCACACTACGCTCCATAGTTACAGTAATTGCTCTGAAAGAAGCACTATGTTTTTGTTGGCCTACAATCCGACCCCGTTCAAAGGGTCTTAACTGCGTAAACTGGGGCTATCGTCTTCTATCGGGCATCTTTACACAACCAGTTCATCTGTTTTACACAACCAACTGGCCTCTCGCCACATTTCCACATTTGCTGCCGATATCATCGTTTTTGAGTCGACAAATAGCAATGCATTGTTTTTACACATCTCGTTTTTTAGAGGTGCTATGTAGGTAGGTAAATAGCGTCTGAATGAACAAAAAGTGTTACATATGTACTAGTGATGGTACTACCAAGCTGTTTACAAAGCTTCATTGCAAATACCCTTTTTTTCCAGGTGTTCGGATTTCACTTGCGAGTAGTATATGTATGATGCTCAATTTTGTGGTTGTCTCTTTCATACATTGTGCCTTACTGAACTATGGAAAAAACACATTATCATTAAATATAACATCTTTACTGAGAAAAGTAAAGAAACCTGCCTACATAAAGTAGTATTTTTAATTAATCAATTGGCAGTAGCTTCAAAAATAGTGTGGGACTGCCATAATATCCTAAAGGGACTGGCGAACACCAGAAATGTAACACTAGTTGTGTTCGAACCTCGCAGAGAATCGTAGAAGAATGTCCAAGCCCGCCCATTGAGGTTGGGCCGCCGTTTCTCTTATGCGCAGACGCGAGTGCGTTCTATTATGGTTCTTTACGAGGCTGGAACACAACTCTTACCTTGGGTGCCTCGTCAAGCTTTTGGGGATCAACATCAACAACAACATGTCCTAGCACGACCACGTTGTCAGTATTGCTAAAACGGCATCCAAGAAGCTTGAAGTTTTGTTCCGGTGTAGGAAGCTGTACACACCAGAGCAACTACCGCTGCTCTATAAGGCACAGATCCGACCGGAGTATTGCTCTCAAGTGTGGTGATGCGCTCCGAAGCACTCTCTAAAGCTTCTGGACACTATCCAGAAGAGAGCAGTTAGACTAATCGATACTCCTGTCACGTAGGACCTCCACGGCTGGACCATCAAAGAAGGGAGGCTGACCTGTCCCTGTTTTACAGATCACGGAAGATGTTTGAGTGAGCTCTCCCAGGTGAGAGCACCGAAAGCCGTCCGAACGAGGAACACTATAGAGGCTCTGCGAGCTCATCCTTATCAGGTCGAGGTCCCGACTCCCCGAACCAGTCTCCTCCAGCACTCCTTCTTTTGGAGAACTTTGACACTGTGGAATGAGTTGTCGAGGAATTTGTTTCTCGACGGCTTACAACCTGTTTCAAATTCAACGTGTATCGACACTTATCCTTCTACAGCGCCATAGGATTTTAGCCTTTGCGGGAGGTAGATCATAAAAAAACATAGGAGTAGGTGGGAATAAGAGGGTCGACAGGTGTGCCAATGAAACTGCAGAATTTTCTCTCACCGGGGCAGTACCAGCATGTAATATATCATACAACATAGTACTGACAGCTATCACCAGATGGGTGTCAAATGAGCACCCGAAGTGCTGGAACAGAGTGGTGGGGGAATGTTTAGGATAAGAAGATGCTGAGGGAACCCTTGTGTTCTAATACCGCGGATGCTCTCACATTGAGCACTACGAAAGGTGGTTGGATTTATAACTGGCCATTGGATGTTCAGTGCACACCTGCAAAAGTTGGGGATCGATGTGGCAAATCCTTTATAAAGAAGCGCGACGAGGTAGAAACAACAGTTAAGCACGTTATTTTTGACTGTCCTTCCTTGAGTGAAAGCAGGAACTCCTGTCTGAATTGAGGCCGGGAGGGAAGACAGCAGAGCATAGCACAATGTATCTCAAAGTTCGCAAAGAACTTAGATCTGATCGGAATCGACGGAAGAATTGGAAATCAGTTGCAAATATGCAAATCATCTGCAAGCAGTGTTGCCAGGCAGGTCAGATTGAAATTCGCTACTGAGCCGTCTTGAATGTCGCTATGTTGTCGCCACACAAAATACAAAATAGCGTATATTTCAGCCTGTGCATAACTTTATTCGTGGGGGGGGGGGGGGTTGCAATTGATGTTAGGTATAGGTATAATATAATATAACCTTTCATTCGAAAATAGTGGATTACTTGATACATAGTTTCGACACAGCATAGTAAACAACCAGCAGAATATCTCTGAGGATTTCCTATATAAAAATTGTTTCCACCCACAAAATTTGACCTTCGAATGATTTTACGGGTGTGAAATCTAAGTAGAGATGCGAAAATAAAAATATTGATACCGGTACCAATTCGATATTTTTTAGCCAAGTATAGGGCTGTACACGCCAATGGAGGCGCGTTTGGTTCGCAATTATTTTCGATACCGATACCGCTACAAAAGTAGCGATACCAGCCTGGAATCGCTCAAAAAGTATCTAAGACAAAAATACTCGATATTAGTGCAGAAGTATCGATACATTTCAAGTATCGAAGTATCGTTAGCACCCTTACAAATAATCATCCAAAAGGGGGATGCGCGTGTAATTGCCGCCAACGTGAGATATTGTGCTGATTGTTTACAATGCTGTGGTTTCGACACCAATACAAGACAGTCTGGGCAAAACCGAAAAGAAGAATCGACAAGCAGTAATCAGTGGCGAAAAAAGATAGTAACAGAATTTTTCAAAAAGCCGCGACAAATCGGTTTATTTTGTTAAATCGGCGCTACGTCTCAACGTAATCAAAATGTCGCTATTTTCGCGACAAGTTGCTATGAATTGCAACACTGTCTGCAGGCAGTACAGGTAGAAACTTGGAAAATGCCGACGGTGTCTCGGCAATCGCCGATCAGAATCGCACATAATGTCGGTATCGGCACGCACGGCACGCATCGGCCGGCTTTATTTCTAGTTGCTATATTTTCTCTGGATTTTGAAATTTTGATGCCTATCGTCCGCACGCATGTGCGATGGTCCACTAAATTCAATAGAAAGTGTTTTTCTCCGATCCGTACCGTCCGTCCGATGCCGATTTGTGTGCGCATACCATTAGGGTAACTGAACCTTAACCTTCTCACTACTAAAAAACTGGGCAGTAGAGTACAGTCCAATAATAGAGTGCGCGATGTCTTTCGTTTCTGGATTGCTGTTGGATTTCCAATGAGATGACGTGTTGCCTCGTCTTAGAGTTACCCGCTCTTAAGACAAATGGCATCGTATCATATGATCCCAAGATATTTATTAAAGATATTACTGACCCTCCTTTTGGAATTTTTAGCAATACAAATTTCTTCGTTCCTCTTTAAAATTTTAGAATAATCGACTTGGTTATGAAGTTAGTTCGCCAAAAGAGCAAAAGCTGCTTAATAAAGACTTTTATTACTATTATTAAATATGGACAAACTATGATTAACCCTATATCATCCACAACTTGTAGTTAAAATACAGTTGTGGATAAGCTTTGCTGGACCTTTTTTGTGCCACTTAATCCTAACACGACCCGCAACCTACTTTAGCACTTTAAATATAGGCCATTAAGTGTAACCACGCTTCTATAGTATTATCCCTAATTTAAAAGAATGTCCTGACCCGGTCAGGTAAAATATACACTCCTGCACGTTTTCCACCTCCCGTTGGGCTAACTTGGGTTAACCTGAACGGATAGTTTGGCAGTCCCCTACAAACTTTACTCATACCCTCGTACATCCTCATTTGTATTGGTTTCCTTGCGAGGTAGCACAAGGGATAATGACGACAAGAAACAGGAAACAAAGTGGAGGTAGGTCGGATTACAATTAAAACGTATTCAGGATGGGATACACATGGCAAGGATTTTAGGTATAATCGTACTAAGGATTGATCATAACATAAAGGATGAAAGCTGTTTTATCTACAGGAGGCAACACCACGGAATATTGTAATAGGACAATACTTAAGATTGGTTAGAACATTTCAAATATCATGGTGGTGATACGAAAAAGAGATTAATATGGGTGAAATGTTGCTAAGTAACGGTAAATCATAGGGGACATGGAGATCACAGTAAGGACAATCAACAACAATGGTGTTGGAAGTGGATTAGCAGGAACTATACAGTTAACAGTAGCGCAAGTACATTCGGTGATGTATAAATTTGCATTATATGAAGCAGGTACATATTTTTATGATTTTTCAATATATAGCCTCGTCTTGATGAAACTCCACGTCACTGGTTAGCAAAGTTGTTTACTTCCCACACCGATAGGTGAGGGTGGTATTGTGAACATGAACATTTTCGATTTTGAGATAATACGCTTTTTGGGCGTTTCATCATATGATGACATAACGAAAATTCACGTCACTCATTTTCATAGGTCTGTCTGTCTGTCTGTCTGTGTGTACGTGTTCTTCTGGGCAGCAATATGATGTGGTGTCGTAGTAGATAATGCTGATATAATTTTGAAAATCGGTACATGGGCGGCGGAGTGTGAATAGCAAAACACAAAAAATTTCCTCAAACTTCGTTTCTAGGCGTTTTAGGTGTTTCTGATCATTTTTTACTTTCTTTTGGTTGGCGTGGTTGAGGGAGGGACGTTTTAAATTTAAAAAGTTTGTTGTTTGCATAATAGACTGTCCATTGTCTGTGACAGAAAGACCTAGCGGCATAATACACTTTTTTAGGTCCTTCGTCACGTTTCCTTGACCATTAGATACAGAAAGCAAGGGACTTGCATGTTCTGATGTACATACATACGAGGATTGCTTCAGATCGGTCTGAATTGTATAACTTGGAAATGACAGAATTGAGTTTAATGAAATTCCGACACAGTATTATTAACTTGACGAGGATGGAAAACACGTATGGTTTTTCAAAACCCTGTCAGTGGTGACGCTGCAATAATAAAAAAACTAAAAATATAAAAACAGATCAAATTTCATTTTTAGGCATTTTAGGGGTCCTGGATCATTTTCAATTTTTTTGGAGGGAGATGAAAATAAGGTGGTTGAGGTGTGGGGGGTTGTAGAAAAATTTGTATTGATAATAGGCTGTCCATTTACCTGTGAAGTAAAGACTGAGCGGCATAGCATAGTTTTTTTTGGGGGGGGGGGGGGATAGGGATCAAAGACTATAGCGTCATGCTATGAGAAAATAATAAACTGGTACCACCGCAATGTGTGGGCGGTACTGAGTCAATCAACTTGCCTTTATTTTTTTGAAAGCAGTAATTTTAGGAGAAAGTTACTAAAAACGTTTTCTATTTAGAATAATCCAAGAAAACATAAATAGTATCAGGCAAAAAAACATATTTTTGCATTTTTCTCAAAAGTTCTGTGTATTATACTATATTTGACATACTTTTGAATTTGAAAATCTGCGGATTTTTAAAGAGAAACTTTTGTAATCAGATTACAAACACTAAACAAAAATTATTTTGACGGAGCGAAAAAAATCGAAAAATAATATGAGACTATTTGTTTGAATCCAAGAGGTTTGATTATTTCTTTAAACTCTTTACTGGTCTAAAGTCGTTATAGTTGCAGAAGCAAAATTCGGTAAAGCCGTTTTGGTTTAGATAATGTAAATACTTATATCAACTTCCAACACAAATAGTAGGCTTTCAACGTGACATTAAGAAATATCCTTCCTCTACCTGATTTATTCCAGCAAATAACTAGTCAAATAGAGAGAACACCGTAAAATTAAAAAATTAATCGACTTACCTGAAGGAAGATTAATTGTAATTTTCCGAGCTTGTCCGTAGATATAATTATTACATTGTAGTTTCCCCGAAATCTACTCGTCAGCACGAATATTTGTAAACATAAGAGAAAAAAACGCCTGAAACACTGGTCCTCCGTCTCCAAGCCTCATTCCGGTGAAGTGCGAGTCTCAAAAATCACCTAATACCTGGGAGCTAGAACGGAAGACTCCAGGGTGGGTGGGTAATAATTATATCTACGGACAAGCTCGGAAAATTACAATTAATCTTCCTTCAGGTAAGTCGATTAATTTTTTAATTTTCCTTCGCTTGTCCTTGATATAATTATTACATTGTAGATGTTCAGAGTAAAAAGGTGATTTTTGAAACATTTATTTAAGTAACTCTTAGTATCTGTGAAAACAAGATATTGCAAACAATATATAACATATATATAATATATAATATATAACATATATATAATATATAATATATAACATATATATAATATATAACTTAACGACAACACTTACGTTCTACAAAAAAGAAAACGACCAACATTATGTTTAATATAATAAACTGTTAAGTAGGTATATTTATCTGAAAATTCATCTACTTTGATATAGGCTCAATAAGCGCTCTAGCAAACCTATCATTTGGTTCCCTGAGGGGTTTATTGTAATAACTAAAGAACATGGTAGAGGAAGGTGTCCAACACGCGGTATTTCGTATTTGCTCGATACTCACTCCTGCCCTGAATGCGGCAGACGTTGACGCGTGGCGTACGCTGTGAACAGAAAAAATAGAAGTGTCGACTCCTGCACTATTTAATGTATCTTTAATCCAGCGACTTATGGTCTGAGATGATGCGGCATGAAAAGGTTTTTTGATAGTAAGAATTAAATGTTGCTCTTCTTTCTTACGATAAGGCTCTGTTATTTTAATGTACGTCTCAATAGTGTGCGCCACACACAGTTGTGGTCTATCCCGAAAAAAGGGAAAAGTCAATAATGGTTGGTTCCTTCCTACTCCAGTAGTCTTAATTCTATCCTCAACTTTTATTTCTATCTTTTCGGATGTTACATTTATTTGATTTAGTTTAACTAAAGACAGAGTTTGTACCCTACTAGCTGATGTCAATGCCATGAGAGTTACTAGTTTATAAGTTAGATCTCTTAAAGTTAACGACTGGGTACCATGCTTCTAGGTATGTCAAAACTGGGTCAGGATTCCATGTAAAGTTGTACTTAGGCCTTGGTGGCCGAATGTTGGAAACCCCTTTTAAGAACCTATTTATGATTCTTTCGTCTATAGATGGTGGACTAAATAGAAGATTTAGTGCTGACCTATGAGAATTAAGAACTGAAAATGAGTTCCCTTTGTTAAGCGTATCAATTAAAAAATTCAAGTATACTTGTAGCTTATATTCTAATGGGTCTTGACCTCTACTGAGACAAAAATCCCAGTATTTATTAAAACAGGAAGAGTACTGTTTAAGGGTACCTCTTGATATGGAGGCTATCAATACTTCGACGGCATCTACAGGGATTCCTTGTCTGAGAAAAGTTCTCCGGATAACTTCCCTGCCACCAGGGAAATCTCTTTGCAGAGTGGATGACTCTTCCTAAAAGGGGAAAAAAGTAGATATTTTTCTGGTTGGAAAGTGAGGGGTGTTGTAACCAATAATTTATTAAATAGTGGGAACCACGGTTGGGTTGGCCAATATGGCACAACTAGGATTCCTAGCGCCCTATCCTGTATAATCTTTTCTAATACTCTTGTGATAATAGAGAAGGGGGGGAACGCGTAAAAATAATATTTCGACCAATTGGTTGTAAAAGCATCAACTGAAAAAGACTCTGGGTCTGGAAACCAAGATATATATCTTGGGCATTTTTTATTTAGCCTCGTGGCAAAAAGATCTATATCAGGGTGGCCAAATCTATGTATGATTCTTTGAAATACCTTGGCATTTAGTTCATATTCAGTATCGACAGATAACGATCTTGATTCCCTATCCGCATTAAAGTTTGCCGCGGATGAAATGTAGCTAGCGAAGATTGATATACGTCTTTCCTCACACCAGCTCCAAACTTCCTTCACAATATTATTTAAGTAGCTATATCTTACGCTTCCCCCCCGGTTTATACAAGATATCGCCGTTTGATTGTCTATTCTTAGTAAAACACGGATCAATGTCTTGTTTTTTGCAAAAGATTTCAAGGCATAGTAAGCAGCTTTAATCTCTAAAAAGTTAATATGCATTTGGGTCTCCTGATTGTCCCAAAACCCATGACAAGTAGATCCCTCACAAAATGCGCCCCAGCCCGTTTGCGAAGCATCTGAAAATATCTCGAACGAGAAGGGTTTGAGTTTTATGTCCTGGCCTAATCCCACGTTATTTTGCCACCAATCCAGTTCATGCCATAAGTGCTTGGGGATAATTACTTGGGAATTATAATTAAAACTGTTTTCATGGAGTAAATCATATCTTACTTTTTCAAGGGACTTTAAATGGGTAAACCCATAGTCCGTCGCGGGGCAAGACGCTACCAATTTACCTATTAACACCGCAAAATCCTTAAGGGTGTGTTTTTCATTTTCTTTTTTGAATTTTTTTATTATGTCATGTACAATTCTAGTCTTATCTTCCGGAAGAGAAATGCGCATAGTTATCGTATTATAAATGAAACCCAAGTATCTTAGTTCTTGTTGTGGTGTCAATATGCTTTTATCCCAATTCACTATAAATCCTAAACTCTGGAGGAGATTTAGTACCGTTAAGGTATTGTTCCGACATTCATTTCTGTCACTTCCCATTATTAAAATGTCGTCCAAATAGATGATTATAATAATACCCTGAAGTCTAATAAATTTAACTACTGGCTTTAGGATCTTTGTAAAGATGTAAGGTGCTATGTTCAGGCCAAAAGGCAAACTATTGAACTGATATAGGCTATTGTCGAACCTAAATCTCAAATATTTTCTATCTTTTTTCCTTATTGATACTAAATAATACGCGTCCTTTAAGTCAATTTTGGAGAGAAAGTAGCCTTTATTTATAAGTTTTAAAACGGTTCTGTAGTCCTCAAATTTGAAATGAGGAGCTTGAAGGAAAGTGTTAAGTTTTTTTAAATTCAATATAAATCTATCTTCCCCATTTGCCTTTTTAGTTAAAAAATAGGTAGATATAAATTGACCTTCTACAGGACAACAACTGCTAACACAGCCTATTCTACGTAATTTTTGTAAGGATCGCTCATAGCTTTTTCTCTGAGCTTCCACAATTTGCACCGCAGGCTCAACTCCTTGGATAGGTTTTGAAAAAAAAATTGTAGCGATACTCCTTTAATCCAACTCAAGGTTGTAGTATCCGGTGTTAGGGCCTTCCAAACGTGTAAAAATTGAGAAAGTCGCCCCGCGTGAGCACCTACCTCATTTGTAGAATTTATTTGCGGAATCTCTTGGTTTTCTGCTGATGACGGTCGAACGGTCTCCCCTCTCTCTTCTGTTTCAGTTTTTCTTTGTACGGTGGGCGCTGGGAGTTTAAATAATTGGACGGTCCACCTGAAGGACCCGCCTGGCCGTAAGCTGGTATAGTCTTCTTCTTGAAAGTGAAACTGGTATTTTTTATGGATTGCTCATTTTTGACTGCCTCAGCAAAATTCCGGCTGAATAGGAATTCATCCATATGCATTGTTTTTGCCACCTTTTTGCAGTCCGTATTTAGGTAAGGAATCATTTTAAACTTCCTGTGCGTTGAAATGGCATGATGAACGTTACTAATTAACTGGCAGCCATCTGCTAAGACTTTTAAGTCCTCTGCTTGTTCTGGAATAGGTAGCATTTTTCCTAAAACAGTCCCCACAGCTGAGAGCCCATGGGCGATTTGTTCTTGAAGTGCCATCAAAAAACTATCATGATCGAGCGCAGATTTTGGCAAGCAAGCCTGAATCTCGCTGTTAAGTATGGGAGGAATTAGAGCCTTACAGTTGGCCGGAATCTTATAGGTATTCATTATTTCCCCACGCCGTTCTTTGGTTAAACCCTTTAGTAAATAAGAGTTCCAACGGACGATAATTTCTTCATGAAATGGTGGACCATCAGTATTAATGCAATCCGGTTTTATGCCTAAACCAGTAATGTTCTGCTCTGGGAGCGCAGTATCTGGGAGGGGTGGGATCTCTTCATTGACAGCTATTTCTGGCTCCAGAGGTGTATGTGCTTGATTCCCCTCTTGAATATGCGGTTCTTGACTCAGCTCATTGGTAGACGAGTCTGTAAAGAGGAGACCTCTTTATAGTCGCCTTAATAATGACCAGATAATTAATAATTATAGGCCTGAAAATCACACGATGTAAAGGCCAAAATAAGCATAACATGAAAGACACCACGTCTATGTCCATAATAAAATCACCCGATTTTATTAATGGTGCAATTCGCAAAATAACGACCGTTGATTCATTGTGTTGGTTCATCTTCACCTTGAAAACATTGTGGTAAACTAATCGTGCCTGCGACAAAAACAAGATAGTGCAAAAAACGCAAAAAACCGCCGGCGCGGCGATCCCGTCGTCAGGCGTATTGACATCAATACCTATAATTTCAAATACCACCCGGTGTTTAAAATCTATACTTCGTACTTAATTAAAGATGTTAATTACCACTCGGTGATTAAAATCTAGAGCTGTGCGATTGTTGTGAGCCAAAGAAACCACGCGATTTCATTTCAGTAAGGCTATTCTAGTTCCGGGGAATAACACTCGTTTTCCCCCATGGAGACTAAATAATTAAAACTTACCTAGTGATTCCTTGCTGGAACTTTGTTCACTATCACTGTCACTTTGGATATTCATTAACTGTTCCTGCATTTATCGGTGTACGGTACCGACGAGCACGAAAAGAGGAATGAGGCTTGGAGACGGAGGACCAGTGTTTCAGGCGTTTTTTTCTCTTATGTTTACAAATATTCGTGCTGACGAGTAGATTTCGGGGAAACTACAATGTAATAATTATATCAAGGACAAGCGAAGGAAAATAATACGCAAAGGCAGAATGCTTTTTAACTTCGTATGGTCAATACAGTACGCTATATTGGTGGCACAGTTGCTTGAGATTGATATCCAAATAAAAAATGGCGTTACGTGACTTGATTCAGTACCTCACATACATGTTGTTGGTGCTAACAAAAATTTGGAAATCCTTTATTTCTACAGCATGCCCATCAAGAAAGTAGCCAATTATCAGGGACCTTTTAAATATCTAAAATCGAAATTTGAGCGATTTGGAATTTTTAGTTTTTTGACGATTTCATCTTCGCCACTGGCAGGAGTTTCAATAACAATACACTGTTAACATTTTTTCCCACCACAATCAAGTTCGTAGTTTCCAAGTTACATGTTATATGATTATAATATGTATGCTTCAAATAATTTCACAGATATAATGATATAAAATTCAAAGGCAACATTTGTGTAAGTAGGTCTAAAAAGACCACAGTCAATTTTTTCAGCGCAACCTAGGGTATTTTACGAATACAACAAATTTTAGAGCTTTACAATCCTCCAACCCCCAAACCTCCCCAATTGCACCGCCACGGTAATAATGCTGTGTCAAAATTTCAATAAAATCAATTCCACAATTTCCAGGTTATATAATACAGAATGATCCAAAGCAATACTCGCATGTATACGTCAGACGTCCCTAGGTTTCTGTAATAGGCAAGGCAATGTTCAGGCTGACCTAAAAAAGTGTATTATGCTGCTAGCCCTTTTTTTCACTGGCCAATGGATAGCCTACTATGAATAAAAGAGTGTTCCAGTTTTAGAGTCCCCACCCCCCAAGCAACTCCAATTACATGCCCACCCAAAGGTAGAACATCATCAGGAACCCATAAAATGCTTAGTTACTTTAAAGAATATTTGAAATCTTTTTTATATTTTGGTAATTACTCCGCCGCAGCATTACCTACAACCTCCCACGGCATATCGCTGCCCAAATTCCATCATAATCCATGTAACAGATACTGAGATATGAGGCTAGAAAAACGCCAACACAGAGAGAGGCAGACAGCTGGACAGACACAGACCGACGGAAATGAGTGACGTCGATTTTCGTTAAATAGATATCACAAAACGCCCCAAAAGCCTATTATCTCAAACTCGAAAATTTTTGCGATCACAATAATTTAATACTTCGCTCACCTATCGGTGTAAGGAGTAAAAGCCATTAATTTATTTACCATGGTTTGCTACTTATATACATTGTTAAATAAAAATGTCTGCGTACCACTTTCATTAGATGCTATTAGAGCCACTAAAAACTAAATCCTGTCATTCAAAATCCAAATTAGACGCTAGCAACGTATTGTGCTCCTCAAACCTAATTAAATTATAGTGATTGTTATTGTGAAATGCCGTCTTTTGAGTGACTATTCGATTATCATAACCGTTTACTTTCTATTAGACGCTATCGCTTCACTCTATCTCTTTGTATTCGATTATATAGAAATACGACATCACCATGAACACTACTACCATAATATACAGCTTCAACATGCGAGGAGCAGCTTATTTGCTCATTACAAGCTGAAGGTGATATATTACATTTCCTCGGTTCCAATTCTCTTCGGTGCCAAAGAAAACTTCTAATTCGAGCGATAAGGCTACGGAACAAAACATACGAAACTGCATTCTGCTACAAGCAACATAAATCTCGCGTGAGACATTCCGCTTTTAAAAAAATGATAAAACGTTTGATAAATAAATCTAGAGAAAAAGTTTTAAAACGTCGAGCGAAAAATATACTCGCATTATGGTAGATGCTTTCATTTTGTTACGACTTTTATGTTTTCAAGAGATAACAGCTGCTAGTATTCTTGAAAGCTTTGGCTGGGTTAAGGGGCCTGGGTATACATAATTATACATATGCATTTGACATGTTAAAACATGGATTCCCATTTCGAACAGAACTCACCTGTTTTTCAAACCACATACACTGTATTTCAGAAGGTGATAGTTTAGATCTTAATGAATGACAACTATTTGCGATTTTCTCAAAAAAGTTTTTTAGTGTGCAAAAAAACTCGCAATGCAAAATCATACAGTCTCCAAATGTCTGTAAATCAACAACCAAACACGATATCAAAAAAAGACCAAATAGGTGACAAAGCGCAAGCTTTCTTTTTCAATTTGCTTTTGAATCATTACTGTAGGTTTAACGGTAACATCAGGAGCTTGGAAATGCGAAATTCATGTTTATGGTGACCTTTTGGCCTTAACTTTGGATTTTTGAACCTACCTCCCATCATCTTAGACATACACTGAAAAAAGGGAACAGGCTGCTACGCCTCCTCGCTAACACGGGAATACGTCTTTTCTCGGATTCTCAATTTCTGGCGCTATACCCTAGACCCTTAACAGATAAACTCGAATGCTCAAGTTAAGCTGTTATGTTTGCATACTTCGCATGCCGATAGAAAAGGAAAGTAGATACCTACTGTAATTGAGATAAACATGTGGACGTTGAACGAGGTAAACCTAGTTCTAGGAACTTCCCCCACTCAATTGGTTGCTGTTGATCCCCCGTCCTTGTTTTACTATAACCTTGCGTTATATATTTATTGACATTTGCACATTTTACCCTATTTAATTTTTTCATCCTCTATTTTGAGAAAAAAGCGACATCTGATTATCGTTTCTGGCGTAAATACGAGTGTTTTGATTGGTGGGATCAGGTGTACCGATATGACATTTTTTTTGTGCAACCCTTAAGAGTCCAATCGAATAGTAATATTATTTTGAGGTAGACATCTTTAAGTTATTTACGACTGCTGAATATCAAACAATTCAGTGCCCAAATACAGCAGTGGATGGCATTTGAGTATTTCAACTCATTTATTAGTCTTCATTTCAGAAAAAAAAAATTAACATGAGCGAATATATCGTTGTAGACATAAAGACATATTCTCTTTCAACTGGTGCTAGTTTCTTAACCCTTCAATTGATCAAGCTGCGTCGGTACTCTCTAACTTAAGAGACATGTTTCTATCACTATGACGACTGTGACGTTCGGGCAGTTTCGGGTGTCTATCACGTGTCTACTACGCTGTCACGGCACGCTGTCATATTTACGAGGCCACCCGATTTCATAGTGCATAGTGCATAGAAACACGTTTCTAAGTTACAGAGTACCGGCGCAGGAAGGCGAACTAGAAGGCATTTACAGAAACAGTGATCTAAGATCATCATCTCTTAAATTGTGCTCATTCCTCACTAGCTCCCTAATTCACCGTCCAATCTTAACATTGTCAAAGAACAAGTTCTTGTACCTCCCTATAACCTGCTGTAAAACGATTATTTGGGTAGAGATGTTAAAATTGTTCTCTCGGTGCTTTTGCAGTGTAAATAAAGTCCGTGTATATGAACTTTTCGGGGCATAAAATTTTATTTTATCGCCGGAAAGAGTGCCGGATGTGCCATTTACTCGCCAGTCCTGAAGGAACATACTGCTGTTATTTTGCTTGCAGCTGTATTACAGTTTTGCACCCTTTCGGTAGATATTATTGTTTCCTTTGCAGACGATAAAACTTGCCGGAAGTCTCAGCAATCTATTTTAGACAACATATTTAAACGGCAAGATATCGGTGTTCTGTTAGCCTATTTAACTTCCCGACAGGTGAGGGAAGTGTTGAGATCGGAAAAGTTCTATGTTGGGTGAAAAACTGATTTCCACATTATCCAAAGTGATATCCGATGATATCATAATCCTTGTTTCATTTTTCCCTTTTTATTTATTTTTTTCATGGTTACCCAAAAGGGTTCTTTTGATTGATTCTCGATTGGTTAATTGAGCCACAGTGTAATTCAATGCCGATGATATTTGCTCTCGGAGTAGTTGTTTCTGTTGGTTCACTGTTTTCATATCGGCCAAATACCGGGCTTTACCCAGATCCACCTGATGAGTAGAGTCCGGATTTTGAGGCACTATGCTTTTTGGAAATATTACAAGCAAATATTAGACAGCTTAAAATATTGATGAATTAGACAAAACAAGATCCATAAAAGCACGGTTTATAATGCTTATTGGTTTAGATCGTTTTGTATTTTGTAACGTGGAAACTATTGAATTGATTCTAATGGAATTTTGACACATTATTATTACTGTGGTGAGGACGGAAAACGCGTATGCTTGTTAGAAATCGTGTCAGTGGCAGCGTAGCAATAATCAAAAAACTAAAAATATGAAAACAGCTGAAACTTCGTTTTTAAGTATTTTAGAGGTTCCTGGTCATTTTCTGAGTTTTTTTGTGTGGGGGTGAAATTGAGGTGGTTGGGGGGTGGAGGGTTGATAAACTGAAAAATTTGCTGATTCATAATAGGCTCTCCATTGACCTGTGAAGGAGGACCTAGCGACATCACTTTTTTAGATCCATCTGAACATTGCCTTGCCTATTACAGAAACCAGAGGACTAAGGCCGCTTTCTGATTTGTCGGTGCGGGAGCGGCGCGGATTCGGTTCGCTCGGTATACGCGGTACCGAAAGCTTGCTGAGCACCTATATTTCAATACCTACGCGTTTTCTGATTGACGCGGAAAGTGCGGGCGCGGAGAGGGATCGTTTTGTTTTACCGACAGTCAAGACGCGTGTCCAGGAGCCGGTCGGCATTTTGCTGCACGCAATCCTAGAATTTCGTATGGTGACGGTATTGGTTTTAAATGATTTAAAATAACTGTAAATAACTTCGAACTAAAATGAGACCTTTTAATTACCATCTACCTTAAAGTAATAAGTAATCTTTCATCAGCAGTCACGCATTCTCTAAATCTTGTATGTTGCTTTGTTAACACTGGTGATAACAAATTCAAAAGCTCTCTTGGTCGTCTTGGGAAAGTTCTTAAGCCGCAACAAAAGTCTCGATGTAAGGATGACGCCAATAACGTTTTCTTTTTTTTACGTAGACGATATAAATAACACACTAAAATATCTTCATCGCTTGAAGACGACATTTTCGTATGACACTCAAAGCGATACTGCAGGATTTTTTACCGAGAATATACAGATAGGTGAGTAACTGAAGGCAGTGCGGAATCGTTTCGGTGCCGAGCTAACAGATCCCGCGCCGCTCCCGCACCGACAAATCAGAAAGTGGCCTTAGAATTTTTTCTGGTGTAAACATACGAGTTTTGCTTTAGATAGATCTATATTATGTAACGAAGAAACTGTTGAATTGATTTTAATGAAATTTTGACACAGTATTACTACTGTGGCGAGGATGGAAAATGCACATGGTTTTTATAAATAGCGCCAGTGGCGGCGCAGAAATAGTAAAAAAACTAAAAATATAAAAACAGCTCAAACTCCGGTTTTAAGTGTTTTAGAGGCTCCTGATCATTTTCTGGGGGGTTGAAAAGCTGAAAAATTTACTGTGTTAATAATAGGCTGTCCACTGACCCGTGAAGGAAGACCTAGCGACATAAATCACCTTGTTAGGTCCGCCTGAACATTGCCTTGCCTATTACCGAAACTAAGGGGCAGAATTTTCTGTATACATACGAGTATCGTGTCAGTGGCAGCGTAGCAATAATCAAAAAAATCAAAAAAGTGAAAATATGAAACTATCTCAAACTTCGTTTTTAGATGTTTTAGGGGTTCCTGACCGTTTTCTACCTTTTTTTGGGTGGGAGAGAAATCGGGGTGGTTGGGGGGGGGGGGGGGGTTGTAAAACTGAAGTTTGTATTATTGATAGTATAGGCTGTCCATTGACCCGTGAAGGAAATACCTAGCGGCACAAGACAATTTGGGGGGGGGGGGTACTGGCGATGGTTTAGTTGCAAGGCGATCTCAGACTAAAGCTTCATGCTATGGGAAAATAATAAACTGGTATCACCGTAATGTGTGGGAAGTACTGAGTCAATCAACTTGACTTCATTTTTTTTCTTTTAATCTGTGGTTTTCGAGAAATCCGAGGTGGGAAATTTCAAATAAACGCCCTGTATCATAAAACAAATTTTTCAATATTTAAAGCCTCATCCAGACTGCTAGCAAAGTTCCTTATTGTAGCGCCTCGTCATGTAAGTCGAGTACGAGGACGGTTACCACACTACTCGCTCAACATTAGGAGAAGATTTCTGCTCGGCACCTTGTTTTGCTTTTTGTTAATATAGAGGTCAACTGGCTGAGGCAAAATGGTCAATGTTCATATGCCAGCTACACTGCATTATGCACTCTCACATATTTTAATTTTATGGTTCATTTTTACCACAAAACCGATTTACAGAACATTTTCTTCCGACGACTCCAGTGTGGACGGTGTTTCGCGACTTGACCATTTGCCTTGGCGCAGAGACCGACAACGACTGGAAGATTAGAGTGGCTTGAAGCGGAGCGAGATAATCCGAAGCCACCGTCCACACTCTAGCACTTGACTAACCTTGGGTAACTTCGCAAGTAGTATGGCTATGCCTTAACACTAACAAAGAATCAGTTTCAAATAGTAGTAGATTACGTCGGTAGGAACTTGGTGAACGACAGACAGACAAACAGAAGGTCAAACAGAAAGAAATGCACAACATCGATTTTCGTGATGTAGACATCATGTAGTATCCAAAAGACATATCTCAAAATCGGAAATTTTCGCGTTAACAATACTTCTCTCAATTACGGCATGGGCTATAAAAGAAATCACATAAGTTTTCTAGTTTCACGTCTTAGTTAATATTGTTTTTGGAAAGCAAATCTCAATGACTAAACCTTATGTGCTTCGAAAAAATGAAATCAAATTGATTGACATCTCGCACATTACGGTTACCATTTTATTATTTTCCCACAGCATAAAGCTATAGTCTAAGACAGTGGCGGCTCGTGCCAACTTAGCGAGGTAGTGCCAGAATGACAGTGAAAATTTCAAACCGATATAAAATTGATAAAATTGAAAAAAAAATTTATAACTATAGCCGATAAGCCGAATTTAACCGAGTCTTTATATTCGACTTACCAAGCATCGATGAAAACATTATTCATATGCATTTTAGATTTTTCATGGGTCTTCATTTTCTCCTATATATGAACAAGATCATTCGTGCCTTTTTTCGTCCAAGTGTCATCGCCTCCAAATAGAACACTCACAAAACAAAAGATTTTGTTAACTTCTTCACAGTCACTTATCCAATTGTTTTTACCATAAATAGTTTTATTAAATTTACGACAACGCGATTTCTGTCCACTACCAATAAGTATTTCAATTTTCAAATCAGGTGTTAGACGTCCTTACTCCTTAATCTGCAGTTTTTCTTCCAGCGGAAGATTACTAAATGAGTTAATTAATGCGCCAATTTTATTCATTTTCGCTCCAATGATATATTTTAACACAAAAGAGATACCGACCCGAAAATAGCGCACAACTCACTCAAACCATTAATTAAAGTAGCTCAAACTAATAAGAACAAAATTTCAAACCTTTAACGAGAAAAGTCGACATCAGCATCAAACATAAATAAATCGAAACTGCTGAAACAAAACAAAAAAGAGTGAACCATGAATGGAAATATGGGTAATGTGCCTGGCACGATCTATTTCGGATTTTCGTATTTAAAATCTACCCAAACGTCAAGCATAGCGTTATATCTGTCACTCATAAGAGTTTGTGATAAGATTTCTCTCACTCTGTTTGTGCCTTATAAGAAACGGCACGGTCGCGTCGCGTCATCAGCTCTCATCGTGTGAGTTGCCACGATGCCACGTGTTGCCTGGTGCAAGCATTTATGCGCTGAGGCACTATTGCCATTTCATATAAAACAGAAAAAGTCGTTGGCAACTAACATAGAATAAGAAAAGTTTAAGAAATCGATAAATATGTTTTTGTCGAAAACTAAGGTGGTGTCATCACACTGTGGCACTACCTCACCAGCCGCCACTGGTCTA
This sequence comes from Callosobruchus maculatus, assembly GCA_951848785.1. NCBI lineage: Eukaryota > Metazoa > Arthropoda > Insecta > Coleoptera > Chrysomelidae > Callosobruchus > Callosobruchus maculatus. Next base: position 17,607,129 of record CATOUR010000032.1, read on the forward strand.
AGATCCAATTGCAATCAAATCATCGCCCTCCTGCCCGCAGAAAAACAACTAACAGAAAAACTCTCGTAAATAGTCTGTTGCATCTCTCTCCGTAGGAACTAATCACATGGCATGCCGATTTTCTGATATTTAAAGGCAGACTGTATTACCAATCTTTAAAGAGCAATGGAATGTTCCGGGGTTTCCCAACAATCCTATCCGAGACCCCATCCTACCTCGGCCCATTATGACCACCAAAGTGGAAAATGATCAGGGATTGCTAGGGTACCTTAAAATAGAGTTTGATGGGTTTTATATTGTAATTTAGTTTCGCCTCCACTAATACAATTTCCAAAAACCATAGACTTTATCGACCTCTACCACGGCCCACGGTACGATTTAGAAATTGCATGCATATAATTTCAATAACTATTTTTTGTCTAAGGTGGGGCAGCATTCGGATAAAGCTGAAAATTATATTATGTCGTTCCTTGTCAAGGCAACAAATATCCCACTCCACTTTCATTTTACATAACCCTACACCCTCAAATGACTCCAATTTTACCTCTCCAAAAAAATGTGAAAAATGATCAGCAACCCTCAAGTAGCCTAAAGCATATCGGTGTGGGAAGTAAAAAGAGACAGGAGGATACGCTTAGAAATGATTTATGCACTGATTTGTGAACTCTGATAGAAAACTTCAAGATACCCTAGGGCCTATATGTACCAGCGGATACTATTACATCTTCATTGAAGCAATCATCCGTACCCAATATTATCGCAAATTCTCACAGGCAGTCGATACGTCTGGGGCTCGTGGCACGTGGAAGGTATCGACCAACCATAAATCACAATAGCACATCAGCCAATAACCTGATTTGATCACTGATTGCGTTTATCGATAGTGAGCCCTTCTATGCCTTTATGGTTGCCTACGGCTCCAAATAAACCTGTCGCCGGAACAATTATTTACCTTATCATCTTGGGACAAATTGGGAGCGTGATATGGACAGTGGCGGTGCTGTGTATCTAGTCATCTAAGGGAACCGAAATTATAAATAATTCGAAGAGGGTGGTACACGTTTCATATTTCAGAGTTTCTGAGATCGCCGTTTAATATGTGATACGGCCTGGATACGACTCTAGGGTAGGGTAGGCTTCTCTGCCTCCTGGTTTCCTCAACACCTTGAATTCAACTTCTCGTAGGTGTTCTTCTCCTTTTTCTTTGACTGGGTGTTCACTGGAGAACTCTTTTGGACCATCTGTTGTCGACTATGCGAGCTCCATACCAGCTCAATATTTTCGTATTTACTGTATGAATGATGCAATTATGTCTCTATATTTTACTCTGTCCTGGATTCTCAGTCGAAAGCAACTCCTCCAGTATCCCATTTCCATGGCTTGAAGTTTTTTCTTCATTGTCTCTGTCCGGTCCCAAACTTCAGCTCCATTGGTGGCGATGCTCTCCACGATTGTCTTGTACATCCTAATTTAGCTGTCAGTCTTTATTAGTCTACTTCACAATATACTATTTAGTGACGTAATTTTCTTGTGCGGTGCGATTTCTTATTTCAACTGCACTTACACCTTGCTTCGTAATTGTCACACCCACACACAGCCAGATACTTCTAAGAGCTTACAGCTTTATTCACTCCTTATGCTATACTCACATCTCCTTCAGAGTCCCCTATAACAACATACTCTGTTTTATTGATATTCATTGTGAGGCCACACTTTTTGTATTCTTCATCAAGTTTTTCCACCATGTATGTCTCTGTTCCATGTATCTTCTGCTATGACAACTTTATTATCACCTGCAAATGTACATCAAGAGTTTTTCCAGGATCTTCTTCTTCTTCTTGTTACTCTAGGGCGCCATTCTGCAACCTTTTTTATCCATTTCTCTTCTGCTCTATGTACGTGATAGTACCATTTTGTCTTCTTTCGTCTATATATATTGTTTTTTCAACCTTCATTCTCTGCCTTATCTCTTTTTTTGTGGACCACAGCATCATTTCCAGTATTACATTTTGTATGCCAGATTGCTCTTTTGATTTTTGTTGGTTGCGTATTCTTTATTTATATTTCTAAGCATATAGCTGATATGTTTTTATCTTGCAACATCCCGACCTGATTGTCTACAAAACACAACGTGTATAGATAATCGTCTCTTATCAGTATTCCCATACCCTTACATTTCTGCAAAGTGCAACGGGTAAAGCTTCCCATCTCCGACATCAATTTCCATGCCTCCACAAATATGTCGCTATTGTTCAAGTGTGCCATTGAACAAGGTGGGCGCAATAGGACAACCTTGACGAAGTGAGTCGAATACCTCCAAGCTTATGTGTACACTTCAGGTGATGTCAGAATACAATGTTATGCCCAAAAATGATCAAGTAGTGACGAGGTTTGTTGTCAAACTGTCATACCGCCTGAGCAGGCTTCCTAGAATATATGCTTGCATCCATTTTGAGCTGATTTCATTTCCACAAATTACCTTTGAATGAAGTTATCCCCAATAAAACTAATAAACATTTACAATTTATATACCTAAACACGACTAAATGTTTAAACTGTCACCATCAACTGAACTTATGTGCATAATTTTTCAGTCGGCATCAGGTTAAAAAGCTTTATAGTGTGGGATGCTTCAGGAATTACTCAGTAAAACCTTCCAGTACTGTGTGGCTATCGTAAATTGATCAGCGCGGCATGAGGTAACGGGAGCGGGAGATTCTCTCAGGTAGTGATCGATATTATCATGTTGAGTTTAAAAAATAATACAGAAAATAAGTAAAACATTTCATTAAATATCGTCTGCAGCGATTACCCTATGACGACGCTGCATCGTTTTCAAGATGGGGAGAAAAACTTGCTGTTGCCGGTTGTAGTTATAAGTTTTATGAACTAGATAAATAGGATATTAAGTGATTCATTATTTTCCCATTTCCCTTATAAATAAAATAAAACAAGACGTAAAAGTGAAAAGTAGGATTAATCAGTAATAGAATTAGTTATATCATTGGAACATTTTAATTCGAGAATTCATACCATTTTTAATTTTTCATACCTAAAACAAATGAAGGGTTATGGCAACGGCCATTCTTTCACCGAATTATTTTTCGCTGAAAAGCATACTGACGTTTTTTCTATATATTTTTCTCACTGTGTAGCTTAGACCAAATGATATGCCTCAAAGTAGGTTGCATTACAATAGATTTACCTGTCTTTATGTAGTTATTAAAATTCTCATCTAAATTTAATTCCCTTTCATTTAGAGTATCTCCCTCATCAAAGCAGCATATCCAGTTAGGAAGTTCCCACTTCCCTGCAGCTCTCATAGCACTAATGCACTTTACAATATAATTATCCAATTTAGGGCTAGCTTGTCAATTCTGCCGAAGACGTTATATCGGGAAAATTCTGTCAGGTACCTCGGCTTTAGTCTTGAGACATCACATTATCACAATGAGGTGTTAGAAAGGAAATTACAAATTACGTTTCGCTAACTGTACGCACTGTTGTGCTAACATTCAAAATTAAGTTTTTTGGCATTATCAAATGATAATAAGATCAGTAATTATCTATTCATGTGCGGCCTGATTTTTTCTCGCCAAAACGCCCTTGGGACGACCCCCAGGTACTACAACCTTAAGGTACGAATTTAGTAGAGCGGTGAGGTAAGAGGCAAGCGGCGAGGTAGAACCATAATAGTACTTGACCAAGTCAAAACACTGAATTAACGAGATATTATAGGTCAAGTGTGCCGAGGAAACAATTTTCTAGACGTCATGCATAATTATCAAGCAGATCTATCAGGTAGGCTATGAAATATTAAACGACACAGTCCAAATAAAACCATTTTTCAATCTTTCAAACGCATAAGTTTTAAAGTGCCTCCATTCTGTTCATAGTTGATACATTTTAGAGACAAGTAGGCAATTTCTCAAAGATTCTCCTGAATACCCTCAATGGAAAAATTAATTTTTGAAGCTCGTTATTCACACAGTATGGAATTATTGAGCAGGTTATGGAAACTGTCAATTTTTCAAAGCCTACCTGATAGATCTGCTTGATAATTATGCGTCACGCCTACAAAAATGTTTACTCAGCATACTTGACTTTATTATCTAGATGATTCAGGGTTTTGACTTCATCAAATACTATCATGACCTTATAATTTAGTTGTTCGTTAAATAAACAACAAATTCGATAGTACTTTCTCAAGATAAATAAATTTCAGTACAAAAATAGAACCTATATTTTAAATTTACCGAAAATTCAGGATATCTCGGAAACTGATGGGCGTAGGTACAACAACAGAGATGAAAGAGCATATTAAAAGCAATTCTTTGGTATAAAAAAATTATTGAAGGTTACATTTAAAAAAAATCTAGATTTTGCATTCTACATCACCCTGTATACGAATATGCGTCGCGGGCTTTTTTATAGCCGATTTTAAAACTAGAGGATATTTTTAATCATTCATTTAAAAAAATATATGTTTGCATCACCACTTAGTTATAGATCAGCCTGTATAAATCTAAATACTTTCTGATCAAAGAGCATCCGTGGCTACAACTTTTATGTACAACTTTTTTCCCTATCTTCTACAGTAGTAGAGTTATCGACTGAGCCGGTACTAAAAACTCACCCTGTATGTATAATCTGCGGTGGTGAAGTTCGCAATCAGTGAAGCGTTGCAGCGGTCTTGTATGAGCGCAGCTTCAATTCCACTAGCTGCGAGCTGATTTAACGACACTTCTGAATGCTAAGATGATGATAATTGAAAGTGGGGTTTGCTCCAAAGATTACTGTGAATCGCAACGAGCTGCCGGAGAAAATCACTGAGGTGAGCTTTGATTAAATATTGTATTTCACTGTTCCAATAGTTACAAAGCTGAGTATGACTCTGCGAAAATAGCAACAGAGCAAGTGGGCATTTGTACTGCCATGAATTTTACAGCGTCTATTAAAAGACCTTACATTGAGGAACTGTGGTCTTTGTGCTGCGATTTGGGCAGACACCCGACCCCTCTTTCCAAAACAAAATACAGAATTCAATCGACAAAGGTATATAAATCTTCAAACGTACTTTCGAGGTGACAGGTGTAGATAACTGGCTTCAGCAGCAATGTATTTAAAACGAACTTAGTAATTACACTACCAATTTTAACTACTAATGGTCACGTTGCTTGCTTATGATAATACCTACTAATATAGCTCATGTCTGCGTACTTTATATAATAAATTTGTTCTTCTTCTGGTCGTTTTTACAAAGTTTAAAAATTCCAACTACTGTCAATCTATTTATACACAAGTAACGTAGTCTCAATTTTAAGTACTATTTATGTATCATGTAATCTAATATTTAGTTTAGATACCAAAAGGTTAGCTGCTGGCATGGCGATGAATTTAACAAACAATTCGACAATATGCAGAGAGATTACGTAAAATACAAAACCAATACAGCACAATTACTATTAATTGAAGTGTGCTCTTCAACGAGCATCAATATTAAAATTTATCCAAACAACGTATTTGTTAATTCTGGTATTTGTACAGAAAACTGTGTAACATTTTGATTAACTGTGAAATTATTCTGATACCTCTTCACATATATATTTTCGGTTGAACGGAAATTGTCCTTCACTATATACGTGATCTGTATAAAATAAAACCAGGAAGTTGATTACGGTTTAACGTGTTTGGTTTTTAACCTATCCTCTGTCATCGTGCATGTTTGAAAAAATGGAGTCAGCACTTTTCACACGTTTCCCCATTTTATGAAGCTATAGTCGGGGATCCCCTTGCAACCAAATCATCGTCCGCCCGGAAAAAGAATCCAACACAAAATCTGTCGTAAATAGTTTCTTGCAGTTCTCTCCATAGGAATTAGGATGACACAGTTTTTATTCTGCAATCCTCAACTAATATCTGATATTCAAAAACAGATTATATTACCAGTTTCAACCCATAAAGGGCCACGAAAAGTGTTCCGGGGTTTTCTAACCGTCCTATCCGAGATGCCATCCTACCTCGGCACCTTCACACCATAAAAAGGTAGATAACGATCAGAGTTCCCTAGAGCCCCTAAAAACAGGGTTTGCACGGATTTCATATTGTACTACAGTTTTATTGCACAACACAATTTTCAAAAACCATAGACTTTATCGATCTATACCACGACCCACGGTACAGCTTAGAAATTTCGTTGCTATTAGTTTAATGATGAGCTATTCCAGAATTGTCTACAACAATACAATTTCAAAAATTGTGTTATGTCTAAGGTAGGGCAGCAGTCGGATAAAGCTGAAAAGTACATTATATCCGTCATTTACAGGGCAATAAAAAGCCCACTATGAACACAACACATTTTTACATTGCACATCACTCCACCTCTAAAGTACCCGATATTACTTCCTCTAAAACGAAGTTCTAGCTGTTTTTATACATTTTTGCGTGCCACTGACACGACTTATAAAAACTATAGCGGTTTTCATCCTCGCCATGGTAATAATACTGTGTCAAAATTTCATTAAAACCAACTCAATAATTACAGATACAGAATAAGATAAGTCTAAGGCATTACTAGTATATATAGATCAGAAAATTCCCTTGGTTTTTGTAATAGGCAAGGCAATGGTCGGATGGACCTGAAAAAGTGTATTTTGCAGCTAGTACTTTATTTTGCCGGCCAATGGAGAACGTATTGTAAACAAAACAATTTTAAGTTCAACAACCTCTCCACCCCAATTTCACCCCCCAAAGAAAAGTAGAAAATGATCATCTGCACCTAAAACGCCTAAAAATGAAGTAAGGGTGTTTTGAATTTTTTTGTTTTTTGCTAATTACTCCGCCGCCCATGATTTTCAACCCTATAGCAGCTTTATCTACTACGACCCCAAAGCATATCGCTGCCCAAATTTCATCACAATCCATGTAGCGGTTACTGAGTTTACAAGACTAGAATAACGCCAACAGACAGACAGACATATAGACCGATATATAAAGACCGACGAAAATGAGCGACGTGGATCTTCCTTATGTAGAACATCATAAAACGCCCAAAATGCGTATAATCTCAAAATCGAAAATGTTCGCGATCGTAATACTCCCCTCACCTATCGGTGTGAGAAGTAAAAGCAAGTATCCGGCAAATTATTGCTTTATTTATTAATGCAATATCCAGTAATTAATGACTACATATTGCAATATAATCGGCGACGATCATCAGTTTGCTTATTTTCTGATACATCTTCGTCACATTGTGAGGGTAGTTCATCCACCTTGTTTTAAAATAGATTAGAAGCACTTGAGTACATTCACCAATTTTCATAATATTCGTTAAGTTTATAATAAAATTGATCACATGTTATTACTCAATGTGTCTACCGTAAGTGTACTGAAAAAAAAAAGAATATTTGCTGATAGAGTTAACAGAGAATGATGGGCCAGAAGCATAAAACCATACTACAACCATGCATGGGAACTTATTGCAACTAAACTAATATTATATGTATTTGCTGTATTTAGCCAATCTACATACAAGGGGCTTGCCTTCGTAGTGGCTCTTTTTGTACATAAGTTGTGTATACATAAATAAAATAGAAATACGATGCAATAGTTGATACAGATTCTGAAAAACCACGGAACATTATTCAGCATGGTATTTAAAACACATCGCATGCTACAACCGCGCAATCGTGATGTGACAAAGTAGTGTATAGCTGCCTTATATTATGTTTGCTTTATGGTTTAGTTCAAACATTGATTAACAATGGCTCAAGTTATTCACGCAGCCGGTATATGCGATTTTCAAACTGCTACGCGAAATAGTGTAACCGAAAATTTACTTCCAGAATTCAGTTAATGAGGGGTTATCCACCAAATGGTTGTAGTTCATGCTTGTTTAAAATGTTGATTATGACTTCTAAATTTATGGACATAATTATACAGAGTGTCCCGCTACGATTAAGACAAGCAATATATCGGAACTGGGCAGTAGTAGCGAATTATAATTTTGGGGGTGTAAATTAGAGCAAATATAGTATCTTTCCTTATTATTGTCCAATGAGGTATTTATTTCTGATCACGTGACGTCCGATTCAAAATTTTTAATGGGACACCCTGTATATTTGTGACTTTTTCTGTTCCTACCGATAAAGCAGACTAGCACACTTGGGGTCTAAAGTGATTAATTCAAGAGCTAGAGGTACATCAGGGTACAATCATCAATGGTAGTGGTACCATCCTTTAAGTACCTGCAGCTCTTGAATAAATAACTTCAGACCCCAAGTGTGCTAGTTTGTTGGAATTGTTTTATCGGGAGGAACACAAAAAGTCACAAATATACAGGGTGTCCCATTAAAAGGTTTGAATTGGACGTCACGTGATCAAAAACAAATACTTTATTGGGTGACACAATAATAAGAAAAGATTCTATATTTGCTTTAATTTACACCACCAAAATTATAATTCGCTAGTACTGTCCAGTTCCGATATATTGCTTGTTATAGGCGTCGTGGGACACCCTGTATAAAATTACTATTTTGTAATACCGAAACAATTATTATGTTCAATTGTCTTGTTGTACATGCTCTTATACCTTTCCTTTTTCTTGTTTTAGTTGTTCAGTTCTACATCTGGACCCACAACCTCATGTCACCACCAGAGCTTTTAATCAAGGTATGTGGAGCATTAAGCAAAAGAATAATAAATCGTGGTTTATCACGCAATACGTCTGTGTTGCAGAAATATCTAGTAGCAGGAATATTGTTATTTCAATCCTTAGTTTCTCAAAACCATTAATTCTAAATAAGTTACTTATTTGATTTAGGGACGATTTGATGCAAATACTTATATGCGGAGTAAGAAATGGGTAGGTTTTATAAACAACAGAAAATATATGATTAGGACTTTACAAACCAGGCATGCTGTAACACAACAAACACCAAACACATATACATGCTTTTTTCACAACTGAGCAGCCATGAACGCAGAGTATCGCGGAGTTTGTTCATGTGGCCTTGAATAGGTCAATACTTCCAAGTTCAATAAATACATTTCAAGCACTGGAGAATCTGGAACCACTCGGTTAAACTTGCTTCTAGCCGGATCGTGCAACTTTCCAACCCGCAGTCCCGAAGATTGCCGAAGATTTCCGATTATTATCCGATAATGCCGCAACGGCGCCAAATTTAAATATCTAACGTAACTTCATTGCTTTTCTTCTAAATGAATTGATTGAAGACTTTATTTCATGAAGGGGCTGATGTTAATTATTATAATGGATATTCGCTATTTTAAAATAATGATTCAGCGAGGGGGAAAGCGTTAAAGGTTGCCTTTATTGACAGTTGAAAATGTAAAAAATAAAAGTAGGACACTTTAACAGATAACGTAAAGTTGTCTATCCTTATGCAACATTGGGGATTGATGTGGAAGATTATTTGTAGCTAAAAAATAATATACTTCGTGAACAAATTTCAAAAGAAAAGTGTGAGTGTAATAAATAGTAAAATTCGTCATGTTTAGAAAATTATAGAAAAATTAAAAAAAATCGTCCTTACCCTTAAAAGTAAACAAAATCTTTGGTCCTTTCGAATTAATGTATAAAGAGCAAATGCGGTACATATTATACCTATCACTGTGTTTTAGATTTAGATTTTAAAGGATTATTAGTGAAGTTACAAACTGTCTCTAATAATACTAATCTAATATAATATATAAGAAAGGCGGACCCAGTTCTGAAGAAACAACACTTCTCGTTATCTTTTGCATCAACTTTCCCTTATATTAGATATACTAATGTAAAAAAATGAAATACCTCAAAAAAATCCTCAATTTTAATTAAACATATGCGACAGAAGGTAAGATAGGAACACAAAATGAATTCCAACCCTCACTAGTTAAATTTTTAACACTGATCAATGAATGCCAACAAGAAGGAAATTTTGTATAAAGGACTTTTAAGACTTTGCTGGATCTGGATGGTGGATACAAGAAATGAAAATACCACGAAAACAGAGGAATTCTTCCAAAACAATACACATTTTTGAATTCTGCAAACGGCACACAGAACTGTCAGTACTGTCGCTGTCAATGTCCATCTCGGTAGTCATGACAAATACGCATGCGGAGCTGCGGATTGAAAAGTTGCACGGTCCGGTTAGACGCAACTCGCCACAAGTCGCGGTTAACGATTGCATTGGGATGAGATGCACCTAAAGCTCTGTTTGAACACGGATATAAAAGCTGCTGGAAATGGCGCGTTAATTCTGACCGCTCTTCTCTGGGCTGCATCAAGTGGTCGTTCAAGGTCATGTTTCATATGGTTTGATGCCTAAAAGCTTGAAGAAATGATCTCTTGGAAGAATCTGATTGTTGATTAGAACCTGGCGCTCTGCTTGAGTCCCCAAGCGGTAATGTTCTCCAGACACCTTGACAGCGAAGTAGCGGCTCCCAGCTTCCTGCGTTTCTGCTTGACTACAGAGATCGGAATACTTCTCATGATTCATGCGTGACCAGAGAGAAAGTCAGATAACTAGCAAGCTTAGGAAGACGATCAACTAGGTACCTATAGAAATTAATGTATCAAAAGCTAAAGCAATGGCCATAGCAATATTTCCAAACCCACAACTGAATATAGACATGTACGACTCCACAATACAGAAAGTTGATGTACTGGCGGCTACATCATGACTAGAACAATCCAGAGTCATATTCCTATAGATGAGAGACCTATTCTGTCACGCAACCTTGAACTTAAACTTAAGATACAGTTTTGCAAAGGCATACGTGCACTCAGTTCTCTTGTATTTAGCAGAAACATCTTATAAAGTACTTAGATGTACGAGAAGGATAAGAGAGTTACTTACGAAAATAAGACAAAGAAAGGCCGCTTATCTGGGCCAGATATATACAACAAGTACAATACACTGAAATTGATGACAGAAGGAAAAATCGAAGGAAACCGTGGTCCCGGTTGAAGACAACATTCATGGTTAAAAACATACGCGATTGGACTGGTATGAACACATTTTTAATTCGTACCACTCAGGATCGAAATAAGAATGCCGAAATTGTCGTCAATCTTCACTAAATGAAGATGACACTTGAAGAAGAAGAGGGGGTAAGAGTTTAGTTATCCTAATAGCTGCCGCTCAGCCTTAAGGCTTATTGTATCAAGAGGTCAGACATAGTCCCATCTTATGTTCTTTGTGTACTTTGAGATGCACTGGACTATGCCCTGGTGTCTTTCCTCCTGGCCTATGTTCAAGTAGGAGTTCTTGCTTCTACTTAAGGCAAGGCAGTCGAAGATAGCGTACTTAGCCGTTTCCTCTGCATATAAAAATTTCCACCTCGATTCATAACTTTTTCAGATGAGCACTGAACATCCAATGGCCAGTTATAAATCCAACCATCTGTCGTAGTTCCTTCCCGCTCAATCTGATAGCGTGTGCGGTCCCAGAACACCTGACTAACAATTTTTTTTACTATTACAATAGTGCAAATAAATGGCGCATCAGTTGCATTTTAGGGTACGTTTCACTTAACTGTTGGATGGACAATAGAGCCACAACTGAGGACGCATATCATTTAAACGTCAAATGTTTTAGTTAGACACCGACACCGTATAAAGTGAAGTCACATGTTCAAGCAGTCAGTGTTAATTGCCTCAATCTCTACATTTATGTTACAGAAAATATAACAAATACACCAACTGCATTGTCAACACTACAGACCTGGATTGTAAAGATATCATGTGCTAGCGGTGACAGAAGAGAATCTGTCGCGTACCACCCTACGTGTGATTGGCCTATCAAACAAAGAGAACCCTTGAAATCTCTCTATCTGCGGATTCTTCGATATAATGTGTTTTCATTGAAGCACAAGCAAATTATTTTCAAGATTTTTATGACCAGTCATTATTGCAAGCGATTTAAAATATCAGTTTCCTGCTCATTGATTTTTGATTAAATGTAGACTCTAGGAGTTGAAGTCATTCAGATCGACTTCACATGTTATGATATTGAAACATTGACGATTTCGTTAATAAACATTTGTAAATAAACCGAATACAATTTTAAATCGTCATATATGAAACGTATGGTATGATGATTCGGTACTCTTGAAATACCTTCTTAGTTTTCTTTTTCATCTTTTCTCTTAAGGAAAAATTACGCCTCAAACAAATCCTCATTTTATTTATTTTATTTATTTTATGCTTATGAATTTAAGAAAAAAAAATAGTTTTTGTATCAAGTCAAAGGTACCACAGGATTTTAGGTGCTATATATTAGGTGTTAATTGAAAAAAAACAAAGTTGGGGGTAAGTTTTAGTATTTTGAAACACTCCACTCAGTTTTTGTTTGGACATTTTTTCTCATCTATGACATCAAGTGATCTGATGGGTCGGTATTGATCTCCGTCCGCATGTGGATTTCTCAATTTAAATTCGCACCAGAAAATGTCGAAAAAAGTCGGCGGCCGGCGGGACTCGAACCCAAGACCTCCAGATTGGTATTCCGGCGCTCTCACCAGTTGAGATACGGTAGCCCTGTCAACTCAACTGTCAATACCGATCCATCAGATCACTTGATGTCATAGATGCGGGCCGCTGGTGATACCAGGGGATGGCGCGAAAGAGTGGTGGAGTTGTAGACGGTGCCAAAACGATGCTTCGAGGTTGAGTAGACAGGGTGTAAGCATGAAAATAAAAACAATTGAACAACTTCATACAACTTTATGTTATACATTTAAAAAAATAGCAATGTTCTAAATAATTGAGACAGAAGAGAAAAAAGACTCAAACTGACACAAGAAGTTGTTAGTATGAGCATGAATGTGGGAAGTAACGCGTACTGTCGATTTTGGGGTAAAATGTATAAGGTGCTGGAAAAAGGATAAGCAAGATTTTCCGACTAATTCAAACTACATTAATCCACTACATTAAAAACCATAAACCATACACTCATGGTGAACCAAAGTTACACTTTTTTTAAACTGAAACACTCCACAGACTGATTATTAGAAAAATTGTTGTTGTTGTTGTTGTTGTTTTTGAGTTAGCCAATTTGAGAAGACAAATAAACCATAATAATGAACATATGAAACAATCTGCTGTTGAAAGAATTTCAAGACGAATGTATAGATTGTTGTAAAAATAGAAAAAATAATTATGCAAGACTGGTTATGAAATCGATGCCTACCAAATTTTAATTTTGTAAATAGAATAACCTGTAGATTATTCCACATTCCATCTTTTTCCGGATACAAACCAAAAACTATTTATAATATAATATCCCTAAATCCGGTCGTAAACTACTATAATAGAGCTCAGAAACGTTCGATTATTTGGTACACCATAAAAGATCTCTTGAATTGAATTTAAAGCATAAATCAGGTCATCATCGTAGCCACAATGTCTTAACAGACATGTTGTGAACTCGTAAAATGAGTAAATGCATTTACTCATTTTACGAGTTTCTCTTGGGATATCTTTAAGATCTTTAATGCAGTAGTTTCCCATTTGCTTTCTGCATCCTCATGCCGTTGACCAGATGGTATCTACTGGTTCATCCGCCTTTAGGGGCAATTTCTCACCATAAGGACAAGAAGGTGTCCTGACTCTTCTCAACTCGTCTACCAGAAGCTGTTGGTTGAGAAGAGGATACTGCTTATACCGACAGTAGTTCGGCTCCTTTTAGTCGCCTTTTACGACACGCAGGATATACGGTGGGAGATATTCTAACCCGCCCCCACACGGGGAATTAATCAGGGGAATAAATCAGGTAGGGTACTCTATTTTTTTACTGTTTTTAAGCTTCCGAGATTCAAATATAACAAATAAACAATATGAATAAGAAGAAAACGGAGACTTTACACGTCTGTTAAAGAGTAAACATTCAATTACACATGATTTAAGGTTCTATGTTTTGATATCATGTTAAATTAATTCTCTATCCATTTTCTAATAATGGAATTTTACGGTCGACAAACTATTCTAATATTTCGCTTTTTTTATAATTCACTCAATAATGGAGTGTTTCCAAGCTCATCTAAAATACTGTGTATAGAGGGTTCTATTCCTTACCTTCGACACCTGCAGAGCAGCAACCTGATGAAGGCTGCTCGGAACGTCCTGTTGAAAATTGTGTAGATGATCGGGTTGATGGTAGATGAGACGTAGCCCAACCATAAGCAAGTCACCACAACGTTCTTTGGGACATCGCAATCCGGGCATGCAGCAAAGAGGATGTTGAGGATGAAGAAAGGAGACCAGCATAGGACGAATGTGAAAAAGACCAGACCGAGAACTTTAGAGGCCTTTTGTTCAGTCGCCACTGACGTTGCTGCCATTGGAGGTTTGCGCTTTGCTCTGCCGGCCAGCAAACTGAAACAAGAAGTTACTATTGAATTAAAATGTACGAACTATTAAAACCGAGTTAAACTGAAGATTATCTAAATATACAGCGTGAGTCTGGAGGAACGCACCAAACTCTAGGCGCGTGAAAATAATGTAAAAAACTCGTATGTTCTTATCCGATTCTCACAGGTTTTCAATGTGTAACGTAATTAAAAATATTTATCTAGGTTTCAACTTATATTTGAACTTTGTTATAATCAACGTATGTCATGTTCGAGGCTCAAAGATATTTGATAACTCTGATGTTTTGATGGAGTGTTAGTGTACAGTGACAGTAATTCAATTTTATTTTAATCCCCACGCAACATCCGAAAGCAATCTTTACCATTGCATGATTTAAATAAACTAGTACCTATTTAATTGAGTACCTTAGGGCCGGTTTCTCAACGTCCAGTTAAAAGTGTCAGATAGGTAGCTGCTAGTTAGCGTTTCTATAGATACAACTGTCAGATAAGATATACATGAATTCGTAGGTTCAACCTTCAATTGTTTAAACAATTTATCTAACAGTTAGCCGTTAACTTCCAGATAAATATTTATCTGGACATTGAGAAACAGGCAGTAAGGGCCGGGTCAGTTAAAAGTGTCAGATAGGTAGCTGCCAGTATGCGTTTCTATGGATATCAACTGTCAGATAAGATTTACGTCAATTCGTGAGTTTAACCTTCAATTGTTTAAACAATTTATCTGACAGTTAACCGTTAACTTCCAGATAAATATTTAACTGGACATTGAGAAGTCGGCTCTTAGTCTGCTAAGTTTATTTTTTTAAGATTTCAGTGTAATTCTTGTAGATACTTACGAAAACCTCGCGACAGTAATATAAATTGTGTGTAATGTTTATCTTTATTGTTGAAAGGTCGTTTGCCGGTTAATGAAAAAGCTTGTTGAGAGTAACCCGGAAAATAAGGGCTCAAAAAATTGTACCTCAAGAATAATCGAGGCCTCTAAACCAAATTTCAGGTGGATTAGAGCTTATAATTACCACATTTTTTTAACCTGTACCAGTGGCTTATATAGAAATTGATTTTGGGGGGGGAGGCCCATCGGAAAACTTAATGTTTATCTTATATGTTATAATATTAACTAAAATAATTATAGAGTGTGAGTTTTTAGTACCGACTTGGTCGATAATTCTACTACTGTAGAAGATAGCGGAAAAAGTTATACATAAAAGTTGTAGCCAGAGATATGCTCCTTGCTCAGAAAATATTTTGATTTATACAGGGTGATCCATAACTACGTGGTGATGCAAACATGTATTTTCTTCGAATACTATCGAGTACTATCGAATTTGCTTTTTATTTAACGAACAACTAAATTATAAGGTCATGATAGTATTTGATGAAGTCAAAACCCTGAATCATCGAATCATAAGGTCAGGTATGCTGAGGAAACAATTTTATAGGCGTGATGCATAATTATCAAGCAGATTTAGCAGGTAGACTTTGAAAAATTGACATTTTTTATAACCTACTCAATAATTCCGTACTGTGTGAAAAACGAGCTTTGAAAACTAATTTTTTCATTAAGGGTATTTAGGAGAATCTTTGAGAAATTGCCTACTTGACTCTAGAATATATCAACAGTGAACAGCAATATCCAGAGCGGATGCACTCTAAAACTACTAATACGTTTGAAAGATTGAAGAATCGTTTTATTTCAGATGTGTCGTTTAATATTTCATAACCTACCTGATAGATCTGCTTGATAGTCATGCATGACGTCTATAAAATTGTTTCCTCAGCACACTTGATATATAATGTCTCGTTAAATCGGTGTTTTGACTTGATCAAGTACTATTATGGCCTTATATTTTAGTTGTTTGTTAAGCAAAAAATAAAATTTGATAGTATTTTCTCAAAACAAATAAGTTTTAGTAAACAAATAGAAGGTATATTTAAAATTTGTAGAAAAATCGAAATATATAAGAAACTAATGAATGCAGCCATAACAAGTGCCATGCAAAGATGAAAGAGCATATTAAAAGCAATTCTTTGGCATAACAAAATATTGGGGGTTATATTTAAAAGAAGAGAGAAGAGATTTTTTAGAGCAGATTTTAAAACTAGAGAATATTTTTTATTCATCCGTGTAAAAAATATGATTATTGATTCTACACTTTTTGATACAGTACGTTAATTTGACAGCGATTTGGATATAAAAATGGTCATAACTTTCTAAATACCCTGTATAATGTAACAATACCCTATATTGGAAGAACGGAAATCATTAGTAGAATTTGAATATGGAATAATATATAGAGTGTCTCATTTAAAAAAATTCAGTTTTGCATCACCACGTAGTTATGGATCACCCTGTATAAATCTAAATATTTTCTGAGCAAGGAGCATATCCGTGGCTACAAGTTTTATATATAACTTTTTCGCTATCTTCTACAGCAGTGGAGTTATCGACAGAGCCGGTACTAAAAACTGACCCCTATAACACATAAGCATATTAGAAATATAAACTTCTATTTTTATAGATAATAATATTCTAAATTGAAGCAAAGAAACCAAGGTGTACTTTCAAATCGGACATCTATGATTGTTAAAGTTGCCCTATTTGCTTTATTATTAGATTACATTTTTATTTTGATGTCGCTGGTAATTTTATTCAGTACTATATTTTTTGACAACTACGTCAGCCTCTTACCAGACGTCAAAACTGAATGCATGGCTGGTTTCGGGGGGGGGGGGGGCGGGGCCCCCCTTATATACGCCACTGACCTGTACTTTTAATCTCAGCGAGCCCATATCGGATTAAGAGTGATGTCAGAAAGGTTTTGTAATTATTCTCGGCAAGTCCTTTCATTTGATACCCATATAGTAGAAGTGCATAAAGGGGAACTATTCCGCCATACTGGGTGGTCCGCCAATTTGGATTTCGAGTTACACCACATAGCTTATCATATATTGTCATTGAAACTAAAACAGTATGCAAAATTTCAGCTCAATCGGCTCAAGCTATCTGCGTCAAAATTGAGTAGCAGCAATCCACCCGAACGAACATACATATTACATACATTGGAAGTTAAATAAAAGATTCTAAAACAAGGCTTTTCAATGGTTTCTGACAAATAAGTACTTTGAAGGGCAGCCTTTGGAGATCTTGAAATATATACTTTGTTGTTATACTATAGCAACAGTTTCGTTATTTTCTGATACGCTTTGGTATGTACCACTTTGGACATCTTTGAGTCGATCTATCCCAGCCTGTCGTTGTTTTTTGTTTAAGTAACTAGTAATTTTCTACGCAACGCATGCATAAAACCAACAATAGCTTATTTACTTGAATTCAAAGCCTCGCCTATGCACCAGGCGAATAGATCATTAATTGCGATAACGTTCTCTTAGGTAAGAGTCTAGTTCCGCTCACGGGACCGGTGGAGCAATTATCACAGCGGCATACAATTTGCTGGTAAACACTTGAGGTAGGTTGGTGCTAGCTCTACTCCCAATTATTTACTAATTGTCTTAGGGTTTAATACATTCACTGCAGACCATCGCAATTATCTAATGCGCTTGCTAGATGTGCACTGTTTCGGTTACTCTTAATATTACGGATATAACTCATCTTCAAGGTCAAGCTCAGAGTGTGTATAGAAGATCCGAATACATTGGAGTAATTGAAATATAACATGTGGAATCTGTAGGTAAGAAAAGCAGAAGTTAGGTTAGGTTGAAAGCGATTATGCCTCCTTCCACTGCGACTCAATTGTGTCTATTGTGGCCTCATGAGTAACAACTGAACATAGAGGTAGTGAACAAATCACTTCAGCATAGCGTGCTCAAAGCCATCATCTTTTGACACGTCATCCTCCAAACATTGACAACTAACCTGAAAATTCTTCCATGCAACCTATGTTACAAACACTGCTCTGCACTGTCCCATCTCGAAAACCTGTTAAACTGCACTCGAATATAGCACAGCAGGTCCGCAAAGCTTCACTACAGTTACCAACAAATAGCGAATTCGATTTTACTGACTAAGCATAAAAGACGCACAAACAAAACAAACGTTTGACAGCCGGGATTCTACCGTAAACAAATCGCAGGAGAATTATATCAGCGTTGCCAGCTGCTCAAAATTTATGTAAGACAGAATTTGCGTTTATGATGAAGAAACATGCAGTGCCGCAGTAGAGTTCAACATATCTATTGATTTTGCTGGGATCATTCCTGAACCATCAACATACCGTATTTCTTAACGTAGAATGGAATATTTTTGGATACTATACAATTAAGATGATAGTAAATAATTATGATTGCCGTATCTGGTGGTCAATATGACAACGTAAGAAAAGATGTTGGTCTATTAGAATTAGTTGTTTACTACCTCTACGTTCAGTTGTTACTCTGAGATTGTAGCTCACACCTGTTTAGAGTTCACTGTACAGTCCGCACCCCTTGAAGAAGGCGATGATCGTGAAAGGTGAAACTTCCTTGAAGTCACAAGGTTCCAGCTGAGCAAATCCAAATGTCTGGAACCTAGCTCTCTGCAGCACTGGACAGGAGCACAGAATATGCTTCGCTGTTTCGTCCTCCACGTAGCAGAGACAGTCTGTTGTTTGTTCAAGACCCAACTTTGCATGCGGAGATCGTTCCTGCTCCATTCTATGATTTTCGGGGGGGGGGGGGGAGAGGTGACTAGGGGGAACGCCTTCGAGTGCAGTAGGCCTGCAGTATCTTGCCAGTGCAAGAGTGCTTTCCTCTCTGCCCAATCCAGACGGTTTTTTTAGCGGTGCTTTTTGCAATGCCCGCAAATTCTGGACCTATGAATACAGATTCAGTTCCTCCTCTTGCGAGCGCGTCGGCCAATATATTGCCTTCCACTCCGCTGCGACCTGGGGCTCAAACCAAGGTTATGGCAAGAAACTATCTTATATCTCATGCGACCGATTGATTAAGAAATGTTATAACTGCAGACGACCCGAAGATGATTCTATAGAAAAGCTTTCAAAAGCCGGTCTTTAGGTAACCGACTAGTGCCATATAGTATAGACTTTCTTTGTTATTGTTATTGTAGAAATCCCCATTAAAATAAATGCTCAGGTATACGCACGATATAAATAAATCCTCTGGCCTCATTTGTTAATATGCTTCATTATAGAGGCTGACACATCTTTGATTTTAGCTCAATACCGATGATATCTTATAGTGTTTGAAAGTCTGAAAGCAATGCTGAAATCTCAGTATCACTTTTTGTATGTAACCTCCTAGTTAAATATATCTCAATACAGTAGGTACCCAGACGAATCTAAAGAAACATTATTTTTGTCGTTAAGTTTCATTAATTGCAAACATGTATATACAAACACTTGTTTCACCTTTCTGTAAAATGTGTGCTTATGCCAGCATTCGTTATTACTCCATAATTTTCAAATCAAAATATTCAAAAAACGAAGTTTGAGCTGTTTTTATAGTTTTAGTTTTTTATTATTGCTGCGCTGCCACTGACACGATTACTAAGAAACATACGCATTTTTCATTCTAGCCTCAGTAATAATACTGTCAAATTTTCATTAAAATCAATCCATTAGTTTCCAGGTTACACAATACAGAACGACCTGAAGCAAGACTCGTATGTATACATCAGAAGAAGGTACCGTTCGGATGGACCTGGGAAAGTATGTTTTACCGCTAGGTCTTTCTTCTACAGGTCACCACTAATTTCACCAATTACACTCCCACCCAAAAAAGGGAGAAAAGCCTAAGGACGAAATATGATGAATATCTGATTTTTTTTGCTAATTACCGCCCATGCACCGATTTTAAAAGTTATGGCAGCATTAGCTACTACGGCGCCGTAGCATATCGCCATCCAAATTTCATTACAATTCATGTAGCGGTTACTGAGATTACGAGGCTAGATAAACGCCAACAGACAGACAGGTGTGAAAAGTAAGTAGAGCTTTGTGAAAACTCCAGGAAGACGGTATTATTAATTTAAAGTGGATCGTGAAGATTTTGAGTCATGCAGCATTTTATGGTTCGGGTAGACCTGCAGACATGGGAATGCAAATGCACGGTGTAAGAGACGAACTCCTCCATTTCCCTATGTGTTTTTTGTTACTACCATACCTGAAGATGATCTAAATTTAAATTAATCAAGAGGTATTAAAACAAGCAAGCAATGTCTTATTTGACCACCAATCAAGAAAAATCGCACAAATTGTGAATCTTCGGTCAATAGAAACAATCTCGAGTAATATATTTTTATTTATTCGTGTCTGACCTACACTCCAATTAAATGGTTAGTTTTGTATAATTTTTTATTCTATTTTATTTTTGCTTTTTATATATTTATATTATTATTAGTTAATTAGTAATTATTAGAGAAACGGAAAAACACATATACAGGGTGATTGGTAATCCGATACAGATATTTGGGGTGGTTATAGTAGTAGAGATAGTAAGCTATAAAATTGACCATATAATCCCAAGTCCAATTCCTGACAGTTTCAGAGGTAAATTGAATTTTAGAGATTTTCACTAAAATGCAGACCTCCAAACGAAAACCCCGATAATACAAAATATTATTGTCAGATTTTGGAATTTTTGGCATTAGACCTTAGAAAATATAATATTGCTTCATTATGGACTAAAAGAAAGTGATCATGTACGAAGCACTTCGCGAGGTGGTGTCAAAACCAGCACGTGATGAAAATTTATTTGGAGAAGCGTTACAAAGAAATGAATTTATCTTAAAAAATCACCAAATAATTAACCGTGCACTTTACGGTAAGAACATGCCTATATTTATAATTATCTATTGGTACTATAGACTTGTTACGAATGTGGTAAGCACAGACAATCGGATTGCATTTAAGCCCTAAAAGCATAATGGATCTCAGAGGGTACAAAGTGATTAGTCATAAAAGTGATCCCATAACCAAATCTTAAACAAAACTTAAGATTGATTGGCCTTGAAAAGTTGGTAGGTAATCTCTTGAGTGTAAATGTCCACTCATGTACAAATGTGAGGTCGTAAATAACCCAGAATGAAGTAGATCAAAAATTAAGCAATTTAAGCGTGATTACTTTCTTTTAGTCGATAATGACGTAATATCATATTTTCTAAGGAATAATACCAAAAATTTTAAAATCCGACAATAACAGTTTATTTCATTACGGTATTTCGTTTTAATAAAAATCAGTAAAATTCATTGTATCTCGGAAACTATTAGGAATTGGACATGGTCAATTTTATAGCTTACCACCTCTAGTATCACCCCCCCAAATATCTGTATCAAATTACCCATCACCTTGTATGTGACGATCACAGACGTCCCTAGTCAAAAATGACTGTCTATTTGCTCATATTTCTCGTGTAAATTATTAATTCCTGCAAGAAGTAGATAAGCTCTCAGTGGAGCGTTGTGGCCGCAGTTGATAACAGAATACTGCAGTGGACGCCGATGCAGGGGAAGCATCTCATCAGTAATGAGTGAATCCGAGCATTGTATATAGTTTGCAGTCATCTGCCTTTAGTTGTGAGATGCAGTTTCTGTCCAGCCCAACGGACGGCGACGAGACCGTCCTTAATTGCATCTAATGGAAATTCTGTTTGTTCACCATCTTACCTTGATGTGCGCCTGTCGCATTGTTTGCTGAAATATTGAATTAGGTTATGAGAACCACTCGGCTACTTAGTGTTTGTGTTGTTGTTCATCTAACACCCAATAATTAATAATAACTGTAGTCAAGGAGCCGTCGCAAATTTGATTTTATCCCTAGTAGCTTCTAATGGAAGGTTCCTAGTGTAAACCCCCTTTAATGAATGAATTTATTGTTTGATATGAGTTTATAATTATAATTTAATTTTCATCCTCTGGCAAGCAAAATATTTAGGTCACCTAAGAAATTCTGTCTGTCGGTCTGTCTGTCTGTCTGTCTGTCTGTCTGTCTGTCTGTCTGTCTGTCTGTCTATCTGTCTGTCGGTACGTCTGTATGTCTGCGTTTTTCTAACGTCGTAATCTCAGTAACCGCTACAGGGATTGTGGAAAAATTTGGGTAGCGATATGTTCTGGGGTCGTAGTAGGTAATGCTCCTATAATTTTGGAAATCGTTGTACGGGGGGCGGAGTAATTAGCAAAAAACAAAAATTTCAAATATTCCTCAAACTTTGTTTTTAGGCGTTTTAGGGGTTCCTGATCATTTTCTAATTTTTTTGGACGAGGATGAATTTGTGGTGGTTGGGGGTTGTAAATGAAAAATTTGTTGTATTCATAATGGGCTGTTCATTGACCTGTGAATGAAAAACATAGCGGCATAATATACTTTTTTAGGTCCATACGAACATTCCCTTGCTTATTACAGAAACCAAATGTATACATACAAATATCGCCTTAGATCGTTCTATATTGCTTAACGCGAAACTTATTAATTTGATTGTAATGCAATTTTGACACAGTATTACTACTGCAGCGAGGATGCAAAACGCGTATGTTTTGGAAAAATCGTGTCTGTGACGGCGCAGCAAGAATAAAAACACCAAAAATATAAAAACAGCTCAAACTTTGTTTTTAGGTGTTTGTTTGAGAGGCATAACTTATTATCCAGGATTTCCGTAATGTACTTCAGGAAGCCACTCTGTATGAAGATCAACCCTATGCGTAATTTAGAACTGTTTCCTGCCTGAACCGTAATCAACCACCACCATGTGGAAGTCTTATATCAATACAAACTAAAGAATATCTTTCTCCAGATCTTCTCCATACTCTTCGACGTCCACTGACCCAGTTATGCAAAAACGGGATTCATCCGAAAGCAGTGTCTTGCTCCATTTATGATCATCTCATTCCAAGTGATTGCAGGCAAAAATCCATCTTGCAATTCGCTGCCGTCGGCGTCGGTTCAATGGCGGCCTTATAGTCGTTCTTCGACAAGGCAATCCATTGGCGTGAAGCCTTCTGCTAATTTGCTAAGATTAACATCTCTAACCTTTTGAAGTTGACTCCGCAGATAAACCCCAGAAGCTGTCCTATGCCGCAAATTTGCGGACGCCAAAAGTCGATCACCTTTTTGACTGGTGATATTTTTTCTTCCGGATCCTGGTCTTCTGACTATCAAGCCAGTGTCTTGATAGCGTTGATACACATTTTGAACAGCATATAAGCTCTTACCCTCTTGCAGTTTCTCGCTTTACTCAATCATCTTGCACTAAACTGCAAAATAGCCACCGTGCGATCTTTTGGTTGAGCTAAATTTGACTTATTTCATCAAACAAAAATACGATGAGAATAACTGACAGATCCCCGCTTACTAGACCGCTGATTCGTTATTATCCTTTCTTTCTAAAATTATTTGTACTCTCTTAAGTGCCCTAAATTTCGCCAGTGTATAAGATTATTTTTGTTGTCGTTTCACAAAGGCTATATAAACATACAATTTAACTATTTTTTGAAAATTTTGATCGAATTCTGACAAAAATTTAGAAAATACCAAGCAAAAGAAATAAACCCAAAATATCAATAAAAATAACTAGACGTAACTAGTAAAATAATGAGAACTAAATCGCTAGCTTATTTATATAGATAATACGTAGACACAAGCCCTATTTTGTTTGTCGCAGTATTTGTGCGGCATTTGCAAAACTTGCATGAGTAACAAGTGTTGCACTTTGTACAGTACTAACAGTTTCATCGTTTACATCCTGATGGACACGGCTGGGCTTCAGGGATAGTTGGGGACCTTGGTTTTTGGTATTCCAGATATATGTGTGCAGACCTGATTTGAAGTCTTGGAGTCTTTTTTCCTATATGCAAGCTTAAAGCACTTGAGAGCTAGTATGGTTGTCCGCGCAGATTCTGATATTCTTGTAAAGTGGCTTTGGATAATTGCTCTGGCTGCTATGGTTAGCTAGCCAGCTTCAGCTAAGGTTGATGTTAATGACCCATTCCATGATCTGACATTTTGTGAGAATAGTATAGAGTCGATCAAATATAGATTTGAGGGTATACAGTCGGTGCCAGCCATGGTGCCAGCCAACGAATTCGAATAGGTTAGAAGAAGTAAACAAAGATTTTGTTTGTTTGAACCATTCCGTTTATCATGATGGATGGTAGCACATGATGCTTCCAGATCATCTCTGAGTAAAGTCATTGTATTTTCCTTATATGTAGCTGGTTTAATGGTATACTGCAGTCATTGTAGTAGTAGTAAGGTGGCTAAAGAAGCATCTGAGGAAGATCCCACAATAGCCTATTATTTCAAAGGAAGGTACTGATCCAATGTATTTGTTATAAAACTACGCTTCTACAGAATACGTGATTCAAAAAAAAAAAGAATAATTAATGATTGACCTTGGGCTAACAGATAAAAACAACGGATAGTGACAGCGCTTTGTTTTGGTTTGATTATCCCTTGTTTATTGGGCGATTTTCGAATGAATTCTGGATTTTATCAGCCGATTGAGAGTGATGCATTTTAGAGCATGGTCTTTCTTTCTTCTAACACACTCAGGTTCGTCGCTTTATGAATGAAAATTTAAGTAGATTGCACATTCCGATAAGGTTCCGGATTCTAGTTATCTAATCCCCCAAAGAGCCACCACTGCAAAGGTAGGGTATTTTTCGTCATTATCTAGTGCTATGAATAATCACAATTAGGTGATTACGAAAACCAAACCAGATTCGAACATTTATATTTGAGCTGAATCTTGCAATCTCAGATAAAGGCAGATTATACCCGGACGAGATTTCCAGACACTTCAAACGACATGATTTGGATTTTCGTTGGGATTGAGACAATCTCACTGGTAAGAAGGGAAACAGACCCTGCAATTAAGGGGTATAAATTAATTTGGTGAATGTGTCCAGTTGCAACGTAAATCGAGGGCTGGAAATTAAGGAACTGCTAGAAGGACCCTTCATTCTGTTTGATTAAAAATCGTCGGGCTGACTGAGTCCGGAAGATTCTCGTTACGGTAAGGATTCTGTTAATCAGTTTTTAATGGAAGACGTTTTAAGATCGAATGTTTATTATTGCTGAAGCATGTCGGATTGAAAGGAAGTCAAGAGACTTTAGACGAAACTTTTTCTAGTAATCGTGCACAACTCAGAAAGTAGAAAAATTACGTTACTAAAATTTTCACAGTTGGTTGACGCTATCTATGGCAAGAAAGATAAACCTTTATGGAATTTTAAAATACACGTATATAGTAGCAGATGGATATTGACAAAAAAATTAAGTCAAGTTGGTTGACTCATCAGTACCTTCCACACATTACGGATCCTTTGCAACCAAATCATCGCCCGTCCGCCCGCAAAGAAAGTGTATTGTGCCGCTAGGTTTTTCTTATCAATCATATTTTTTCAGTTATACAACCCCCATCCCTTAACCATCCCAATTTAAACCCCACCCAAAAAAAGTACAAAATGATAAGGAACCCCTAAAACGTGAGGTTAATCGAAGTTTGTGCTGATTTCATATTTGTTTTTTATTACTGCTCCGTCCAGACTGACACGACTTCTAAAAACCATATGCCCTTTTCATCCTCGCCTCGGAAATAATACTGTAGGAAATTTCCGTTAAAATTAGTTTATCGTTTTCGACGTTATTCAATACAGAGCGATCTAAAGCAATACTCGTATGAATGAGTATACATCGAAACATCCCTTGGTTTCTGTAATAGGCAAGCCAATGTTTGGATGGACCGCCAGGTCTTTCTTTCATATCATGGATAGCCTAATATGAATACAACAAATTTTTCTAATCTACAACCCCCACCCACCCCACTCAAAAAAGTAGAAAATGGGCAGGAATCCCTAAAATGCCCAAAAACAAAGTTTGAGCTGTTATTATATTCTTAGTTTTTTAATTGTTGCTGCGCCGCTACTGATACGACTGCTAAAAACAATACGGGTTTTCCATCCCCGTCATGGTAAAAATACTGTGTCAAAATTTCATCAAAATCAATCTAACCACTTACACGTTACACAATACAGAATGATATGAAGCAATACTCGTACGTATATATCAGAAACTGAGTCCCTTGGTTTCTGTAATAGGCAAAGCAGTGTTCGGATGGATCTAGAAATGTGTATTACGCCGCTAGGTCTTTATTTTATAGGTAAATGGGCAACCTATTCTGAATGCAACAAACCTTTCAGTTTTACAACCCTCCACACTCAAACCAACCCAATTTAACCCTCACCCAAAGAAATAGATAATTATTAGGAACCTTTGAACTGCCTAAGAAGAAGTTTGAGGAATATCTGAAATTTTTTGTTTTTTTGGCTTATTACTCCTCCGGCCATGCACGATTTCCAAAATTATAGTAGCATTACTTACTACGACCCGATAACATATCGGTGCCCAAATTTCATCACAATCCATGCAGCGGTTACTGAGATTACGAAGCTAGAAGAAAGCCAACAGACAGGCAGACTGACCGACAGACAGACAGACAGACAGACTGACAAACAGACAGACCGAGGGAAATGAATGACGTGGATTTTCGTATCGTAGATAGGTATCATTAAACGCCCAAAAAGCGCGATATCTCAAAATCGAAAAATATAAATATGCTAATAGTAAAAACTGCTAACGGCTTTTTAGGTCTTTTAACAGGTTTTCAATTTGTCTCGGGTATACTGTCTTTCGCTCTTATGCAAACTTATAGGAATCTACAGCCTTCTAAAGCTGTACATTGGGAACCCTTTATTATGTTAAGGTTTGATCACAGTAATGTCTTAAAAGGTATAGTGTGCCACTAAAGTTGTAAATATATAATTTCATAACGCAAAATACGGGTGTTATAAGACCCCTTTATAATGTTATTTAATCTCACCATTAGTAATCTCACCACGTTAGCTCCATAATAAACGCCGCCTTAATTGCACTGGCTCTATTACATTACTTTTTCATTAGCTACTCCTAATTGGAAGGTGCAACTGCTACTAAATCCACCACCAAACGTATTAAAACTAAAACGTTATAATGTGTATTTAAAACGAGAATTTCCAGTTGAAAATTAGGCCACATTTTTTTGGCTGATAAATGAAATATTGAAATATCGTGTTTAAGCTAAGTGCGCACTGGGTCGGACGGAACGGTACGAACGATACGCACCTTCGGCACTTTTTTTAGGTGGCTGCGCTTACTGGGACGGTCGGTACGGACGGAACGGACGGACGGACGGACGGGCGGAAGGTCGAACAATAGAGACAAGCAGTCTCGTAATAGGTTTTGTGCTGTTATGTATTGCGAAAACCAAAACGGTATGTTGAGTGAAGGAGAAATAATTGTTGTTGGTAGCAGAAGAAGAAGAGGAAGAAAGGTCAAGAACTCGAGGAAAACCTAGATCTTGGAATCATAGAATAAATAGCAAGAGACTAGAGCACCACTGTAATTGGGAACATCCATGCTCGCTTTCCAACCAGTACTGCTCAACTGAAACGGCAGAACATCTGTACCGAAGCACGTGCAGGCACGCGCCGAAGGGCTGGTGAGTCATCGGTACGGCCGGTCGGGACGGTCGGGATGCCTAGAAATCTTTCTTTCGGGATTTTATCGGACAGCGGAAGGTGCGGATGGTCCTGTTCCGACAGTGCATGGCCGACTCTACACTAGGCCGGAGCCTTGGAGGATGTGGCAACGTGGCTTAGCTGTCAAATAGTGGCCCTATAGTTTCAGAATAATTATTACATTTTATATGTATTAGAGTTCATCTCGGTTAATAAATTAAGAAAAATACTTTTTAGAACTACTACTACTAATACCACTTACATCTGATGTCTGTTTCATCACAGTCAGACACTACAAAATAAAAATAAACGCAACCTGTTTCCTGCCGCCACTTCCACTTCCACTTAAATGAACACTCAATTTACTTTGTAAATTATCACTTGAGCTAGAAAAATTCACTATTAGGTCACTGTGAAGCCATTCTTGCTGGTCTTGATTTCCCTTTCACTATCAAATGCTTTCGTAGGTATGCCCCAGGCCATGCCCAGATGAGTTCTATTAACTGTATTTTTCTGTGATATTTGGGAGGTCCAGAAAACATTATGGGTAGGTACCACATTGTGCTTTAAAATAGGTCTTATCCTTTGAAATGTTTGTCAATTATTGTCTTTATCCTTATAAATATAACCAGCCCTTCCGAGGAATACCTTTCACCCACTTCTGATTATGTCCCTTATCGGACGCACAATTGCTAGTGCAACCTGGCACTACACACTTTGCAGACATCTTTTTATCTTTGTAGTCTCATTTGTGCAGGTAAATAAGTAGAAACCCATTCAAAATTACCTTGCAACGTTCTTTTTAATCTGGAATAAGGTTATGTTGGGCCATGGTTTGGCAGTCCTCTACTCATGCCTCTACTGAGCTGCAACCTGGTACTACACGCTTTGCAGGCATCTTTTTACCTTTATAGTTTCGTTTGTGCAGGTAAATAAGTAGAAACACATTAAAAATCACCTTGCAACGTTCTTTTTAATCTGGAATAAGGTGATGTTGGGCCATGGTTTGGTAGTCCTCTACTGGGCTGCAACCTGGTACTACACGCTTTGCAGGCACCTTGTTATCTTTATAGTTTCGTTTGTGCAGGTAAATAATTAGAAACAAATTAATAATCACCTTCCAACCATATTTTCTGCACCTGGAAGAATACACATGACATAACAACAAATGAAAACACGGCCTGATCTCCAACGTTGCCATATTTCAATGCTCCGGCCTAGTGAGTAGAGACGGCCATGGACAGTGACGACCCAATGCGCGTACCCATAGGCAAATCAATGCTAAACATTTTTGAAAAATCCCGTGCATACCGTTCGTACCGTACCGTCCGACCCAGTGCGTTCAAGGCTTTAGATGTGATTTATTTCTATTGACAATGATTAATTTTGTATTATGTTAGACATACTAATCTAACACTGAATTTTGATGGAATTTTATGAACCAGATATTGCGAAAATCGCACATAAGAAAGAAGGACTTCGACTTGTGAAAGATACACTAAGTTTTAGGAATTTGTCCATTATGATACAATCGAACAATCACAACTTAGTACATAATTTAAGTAAAATACTTGAATAATAAGTAATAACAAGTTTTATCGTTTATTAGATTCGTGATAGCTACGCTCTTATCATTCAGACATTTTTTCATAAAGAATCAAGTGTCAGCGTTCACAATTTTTTTATTTATTTTTCGGTCTTCGCTAGTGACTTCGAAAAGACATTTCTGACAAAACAATCATATGTTAGTTAAATTTTAGTGAAATTTGTGTAGCTCGGATTAATATTAGCCTTATTTCCAAAATTGAAAACACCTTTGCGAGGATGTGGTTGTTGGTCTCTTAGAGAGTTTCTTTAGTTGTTACAAAAACCATTCGTCGGACGAGCAAAGACGGAATTGTGCAGTTTCTCAGAGATTGGGAGTCGTCCAGTAAGAACAATGCAGACTATTATACATTGAATGTGAATTTGTGAAGATATTTTTGTCAGAAAAATAATAAGTGTCAAAAGAATAAAGGTAATTATAAAATACCGTACGTTTTTTATGAATTGACACCGCATATGTACGATTGACAAACCGGTATCTAGAATGCCGTTATAAATGCATTGCATGCAGAACCGGTTGAAGAGAGAACACAATATCCCCTACCTACTACTCCGTTCTTTAGAACACGTGTTCCGTCAGTTGCCAGGTGTGGAGGTCTCAAAACCGAGATAGTGACCAATTATCGCAGATGGGCAATTGGCGACTTTTGGTCGCGCCAAATGCGCAGTGAGTTGGCCCCTTTTGACTATGTCTAACATCCATTTCATTGGTTTTCCCCTGGAAAATTAAGGGCTAAATGCATAAAGCAGCGGCAATATTGTCAGTAGTTTTACAATTGACACTTTGACCATAGTGACTCTTCGAAGAGAGTGAGCAAGCAAATAAAACTAGTCGAACTTTGTTATCGTCATTTAGCATCATTTACCTATTCCTTATTACTGGCCATGTTCTAAATAACGATAGCGACGAAACTCATTATTTTTGGTGATCAAAAAACACCCCGACGTCTTAAAATGAACATTTGTTGAAAAGCTATAATTGTTTCGGAGTTAGCAAATTGCCCTTCGTAGTTTTAAAATAAATGTACATTACTGGGAAGTTGTTTTAATTCCAATCATTTAGCGTTGAAATATTATTTTATTGAAGCAAAAAAATACGTACTAATGATTATGTATTTTCAACTACACTCGTTTCCACCCTTCGTGGCCTGGTACCCAACTGGGATGTATAGCGTTGCATGAAGCTGGTAAGCTGAGAGTGTTGAAATAGTCCCATACCAGTTTTGATCGCATGTAACCTCCTCCAGTAGAGCCTTAGCGGCCTAGGAGTCCGAGAGAATCACAATAGCCCTTAGTTTATATATTTATAAATATGAGCTTTACTACACGCGAATCATAATTCCACTTTGACGTACTTTTGCAATTCCGTAAGTCGAGGTCACTCTCTCACAGAATATGTCATACTGGGCGTTTCGGTATTAAAAATTTTCATATTCATTTCAGCCAAAGGCTGGCAAATTTTGGCGATTTTCATGCCAAAAGCTGACTACAAGCATACATACTTGTAACCTCGCAACATGCCATACTCGCTTTGAGTAAGCTATCTACGCGCATACCGAAACTGCTTTCTTACTGCGCCTGGCTGTGCTTGTAGGATGTTTGAGAGGTTTGTTGTCCCTTTCTAACTGATGGCTTTAACCGTGTACACCTTCTCTGTTAGTTGCATTGGAAATTTCGCACTCCAGATCCAACTTTTCCAATCGGTCATAATGTTTCCGATAGTCTCTGTCTGTAGTCCTTTGTACGGATTGTCCTTGACACTAGCGTCAGTTCAAAGATCCTTTAAATTTAATGATGGCATTGCTCAACATTACAGCGGGATATAAAACTGTCAAAATAATTAGCAAAATATAACAGGTTGTTTATGTAATAAGCGATTCAATCACAATGTCCATGAATGTTCGGATATTCGACTGACAACGCTTGACAAGTGATAGACCTCACATTTTTATGAACACTGAGATAGGAACGTGAAGCCTTAAAATGCTTAATTTTCAAGATACAGGGCGCCAAAGTTTTACTTTTATTTTCATTTTTTCTCTATTAGTCAGCAATAAAATGGCACAAAACAATGGTTATTTCCAAGAGAGGAAATGTGAACACCAACACAACTATATACAACACACGAATTGAACAGGTCGACAAGTACAAATATTTAGGATTTTGGTTAACAGGAGATTTAAATCAGGAAATAGAGATACGATGCCGTATAGAAAACGCAAGATGCACATTCGTCAGAATGAAAAAACTATTATCGCTTAACATCAGATATAGATTTGCGACAGCTTACATATACTCAATAGTACTATATGGAACCGAATCCTGGACAATGGGAGTCCGTTCAATATGTAGACTGGAAGCTTTTGAGAGGTGGGTTATGCGCAGAATGCTCAAAATATCATGGACGGATCATATCTCGAATGAAAATGTTTTAAAAAGAATGAATATGGATACAGAGCTCCTGGGAGTACTTAAAAGACGAAAGATAAGCTACCTAAGACATATATATATAGAGGCCGGAAATATGAATTTTTGAGATTGATAATGGAAGGCAAAATTGAGGGTAGAAGAGGCCCGGACAGAAGACAGTGTTCATGGCTGAAAAATGTTAGGGACTGGACCGGTCTGAACTCACAATCACTGTTAAGAGCTGCACAGGATAGAGAACGATTTGCCGAAATTGTAGCTAACCTTCATTGAAGACGGCACCTTAAGAAAAAAACGATCTTAACTCACATATACAGGGGGTGTTTTTAAGGCGAGTTATCCAAATTTAATTACTGTTTTGCTGTCTACTGCGGCACATCGAACTCTTATAAACTGACTTTTTTACGATTTGTTAGATCAACGTGAATATTATAAAAATCCTTTCCTCAATACGTTTTACGTAAAAAAGATATACCTTGCACAGCCCCTAGATGTGATGTAACCGTTTTAGAGATAACTTTTATTGAAATTTCCCAGGCACCCCAGTTAGTTGTAAATTAATGTGTTCGAAAGAATTATCGGTATTCTCGCACGTTTTAATACTAGATAAAAAACACTTTTCATACATAGGTACCTGATTTTCAAGACAGGTGGTGTTGAATTTCAAAAATACTTTGTAAATCTTATCTATGTTAAAGTATGAGCCTAACATTCATTCGTGCGGAAATACTGACAATTCAGTCATATTGGAAATTTCAGTGAAGGTTATTTCGAAAACGGTTCCCTCTAGAGAAGTATACCTTTTTCACGTAAAACATATTGAGGAAACGACTTTTTGATATTCACATTGATGAACCATTATAATTTAAAAAAGTTCAATATACCGTAGGTGGTGCCGTCTATTAATGATAATAAAACTGTAGTTGAATTTGGATTTTTCGCCTTAAAAAACCCCCGACACGTAATTTTAGATCGTTGTGGCATTTTATTGCGGAATAATTGAGAAAAACTACAATAAAAGTAGAACTTTGATACCCTGTATCTAGAAAATTTAGCATTCTAACGTTCATAAAACTTAAAGAGTAGCAATTTCATTCATACATCCGAATCCAATCACAGACGACGTCGTTTTGCTTTTATTAAAGCTCGTCAGTATGATTTAGGTCTCAAACGAATAAACGAAATTGCATGATGGTGCCTAGCTGGCAAAACTCGTACTAGTAGTAGCAAAATATAAGTAGATATTGGGAAGCAGTACTTTGAAAAAGTATTGGTTCGCCATCTATCTACCAAAACCGGTACCTGACGGTAACAGACTCTTTTTTGTGGAACATTCATTTAACACTCCAGATATTCGGTTTATGCTAAAAAGCAACTTAACGCAATTAAAGAGTAGCAATTTCATTCATCATCCGAAACCAATCACAGACGACGTCGTTTCGCTTTTATTAAAGCTCGTCAGTGTGATTTAGGTCTCAGACAAATAAATGAAATTGCATGATAGTGCCTAGCTGGCAAAACTCGTACTAGTAGTAGCAACATATAGATACTTTTTCAAAGTACTGCTTGCCAATATCTATATGTTGCTACTACTAGTTCATAAAAATGTTAAGTCTATCACCTGTCAAGCGTTGTCGGTCAAATATCCGGACACCCTGTATACAAGTTATGGGACAAGCTAGTAACCATGAACTGTAGATATCCACAAACTAATTGTACGCGTAGTAGCCCGCCGTTTTATGTGTAGGTTTACGGAAAGGACTTTGTTATATGGTATAAAACGCAATTTCGGGAGCACCCTTGGATTATCATATAAAGCGCCGTGACCTTTTCAGGCATCTCGTTTTGTGTTTTCGGGAGTTTTAGGGTAGGCTAGACATGCTGATGACAATATTAAGTATTCATGTTCTATGCCACAAACAGGCTTCAACTTTTTGCGGTATTGTTCCGCTGTCAAGGGTCTTACTGGATGTTGGGCATAAAGGTATGGTTTACAAATACAGACAAAGTCGAGATAGAAGATATAGGGTACTGCGATGCAGTGTAGGCGTAATCGGTTTAAATTTGTTACTTCTACGACTGTTGAATTAAATCAAATTTTGGGTGAAATCTATTCAAATTTTCCGTTACGCGGGCCCTGGGTACATATATTTATACATATGCATCTGGCGCTTGTTTTTCAAACTACATACATAAAATTTCAGGTGATAGTTAAGATTTTAATGAAGGACAATTCAGATACATTTTTTCAAAAAAGGCTAGTGTGCAAAACACTCGCAATGTAAAATAATGCGTGCTTCAAATGTCTGTAATTTAACAACCAAATAATATATCAAAACAAAACCACCTGCTTGTCCTAGCGCAAGCTCTCTCTTTCAATTTGCTTTCTGAATCATGAATGTAAGTTTGTCTTACGTTTGAATAAATGAGGGCTTAGTGATGTTACAGAACGAAGTCATTTATTGCAAAGCTGTAGACTAAGAGAATTGCGTGCGTAGTCAAATTATATCTCGGAAGTCTAAGGCCCGATTTTGTCAACATCCATATTTAACAAAGACTTTGACAAAGCTTTTCTATTGGATATTGAACGCTATGTTAATAAGTATCATCCAATAGTATTTTATCAATATTGGAAACAAAACGTCAAAGCTGGATGACACTTTTATTAAAAATATTTTAGAATTCATGGATCAAAATCTTAACAGAAAATCAGAACAAAGCGATTGATTTGCAATTAGTGCTAGATTTTCAATGTTTAGCTTAGAATTATTGTATAATTACCACTGCTATTGCAGTCAGATTGATTATAGGCTGGATCCATGGTTGTTATAGACCTTCTTATAGAAATATTCCATCGAGGTAGAATCCCATGGAGGCGCGATAACGTGGCTGAAAGCAGGTGCAAGTTGGGCATATTGATTCGACACTTATGTCAAACAGCTGACGTTTCTTTGACAATTTCGTGTTTGCTTTTTTTTGAGTGTTTTTACCGAGATCTTTAGTTATTTTTAAGTGATATTCTAGAGAAGGAAATAATGGTTTCGTGTGCTTATCGTAGTTGCTCTAGCAGAGATGGCATGGATGAAAAGAAATCGACAGGAATTACATTTCATAGGTATGTATGTAAAAAAATAACAATGTACAGGACCGTATTTGTAATCTTTATCTCA
This sequence comes from Callosobruchus maculatus, assembly GCA_951848785.1. Taxonomy (NCBI): domain Eukaryota; kingdom Metazoa; phylum Arthropoda; class Insecta; order Coleoptera; family Chrysomelidae; genus Callosobruchus; species Callosobruchus maculatus. The sequence goes on from CATOUR010000032.1 coordinate 17,642,218, forward strand.
ATAAAGTGTAACGTATCGCAGCAATAATACAGTTGTATTATTCAATTGATGATAAACGTCGTCTCTACAAAGCCTGTTTTTTTTCATATACGAGTACTTAACTATGAATTTCGCATTAGATTGAAAAATCAACCCAATACTTCATATTTAAATCATCATTGTAATGAATTTTCAAAATTATTTACGTAAGAAAGTAATCCGGCTCTGGCGAGGCGTCCATATTGTTACCACACTTAGCCACGCCTCCTGCTACCGTTTTTGTTATGCGAAATTGAGCCTTATAGCGTCTCCTTGGGATTCTACCTCGATGGAAATATTCACAGAGGATGTAAAGATTGTAAAGGCACTGTGTAAAAGGCACCGTAGCGCAGAAACACATTTGTATAAAGCACCTTATCCATTTTCTGACTGACTGACTTTTGCTAAATCGCAAGCTTTGCTGTTAAGAAGGATAGGTAACCAGTGATGCACACTTGTTAAATCGTCTAGATTTGTGAAATGCAATAAAATGTTATTTTTACCACTTTTTACTATAATGCAAAGGTATATTGCACGTATTTATAGTTATTATCGATTGTAAGTTATTGTTTCATCAAAATAATGCAGTAATTTGAATTTCTTGTCATCACTGTCATTACATTAACAGTACATTTGATCCAGTGATCAAGTGTACCTGTCGGTTTTGTAGAATCCGATTGGTTGAGATTAGCAATTGCTAAACTCTTTGTTAAACAGGAAAATGCAAGTTTTCACCCATGTAGGATGGAAAATCAGAGTTGAAAAGATACTAGATAGTTCATAATTGTCGATTACATATAAAGCATGTCCTTTTTTCACCTTTTTGAAGTAAATTCTAAGAGAAATCAATAATTTTCAGAGCACTTTGACAGATGCATGTTCTCGAATGGGCTGCTTTTATTGTTAAAATGCCTGTCTTGATCAAATCGGGCCTAAGCCTGTCAGAGCCTTTAGTGTCGTATTTATGAATGTCAGACTGCTGTACGAAGTGGTCTGTATTTTTGTGTATAGCTAGTAGGGTATGGATATACAGGGTGTTCGTTTGACAACCTCTCACCACGGATTTATCGAAAACCACTGACGCCGAGAAACATCAAAGGACTTGTCAAAGGGGACAACCTTTTAACGAAAAACTACTATCACCCCACAGTATATCGCTACCCAAATTTCATCACAATTCATGCAGCAGTTACTGAGATTACGGGCGGATATATCTGTATGGGACGTAGAAGGAGTTTTCCAGAAGATCCCAAAAGCTTTTCGTGTCGATTCTGTGGGATTGACAAAAAGGGTTGGCCTATTGGCCTATGTGACTAGCATTGCCTCTCCATTATTACTAGTAGTAATACTAATTTTCACAGAAACAACGCATATCTAGAGATTTAATGCTATGGAAAGGGATGTTTAACTATTTACTAACACATAACAAGATGGGTTCCGACTAAAACCATTTCCAAACTGTTAGGATCTGTACCGTGTACGAAAACCTGATGCCCTTATTTCATACGCACACAGTTTTAAAACGGTTTTAGTCGAAACTCGAATGGAGCTCTTTTTCAGTTCATCCGACACTTTTTTTCGAAAATTGTTAATCGCTACGCATACCGTTGATTATTGTTTATGTTTACTGTTCAAGAATCTATCGATAACAAAATGATTGTTATAAAAATTGTTTAATAGGCGCCAAAAACGGTTACGCTATATTAATGAAGTAGATAGTAATTATCATATTTTACTGTTTAACCTATTAATATCTCATTGTAGTGTGTCATTAACGTATGGCTAATTTGAAGTTCCAAAAGTTGACCATGACCATTCAGCGACTCTATGTGCAAAACATGTTCTCTGTGCAGGTAAAACGTGAAGCAACTTGACACGGAGTTTTTTTAAATAGGGCTTTTAGAGAAAGGCCTTTCTATCTGTTTGCAGAAAACCTCTGGCCCCATGTTTTCCCAAATTTCTAGACAAATCCGTCCGCTATAATAAAAACAACTATTTTTAGTTCGGATCTCGTTGAGTAGAGGAGGCCTTTGTAGCTGGAGCCGCGTAGACGTGGATGGCACTCCAAGCGTCATAACATCCATTAATTCCGGATCTCGCCGTCAATTACCGGAGGTGAAGAGGTGCCTGGTGATCCGGAGAGTGACTCCGGGCACCACTGAGGCCCTTTTGACCATACACGGCGTCGTTCCGGCTGTGTTAATTAAGGAACTAACTGTGCCGTGTAATGAGCGCTTTCTTTTCTGAGCAAGGATTGGCTTCGTTTCGCGATACCGGTCTCGTGGCACATTGATCTGGACGATATTCAAAAGCGTGTATGATTTGCACCCTAAATTTCAGCTTATTTAGGGGTAACCTTAGGAGATTTAGAAGTAAGTTCAAGTTGAAAGTATAATCTCTAAAGCCATGACATTTAACTTGACAGTCCGAACACAGCATAGTAAACAACCAGGACAATATCTCTGAGGATTTCGGATCTCCTATATAAAATGGTTCCCACAAAATTTGACCTTGAGGTGATTTTACGGCTGAAGTTTGGGTAGAGATGCGAAAATGGAAATATCGATACCGGTACCAACTCGATATTTTTTAGCCAAATAGGCGCGTTTGGTTCGTACAGAGAATTTTGTGCAAGTGATTACACCCCTCAATAATTATATAATTATTTTTGATACCGATACCCCTACAAAGGTATCGATACCAGCTTGGAATCGCTCAAAAAGTATGTAAGATAAAAATACTCGATATTAGTGCAGAAGTACAAGTATCGAAGTATCGTTAGCATCCCTACAAAAAAATCGTCCAAAAGTGGGTACACGCGTATAATTGCCGCCAACCTGAGATATTGTGCTGGTTGTTTACTATGCTCTGGTCCAAATACAAGTCAAAAGTAAAAGGTAAAACTGCTCACAATTTTTTTGTATCACTTTAGCACGGTAGGTATGTATGATTTCTTAAAAATACGCTGGTGGCATTTTGATTTTTATAGACCTATCCGCATACTGCATTACCTTGTTTGCTTAGTCTATGTACCGAGTGGCCAGATAGAAAAACAAAGTGTACCTCGGGAACTATTCCCTATAGAGACTTGTGGTGAAAAACATTGTTATTAAATTGAATGAAAAAAGGCCGTGAAAAATATGATCGGATATCCAAGACGGTCATCATGGGGCGTAATAGCGTCTTGAACAAGTGATTTTCAAAAGAAATCCACCCAGTAAATGTTACCAAAAAGTATATACTGTTTACTGGAGCAAATTCTGTTAAAACTTTTTGACTTGGTATTATTGGAGAAAGCATTTATTATTGCATCAACATCATCTTATTTACCATATATATCTAATTCCTAGGGATTAACTACAACAAGACCAAGATTATGATCGTAGTTAGAGAGCATGACAATCATCGAGAAATAAAGTCAATAGGCCGTTATGAGGTAGTTCAAAGTGTGTGTGTACCTGGATACTTTGATCGACAATTCGGGTAGCTGTGAGAATGAGATTCGACGGCGCATTCAACAGGCACGGGTGGCCATGACAAAGCTTACTAAAATATGGCGTGATTATAACATCACTAAAGCTACCAAAATGTCGCTGGTTCAGTCTCTTGTGTTCTCCATATTTTTGTATGCCTCACAAACTTGGACTGTGGAAAAGGCAGATCGAGCTCGCATTGATGCTTTTGAAATGTGAACGTGGAGGAGATTACTGAGAATTCCTTATAGCGCCCATCGAACTAATGTTTCCATATTGGATGAGCTCGGTAATCCAAAGAGACTATCCCCCATTGTGTCGACGAGAATGCTTACATTCTTCGGACATATTCACAGAAGCGACAATATGGAGAAACTTGTAGGTCAGGGTCACGCCCCGAGTGGGCGGCGTTGTGGCCGTTCCCCTACACGCTGGGTGGATACGACGAAACAGTTGCTAGATATGAGTATCAAGAGCGGCACTGAACTGACAGTAAATCGCGAAAGATGGCAAGCTACAGTTCTCAGAACTATTGATAATATTCGTGTCGGCAATACTCTAGCTCCGACTTAATGCATTTTACGAGTTCACAACATGTCTGTTAAGACATTGTGACTATGACGATGATGAATTCCTAGGGATACACCGCTTGAGACTTTACGAATGTAACATCAGAAAAAATTGGAATTCACTAGTAGCGTTAAGGGAATATGGAACATTATATCCTAATAATAGAGTGCCGACTCAAAAATTATTTCTAACGATTTTGCGGGACCCGTAAAATATAATATTATAGCTAACAGAATTTATGATTAATGCTTTCGAAATGTGATTTGATACTTTTGAAACTACTAGTGGAAGAGTTATAGATCCAGTTTAGCATTTCTTTGAGATGTTTAATTAATTTCTTCAAAGTAGAAAATAATCTCGAGCTGTTTTTCTTTAGTTAGGACATTTTTATGACGGTTTCTACCTTTATTGATCAGTCGTCGGTTTGCAAGATCCTGCAAAATCCTTGGAAGTATTCTCTGATGTGACATTTATAAAGTCTTAACCGTTCATCCACATTCAATGGCAACTCGCGCTTTAAAAGTCTTCAGTTGCAATATTACTTTGAAATTTAACATGTCTACGTCAGCCAAAGCCTACTATTAGTATTTCGAATTTCCGTAATATCGAGTAGAGTTAAAAGAGTCAAACTATTTGGAATCTATCAACTTTACGTAAAGGACATGTTTATATGAAAATACAGAGAATGATGATCAGACAATCCGACAATACTAAAATATACAGGGGGTGCGCTCCATCTACAGTATTTCGCACGTAACTAAGAAAAATATAGCGTTGAATAAAAAAGCTTTAAATTATTTGGAATCTGTCAACTTTAGGTATAGAACATATTCGTATGAGAACATAGGGAATTAAGTAGTGAATTCGACCAAACCAAAATATAAAGGGGGCGCTGTTTGAAAAACTGCTTTTTCCAATGGCTGTAGCAAATATCCTGTATATTATTTCTTAACAAATATACAAAACCGTTAAATTACATTTTCTAGTAGATCACTTAGATCATAGTAGTAGCGACACGTGTCTTACAGTGTGGTTAACAACTGTTCTTTAGAAACATTTATTTTTCGAAAAGAAAAATGCAATTTTGATTTACGGAAAAAATTAGACAGGATTTGAGAAAACTTAACAGCATATTTGATGCTGTATTTACATAGATTTAAAGCGTAAGCTAAAAATGTAAAAATATATATGGTGTTCCAGTCGGAATAAAAAGGTTGATATGATTCAGGCACAATAGACAACCTTGTATATACAAAATTATAATAGAATTGGAGCCTAATTCATATCAAATAACTTTTTTGTTTAACGTTTTGTAATATCTCACATATAAGGTAGTGAGTTGTCTTACGTGCCCCACCCTGTACATTGATTATTATGGCACTACTAGCCTTTCTGTGATTTTTTGAACTAAGAGTATTTTTAATATTTAAGAATTACTAAACTATGAAATTTTATTCAGAATAAAAAACTAATAAATTGCAATATGTACCAGTGTTAAGCGCCTTTTTTGAATGGTATGATAACTGCATACATATGCTTTTTTCGATATTCCACGCTTGGAATAAGATATCAACATACGGTTTCCACATGCATGTAGGTATCTTTTCTATAGATTATTATGAAGAAGAGTCACATCATTGTGTTTTATTTTTTGGAGAACTTTCTCGATTATTGTATCAAAAAAACGTGCTCTAGCAGTATCAATAGTAATTAGGCATAATGACAGGTAACATGGGTTTAATGGAATTATAAATGCGTTTTCTGATAAGATCAAGTTTATTAAAATCCGTACAGTCATTTAGTTATGGCTGTTTATTGAAAAAACATTGAATTACCCCTAATAGATAGATGTTAAAGCAAAATTGCTTAAGTAAAACCTAGCTTTGAAAAGGCACATATCTTTTGATAACATTTACAGCGAGGAATTACTTTAAATGTTGAAGGCGGCAGTTACGTCACCTAGTGGCTATCTTTGAAATGTGAAAAGATTTTTCAGGGTCTTCTTATAGCCACTTAGTAATACTTTTTGTTTACCACAAGTCTCTATGGCGAACAGTTTACCAGACACAACCTTTGCTTTCTTATGTGACCACCCTGTACAGCTTTTCCGTGTTTCGTTGAAAATAATGCGGTCTATACAAATTTATGAATCCAGAATATCATCAAATATGACAAAATATACCGCGTTTTCGTATTGTTTAACATAATGCACCAGCGTCTAGTCTCGACCACTGAGAGAAGGGAAAATTTTACAATTTACTATATACAGGGTGAGTTTTTAGTACCGACTCGGTCGATAACACCACTACTGTAGAAGATAGCGAAAAAAGTTGTATATAACAGTTGTAGCCACGGGTATGCTCCTTGCTCAGAAAATATTTTGATTTATGGAGGGTGATCCATAACTACGTGGTGATGCAAACATACATTTTTTTAAATGAGACACCTTATATATCATTCTATGTTCAAATTCTACTAATGATTTCCGTTCTTTCAATATAGGGTATTGTTACATTATACAAGGTATTTCAAAGGTTATGACCATTTTTATATCCAAATCGCTGTCAAATGAACGTACCGTATATCAAAAAGTGATGAATCAAAAATATTTTTTTACATGGATAGATGAAAAATATCATTTAGTTTTAAAATCGGCTACAAAAAAGCCCGCAACGCATATTCGTATACAGGGTGATGTAGAATGCAAAATCTAGATTTTCTCTCTTTTTTTAAATGTAACCCCCAATATTTTATTATACCAAAAAATTGCTTTTAATATGCTCTTTCATCTTTGTATAGCACTGGTTATCGCTGCGTTTATTAGTTTCTGAGATATTTCGATTTTTCTACAAATTTTAAATATATCTTCTAGTTGTTTACTAAAATTGATTTATTTTGAGAAAATACTATCAAATTTTATTTTTGCTCAACAAACAACTAAAATATAAGTCCATAATAGTACTTGATCAAGTCAAGACACTGGATTAACGAGATAATATAGGTCAAGTGAGCTGAGGAAACAATTTTATAGACGTCATGCATAATTATAAAGCAGATCTATCAGGTAGGCTATGAAATATTAAACGACACGCTCCAAATAAAACGATCGTTCAAACTTTCAAACGCATTAGTTTTAGAGTGCCTCCGTTCTGGAGTTCTGGATATTGCTGTTCATAGTTGATATATTCTAGAGGCAAGTAGGCAATTTCTCAAAGATTTTCCTAAATACCCTCAATGGAAAAATTAATTTTGAAAGCTCGTTTTTCACACAGTACGAAATTATTGAGCAGGTTATGAAAACCGTCAATTTTTCAAAGCATACTTGATAAATCTGCTTGATAATTATGCATCCCGCCTACAAAATTGTTTCCTCAGCAAACTTGACTTTATTATCTCGATGATTCAGGGTTTTGACTTCATCAAATACTATCATAACCTTACAATTTAGTTGCTCGTTAAACAAAAAACAAATTTGATAGTACTTTCTCAAAATAAATAAATTTCAGTGCACAAATCGGAGCTATATTTTAAATTTATCGAAAAATCGAAATATCTCGGAAACTGATGGACATAGGTACAACAAGTGCTATACAAAGATGAAAAAGCATATTAAAAGAAATTCTTTGGTATAATAAAATATTGGGAGTTACATTTGAAAAAGAGAAAATCTGGATTTTGCATTCTACATCACCCTGTATACGGATATGCGTCGCGGGATTTTTTTATTGCTGATATTAAGACTAGAGTACGTTTTTGATCTTTTTATGTAAAAAAAATAATTTCTGATTCATTACTTTTTGATATACAGTACGTTCGATTGACAGCGATTTGGATATAGAAATGGTCATAACTTTTGAAATACCCTATATAATGTTACAATACCTTATATTGTGAGAACAGAAATTATTAGTAGAATCTAAAAATGGGATAATATATAGAGCATCTTATTTGAAAAAATATATGTTTGCATCACCACGTAGTTATGGATCACCCTGTATAAATCAAAATATTTTCTGAGCAAGGAGCATATCCGTGGTTACAACTTTTATGTACAACTTTTTTCCCTATCTTCTACATTAGTGGAGTTATCGACCGAGCCGGTACTAAAAACTCACCCTGTATATGATGGCACATTTTACTTATATGCCGCCCGGCTTAAATGACTACTGCCACTGATTGAGTGAAGCCGAATTCAACTCCCCCATAAAATGTTGCGGAGTTTTTGCCACGTAGATCTCGCTGCAGAAAAAGTTGAGCCGTTAAGAAGAAATTAGGACTGCTTAATAGTTCCAGAGTGACCGTAATGTTTTCTCAGGTGATGGAACTCTTTTTGGTAAGCGAGTGTCTCGAAGCCTCTACCGACCCGTAGCAAAAAGGTGAAAATGGCATCCCTCTAAGGAGTGCCGAAGAAATTTATATGACTCAGATGGAAGTGTTAAGCAAACCACGCAGGATTGAATAGGTTGGCTGGATTTATTTTGATGTCTAACTTGAAGTTTTCATGAGTTTCTAATTTGATCCTTTGGCGTAGTGGTAATAATTGAAGAAGGGCTTACGGTGAGGCCCGTCCACCAGTGTCTAGGTTTATATTTAAAACAGTGTTTTACCAAACTAACTTCAGTCGAAAATGTCACTACACATTTTTTTATTTAAAAGACCGCTTCCACTTGGTTTCTGCAAATATCGAGCTAAACATATTTTTCTCCATTCGTGCTATAGCTTCCCATTCTACGGAACTTTAACTGTTTTAGGTTGGAAAATATATCATCTTCCAAACCGAACAATTTTTTATTCCCAGGAAATGAATCTATCCTTCGTTATATTGAGCGTAAAACTCCCAAAGTTTATTCTCTGGTTCGAGCAGGTCTCCTGTTTCAGCTTATATGCGGTAAATGGCAATATAAAGACATTGTCGTCGTCAAAAAGGTAAATCTGCTGTGATTTCACAAGCTATTCACGCTGTGTCGTTTTCGTAAGTACTTTGCAATTAGGATCTACTACTTATTAAGTGACCCTTAATATTGAATATCAAAAAATTAAAAAAAAAGTTCAAAAGTACAAAAAACACCGTCCATAAATGCCTGTGTTATTTTTACTCATAAAACTAGTTTACAGTAGTGTTCAGTTGCCACAGGTAGCACATCCTGTTTCAATGATATTGTCCTTTCAACACTGATAGGGCATAATGGTTTATTTAATATAGCATAGGAATAAAAACCAACAATTTCTGATGCATGTACATCTTTACCAGTATATACAGGTGCTTCTATAATTCTTTCTCATCCGTACGACTTAGGAAATCTAAATATGCAATAATAATATACAGGGTGTTCCATTTAAAAAACATAACTTTGTTATGTCACGCTTTTATTGGACACCCTATATAGAAGTCATTATTTTTATAATGTAGTCCAACTCGCCCTACATACAATCGCAAAGTTGATTCTTCGAAAAGTGGTATTGTTTGGTCACAAGAGTCCGGGGTGTTGAGCTCGACTCACCCCTTAAACTATATTCCATACATAATGGGCAAGTTGTATAAGCACCTTCTAATAAGTAGCTTGTTTCTTAAATACTATAAAAACACTGAATACTACATCAAATACCCCTCTATTTTGCATTGTTCGGCCCCTTCTATGCCTCTCAGTGAACCGTTTCGTAACAGCTCCCTTCGGGAAAACTAAAGTATTAGGAGGAATAAGGACGGATGCCTTAAATCGTTTCTATCTGATCCAAATTACACTTATTCGCTATATGGATTTAGTTCCAGATGTTTCTCTCCCTGGCCGTCTTCTCGGACCCCCTGGACGTAATTTTATCTTCTACTTTACTACTTCGGGGATATGTCAATGTATTATGGATACCAGCAGTATATACTAAAATATTCAAATAAAAGTCGATGGAGTTGGCCGATACTTGATGCAGATTCATAATAATACACAAAGTATTTCTGATGAATAGTCACCACTTTTATTTAAAACTTGTGACGCTCGTTTCGACACACAGTGTCTTAATCAAACAATGATTCTAAACTTATAGTACTTATACAAGATATAAACGGATAATGGGATAAATATTATTGGTAATCGTTTGTTCACCTAAAACCATTTAGTAAGGGTAAATTATTTATATCCGTTTGGTCATTAAGGAGGTTACCTGACAATTTGAGCTTGTTGATTTCTAATGCTTCTAAAAAATGTAATTTGCGTCCCTTTTGTTCTATGTGTAATATTTTGAAATCTACATTGAAATGATGGTTGTCGGAGATCAAATGATTGCCGTAATTTGAATTACAGAGTTTGTTTACAAATGACTTTTTATATTTGTTGATGCGGTTTTTGAAAGCTCTCCCACTTTGTCCAATATAAACTTTAAGACTATCCACACATTCTAATTTGCAGACACCAGACTTTTCGTTTTTAGTTGATTTCGTTTGATTGTTTTTGATTAAGTTGCCTAGTGTCTCTTTGCATTTGAAGGATATATTGCGGTCTAATTTCACTGTGTGTCGGAACAATCGTCACAAGTTTTAAATAAAAGCGGTGATTATTCATCAGAAATACTTTGTGTATTCAAACAAAAGCATAAATACCTACCATTTAAGGTTTTATATATCGAAAACCCCAAAATAATAAATGATAAATACGTACATTTTCCGAAACATGTCACATTTCATCTAAAGTTTTACATCTAGAATAATTCTTTTTTTACAGATCCCATTTGTTACGTGTTATATTATTCATACCTATATCAAATAATAATTATCGTTTAAGGAGTACTTGAATTTTCATCTGGCATGCAAAATGTTAATAAGTAATATCGATGCATGAAGTAATATGCACCTTATGAAGGCATTCTAAAACTAAAATTTATTTTCTGAACACATTTACAAATTGACAAAGATAATGCATTTATTAAGCGGCCTCAATGTTTAATAAACGACCACATAGTTCAGTAAATAGTCGTTCGTTACGTTTTAAATTACAATGAGCCGAAAAACACAAAAGCCCTAAATGTTTTAGATTACCAAAGCTTTATTGCAGTGTTTTATACGTTAAATAATATCTAAGGTTCCTAAAGTAATCAAAAGGAGCCGAATAAGTAACTCAGGATGCTCACCATATCCGTGAACGTTTATAAAATGATTATTATTGAAGTAACGCTCGGATTTAATCAAATTTAATCAAATAAATCAAATAAAAATTAACTGCTTCACGTTGAAAAGATAAACGTAATGACGAGTCATTCAGCTATAACTTAGACAGCTTATAAACAGACTCTTTGCAGTCAGTGTTTCCATTAAATCATTATACACTAGTTCGCGTAGTGATACTAATAGTAACTGATGTATGGTATGAAATTTGCTTAACAAACAATTAGTAATTTAGTACTTATGTTGTGTACCTGGGAAACAAGCAATAGGTAAGCTGCTTCAACCATAAAGTTAATGCTGTTTAGCTTGTAATAATTATATTTGTAAATGATCACAGAAGATACTACACAATAAAAAACGGTTTTTTGAATTGTAGAAGCCGTACTAGGCCTTTTACTATGCATTTGCTAGTTATTGTTCCAGTTCGAAGCTTCTACGAAGTGACGGTATGTCTTGCCAGATCGGACAGATTATAATTTTTTTTTGTAAAAACAATTGGATGCAAACAGGAAATAAATGCTACCTCATAACTACTTGCGTACCCTTGCTATCTAGTTATAAGTATTTTAAAGCGAAACATTTGCAAATACAATTTTCCAACCAAATGTAGTTTTATCGATACGTAGTGATGAATGTCATCAAAAAAATATAACATATATGTCCTCATACAAATGCTTGCTATTCTTAGAGCAATTTCCAAAAGATTTCTTATATATTACTCGTCAACTTGGGAAATTCAGTAAAATAGCCAATCGCTCGTGAAGGTCAAACTTAATTAGATAGTTAGTATATTTGATTGTTGAAAGTTCTGAAGCGTAATCAAACTCCAAATTCGCTTCTGCCAATCGCCTATTGCTGAAAGCGAAAGTAATTAATCAGTAGAGAATCGTTCCAATTTTCCCAATGTAACCCACTTATCATGTCTTTGCCTCTCGTTCCTTCAATGATCTGCTTTCTAAAATATCAGATTTTCTCCTTTAACTGTCTATGAAACTACAAATGACGCACATTTCTGTGCGTTATAGTTATTGGATATTACCTAATTACCTATGCTGATGATGGAGTAGCACCTTGATACTGTAGCAATATTCGTTCTAGGCTTTCGCTTGATGTGACGAGTATATATCTAGCTGTTTTGGGTTTGCTTTTCCATTTATATATTTTCTTTGGACTGCTGATATGATTAATTTCAATAAAGTACTGCATCAGATACCTGTTAAAATTTTCTAGAGTAGGACTTGAATAAAGCGCCCTTAGAGTTTAGCACAAACACTTATACTTTATATAATATATATACACTTTATAATAAAAACATACCTTTTTAGTCAATCGTTTAACATTAGTAATAGTAACGGTTACGTAGTTTCTATTATATTCGCATATTAAGCAATTTGTGTGTAAATCAGTGTGGTGGTATAGGCAAACAAATTATTTATGAGCTGCAACCTGCTCAGAGAAGGTACTTTTAGGTATAAACTGCTCGTGATTATGTACCTATGTATGAACTTTTGAAATGACATTAATACAAAAATGTATACTGATGAGATGGTAGAGGGCGAGGGAAATGAGACTATAAGGTATGGTGAGAGAACCCGAGTGAGAAGCCCTTTCCCTCAAACTCACAATAATAAGTCTCTTTTATTTATTGGGTACCGGAGTTGAACGTTGGAACACCCGAATTGTAATAATGGTGAAAGTGCAGATATTATAATGTATAGGTAAGAATTCACCATTTTTTCAACTAATATTATGGTTTTCTACTTGTAATTTATACATATTTTCAAGAATGTAAAGTATCAACATGTTTATAATATACTGGTAGCTATGACCCAGTTTCACAATCGTTAGTTAACTTGCGGTCAAAAAAATGGCTGTTAGCGAAAACAATCCATTTCATGACCACCGGTTTACCTCAGGGGTAAGTTTTACCCAAAGATAAAGTGTAGGTTATCTTAACGTTTGTTGTGGTCAACTGATGATAGACAAGCTTACTTTGGAGGTTCTAATTATAGGAACATGGATCTGATTACAGCCGAGAATAGAAAAACTAACAAGAAGCGACAGACAGCGGCTGCGTATTGGATCTCGAAGTTTCAAGTAATGGAATTTATGATGTCATGGATTAAACCAACATCGAACAACTAAAAGGTTGGGTTAAGAACACAAAACAGGTGGTTAGGAAAAACAGCTGACTGGTAATTGACTACCTACCCCGCGTTAGCTAGGTGGAAGAGATCCGAACTGAATAGCCAGATCAGTTTCCGTACAACAGTGAAATGATCTCAGATCCCTTTCCGAACGTCAATATCACATTTTCCATAAAGTGTCGTTAGGTTGTGTTCACAAAGCACAATAACGGTAGTATTTCGACACCCATCTGTCAAAAAGTTGATGTCACTTGAAGATAAATAAGCTTAAGTATTGGATTTCTCTGTAAAACAGAGCACGATGAGTACTGGTTAACTTCCATCTGTCGGTTGAGCGGTTACCAACGATTGTGGGAGTGGGCCTTAGTGTAGGCACTTCTTTATTGACATCAGTGCAACTAATGAGCATATTGACCACGTTTCAACTGCCTTTAGGATTTTGTTGCATTTTTCTGATAGACCATAATGAATGATATTTGAATCTCTGTATGCAATTTAAAACGAAAAAAGCCAAATTAGAACTGCAATAACTTTGTAAAGGTAACATTTACCATTCCCTAAAGAGTAAGAGAGACATTTTTTAAGGTTAGCCTCCCATAAAGGCTGAAAGCCTATGGCGCTGGAGGAGCCATGCGAGAGGATAAGTGTCAGTCCACGTTAGATTTGGAACGCTGCAGGTTGTAGCCGTCGAGAAACAAATTCCCAGGTAGCTCATTCGACAGCGTCGAGGTTCTCCAAAAGAAGGAATGCTGGAGGAGACTGGTTCGGGGAGTAGAGACCTCGATCTGGTGAGAATGAGCTCCCAGAGCCTCTCAAGTACTCCTCGGCCTTTGGTGTTATTATCTAGGAGAGCTCACTCAAACATCTTCCACGATAGAATCTGTAAAACAGGCACAGGTCAGCCACTCTTTTTCGATTTCCCAGGCTGCGGAGATCCCTTGTGAGGTTAGGCGTATCGATTAGTCTAACTGCTCTCTTCTGGATAGTGTCCAGAAGCTTTAGAGAGTGCTTCTGAGTGCATCACCACAAATAGGAGCAATACTCCAACGATGGTCGGATCCGTGCCTTGTAGAGCAGAAGTAGTTGCTCTGGTATATACAAAACTCCAGGTTTTTGGTATGCCGTTTTAAGAATACTAGACGACGTGGTCGTGTCAGGACATGCTATTGTTGATGTTGAACCCCAAAAACATATCGGAAGGTGATTGGAGAATAGGTGACCCTCCATTTCCACAATTGATGAGCCAACGTGGTTATTATTTCTGATAGCAGATTAGTGACACAATGCACTAAAACGTTAAAAACACTTAAACATGTGTATGTAGACCATTAGGGAATTAGTATCTTCTACATCACTATGACGTAAGCATTCCCCGAATCAGTATTTGGTGTGGTTTTTTTTTAATGATCAGTAGCGGTCTCCTGTTGAGGTCACCTGGTCAACGAACTCCCATTCATTCCAGAAACTTTAAAGCGCAATGAAGCGGTTACAATATAGCTTGTAATTACTCTTAATCAAGATAAATTATTTTGCATGCATGATAGATCATTATTCACCCCGTACGTATATTCGTAGCAAGAAATACATGACGGATAAGCTTATAAGCTCGCATTTGCTATGTGAGTTGTCATACGAACTCCTGCTACGCTGGAAAAAGCTGAAAGTTTAATGGGAAACTAGGCCAGCGAACTCTCGTTCAGTACTCAGCCGTTGATAAGCTGCCAAGCTGCGGATTACTGATGGAACGTGCAAATTACTCTACCGAGTTAGCCCGAAATGCCAAAGGTGATAATTACCTGTTCCACGATACCACGTATTAATTAAACCAACCCATATATGAAACTTGAGGTTGGCCGTGGATATGCAATTGACAGGGTCCTGAATTATGTTCTAATCAACCATATACTGCACACTTTCCTAATCTTAACGAAGTAGCTCTTATCACACACATGAATACACCTCATGGGATATACTTCCCAGAATATCCTTGACACGTAATATCCTCATAACAGAAAAAACAAGTACTACGGGGTCTCTGATACCATGCTGCCAAAATATTTTTTTTCTTCCCTCTCACTCACTTCCAATTTTTTTCCAAAGAGCACCCAATAGTTTTTCCTCCACAAATTAAGTACTTAACTTATTTAAACTATTTTAGTATCTTTGATTTTATATACAAACCTATTTTTTTCGTAAAGTCATAAGCATAAAATAAATAAAATAAGGGTTGTTTAAGATGTAATATTTTCGTAACAAAAACAAATAAGAAAGAAGACAATATGGACCTTTCAAGGGTGCTAATGACCTTTCGTAACATCCATTCGAAACTTTTTTTTCCAACTTGACCCCCTAAAACTCACCGACAACTTTTTTTAAATAGCACTCTACACCTTTTCCTACATAAATGAGGTTATTATTTTATTTCAAATCTTGTAGTGCCTTTGATTTCAAGCACAAACCAATGTTTTTTTCGTAAAGTAATAGGCATAAGATAAATAGAATAAGAACTTGTTTGAGACGTAATATTTTATCAATAAGAAAGAACAAAAAAGACATTTTTTTCCGAAAGCACGGTATGATAGGTCATTCGGAATCCTTAAAACCCACCTGGTTTTCCTTTTTTATCGGTTTTCTTGTAAAAATATTAGGCGCCAAACAAATTATTATTTCATTCATACCATGCTTATGATTTCACGAAAAAACAAATAGTTTGCGTATAATATCAAAGATTTTAAATAGGGATATCGTTTGTGTAGAAAGACCCATGATGTGCTATTTGAAAACAGGTTGAGTTAGTGAGTCTTAAGAGTTTAAGTAAAAAAAATGTTTCGAAAGCATAGTATGATAGACTCTATAATACCTTTAAAATTATGACACAGTTTTTGCTTGAACCGTTTCTCGTTACAAAAATGTCACGTGTTAAGGAAGCTAAGGAACACCCTGTATAGTAGCACTGGTATTATATCACACGGATGACACGTTTGAACAGTAATGATTCGGAACATAACCTCTAAATCAACTCAGTAATACTTGTTTAAAGGAAGCTGACTACATACAGAGAACGAAAAAAGTGCAATGGCATGTTTTTCCTTTTTCAACTATCTCAGGTATTGATAAAGTTTCGCCTCGTTTACGAAAAGCAATGCAAGACTGCATTACTTCTCCTTTATTCCATCTTATAAACTTGTTACGATCTGTGGGTAAGTTTCCTGCTCTAAAGAAAATATCTATTATTATTTGTTCTGTGTATAAGAAGGCAATAAACATTTGCCTGAAAACCATAGACACATATCTTTGCACTTGAAATTTTTTCAAATTTTCAGATTTGTGTGTGAATGAGATTGTAGTAGTTTTGTAGAAGGTAACAACGCACTGACAATCAACATGGTTTCAGGAAAAAGTAGGCCATTTATCATTTACTAAATTTTGCATATAAATGCTTAGACAATAGTTCTCATATTGCAAGCATTTTGTTTAATTTATTCAGGGCTTTTAATTGTTTAAACATGGATTTCATTATAGACAAGCTTCATCAATTAGGCTTTCGAGAAATTTTTCTGGTGGTTCTGTTCCTACCTCACACTAAGGAAAATTATTAGAAAGTTGAAACAACAAACATCAGACAATTACAATGTATCCTTAGAGGTTCCGAAAGGATCTGTATTAGGACCCTCAATTATTCTATTTGTCAATGATCTTCCAAATCCAAACAATGTTTGTTTTGGGGCCAGTCTTGGCCTGATTGGGGTCTGTATCGGCCCCGTTAGGGTATGTAATAGGCCCATTGGTGTCTGTCTCGGTAACAGTAGGGTCTGTATCGGGCCCTATTATGGCATGTTGCAGCCCCTATTGGGGTCTACCTTGGTCCCATTGGGATCTGAAATGACCCCATGGGAGACTGGATTTGGTCATTGGGGTCCGTCTTGATCCCATTGTGGTCTGACTCAGCCCCAATTGGGTCTGTTTTGGCCCCAATGGAGTCTATCTTGGTCAAAGGGTCTGTCTTGGCTCCATTTTGGTCTGATTACATTAGTTTTTTCTTGAAAAGAAACATCCCCATACATTTTTAGCTCATAGTATTAATATACAGGAAAAAGAGTGTGTGCTTCTCACACAGATCATGTTTCCAAGAAACTCGATAGCGCATGCAGTGCCATACTTCAATTAAATCTATTTTTAGGTACTAGTGATCTTCTATCGATTTACTATACTGTTGCTTATAGATACGTTTCAAAGTATATACTTATTTGTCTTTTTTTTCCTAAAATCTCTCTAAGACATTATTATCGCTATGACAGAAGTAATAGCATACTCTCAGTGCCAGTTTTGAGTCGAGTTTCTCTCGCGCCTAGAAATTTGTGCAGGCGATGGTGTTGAGTAATTCTTCCTACTAATTAGACGTCTTTTGAATGCGGAAGTGGAAAAATATTGCCATCAATATAAAGTTCATATTTTTCTTCAGTTTGTTAAACTAGTTTGTCGAGTATTTAGCCACAACGGCGTTATTATAGCAGTTTATTACAATTTTTTGATGAGCTTCCTATTTTTGCGTTTGGTTAGATAATAGAATTGATAGTTGCTGTACCAAGGCATCTAGTCTCAGATATTAGTTGGATTTTGTAACGATTTGTCGCTTCCGGTAAAAAGTATCGATGGGAAAAGCCATATCAGCAGGACATCAATCGGTGACGCTTTTCAGTGCAATCATCCATTTATCTCATCAACCACACAGCGGAAGTAAGCGCATTATGTACGAAAGAGTAGCACGCAATGTTCCACCGCCCTTTGACGGGCTTTCATTAAAAATGCTCGACAAAACGTGACAAACTTTGTCCTGGATACTATTAGCAATTTCAACCCGTTTTTTTATCGGTGCGATTAACTCCATAACGAATCTGAGAGGATTTGTGAATAATTGCTGCCATAATAAATCTGACCCGGGCATACCCACACGGCATTTGATATCTACTGTATGGTCCCAGGCTGTCCTTAAAGGGATATACAAAATGTCCCAGGGAAAGCCATATCCTGGACAACGTGGCATGGAACAGCCTATAAATATCCCGATGGGACTTTATTAGACCACCATGGGTAAGCTTGTAGGAAAATCATCAGGTTGGCCCAAAATATTGTCATTTAGTCTGCCGTAGTAGGTTAGCCCATAGGTAAATCCTTATGTTGTCCTAAACTATAGCAGTACAGACCACCATGGGTCACCTTATGCTAAACACTTAGGTTACTCGAAAACAACGGGATTATTTTTCTAGAACAGTTTTTCTATACTCCTCTGGCTTACATGCCGGGTTATTCTGGGCACAGATTACCTAATCTGACACATTTTTCGCTAGCACCATTACCATCTAAAGATCCAATATAGCTACCATCTGAGTGCTTAACACAATTCAATCTAACCTCATTCTGTTCCATTCCTTCATGAAGTGCATCGTGGTATAAACTTTTGCCATTAAACTTTCCTTTTCCTTTTTAATGTTTCTATAGAAAGTTGACTTGAACTATTCTACTCCCACCTTGCGAAAATAAAAAGGTTACCGAATGATTATCTGACTTTGTGGTTCGTACTTGGGGGACCCTTGGCGTGTCGGATGGTGCAGATCACAGGTACACATAGTAAAGGTATTGGAAGATATGATAAACGGCGAAAAACGATCCAGCAACCAGGAACTACTGCAAGCAGCTAGCTTG
The DNA here is from genome assembly GCA_951848785.1 of Callosobruchus maculatus. Lineage (NCBI taxonomy): Eukaryota > Metazoa > Arthropoda > Insecta > Coleoptera > Chrysomelidae > Callosobruchus > Callosobruchus maculatus. The sequence goes on from CATOUR010000032.1 coordinate 17,661,282, forward strand.
GTTTGCTCAACTTTAGTGCAAGCTGCAAGTCACCTTCACCTTTCACCTATTCCGTCTTTCTAACGTCAACACTGTCAAATGTCAGATTTTGTATAAAGAAGGATATGGGTCTTGAAGAGATATCCCTTGAACCGCCTTATAGTATAGAAGCTGAGGGTTTCCAAAACCGTCATCCTTAGGATATTCCGGTGACAGACGGCCCAGCGGGATATCCAAATGATGTCCATGCCTGCGTGCCACAGGATATTCCAAACCTAGGATAGCCTACAGATAACCTGTAGATGTCATTCTGGTCTTATCCCAAATTCGGCTTCATTTAAGATGTCCTAGGGATATCGAGTGCTGTGTCGGTAGGCATAATAAGGGATATCAGTCCCAAACCATCAAGATATTCCTCAGAATGATACACACCAGAATATACAAAAGTGTGAATACCAGACTTAAATCCAGGAAGAATTTCATTATGTCCACATACCCACTGACAGACTCCAAATCAGTAACCAAAGAGGTACTGTGGAAGCGACGGCTAATAGAGAACCTCATACTGACTTGGAATCCAACTGAAAGCCTCCCTGCCGGATCACAACTAGAATGGAGGATCTGGAAAAGTCTCAACAGGATTAGATGCCAAATGGGCAGGTCTAGGGATAACATAGTGAGATGGGGATACGCTGAGGACGATTTGTGTGCCTGCGGGAAGGACTGGATGATGGAGCATCTCCTATCTTGCCCATCCTTGGAAACCCTTTGCACAATCCAGGACCTATGAGAAACTAACGACACGGCAGTGCAGTGTACCAGACAGTGGAAAGAGGTATGAGCAAATACAGATAGTCATTTCTCACTTGTGACGCCTGTGATCGTCATAATTAGCTCACACCAGTATACATAAAAATAAAAAAAATAAATTAAATTAAAAAAATAATATATGTATAAAGCTAACCAATTAACTCAAGTGAAGCTCAGATACGATTAAATAAACAGCAAGTTCTTAAAAGTTGCAATCCAGTGAGGTAGACTTCTGCCTGGAAGCTAGAGGGGTGCATATTGATAGTTGATAGTCTGGCAGTCAAACACCTCTTAAGGCGGTAACACCTCCGATAAGCTAGAAAAGAATTTGACCATACTGTATATATGCCTGGATACAATGGTGTACCGAGCGGCGAGAGAGAAGATGACCTAGATAGGATAGGAGCTAACAGCCTTTGCACTAACCCTGAACCCATGCTAGATATTTGTTAAGTGCTAGTTCGATGTAGCCTCATATCAGTGGGCCTAAAATGAACTGGCGAAAGCTTGGTTAGATATAACCATTGATTAACATCTAACAATACGTTAGTCAATGATATAACTATATATAACAAGTAAACCAGCTTATACCGCGTCTAGACAAGTACTGGATGATGTAGCTTTTTTTACCATGCTCCAGACCCTCGGAAGAGGTCAAAACTTCGATTCACTTCCTAGGCAACTATATTGTGTAGTGTTATTCTAGGGTTTACATGTTTGGCGCATATTTTACCAGAAGCTTTTAGTGTTGGTCCTGTGGAGTCGATAAAAGGGTCAATGATGTCTTACTTACCTAGCATAGGTACCATAGATTGGTGCACATTCCTACTATACATCATGCATAATTGTTATACATATATATTGAAACGCCAATAGTATATAATTCATAGTGGACCACTAACACCTTGCAAATGCCATTGAATCATCAAAAGAAGAATAAGTGGTCCAACCAAGGGCTTTATTGTGCCTGTTTTTTGAGTATAATTAAAAAACTGATATCAGGTAGATTGGTCCTCTCAAGATATTATAGACACTATGAAAAACTTTTGATGACACCCGAAAGTAATTTTTGTTTTGTTTGTCATTTTATCTTCAAGTTCGTTTGTATAAAGGCTCAAATTAATATTCAGCATATAATTTTTTCTTATAAGTGAAACAACTTACCGGAAGTTCGTAAGATTCGATGTTGTACTGTTTAGCTGTAACTTCAACGACCTCAACTTGAAATTCCTAGTTTCTTTGGCTATGTTCTCTGGAGTTTGAGTACTTTGATCCTGCCTACTGTTTCCACCATTCGCATATGATAACTGCGCATGTGAAGAGTGTAACCTCAAGTTACCACCAGGCCTGTGATTTTAGAAAACTTTGTTAGAAATGTGACTAGTCTTCATAGATGAATGCATCCTTTAACTTTAAGCCATTACTTGAGTTAAAAAATAATTATGTCAAAGTTGTTCAGTTTATGTGCAGGAAAGGATTTATATTCAAAGATATATTCTATACCTGTATCTGCATCTATAACGTGGGAAGAGTGTGTAGTCCCACTGCCCTTTGGCAACATGTGGCCCATTGTGCGCCCTTTCAGAAAGTTGTTTTCTCAGGTCATTGTCCATCCTGCCCAATTTAGGAGGTTGGACAAGCCCCTTGGGGACATCTCCCTTATGTGAGCAGGTGTAGGCCACGATTCTAATAGAAGATAAATCTAGGTGCTCACATATGACGTGTTTCACAGTTTAGTCTTCGCTTTCACACATTCTACATATCGGTGTGTCAGTTAACCCCATAATATGGGAGTGTTGCCTGAGTTGGCAATGGCCTGTCAGAAATCCTACTATGAGATGTAGGTTTGACAAGGCCATCGCTAAGTACTTCTTGGATATTGCCATTTCAAAGCCTTCAAATGGGCATCGCAGTTCTTCGCATCGTTTTACCATTGGGCGGGGGAATGTTTTTTGGCTATTTCCGAAATTGTCGTTATCGACATTCCAGAAAGGTCACATAGTCCTAAATTTTTTTGGTCAGCAGCTTTCTTGGTTAGACCCTAGACCTTTCGCTATTCGATTTCCTTTGTTATTGTTGTATTACCCCGCGCAATATTGTTTTTGTCTGAAGCATGGGCTAATGCTTGGTAGCATTCCATTGCTAGCCCTGATGTGACGCGAGGTTTTTTCAGGGTTATAGGTGGTTATCTGCTGACAGTGCAGATTATTACAGTCTTGCCAGATACATCTCTACTGGTTAGTCCCTCAGCAGCTATCGATATGCAAGCGGTTTAAAAGACACTGACAATTTTATGAAATGCCCTCTTTGTTCTTAGGAATATGCAAATTGGATTTTTCAAATTTGGCTGAGCATTCTGTTTTATTTCTACTTTGTAGGGTTTCTAAAAAACGAATTTTGGTTCAATTGAGTCGCTGGTTGCTTATAGCACAGGGTAGTGCGTCTAGCGCTTCCCGCCACACCAGCTGCCTCAGTCGTCTCATACCTACATCGGGATTAATACCAACCGTGCGAAGTCGTAGCTTTGACAGTAACGCAACCTCTTTGATGTAAATATCTAGAGGGGTAATGACAATTGTTACTTTCATAACAGCGGTTGGAGTTGTTCTCACAGCTCCTGTTATTTGTATTAATGCAGGCCATACGTTGTATCTTACATACGGGGTGAGTCAAACTCAACGCGTCGGACTTTTGTGACCAAACCATACCACTATTCAAAAAAACTGACTTTGTAATTGTATGTAGGCCGACTTCGACTACATTTTAAAAATAATGACTTTTATACAGGGTGTCCGATAAAAGGGTGACATATCAAAGTTATCTTTTTTAAATGGAACATCCTGTATATTATTGCACATTTAACCTAAGCTAAATCAAACCGTTTAGGTGCAAAGCACAATTTTTGGTATAAGTAGATGTAAGAAAAAAAGTGAATATCGCAGCTATTTTCAAACATAGAGAGCTGTGACTTTGCCTTGTCACTAAGCATGAAATACGTCAGCTTGATTTTTTCATATGTGAATGCACAATTTTTTTATACGATCAAATGTGTAATTTGATGAGCTTTGTTATGATATCAGGATGTGAATATCAATCTCTGGTAGTTTCCATTTAATTTCGAGATTTCAATCAAATCGGTGTTTTTCAAATTCCCTACCTATAAATAAACATATCAGCAGGCCATGAAATATAAACAAAAACGTGTTCAGATGGATTATGTGATACATAAAGTCACACTAAAATTGACTCGGGAATCTAAATATGCAATAATACACAGGGTGTTCCATTTAAAAAAACATAACTTTGATATGTCGCGCTTTTATCAGACACCCTATATAAAAATCGTTATTTTTAAAATGTAGTCGAAGTCGACCTACATACACTTGCTAAGTTAGTTTTTTGAACAGTGGTATGGTTTGGTCACAAAAGTCCGACGCGTAGAGCTTGACTCACCCTGTATATTAATCGCTGTATCCTGCAGAACTGACGGTACCCAGGTAATGGCTCCATACATTAGCCTATAGCCTATGGTATAGATTCAGTGAGTCACTTTTGGGGAAAGGCCCCAAGTGCGTTCCACTGTTTGTAAACATTGTTGATATATTCTACATGCTCTTGCATTGGGTTTGGAAAGATTGATTGGGCGAGTGGTACTTGTGTATTATGGTTGATTTTAATTTTCTAGCTAACTGAATAACAAAGTTTCATCTTCAATAAACCTCCTTACCTCTCTCCTGACCCCTGCGTCCTCCACAGCCCATGCTCCACCTGCTTTTCCCTCTCTCCGTCACCTTTGGGCGGCGCTTGCGGTTGGGCGGCGCAATACATACGACCGCCTAACCTTCGGAAGTGCTCGGCGTTTTCCGCCGAATGTTGGGCAGCAAATCGTGCCTTCTTGCGCAGCAGTTGCACTGTCATAGCGTACGTCGCCAGCATGATGACCATGGGGACATAGAAGGCTATGACGGAGCCAAAAACGAAGAAGGCTCTATTGTTTATGACACATTGACCGTCCGTTGGCATTATGTTCTCGGGGTTTATTATACCTGCAAAGGAGTCGTAGTGTTATACGGTTTTCATTGAAATTAGCTTTTGGAATGGATATAACCAGCAGAGGCACTACTTAGTTCAATTTACACTCTATCTTTCAAGCACAATTTGATATACAAGACGCTTCTCTGGTTCCGGTTTGAGATCATACATGTGCGCAAAAGTCGCTTGCCGTGGTAGCGTTTTCTTTTATTATTTCGATCGACACTATTTATGAAATACCGTAAATATATTCAATATTATGTGAAACCACAGCTACCAGAGGTGTTTCAAAATCCAAGCTAACACAATAGAAGAGCAATTTTATGTAAGTTACATTGTATCTTGCTTTGAATTCGCATTTTTCTTAGTCGCTAATGACTTCAATCCCATTTAGATCATTTATAGCAGTATTGTGACCTCAATGGAATGGAACTGAATATTAACACTTCAAATCTTGGGCTTTATGAAACGCTGTACTAAGGACTTTTTAAGTATTCTATCCCTCAAACTGCTATTTTGCCTTCTGGTGCTACTGCATTTGGACTACTGCTCCTCTGTGTGGTCTCCATCATATTATGTCTGTATACTGGCTACTGAAAGTGTACAACACAAGTTCTTGAGGTACATAGCATATAAAGAACATAACACAGTCAAAAATGTAAATTATTCTGAATTGGAAAACACATTTCATCCTCCAGGTATGCTGCATACACAGAGATGTCACGACGTTATATTACCTATTTCACTTTTATTGTCCGCTTCGAAAATTCAGAAATATTCAAAATTACTTAATGGCTGTCTGTGAGGTCTGATAGCTAAGATTGTACAGAGAAATTTATTTGCTACATGCAGTAAATTTTGTAAAAAACACAATAGCTCTTCTTTGCTGTACCGCTGTACTGCTACTACACTTTTAATATTACTTATCTACCCAATATGTATGTGAAATGCCTAAATTGTGGATAGGCTAGCTAGATATATTAAGACTTAGTGTAAAAATGTATTGTCAACTGTACTTTTATTGGGCGATGGTCAGTTGATCAACAAATAAACAAATATGCAACCAGGAGAAACTCTAAAGAAACTCGAGTAGCACTGAGGATACGGATAACAACCATACATGTATGAGCCACCAGCCTTCGCATCTTAAGCTAGCGACTTTATTGAATAGTATGCAGAAGGATACTGCATTATTGATGAAAACTGATATTTATGTAACTAAAAGTTTGTGTTTGCTTTACCAAAAAAGCTTTACAAACAGTTTGACAAAATGACTGTATCTTTGTTGCATTCTTTTTTATTACTCCAGATCAAACTAAACGTTTTTGAATATTTTCCAGTTCAAGATTTTTATTTATTATGAATTTATAAACTTATTTTTGATAAACGCTAACAGGATACAGTGGATCGGGTAACAGCGCTTTTTGCCGTTACTAGACACACATGCTTGATGCACCTATGTATGTGCATAAGTGGTTAGTAACCTGATTTATTGCAATGCAATGCAATGGGCTCGTTCAGCTTTCTTTTTTTATTTGTGCATCTGAAAGAATACATATTTTTTAGTCACCGTGCCAAAAATTAGACCTCTGTGAAGTTTCTAAGTCGCTCAAAAAAAATTATAAACATGAATGCCGGGCGCATTTTCGATACGCTGTCGTGACGTCATCAGATACGTTGACCGCGGCTCTGCGCACATTTTAGAACACAAAAACTACCACCAGTCACAATCACTGACAATAGATGTCACAATAACATAAATACATACATCGAACGTAACTACGCGACGAGTCGTGATGATCACAATGATGATCTGAAATCACATGCGAACATATCTGCTTACGTCACAGTTAGGTGTCCGCGCGCTTGGATTTCGCGAATTCAAATGATTATATTAGGCGAACGGAGCATCTTACAAGTATGAAATTTTCAGATTCATGTTTTTTCTATTTAAGCTTTATTTTAGGCAGGTCAAAATTGATTTTAAAAATTTTGTGAACAAGCCCATTCAGTGCCTTGGCAAGTGCTTTTACCATCCGGCCATTAAACACACCCTGATACTTGACACCCTGCGGTGCGACGTATTTGAGATGCCACCCGACAGAATGCCAAGGGTCGTAGGCACAATGATCCCATACAAAGTCATTTTCACTTGACAGCTTGGAATGGGCCCTAGAAGATCTCAATATATGTCGAATAATATGATGGCTCCAAAAATTATATAGTTACAGGAGAAGGCATAAATGGTGGTACGCCTGAGGGGAACATGAGTCTCTGCCTAGGTAACTGATTACCGTTTTTCAAGCAGAAATAGCCCCAATTATGGAATGCGGCAGAATATGCATAAACCAAGGATACAGTAAAAAGACTATCTATGTGAACATAGACAACCGGGCGGCTCTAATCGCCTTGGCAAGTAACCACTATACTTCAAAGATAGTGTGGGACTCCCATGTAACACGCTAAAGATTCTGGCGAAGACCCACAAGGTAAAATTATCTTGGGTGCTACATACTTGTTTGGGGGCGGGTTAGAATATCTCCCATTATATATCCTGCATGTCGTAAAAGGCGACTAAGAGGAACCGAACTACTGTCCGTATAAGCAGTAACCTCTTCTCAACCAACAGCTTTGGGTGGACGAGTTGAGAAGAGTCAGGACACCTTCTTGTCCTTGGGGTGAGAAGTTGCCCATAAAGGCGGATGAACCAGTAGATACCATCTGGTCAACGGCATGAGGATGCAGAAAGCAAATGGGAAACTACTGCATTAAAGATCTTAAAGATATCCCAAGAGAAACTCGTAGAATGAGTAAATGCATTTTACGATTTCACAACATGTCTGTTAAGACATTGTGACTATGATGATCCCTAGTTACATAGAAGTAGGTGTAAATGAGAGCGTCGACAGGTATGCCAAGGAAGGTGCAGAACCCACCACACCGGGTCAGAACTAGCATGTGGTGTATCATACAACATGGTACCTATAGCTGTCACCAGTTGGTCGTCACATGAGCACCAGTGCTGGGACAGAATGGTGGAGTATGTTCAGTCTAAGAGAATGCTGAGGGGACTTTTGTGTTCTGATACGGCAAACGCTCTCAGATTGAGCAGGAAGAAACCACGAAAGGAGGTTGGCTTTATTGGACCATTGGACGTTCAGTGTACACCTGTAAAAGTTGAGGGTCGATGTGGAAAATGTTTCACGCAGAACGTGCGATGAGGTAGAGGAGACAACTAAGCATGTTATTTCCGAATTTTCTACCTTGAGTGCAACCATGACTCTGACTGATCCCTTAACTTAACCTAACGCTAAGCCCCCCTCAGTATCGAAAAAAACTTGATTTACGAATCAACTATTTGAATCATCTATCAAATACTAAAACTAATAAACATTTCAAAGGGGAGTGATGCAGGAACTATAAATGTATCCCTAAAAAATTATTTCAATGTAAGCAACTATTTTTTTTGTAGTCAACAACGGCTTTTGGATACAAAATAAAACAAAACGTTAGATGTGAATTTAATAGAATTTTAAATTTGCTGTAAGATAAGGTAAGGTATTTTTTACGGTTTCGTCCATTTCATTAAATGGACCATTTACCGTATTTTGCGCTGAGATGCGTTCTATAAATGAACGAAATACAATATGCGGGTTTCGCTGACAGGTATATTGTTATTTACAGCAAGGCTTCAGAAAAAATAAATCTGTCGAATCCAACGAATTTGAATAGGTTAGAAAAAGCAACCCCCATGCTCTAACAGGCATGTGAGTGTTCCCAAAATCCCGTTGTTATTATTTACTGTGTTCACAAACACGAAGTTATTTTTTATAGAAAGCCGCAGGATTTACATCTTGCGGAATAGTTTAAAATAGTCCTTTAACACTTATGCACTGTTGAAATCCAAAATTCACTCAAAACTATAACAATTAACCCGAAACGATTAACTAAAACTAAGTTGCTATTTGTCTTATGCCACTATAGCAGTGCTGTTATTTTCAGGGTTCTTTACCTGATATCTCGTCGCGATATACAAAGGGTATACGGCGATTTAGCGGTCAGTGCGCCAGCATTACCAAGCTGCCCCTTTAGGATTGTGGGGACAAACAAAAACCTTGTTTACTTCTTCTAACCTTTTCAAATTTGTTGGTTGAATCTGCGTCTGCGTCCTACCACCTTTTGAATGTCGCTAATGAATATTTAGATAATGGTGAATATACAGTTGCTATAATTTTTGGAAACGCATTTGACAGCATATAGCAATTACTATGGATAGTAAGTTCAAATCATGCTTTGAAAATAGACGTTTAATGGTCCAAGTAAATAACACAGATTCTGAATTATCCCCTGTAACCTTAGGTGTACCACAAGTTCCCATGCTGGGCCCACTAATTTTTATTTAATTTGTGTGATTTTCCTAAATATGTAAGTAACATCGGGAACAGTTGTAATGTTCGCAGATGACTTATCAGTAGTAGTTCATGGCAGATGTCCTGAGGAAGTCAAGGAAAGAATGATAACGTTCTTTCTCCAATGGTGTGATGGCAGTAGATTTTGAATAAATACAGAACAACTTATATAATTTCTTTTATTAAAAAATCTCTACCAGAAAAAAAAATTTACAGACAGGGGAATGTTATTTCAAAATAATGTTAAACTTCTAGATGCGTTTATAGATGCTGGCGTTAGGTTCTCCAGCCACATCGACATTATTTGCAAAAAACTGAATAAAGGACACTACGCTATTTTTCAGATGAAGCTTATTATGAACAAAGATAGCCTTCTTAATCTCTATCATGCCACTTACCATTCTTAGCTCAAAATAAAATCATAAGTTTAATTTTTGGCTTAAGTTATGCTGAAACATGCAGACACATATTTAAAAAGCATAAAATACAAACCTTGTCTTCAATTTATATATTGAAATATGTAACGTTTGTTAAAAAGAACATTCATAGTTGTACATTACTTGGGAGTAACCATCAGTATGCTACACGCAGTTGACTTCTTAGCATACCTAAACATAAATCTACAGCATATGAAAAATCAACATTCTAATAACCGTATTATTTTGTTTAATCATCTACCAGAGGATATAAGGGAAATCACATCATATAATATATTTAAAAATGATTTCTCTTTTATGCCAGGGTTGTTTTTATTCAGTGCAAGATTTTTTTAATTATAGGCTCCAATTATTTTATGTACTTATTTGTTGGCATGTCACTTGTGATTTTTTACTGAATATGATCAATATACTATTCTATTCTGTTCCGTGCCTGCATGCTGTAAGTCTTAAAACTCTTCAAAATTACTGTCTAAAAATGGGCAGCCTATTTATAATATCTATGATTACAGCTTATAGATTCGACAAACACATAAATATATTGAGAAATAAAAAGGATCAAGACACTTCTGCTTTTGACATTATGTTGAAATGAAGAGCAGAACAGGTGCTCTTAAATGGTGCTATGATAAAACCATAAACCAAACACAACTCCTAGCAGTAAAGTTGCCAGCTACAAAATAGACATACGAAAAGGGAATCTCGCTTCAAGTAAGAAGCTAGAGAGTGGTCATTAAGATGCTGCAATATTGGCTATAAAAATGTATTAAAAGAGCTGAAACTCATCACATAAACAGCAATTACTTTGCGCTTGCGGGGTTTTCACAAATTTTATCAATATCAGTATTTCGCGGCGTCCTTCAGCTTATCACGAAATATTTGATATTTTCTAGCATTTTGACTTTTAAACGTGGGTAATATCTGGTAACATGAACACAAATAAAAATTATACTACTTTTCACGTGCACCCAATGGACAAATGGCCCCTGTTCAATATTATTACTCACCAAGAACTGTGATTGAGCTAGACACCAACATAGATAGCAGCCACACCAAGGCTATCCTGAGCACAACTGTCCTGGTGGTGGTACTATGTCTTGTTTTGAGTGGATTCCGGATTCCCAGGTATCTTCCGAGGCTAATGAAACACATGTGCATGATGGATGCTGAGCAGGCCAGGACATCGCAAGTCACGTAGACGTTACACCACACTAGGCCAAATGGCCAGGTACCTGCAAAGAAACATTAATTTATTTAAATGTACACGTAAGTCAGTGAAGCTAATTAGCCCTTAACGTAGACGCAGGGTTAGCGTTCCTTATTGATATATGGCCATTGCCACTATTTGCAGAGCCAGATAAATCAGAGTTTTTTTCCAATATTAAAATTACATCAATACACGGTTATCTGCTGTTAAGGAAATCGAGGAACTTCAAGTGTACGTGAGTTTGTGCTAACGCTTTCAATTGTTTTTTAGTTTATATTTGATTTCAAATGAACTGATTCATAGAAAAGGCTAAAATATGAGATTATAGGTTTGAAGAGGACTGTTGCAATGAGCCGACGAAATTGTAGAGAGAAGCATACAAAACAAGATAAACGTATCTCTGGTTCCGTATACGTTTTTGACCTCATTTTAATTTTATTATATTTAGGTACCTATGTATTTTCAACCAAAAAGTTCACAAACACCTTATTAACTTGGAAAGCATTGTAATAATTTTTTATATTGCATGCTAACAGGCGAAGCAATAATTGTTATCGTCAGAAATATCGAAAGGGACATAGTAAAGAGGCAAGGAAAACGTCAGTAAAATGTCTATCTTTCAGCATAACCGGTATCAAGAAGGATGGACCACGAGAAACAACAGTCATTTCTGCCACCTTATGATTCAGAAAATGCTTATACTATAAAAACTTTGGTATACATTACCCCAAATTAAGAGCAGATAGGTTTCATGAAAACATCCAGTCAGTATGAGAATTCTATGCTGATATCTGCAGCGTGATTCTTAAGTTATGTTTTTAGCTGTGTGCAGAACTCCTTAATCTAAACAATTTCCTCGAATAAATTTGTTGAAAAAACTGGAAAATACGTTATTAAAAAACGTGTCCAATGTGGTGTTGTTCAACTTACATAAGGTGTTCAAAGGTGTCAACATTAACTTCAACGCAACGATTTGCTTACAATCTCAAAGTAGCAGCCTCACTTTGAAATAAGCAACATATCCACAAGTTAATTGTTTTCATGATAACGTGACATTTTTAGGATTTACCTATTCAATGTTAATTAACTGAAAAGCTAAACATTCCAGTTTTCTGGAGAAAAGTAATTTTAAAACATGTTTATTTGAACGAGTTCTGGGCGCAGTTAAAAAAAGTATCAACTGAGGAGTCACCTTGTATACATAACATTAAATTCATTTTTGAAGTGGGTTACCCCTCTAGCTGGACTGAAAACGTTATACCCCTTCTGGAAATAGGGGGATAGAAAAATACTCAAACTTCGTTAGGTGTTATAAAGGTCTCCTAAATTTTTTTTAAAACCTTAAGGGAGGATAAAGATTGATTGGTACTTGATTCAAAACCTGTAAGATTAAAAAATTCTCAACTTTACCTTTGGGCCTCTTCTTGGAGTTTGTATAGCAAAACTTCTTTTTTATGGTCTTTAATTCATCGAGAAATGCTTACGGATGGTGCAGACATCATTATTATTGCATGTATGCTGAACTTCGGAATTCTTTATGCGTCAAAAATGTTCACTCAAACTTTCTTTACTCAAGCAACTCCAAAATGCGTGAGAGTTACTGAGTAAAGCTACTTGACACCATTATTGTTCTATGGAATACTCCAGAACAACCGTATCTCGAATATAATAAAAAAGCACACGTGAGCTGTATATTGCAAGTACGATCCTTACAGGTCATTGGCCAGGCCCCGCTGCGAAAAAGTTGCAAGCTTGTTATTTTCATTTGATGTAGTGGGGCATAGAAATTAACAGAGTGCAACTATTCGACATTTGCGATTTTTGCCAGGTCTTCTTCAAAAACGGCATGTGTCTATTGAAGCTCACACAGGCTCATCACTTTTTGTCACCCAAGTTCAAAAGAACCGGTTCAAAGGCCTTTCCAGGAATGCAATCAACATGGATATGATGATCTATCGGGTAGCTTTTATTCGAGGAGACTGCAGAACACTAATATACAGGATGTTGGTTAACGTTGTTCAAAAATTTGAAGAGTGATTCTTTGAACTATTTTAAGAATCTTTTGTTCTTTGATGAATTCTGAAAAACCACTTCATTTTAAGGATACAGGGTGAGAAAAATTTGCGATGATCTGCAACATTCTGTTTTCAAAAATCACAGGGTAAGTTGCTTAATCTTAAAAAAATGTTTAAAATTACTTTCACCAGCTTAGATACAAGCATGCAATTTTCTCATCAGTGCTATGTCTGCTTTACTTTCAAAGGATCTGGAGACCACCAATGGTTAGGAGCTCAAGAATGTCGTAAAATGAAGTGCTTCCAGTATTGCACGCTAGGAAGTAAGAAGTGCTTAAGCCAGCACCTGGTTCTAATGAACAATCAGGCCAAAAGGTCATTCATTCAAGCTCTTAGGAGCCAACATAACAGAAAATCTGATCTAGTACGAACACATTGCGATAGTTGCAACATTTGCTGGGAAAACACTTGGGTACCTATTCAGAAAGTCCTTCTCACCATCTAACTTCCTCACGCTATATGAAGCCCAGATAAGACCTGGCCTGGAGTATTGCTGCTGCTCTTACTACCCTGCCTACACTCGATGCCGTCCAGAAAAGGGCAATTCGACTAATTAGTGACTTGGCCTTGACGCGCCATCTCCAGTTGCTTTCTCACCGGCGTGCGGTTGATGACCTCTCACTCTCCTACCAATAATCAAAAGGAGTCTGCTCGTCTGAGCTTTCCTATACAGATTCGCGGCTAACAGATCCTATCAGATGTACCCGCGTTATTGCTGCACGTCATCCTAAGCCGGTCATTCTTCATACCTCAAAAACCGAGCGGTACGACCGCACATTTATGCGCAGGGTTTCCAAGGCGTGAAATGGACTGCCAGGAGATGTATTCATTGGGCCTACAGGTGTTGGCCTATTCAAGTCCTGGTATAACAAACTTACGCTAACATAGCTTTCTCACGACAGCCGCGGTATTCCCGTATTTACGCTCTGCTCAGTGATAAAAAATTCTTTTTAAGGTACCCTGTATAAAAAACGGCAGTACTTTTTCAACAAAAAACGGGACCCTTATTCACCACGGGACCCTTATTCACCTTTTTGATTTGACTCCCTTCAGTGTACGTATTGGCAATATCTGAATTACTCCGAAGCAAAAAGAAAGAGGTAATTATTATTCAAGCAACTTATATTTCTTTGATCGTGCTGTTCAGGCTTTGAGAGGAAAAGTGCCCTTGGAAAAAGAAATTCTTTGGCAAGCGTTTTCGCGAAATCGTGTCGTTAAGAAACAGCGTAAATTACTGCGACTACTTCTTCCCGCAACTTTGTTACACTGAACTCAAATTAGCTGACGACTTAATTTCTTCTTACACAAAAATTGGAGCACTTGGTTTCTTTTTACACAAAAACTTCCGGAGGCATACCTTTTGCCTCGGTGTCTTATCGCACTGCATATTACCAGGTGTTCTCATAACTCTCTTATCTTTAACAGGCGATCTCAAGTTTAGGGTGCCATTAAGGTAGCCGAAGAGAAATTTGGTTCTTTGAGGGTAACAAAAGGATTACAGAAAATAAAATGAGAACGCTGCAAATTTAACATACAGAGTATTTAAAAAATTCCCTCTCAGAAAGTACTGACCGGATAAAAAAATCACTCATTGTCAGACAACTTGTAGGCATTCACTTGGTAGGTACCTAAGTCTAACAGATACCTTGACCTCGTCCTTGACAAGCCGATATTCTCAAATCCGAGTTTTGGAAGCCTGAAGGGGAATACGGAGAAGTCTAAAACTTGATAATGACCTAGGCCATACCTTGAGTATGGCTTTGAGGCTCACCTCAAAGATCAAGTCAATATTTTAAACCTTAGATTGTTGACCCCGGAAATGTTAAAAGGGTATAATTTGAAATACGATACTGATCTTGGCCATGACCTTGATAGTCACTTAAGTTGATTTTCTGAAATGGGGCCCTATATCTTCGATCCCAGAAATGAAAAGAGAGTTATTATAAGCTTCTTTGCACGAATTTTTGACAGGTTACATCAATGTGCTACGTTTAAACTCGAATTTTCTAGAATGAAATATTTTTGCCTTTTTCTATATTTAGAGTCAAAACATATGGTCCCAATTAAGAGATTCGACTCGAGTTTGAAGTAAGCTTCAAGGTCAAGGTCACAGTCAATGCCACCATTAGAGTATCCGAGTGAATTTCTACAAATTCTGTCGGGATCATTTTTTCGCCTGTCACTATTTTCTGAGATCGGGTTGATAGCCAGGGGGTTAGAAAATGTTTTGAACATTCGGAAGTAAACAAAAAAGCGTTGTTAAAAATTCGTTTTATACCAATCCGGCGAACATTTTCTTCGTCAATTTCTACAATTACTTCCCACACCGATAGGTGAGGGGAATTTTACTTGCCTGCTCTCTCTCTTTGAAGAGTCACTATGGTCAAAGTTCCAATTGTAAAACAACCGGCGATATTGTCACTTCATGCAGCTAGTCCTTATATCTAAGGGGAAAACTAATGAAATGTAAGTCAGAAATAGCCAGAAGTCGCCAACGGTTGTGTTTTTTGCACCACCAAAAATTGCCGATCTCCCTGATATGGTTTTGGTCGCCAACTCGGTTTCAAAATCGCCTTTTTGGCGAATAATCGCTACACCTGGCAACTCAGGCGATCGCATGTTCTAGAGAATTAAAGCGGGGGTAAGGGATATTGTCTTATCTTTTTAACCTATTAAAGGCTAAGTTATTCTTCATCTTCTCGGCTATTTGCATCCGCACACAGAAAAATCTGTCGTTCTGTCAAAGACTTACGCTTGGATTCAATGGGACGTTACACTCAGCATTCCTCAAATACAGCGATGTTTTATCCAATGGGAAGTGTGTAGTTGGTAACGAATTATATCGTATTGTCGATTCAACTACAAGATGTCATTGGATTCCAATGAATGATTCAATCGCAGCCGTCGTTGAATCGAATCTGTGTTTGGTTATTGATTCTAAACTACTTTCTTTTCCTTGGACCAACAGATTTTATTGTGAGGGCAGCTGATCGATTCGTTTGGATGTTTAATGGTGTGATTTTGTATGAAGTTATAAGGAGCATGATATAAGAATAAGACATAAGCCTGCACCAGTTGTTGCATTCTTACCTGAAATATAACTGTCTGACTAATCTAGATACCTACATTCAAATGTGGGTGTTAGCTTTTCTAAGCTGCAATTCCTCTTAGGTCCTCCATTTAATATATAACTGGAGACATTTAAATCACACAATTGCTGATGCAAAAAGCCAAACACGAGATGACACAACACGGCTAACACCGAAACAACACAACGAAACACAACGAAACAACCTCGTCCATATTGGCGGGCTGGCGCCGATAATAACACTAAGATGATCTCCCTGTTCTTTCTTTTTACGTTCATAGAATCGGGTCCCGCTGAATACTGATTATAGTTCAGCGAACAACAATGGCCATTGAATTCGATATATGATGTTGTTGTTACGAATACTACTTACCAGTTTCTTTAACAGCATAGACAATGTTTTAATAATAGTTACCTTTTGAAACAAAATTAATTTTTATCAGACAAATTATCACGAACTGCTGTTGCAGTAATAATTTTTGTACATCGAATAGATTGTATGCTTTGCTTAAATGAAGCTTAAGGTAAATTTCGAAAACAAAAGGATGTTTTGTTTGCATTATATGTCAATTCTGGTATTAGAAGTATTAAACATGTCGTTAGAACGAATATAAAATTATTTTGAATTTATTGGCGTACCTGTGATTACTTCGAATATAAGGATTGAATTCTCTCAATGACATGGATTTGAAACAACTGTAAATATTTAAACCGATGGAAAAACATTCAAATACCAACCATTAATTGGAAACGCAACAGTATTTTTTTCTGTGCGATGCGCTTATATGGACATTCTGGATCCCGACTTGTCAATGTTAATATGGGTGAAACAGTTCCATATACGATTTGTCGGAAGAATAGAGAGCCAAGTGAGTCATTGCAATGCTTCAGCGAGTGGAAACAGGGATATTTGCTGACAGTGCTGCCGCGTTCTGAAATGAACTGAATGAAAGCATTAAAATGTACTAGATTGTACTAAATTGTACTAAAATCAGTGAATATCATTATGAGATGGGAATTTTGCCACAGACCCACATGGACGCAAAAAAAAAGCTGTCCAAGCTCTGCAATCATACAATTTCTTGCATTTTACAATATACCTGCATACGCTAAAGTAAAATGTACTAGAATTAAGCCTTAATGTACTTTTGTACTTTGTCGTCGAAAATGCACTAGAAATAGCAAGGCCGTAGCTAGGCGTTGACCATGGAGAGGGTTCATGTATAAAAGTATATGCAGTTTCTTAATTTGATTAAAATCTGTATAGATTGTATCGCTCCTAATGTGTCATGAGCGCCGAGGGATTGGTTAGTAGTAGAATAAATCACTCAACTTGGAGAAAGCATCCTTGACTATTTTTATTTTGTATTATTTTAGTAGTTAATTCATTCATGGGAATACTCATGGGGGGGGGGGTTGAACCTCTCAACCCCCCCTTATATACGGCCCTGAGAAATAGTACAAATGCATGATACTACGACTTTAGAAGGTATGCTCACGCGCATGATGTCTTCTGTCTCGCTTCCACCTGTGACGTCAGCGTGTGACAAAAACGGGGTTTGTTTACTCGTTTAGTTACAGGTTATAGCCGAACATTTTCAGTTTATTTTCTTGAGTTCACTCGTTTACCGTAGTAAAGTTTGATAAAACATTAATTATTTGCGATTCTGAAGTTTAACACATATTTGAACAATGGTTTATTGTGTGGTTGTGGGATGTAATAATAAAAAAGTAAAAACTATTCGCCACACTACCGCTACTTGGGATGGTTTGGAAAATTTGGTAGGTTTCATTGCATTTAAGTTGAAAAATAAGGAGAAACTGGGTTATATCCCAGATTGCACAGATACTTCTCTCAGTTGGGTCAACCATTTAACAGAAGGTGGACTACAAAAACATACAGATGAGTTCTTGGCAAAATGTAATGAGCTCGGCCATATAGTTTCCAACTATAATGGAAACGCTTTGAAAATTAAAAAAAAAACTATCTTGCGAATTTAAACAAATTATCAGAGAATGTATATGTGACTGATGAAGCAAAGATGAGCTTGTTTTCTAGATGCAAAATGTATTTCAGGATACGAATTCTTGATAGGGGAATTAGAGAGACCTCGAATATTAGAAAACTGAAATTCACTAACATTGTAAAATAGTATAAAGTAATAAGTATACAGGGTCCCGCGATGGTGTATCCAGCTTTCCTAGCGCCTTTCCTATTTGGAATAAAAAAAAGCTACATAAAATAAAAATGCGCTAAAAGATGGTTGGAGATTTACAGGTTGCAGAACGTATTTTGATATTTCATTTTCAGTTCATATAGAGAAAGGTTAGTTCTATATGCTCTTATTCACCCCTTTTCAGTTCTTATTGTCTGTCCAAAATATATTTCCCCATAGACTCATATATACAGAATCAATACCTAACTGCAACACAAGAGAGCAACAAATAATGTTCCCTATACCCAGGCCATCAGAAACCATCACTACAAGTGGATCAAACTTTTTAATTCAAACATATTATTAAACAGATACATCGTGTGAAAACATTTTGAAAAAAATTGAGGAAAAACCTGTTATTACTAGGAATCTCTGGTATACGAGAATTCACCTGTACTAGCTAAATACAATGCCCAGAAAGATATTGTATTGTTGTATTGTGATATGTTTTTATTTTATGTTTAACATATACGCGGTTGTGACATATATTTGAATAAATAAAAAATAAGAAAATTTGGTAATGTATTTTTCCACCAATCATTAGCAGAAAAAAGTCAATATTCATTCGCCATAAACATAAAAACCTCTAATGACAAAATCATGTTATTTATTTCTTGTCTACCTTTTATTAAGAGAATTTACAGTAAATATATATGCAAATTGACTTGAAGAGCTGGTGACGCAACATTATAATCTATATATAAAAAATAAGAACGGTAATCAAAGGCTCCTGAATGGAGTATATAAAAATTCCACCCCCTACCCGAGAAATTTTCCCACAAAAAGATGGTTTCACTAGGCACTCCAATCAACCTCTTATATGAGATTTCAGAAAAATACGTCCAGACCGCTCTGGCTCTGTTCTTTTTCCACAATGTAAACTTTTTTTGAGTACATAGATTCAAACTTTTGTATCTGAAATTCAGAACGCTCGGAACTACTGCAAACGGGTCAGGCGTCGATTAATATCAATTCTCTGTATAACTATTTCACCAATTTTTTATTCAGATACAGAGCAATATGTATCGTTTATATTATACTGTGCATGAGCTATTTTCATTTTGTATGAATATTAAATATCTAACACAGATATAACAGGAAACGAAATAAAACTTTCAAAAATCAATGCTTTGGCGTCATGGTCTTGTACACTTTTGTCACACGGTGACGTCATGCGCAGACCGGTTCGAAATCTGTCCGCCAAGTGATCATATCTGTCAGTGTCGTAGTATCATGGTACAAATGTACTAAAACGGCAGCAGTGCTGCACCATGCCGTGAGAGTGACGTGGTGAGTTACATTCCAGAGCATGCACTGGATTACCTGCGACACGCCGACAGCCAGAGGAAGTTGATTGGAACAGGCAGCTTCCAGACGCGGCGCCAAACGCGGCCCTTGATAGTTCAGCGTCTTATCTAGCTGAAGGGAAACTGATTTGCTGTCTCTTGGACGTATTTTCCAGCGAACGAGGCAGCCAAATGGAAATCCTGATCGATATATCGGGGTTACATGTCTAGCAGACTTACTCGTATACATATACAGTGTGAAAGCTCAGTCTGTGTCTATGTCTATTGCTGATATTTTCTTGTACAAGTAACAAAAATGGCATCAAGCGTTTTGAATCAGTACTTTCCACATATGTCGGTGTTAACAAGAAATTTGGAGATCTTCTATCCGTACATGATTCTTGCCAAAAAGTAGAGAAAATTGTTTTTTGTTGATTTCACCTCCGCCACTGACAAGAGTTCGAACAATGATACATTGTTACCATTTATTTCATGTTAGTTATGAAATTATGACACCACAGTAGTAATACGGTGTCATAATTTCATCACAATGAAGTTTGTAGTTTATATAAGTTAGTCATTATTGGTTTATAATATATCACTAAAGGTTTTTTTTCATCGCAATGTGGAGTATCTTATGAATACGACAAATTTTTAAGTTTTCAAAACCTCCCACATGCCCCGCCACCCCAATTTCACCTCCTCCAAAAACAAATATGCAAATAATTAAGAACCCATAAGACGCCTGAAAACGAAGTTTGGACAAGTTCTGATACATTTTTGTTTTTTACCTGTTTCTTCGCAACTAGTGACCCGATTTTCAAGATTATAGCAGCACCACCCACTATGCGACCTCTCAGCATAGCGCTATCCAAATTTTTTCACAATTCAAGCAACGACTACAGCCTAGAAAAACTCCAATAGGCAGACAGACCGACGGATATATGTGACGTAGATTTTCGTTATATGGATGTCATAAAGCGCCCAAAAAGCGTATCACAAAGTCGAAAATGTTCGCAATCATAACACGCCTCTGTCCCCTATGGGTGTGGGAAGCAAAATGTGGAAAATGATAGTAGCCTGCTGCATCGCCACTGATGCGATTTTTAAGAACAATACACATGTTTCCTTCTTAACACGCAAATCATACCGTGTCGAAATTTTCTCAAAATCAATTCAATAATTTCAAGCTTACACAATACAGAACGATCTACCCGTATATATACCTTAGAAAAAAGTCCCTTGGCTTCAGTAATAGGCAAGGCAATGTTCGGATGGACCTATGAAAGTGTATTATGCCACTAGGTCTTTCTTTCACAAGTCAATGGACAGCCTATAGGAATACAATACATTACTTAGCTTTAGTGACTGCCACGTAATTGTTACGTCCAAGGAAACTTCCAAGTGTAAGGCGACTAACCGTGGGAATCTATTAGCAACGTTTACGCTACGTGATTATTACCAAAATTACACATCAGTTACAAACTTCATAGTGGCCGATATACGTAAAAAACTAATGTAATGAGTCATGATGTAAAAACTACTCCATAGTTTTACATTAGTGACATATCCGTAATTGTCACTCATTTGAGGCTCCCGATCCTGTGATACGGGTAATAGGGGCTACTTACGCTGCTTGGCGCTCTTAGCCTACCCAGATGATTCGCTGCCCCTTTGCTCAATACACCTATATGTCCGTAGACCCACAATAGGTTCACATTATTATAACACTCCGGTTTCTGTAGACCAACGCAACATTCCTTGGTCAAAGCTGATCTTGTCTTCAGACAGGGTAGCAACTCTCACTAGGTATATCATGCATCATTTGAAACACTTGAAGCTATAGCGTTCCAGTTATTGGATACTGTCATCAGATTCGTACCCCCTGTATAAGCATAATACCATCCATTTTCCATGTGATACCTCACATAATCCGTCTTTCAGCAGTACATAAAATGTGAGTGAAATGGATAATATTATACACCACCTATTTTCCATAATTTATTACATCCTCCACCCTATTGTTGTGTCGTATTATGATGAATAAACTGAGCACGTAGTGCATTTCCTCGGTTGTAATTTCGCGAAAACAGGGATCATCTCACATGTGCGGGGCTACGGGAGGGTAGCCATTTGTGCATAGGCGAAGTCAAGGAAGGGGGTAAGCCCTCCTCTAATAAATGTTTACAAACACAAATTTTGTTCGGCTGCCTGGAAAACTTTCGATACCTACGTACCTACGCATGCAGATGATACACAAATTGGTTAGCCACCCAAGATGGTGAATTTTGTTTAGAAATTTAGTCCACGAAGATTTTACCATCACAACGGCATTTTAAAAATTACACACCTTTTATTTTCCACACCGATGGGTGAGGAGGGTATTGTGATCGCGAAAATTTTCGATTTTGGGCGTTTTATGATGCCTACGTAACGAAAATCCACGTCAGTCATTTCCGTCGCTCTGTCTGTCGGTCTGTCTGTCTGTCTGTCTGTCGCGTTTTTCTAGCCTCCTAATATCAGCAACCGCTGCATAGATTATGATGAAATTGGAATAACGATATGGTGTGGGGTCGTAGTAGGTGATGCTGCTATAATTTTGAAAATTTGTTCCTGGGCGGCGGACTAATTAGCAAAAAAAATTCAAACATTTCCCAAACTTCGTTTTAGGGGTTGCTGATCATTTTCTACCTTTTTTTAGGTGGAGGTAAAATTGGGGTGGTTGGTGGCTTGCAAAACGGAAAAATGTGTTGTATTCATAACAGGCTGTCTATTGACGTGTGAAAGAAAGACCTAGCGGCATAATACAACATTTTAGGTCCGTCCGAACATTGCCTTGCCTGTTACAGAAACCAAGGGACTTAGAATTTTCTGATGTATATATTCATACATACGAGTATTGCCTCAGATCGTTCTGTATTGTCTAACCTGGAATTATTTTAATGAAATTTCGACAGAGTATCATTACCGTCGCGCGAATGGAATTTGCGCATGACTTTTAAAAATCGTGTCAGTGGCGGCGCAGTAGTAATACAAAAACTAAAAATAGCTCAAACTGCATTTTCATGATCCTTACGTTTTATCCCGTTGAAGCTTGCAGAATAAAAACTGTGACGTCCTAGTTCCTACAGAGATGCAAGAAGCTATTTACTAGAGTTTCTGCGTTAGATATTGTTTTGAGGATGGGCGGCTAATTTGGTTGCAAGGGTATCTCAGACTCTCATACAATGGGAAATAATAAAATGATACCACCGTTATATAGGGGAAGTACTGAGTCAATCAACTTGACTCCATTTTTTCCCTTGTAGTAATACTAATAAGCTACAAATTTCCATAAAAAGGGTGATCATGGATTATTGCTAGATCTACTGCAAATTTGACCGCTTTTCTTTGAATAGTAGCAGTAGTGATAGAAGACGAAGACTAGCAAGCAGTCCACCTTTGGCCCTTTTTCCAAGCCCACTGAACCAACACTAAGAGCCTATATAGTGACTCCTCCCGAACTCCGTAGTGTCGTGTCGAATACCTGAACTCTCAGGTTGCGATACACAGCACATCTGCCCAGGAAGTGGAAGTGGAACGCTTTCACGTCCTCCTTCCAGAATTTGGAACAGATGGCGTCCCCTACCACTCTCATGAGTGACAAATGCCCTGTGAGGGCCCTCACCAAGAGGTTGAGCATCTCTCCGCCTTTATTCAGAAGCGATAACGTTCGGCCCTTATCAGGGCCCGATATGAATCACTTAGGTTGCCTGTAGTCATCCTTTTTTAACCAGACATTCGCCAGTTCTTTGTAGGCCCAGTCGTGCGGGGTAACATTGACCTGGTACCTGTTCTGGGCCGATTCAGGGACTGCTGGCCCTTATTCTAGTCTCGTGGTCCATTGTCTCGTTGCCCGGTAGTTTGATGTGTCTGGAGCCCCACAAAATTGTGAATTTCTAGTTTCTTAAGGGCGACACAATATTCTTGAATCAGAGCTGATCTGGCCCTCGGAGCTGCCACCGCTTTAGGGCTGCCTAGCTGTCGTAGCATATTTAAATCTTTTGACCTGAATACTGTTCGAGATCCGTCCAGTGTGCCACAATGATATGGCGTACTCCTCTCCAGCGATAAAGCCTCGCTGCACTCCCTCACACCAGACTATATGGGGCGAAAAGTTCACTTTTCCACTTATCCAATCGTCCATTTGCGGGATGATTGGTGAGAATCTATTATCTAGAATTAAGGTATCTTTGGCTCTTTACACTCTGAATGACAATATCGGGATATTATTCTCCACGTGTCACCACAGCATAGTAAACAACCAGCATAATTTCTCTAAGGATTTCCTATATAAAAATGGTTCCCACAGAATTTGACCTTGGGATGACTTTACGGGTCTGGGTAGAGATGCGAAAATGAAAGTATCGATACCGGTACCAATTCGATTTTTTTAGCCAAGTAGGCACGTTTTTTTGTACAGAGAATTTTGTGCAACTGATTACACCCCTCAATAATGATATACCGATACGCCTACAAAAGTATCGATACCAGACTGGAATCACTCAGAAAGTATCTAAGATAAAAATAGTCGATATTAGTGCAGAAGTACAAGTATCGAAGTACCGTTACCATCGCTACAAAAAATCATCCAAAAGTGGGGATGCGCGTGTAAGTTCCGCCAACGTGGGTTATTGTGCTGGTTGTTTACTGTGCCGTGGTATCGCTCTATCTTATTGTGGCAAACCAGTGGTTTTTGTGCCACTCACGTGTCTCCGTTTATCAGTCAGTTGTCTCTGTAACGCATTCTCAGACAGCCAACATATCACCTTTGAATATAAATGATTTATTTTTGGCTAGATTTAAAGAGTACAGAATATGAAAAAGTTCATTTTCCCAGAACAGCTTTATAAATAAATAATCTCCCAGTCCCCCAATAATCTACCCTAAGATTGTAGTAAAGAGTAAGTAAAAAGTCATCATTAACCTCAAACATGGTTAAACATAGTTTGGAATGGTTCCGAAGGAGTGACAGGATGACAAACAATCAGATGGATATGTCATACATTTTTTTCACAATATAAAAATATACCTCTAATATTTTTGGTACTTAGCTCTTAATTGTCCTGGTTTTGCAGCTAGGTAGTCATGTTCTCCATATAATTTCGTACATTTCAATCTAGGTCTTCTGCTTAAGTTTTTGTCTTTGTTTAAATTGGGATTCTTTCTTTCGTTGGCTGAATAGTACAACTCTGAAGCCATAGGATAGCATTCATATTCCTTATTATCTTTTGAAAACTAATTTTTTCAACCTAGCCTTAGTGAACACCGATTCAGGAGTTTACCTAGGATTGATTTAATAGGACCTCTGAAATCATCACACTGCGCCCCGGAAGAACTAAAAAAGATAAATGTATCCAAATTTTGCCAGAGCCAGAAAGGATATTGTGATCCCGAAAATATTTGGATTTACGGGCAAACTCCTGCCTTAATGTTTTATAACATGCACTAAAAAAATCAATATCTTTAGGCCCTGAGTAACTGGATCGTATTGGTACTGATAAAGCTTGGCAAGCAATTTGAGATGGAACTGTAGTTATTTGTACTGGGTTTCGAGTATCTTGCTATATGTAAAATCAAGTTTTTAAACAAAAGTGCAGATAAATATATTTTCTGTGCTCCAAATAATTTATTTTATTTACTGTTTTAATTATTATATAGTATTTGGCATTTGTTTTCTTTTTGTTGGGGTAGTGATCTTGATTGATTTTCTTATAACTGACCAGACCGCCGTAGGCAGAGCCTAAATACCAGAGTACTGCCGCTGCTAGGGTAACGCGGGCTTGAATAGGCCAACAACCGCATGCCCAATAAATACCTCTCCTGGCAGTCAGCAAAAGCCTTGGGCAGTCTGGGAATATATATGCGGTCGTACCGCTCGGTTTTTGATGTGTGAAGAACGACCGCTCTATAAAATGAGATGCAGCAGTCGCGCGGGTGCATCTGATAGGATCGATGAACTATTAAGGATGGTTCAGAGGAGCAGATTATGTTTGCATATCGGTTGGAGAGAGAGGGATCACCAACCGCACGCCGGTAAGAAAGTGACTGGAGATGGCGCTTCAAGGCCGGGCCATCAGTTAGTCAAAAATCCCTTCTCTGGACGGCATCAAGTATAGACAGGGTAGTAGGGGCAGCAGCTCCTCAGATATGAGAGTAATACTCCCGGATAGATCCTATCTGGACTTTATACAGCGTAAGAAGGTTAGACGATTGATTGATATTTTTTTGCTTGCTGTCGAATTAGATTTTTCGGATGTAGGGCTTTAGCCCCATACATCTCATAACCCGACATCGACCATGCATTTGTGTGCAGCTGATGTTCAACGACTGCAATTTGTCTCAGTTTATCTGTTAAGATAGACGCAAGCGTTATTCATGGAAACTCATTCTCATTCGCTTCGTACTGTTGTGAGAGCCATTCACAAGAAGAAATTTATATGGGAACCAGTATTAGTTCAGGAGTGTGTATGACCTTATATGCAAAATAAGTATATGAAAATAAGAAATTGCCTTAAATGGTTCGACTTGGTACTTTACTCGAATTTTCTAGTTACTTAAAAAGGTTTGATGAGAACGAAAAACATCTACCTTTGCATAAGAGTGACCAATATTAATAATATTATTTAAAAAGCTTGTTCTCTATGCCATAGGAAATCTGAAATTCAGGAGGCATTCAATAACACAACAAAGATTTCTTTTGCAACAATTTAAGAGGCACGTGCTTAAATACAATTAATAAAATAAATACAATAGCTCTGATAATTTTGTAAAGATATAATAGTGACAGGAACATCTGTTCTCACTCTGAGAAAACTTTTTTGCTGAGGAAATGGTAGTTCATTTGAACCAAGACAGATGTTTCTGATTTTATTACACATTCTGAATAAATATGCACTGACCAAGGATATAATTTTTACACAACTAAAATTTCAATATTCCTCGACCAAGTATTTCTTAAGGTTCCACCTGAGCTCCTATTACTTTGATCAAGAATGTAGAGTACCATTGGGAATATGACGAGGAATATGATGATCTTGGTTACTGCACATTGACAGATCGCCACAGGCCTTATAGTGATTTTTAAATTTCACCTGTCTGTGAGTTGTATTTTTATTCTATCATGAAAGTATTGTTGCGCAGTTGGGGTTGTGGGAACCTCATACAGATGTTAGTATTTAAGTTTCAAGTATGTGATATGCAACTTATGTAACTTGTTGTGAATGGACAATGGCCTACTGGTGGGCGTAAGATATTGTTCTAGTTCAAAAGTGCAGGTATACGGTACTTATATTCTGGGGTAATCGGCATTTTTAACATGAATTTACTGTAAAATTGCCGATTGCTACAGATGCCCTTGTTCCAAGATAATCAAAATCTTGAGCTGTTGGTGCCAATGTTGTGGAATGTTTCAGTCAATACATACAGGGTGAGGCAGGCCCAACGCCTCGGACTCTTGTCCACTTTTCGAAAAATCAACTTTGCGAGTGTATGTAGGTCGAGTTGGACTACATTCAGAAAATAAGGACTTTTATACTAATAAAAGCGTGACGTATCAAAGTTATGTATCCCTGTATATAATTGCACATATAGATTCCCGGGTGAATTTTAGTGTGACTTTATGAATCACATATGGGACTTTAAGTGAACCGTTTACAGGTGCAAATCACAATTTTTGATATAAGCAGATGTCGCAAAAAATTGAATATAGTAGCTGTTATAAAACTAAGAGGGCTGTAACTTTGCCTTGTCACTAAGCATGGAAAGCGTCAGCTTAGGTTAGACGGTCAAGTTTGAATTACATTTGTACTTGGGGAAATCGGTAGATTAATTAAGGAAACTTCAATCAGTGGTAACTTGATTTTTTCAAATGGGAATGCTTAATTTCGTATACGATCAGATGTACAATTTAATAGACTTTCTAATGATGTCAGATTGTGAATATCAATCTCTGGTGGTTTTCACTAAATTTCGAGATTTCAATCAAATCGGTGTTTTCCAATTTCTCTACCTATAAACAAATTAGCAGGCCATGGAATCTAAACAAAAACGTGTTCAGATGGAAGAAAACAACTAACTTGGTAAAACGATTCGGAAGAACTAGAGTAAAAGGACAAGACTAAAAAAAGTCCCTCCAACAAATCAACTCTAATCAGAAACAACGGCGGTAGCATCTTTAAAGTCAAATAGAAGCTGGAGTACGACAGAAATGAATAATTTCTACAGCTTACTAGGTACT
This sequence comes from Callosobruchus maculatus, assembly GCA_951848785.1. Classification (NCBI taxonomy): domain Eukaryota; kingdom Metazoa; phylum Arthropoda; class Insecta; order Coleoptera; family Chrysomelidae; genus Callosobruchus; species Callosobruchus maculatus. The sequence continues at coordinate 17,689,099 of CATOUR010000032.1, forward strand.
GCAATGTACTAGAGAATAAAAATGTCCGAAACCACTAAAAACTTTGAAATGAAAGCAAATTTTTCAGAGATTGTTGCCTTTAGTCTAATAAATATATTAGACGTTCTGAATACAGAACGCAATTTTACATTTAATGGTATAAAACAGTGGTCATTTCCGTTAAAGTCAAACGTAACAATACCTCTGACTATAGTCCCTTTAATTTTTCAGTATCTATTAGCAAGATCGCAAGAAAGGAGTACTGACAAGTCATATTTTAGTTTTATGCCAGGTATAACTTATGTTTAATAATTTGAGCAGATTTTCAATTCATTATTCATTTTCAGCGATTTTGCTTATGGATACTAAAGAATTTTCAGAACTCCAGTCAGAGGTATCGGTTACTCCTTTTTTAAATCATGAAATGCGAAATTTTATTTTAAAGGTATGCTGTTAAAAATATCCATTTCTATAGCTGGTTTTTTACCTTAGGTGTCTTGCCTCTGTTATTTCTGGTTAGAGTCGATTGGTTGTAAGTCATTTTTACAGTTTTGTCTCCTTGGTCTAGTTCGTCCATATCTATCTGCTAAGTTAGTTGTTTCCTTCCATCTGAATTGGTCTTTGTTTATATTTCATGGCCTGCTAAGTTGCTTATAGGTAGGAAGATTGAAAAACACCGGTTTGATCGAAAATTTGAAATTAAATCAAAACTACCAGAGACTGATATTTACAACCGCATATCATTAGAAAGGCTGTCAAATTTTACATTGATTGTGTAAAAAATATTAGGCATTTCCATTCGAAAAAAACAAGTTATCTGTGATTCTGTGATTGAAGTTTCCTTAATTGATCTACCTATTTCTTCAAGTACAGATTCAATTCAAATACGACCGTCTAAAATAAGCTGATGGATTTCATGCTTAGTAACAAGGCCACAGCCCTCTAAGTTTTATAATAGCTGCGATATTCAATTTCTTCTGACCTAACAAAAATTGTGATTTGCACCTAAGCGGTTTGATTTAAGTCCCATGTGCGATATATAAAGTCACACTCAAATCGACCAGGGAATCTAAATGTGCAATAAAATATACAGGATGTTCCATTAAAAAAAAGCATAGCTTTGATATGTCACGCTTTTATTAGACACCCTGTATAAAAGTCATTATCTTTAAAATGTAGTCCAACTCGACCTACATATACTCGCAAAGTTGATGTTTCGAAAAGTAGTACTGTTTGGTCACAAATGTCCGAGGCGTTGAGCTTGACTCACCCTGTAGTATTCTTCTAGGCGATAAGCACAACAAGATAGAGAGGCATGTGCCGATCTTCGTTGAATGGAGTTGGTATCTTAAGAAGACGTATGGGATATTCGTTGTTTTATTTTTAACATTATTATATGCTTGATTTAACATTTTGGTATTGATCATCAAAATATCACATAACTTAAGACTGTTATAGCTTTGGGCATATAGGAATATATGGTAAAGTTGAATCAAGGTATGTACGTGTATATTGTTCGTCCACGAATTTATTTTTATGTGTGTATGCACTTCTGATAAAAAATTATTGTTTAGGTATCATGCGCGTGTTTTCTTGTCAATGTTGACGAGCTTGTGGCAAACATTTTCATGGAAATTACCACTACAGTTTCCCAACAATCATATTGAGTCTCTTAGGTAGAAACATTATATGATGCTATTCGTCATGCTACTAGAGCCATCAACATTTACATATTTTGAGCCATTATGTCTTTTATGTGTACATACAGTCCCGGATGTGCCTTTAAGTGTACAATAAAATAGTACTTTAACACTACTCTTGCAGTAGCGCCTAAGGACGTAAAACAATAAAGTATGGCCTGTGCTACAGTCTTGTCTTAATATCCAGAAGCTTCTCAAGTTAAAGCCATCTGATAGAATCTGGCAAGCATCAGCCATAATATCGATACGTAAACTTTCTAAACATCACTTTTAGTAATTTCCTTGCTGAGAGTCTATCTGTCTAGCAGCGTATTCTTTGTCAAGGCAATTTGTGTCACAGATGAATAGTCTGGAGTATTTCAACCGATTATATTGTCAACGGAGTCACTTTCGTCAGCAGATATTTTACGGCGGCTCTCGAACGACAACGCAAAATAAGAAAAGCGAAAAGCCCGAAGAACTGTCGACTTCGCGATTATAGTTCAGTCCACTTGGAAGACTTTCTAGTCGTGCTAAATTTGAAGTTAACATGAACTATTGAAAATGATCAACGAGAATGTATGAGTATGTGTCGAGACTGGTGCTGTAACTTATTTCCAAGGACAACGGTGGCACTGTCCTATCAATCTTTCAAACTTTGACTCTTATAGACGGTCCCAGAAGTTCGTGTTCATTAAACACTTGCTGAGATTTTTCAGTCACTGATAGAATCACCATTACCAAAGGCATGGGCACGCCGCCATTGCGCTTCAGGCAAATTATGTGGTGGGGAGCATAACCCTTCCGTTTCAGTTCCTCTTTGATTTCTTGCTCGGTAGTTGATGCTGAGATGCCTCTGTGGTGACGGCTTGAATGTTTCTTTAAGGGGGCAGAGAAAATGTGCGATGAGGAATATTTTCCTCTTTAAAAAGACTAATTATCTTTCGATAACCATCCTTCCTTTTAGGTACAATGCATTACATCTTATGCTAATAAAGGAGTAGTTAACGATATTGTGTATGAACAGCAGCTTGAGATGGCGAAGAAACCATATTGCTGCCAACCGATGGAGTAGCCAGTCATCGTAACATAGGCATGTCCGCCTGTTTTAGGGATAGGGCTTATATACCAATTAGCTGGCTGGCAGAAATAGAAGGAACAGACACGGTAATATGCATGATACTACGACTTTAGAGGTATGCTCACGCGCATGATGTCTACCGTCTTGCTTCCACCTGTGACGTCAGCGTGTGACAAACGGGGTTTGTTTACTCGTTTAGTTACAGATTATATCCGAACATTTTCAGTTTATTTTCTTGAGTTTACTCGTTTACCGTAGTAAAGTTTGATAAAACATTAATTATTTACGATTCTGGAGTTTAACACATACTTGAACAATGGTTTATTGTGTGGTTGTGGGATGTAATAATAAAAAAGTAAAAACTATTCGTCACACTACCGCTACTTGGGATGGTTTGGAAAATTTGGCAGGTTTCAATGCATTTAAGTTGAAAAATAAGGAGAAACTGGGTTATATCCCAGATTGCACAGATACTTCTCTCAGTTGGGTCAACCTTTTAACAGAAGGTGGACTACAAAAACATACATACGTTCTTGGCAAAATGTAATGAGCTCGGCCATATATTTTCCAACTATAATGGAAACGCTTTGAAAATTGAAAAAGAAACTATCTTGCGAATTTAAACAAATAATCAGGGAATGAGTCACTTTCGTCAGCAGATATTTTACGGCGGCTCTCGAACGACAACGCAAAATAAGAAAAGCGAAAAGCCCGAAGAACTGTCGACTTCGCGATTATAGTTCAGTCCACTTGGAAGACTTTCTAGTCGTGCTAAATTTGAAGTTAACATGAACTATTGAAAATGATCAACGAGAATGTATGAGTATGTGTCGAGACTGGTGCTGTAACTTATTTCCAAGGACAACGGTGGCACTGTCCTATCAATCTTTCAAACTTTGACTCTTATAGACGGTCCCAGAAGTTCGTGTTCATTAAACACTTGCTGAGATTTTTCAGTCACTGATAGAATCACCATTACCAAAGGCATGGGCACGCCGCCATTGCGCTTCAGGCAAATTATGTGGTGGGGAGCATAACCCTTCCGTTTCAGTTCCTCTTTGATTTCTTGCTCGGTAGTTGATGCTGAGATGCCTCTGTGGTGACGGCTTGAATGTTTCTTTAAGGGGGCAGAGAAAATGTGCGATGAGGAATATTTTCCTCTTTAAAAAGACTAATTATCTTTCGATAACCATCCTTCCTTTTAGGTACAATGCATTACATCTTATGCAAGGACATTAAAACAATAGGGGGACGCAGCATGTCACAGTCTATCCTGTATTAATGGTGAAGCCAAAATATTTACGTCTGCGCTTTCTTTTGTTTTCTGTGAAATTGTTGAAGTTGTCAAAATGCAGTGCAGTGCATTTTTCTGGGGTATCACAACAAAAAATAATAAATCACCATAAGTGGAATTGTATCTGTATACCGGGTGTCCCAGAATTTCCTTGACACGTGATATTTTCGCTTAATCCATGAAATCGTAAACATAAATTAATTAAAACACATGTGTGGAAAATATTTTTTTATTTTCATGAATCAACTAATAAAAAAAATGTGACAACAAAACTAAGTGCAAAAACGTGGAAAAGTTTTATCGCTACATCGGGCCGCGCCAACCCCGTGTGCAGGGTGTGCCCCGCACACGGGCGCCAAAATTAACGATAAATTGCAGTAGGGGCATAAAAAGTAAGGCACTACGATAATTAAATTCAAGTAAAGAATTTATTTTTCCAGGCAAAATTGTGGATTGAAATTTGAAAAAACAAGCTAGGGGTGGATTCCAGGGGTTTAAGTAAGAAAAAAATGGTTCATAAGCAAGGAATGATAGGTCATTCACTACCATTGAAACACCCACTTACTTTTCTTTTTTATCCGTTTTTGTTACAAAAATATCAGGCGTCAAACAAATCATCATTTCGTTTGTCTTATACTTATGATTTTACGGAAAAAATAAGTTTGCATATAAAATTAAAGGTACCACAATATTTTAAATAAAATGGGGATATATTATTTAGGTAGGAAAACCTATGGGAAACCTATGGGGTGCTATTTGAAAAAAAAATTTGGGGGTGGGTTTTAGGGGTTGATGTACAAAAAAAAATGTTTTGAATGCAAGGTATGATAGACCCTATAGTACCTTCAAAAGTACCACTTAGTACAGTTTTGTACTTATACCTTCGAATATTTACTTATGACATCAGGAGTATACTGTTTTGGTATTTTTTGGGGTTATAAAGACATCAGAAATCAAATTTATCATTGTAATTCGAAAAAGAATAATTTAATAAGTCACACAACCATTAGTAGCATCCGAAATATGTTAGCTAGGTACGCTTGAGTCGTACTTCCATTTAAAATAATAAAAAAATATATAGTACTAAATCACGTTTACAGATAAAAGTTTTATAAAGCCATACTCTGTCATGCTCAAAAGTAAAGACTATCATGAAGTAATTTTTATTGTAACAAACTGTATTGATAGAAATACATAAGTACCTAAGCATTGCATGTGTTCCGTTTGCAGTGGTTTAACCATTATTTTTGGCAAAGAAAATGATTACAACTTATTTCAAAGAAAAATATTAGTGGCTAGAAAATCAGTAGGTAAATTGGAAGTTACTACCCCACCTTATTAAATCATGTCAAATTAAGTGTATACATTTTTAAAGTAGCAGACAGGCAGTGAACAATTACGTGTTTTTCCTATAAACTTTAAAATTTTCATTAATATCAGTCTTCCCAATTATCGATATATCGACAGCCTTCACATAAAAAAATAGTAACTGTGGCAACAATTATTTTATTCATATTTGTACACAAATTAATATTCGTTTACACACATGTCATGTAACCAATAGTAATAAAAAATGTTTCTCTTATTTCAAAACAACTATTTAAGTATTTTTAATGTACATGTATATTTTAAATTCCATTTTAATTTTCGCAACATATAACGTATGTATATTAATTTAAATTACATAATGAGCTTGTGCCCCATTCTTTGTCATCCTACCATTATTTATTCAACAAAGCATATATTCTTCTAGTAGTCACAGTCACAGTAGGATTTATGTTGGGAAGCGTATAGCTTACATAGCTCTAACACTCGACTGCTTGGATCACTAAAAACAAAACAAAAAAGAAATATAAAAATTCAACATCAAATACATCATACGTCGATGTACTGCAAAAAGTGATAGGCCAAAAATCGACGATTTGACGTTTTTGGTACTAAACGACGATAAATGATTTTGTCCAAGTCAATACTCGAAAATTTTGCCAGTTTGGTTAACAGCTCGTTTTGACTAGGTCTAATATGTCCAATAAAGTAGCAGGTAAAATGATCAACTTCACTACATTGTGAGACATATCACGTAAAAGTAACCATCTTGACTATCACAGCTGGAATAAATCCCTCCCTGTAGATAAGAACAAGAAAAGCAATGCCCTGGAACCAAAATAGATCTGATTCAGTATTCTAGATTTAAATGTGATTGATTATGTTTATGTTTCTTATTTCAAGAAAATTGAAGTTTATTTGGACCAAGTCAGTATTAATATATTTTCCAACATCAAGTGTGACCAAGTCAGAAATATAGTCTAATTTCTTCAAGCTCTCTTTATAACTCGCAGTGAACATTTTTATGAATTCTATGTTTTCTAAAAAACACGTTGAGTGATTTGTTACTTAAATTATGATTACTTTCAACAGCCATTTACGAGGAACTAGTTTTCTGACTTGGTCACCTTTTTGCAGTATACCAACATTATCAACGATTATTATAAACAATGGTACAGTATTATGGGAATAATTAGAAATATCAGTATAAATCATCGAATCTATTAAGTGTTGTTGAACGGCGAAAAATTGCAAATGTGCCGGATATGATGATTTACTAAATAAAACTGCTTCTACTGGTAGTACTGGTACTACTTAGTTCACATAGCTTTTGCACTCAACCCCTTGGATTCCTAGAAGCACAGCAAAAAATTAAACATCAAATACGGGACATAAATAATGGCACACTATAGTAATAACACAGGTAGGTCATCAGAATTTGAAATAAAATTTAAGATTATTAATATTTTAAAAAAACACGAATTTGATATATTCTGGGATTTATCCCATAATGAATGAACGTATAATTTCATAAACTTTATATTTGTTAAAGAAGTTTTTTGACAGCTGCCACAGCACGACAGAAAACTGACTCAGTGGATGTAGAACTTTTATATTTCTTATCTAACTTATCTAACTCAATGAATATATAGCAAATAAGTGGTTGTAAAGTCAAATTGTATCTGTATATGACTATTATATTGAGCGTCTCTGTAAGGATTTTTGAAAAATTTCAAGTTCAGCATGGATGCCTTCAGTTGTAAAAGTCTTTCAACATTAATGTTTTTGTATGATCTTATGTTTTTACAAAAAAATACCCCAGCCCAATATTACATGTTCTGAAAGACTCTTTATGCTCAGTAGTATTTATTATCATATAATAATCATGGACTTCAGAGATAACGAACCTCGTTATTTTTTTATCACATTATTAAGCCAAAAATCAGAATGAATAAAAGCACACAAAAAGACAAAGTAACGGAAAATGGACTTTCCTGTTGTATACAATGTAACACCAAAAAACCCTCAAAAAGCCATATTGTGCTGACAACTTATATGTTTAATACAACTATAATTAAAAAAAAAATACCTCTTAGGAGCTGGTTCACCACAGATCGCTTCTTGAGAAGCACCAATAGCAGATAAGAAAGCTTCCTTCAAGGGGTAGTGGCACCTAAAAATTTAAATCATAATAAAATTCTAATATATTAACTACATAATTATAACTTGATAAAACAATTATAGATAAAACATTCTATTTGTGATAGTAACCACTTTGACCATGGAGACGAGACAGAAGAATTTAAAAGTAAAAATATTTCCAAAAATAAAGATACTAGTGGTGAACAACAAAATACTGTTTAGCAATATGTTCAAAAAACAATTTTAGATAAAATATTCTATTTGTGATAGTATCCATTTGACCATGGAGACAGAAGAATTTGAAAGTAAAAATATTTCCAAAAATAAAGATATCAGTGATGAACAACAAAACAATATGTTCAAAAAATACTACACAGTAAAGTAATTTAGTGATAAAAATTAGAACATTATCATAAATAAACAGTGTAAGGCGCTATTAATTGTATGTAACTGCCTTTGTACATTTTTTCACATTGTTTTCAAAATATAATTGCATACTTTATGCTCCGAAAAAATGTATCTCTGCAAGCTGTTTACTGAGCAAATCTATGAATGACATGCAAGTATATATATCTCTAATAAAAAATATATTGTATGTATATTAAATATATAAATAACAGTTAAAAATCAGATCAAATACAGGCACACAGCAAAGAATCCTTGAAAAAGCAGTATATTTCATATATTTTTACTAAATAAAAAAGGTACCTCTTTGCAGCTTATTCATTACCACTACCTTCTTGAGAAGCACCAGTATTACATTTGTGTGCTACCTTCAAAGGATGGTCTCTATATAAGAATTGGAATTATGATTATCATTATGACTATATAATTATAACATTATAAAACAATAGATAAAACAGTCTGTTTGTGATATTGCCCATTTAGACAGTGGTCAGAATAATTTACGAGCAACAAAATTTCAAAAAATTGAGATAGGTACAAGTGATGAAACACAAAATACTGTTCTGGGAAATGATTAAAAAACTATACACATTAAAATAATTTTGTGATGAAAATTTAGAACAAAATAAATGATATTACTGTTAAACAGTAAAAAATTATTAATTGTATGTAATTATTTTTGTACATTTTTTTATTTATTTATTTTATTATGTTCAAAAAATAAATTGCTCACTTTATGCTCTGAAAAAAATTATCTGAAAGCTGTTTCCTGAGCAAAAACTGTTGAGGATTGAGAACATTGAAGTATTTATATGTAACACAAAATATATTGCATATATATATATTTCCCTTGAAAATAAAACAGCCTATAATTTATACTTAGTATATATGATACTAAAAACTAAAGATCACCTTAAAATAACTAGTAAGAGTAACAGTTAAGGTCTTTCAACAGTTTATCAATTTAGGGTTACTATTACTTTTTACTAAACACTTGTACCTATTTTATCTTTTGCTCTAAAATAATTACACCTCATTATTCAATTCACCAACTAGATTTTTTACTCACTATTCCTTCAAACCTCAAAGAAAAATTACATTACAAGTTTTACAACTTGTCTCAGCAAAAGTATACCCTTGACACTAAAAAAAGTTTCACATGCACCTAGATGGCATATTGTAGCATTTCATAACTCCAATTAATTTTCCTGCATTAGAACCATAAAGTCTACAGTTCAGCAGCCTATCCACTTTGACACCATTATTTAGAATAATCAGACTAAAGACTGTGCTCACAGATATAATGGATTTTCTTGGATTATTTCCAACATAACAAAGATGTAAGAAAAACATGCTTCTTAGAATGTAACATTGATTAAATTATATTTTTTGTTACTATATCAGATTCTAAATCCTACCTATAATGTTAAAGTCTAATTATTTATACATAGCTACTTACACTTTAAGCTGTTTTCTATCTTCTTCCTTGGTATACAAAGTAGGCACCACATTCTTTTTCAAACGCTTCTTTCCGGATAGTGTGGTTTCAAAGTCATCGTTAGTAAAATGTTCTGAGCAGACTTCTTTTAATTGTGGTAGGTCTGTGTCAGTCACTCCCATTACATCAAACCACTTCCTCCTCAGAACAATATCTTTGGTAATACTGAAAAATATGATTAATTATAGAAAAGCTCAAAAAAATGATACTTTAATTTATTTTATTTTGTTAAATATGAAAGTAACACTCAAGCTAGGTTTATTTATATGTAAGTATATATACAGATCTGTAGGTAAAATAATATGACATAAATATATATAAAGCAGTACCAGTCCAATAAATTTAAACATGCATAGATTAAAAATATTCTATACCTATGCCAACAGTAGCAAACTGGATGAGGTGTTTAAGAATATGAAAGTAACACTCATCAGGCTAGGTGTGTTTATATGTAGGTACAGTTGTGTATAATATGTGATATCGATATATATATATATATATATAGCGGGGGTCCTACGGTCTTAACCGCTTCCCGCACTTTAGTCTCCACTCTTCTCTATCCCACCAATCATCGTCTTCCATTTCATTTAACCTCATGGCATCTTCTATGCCCTTTGTCCAGGATCTTCGGGGTCTACCTCTTCTTCTTCTATTTACTGGTACATAATCTATTATCCTTCTAGCCCACCGTTCGTTGTTCATACGTCTTACATGACCGTACCAGATCAGCTGTCGGGTTTGGATTCTATCCGTTATATTCATCTTTATATTCGCTCTCTGTCGTATGGTTTCATTTCTGATGTGCTCTAATCGGGATATTCTACATGCTCTTCTAAAATAGTCCATCTCTACAACTCTTAATTTTTCTTTATTCCTGTTTGTTAGCTGCCAGACTTCTGATCCATACGTTGTTATTGGTTCTACTAAAGCGTGATAGATGTTGGTTTTGGTAAAATAATATGACATTATAATTATATAATGCAGTACCAGCCCAATAAATGTAAACATACCAAAGTATTCCTACATGACAATAGGAGCAAACTGGAGGTGTTTAGAATAATTTCTAAAAATATGAAGCCCAACTTTACTGTTTATAGACACCTTATTTGAAAGATCCCATATGTACTGTATACTGTTATTTTCAAATGTACCCCAGCAGGTAGCACATAGGAATGAAATTAGAGGTTTTACAATACCATCAATTTTACTGCAGATGAATGTACGAATACACTTACCTGTAAAAGGTCAAGTTAGGGTGCCGATAATCCCATTTTTTGCATATGTAGCAGCGTCTACCCATGACTATTTTCGGATCGTCAGCCTGTTTTTGGGGCCTATCAGGTAATTAAGCACTGAAACACACTCAACACTACTCGAACACAAAACAGATACCTACGAATGTACGGTCTGTGTTACGATTATCTAGAATTTGAAATGTTGGAATTCACAACAGAACAATTTATACTCGAACACAAAATAGATTCGAATAAGGTTTAACGGTTCTCAGGAATTTCAGATATAATTGAAATTCACATTTCACACCCGTTGACGTTCCCTCCTGCGCCGCCCCGTCGCTAATGCGCAGTACAGGGTTGCCGGTGGAATAGCAAGAATTTCTCGCACCTTTGTCGAGTGGGTGGATCAACATAACCTCTTCGTTTAATGACGCGATGTTTGGGGCGAATTTGACCGTAAATCTACTTAGAAATTTGCCCAGTTTGGCAACCGTAGAAATCCCATGGCAACTAGCAATGAGAGCCAAGCGGCGTTGCCGGGTTGACATATGAAAATTTCTTCATACTATCAAATATTGCAAAAGAGCGAAATTAGACTCTGATCCTAACGTTTTGCATATATAAAAATCATTACATCAATTCACTGTTCATAAATATATTATATTATTATATTAAATATGATATTTTGTGTTCATAAGCTTGCTTGTTTCGCTGATGTTTTGTGTTCATAAGCTTGCTTGTTTTCTTAGTTTTACTTAGAAAAATGCCTAGTTTGGCAACTTTGCAATGCGCTTAGAATGTGACTATGCGGCTTCAACGCGAAAAGTAAATAGCTGCGTCCCCCTATTGTTTTAACGTCCTTGATCTTATGCTAATAAAGGAGTAGTTAACGATATTGTGTATGAACAGCAGCTTGAGATGGCGAAGAAACCATATTGCTGCCAACCGATGGAGTAGCCAGTCATCGTAACATAGGCATGTCCGCCTGTTTTAGGGATAGGGCTTATATACCAATTAGCTGGCTGGCAGAAATAGAAGGAACAGACACGGTAATATGCATGATACTACGACTTTAGAGGTATGCTCACGCGCATGATGTCTACCGTCTTGCTTCCACCTGTGACGTCAGCGTGTGACAAACGGGGTTTGTTTACTCGTTTAGTTACAGATTATATCCGAACATTTTCAGTTTATTTTCTTGAGTTTACTCGTTTACCGTAGTAAAGTTTGATAAAACATTAATTATTTACGATTCTGGAGTTTAACACATACTTGAACAATGGTTTATTGTGTGGTTGTGGGATGTAATAATAAAAAAGTAAAAACTATTCGTCACACTACCGCTACTTGGGATGGTTTGGAAAATTTGGCAGGTTTCAATGCATTTAAGTTGAAAAATAAGGAGAAACTGGGTTATATCCCAGATTGCACAGATACTTCTCTCAGTTGGGTCAACCTTTTAACAGAAGGTGGACTACAAAAACATACATACGTTCTTGGCAAAATGTAATGAGCTCGGCCATATATTTTCCAACTATAATGGAAACGCTTTGAAAATTGAAAAAGAAACTATCTTGCGAATTTAAACAAATTATCAGGGAATGTATATGTAACTAATGAAGCAAGGATGAGCTTGTTTTCTAGATGCAAAATGTATTTCAGAATACGAATTCTTGATAGGGGAATTAGAGAGACCTCGAATATTAGAAAACTGAAATTCACTAACGTTGTGAAATAGTATAAAGTAATAAGTATACAGGGTCCTGCGACGGTGTATCCAGCTTTCCTAGCGTATTTCCTATTTGGAATAAAAAAAGCTACATAAAATAAAAATGCGCTAAAAGATGGTTGGAGATTTACAGGTTGCATAACGTATTTTGATATTTTATTTTTAGTTCATGTAGAGAAAGGCTAGTTCTATATGCTCTTATTCACCCCTTTTTCAGTTCTTATTGTCTGTCCAAAATATATTTCCCCATAGACTCATATATACAGAATCAATACCTAACTACAACACAAGAGAGCAACAAATAATGTGCCCTAGACCCAGGCCATCAGAAACCATCACTACAAGTGGATCAAACTTTTTAATTCAAACATATTATTAAACAGATTCATCGTGTGAAAACATTTTGAAAAAAATTGAGGAAAACCTGTTATTACTAGGAATCTTTAGTATACGAGAATTCACCTGTACTAGCTAAATACAACGCTCAGAAAGATATTGTATTGTTGTATTGTGATATGTTTTTATTTTATGTTTAACATACACGTATAATGCGGTTGTCACATATATTTGAATAAATAAAAAATAAGAAAATTTGATAAAGTATTTTTCCACCAATCATTAGCAGAAAAAAGTCAATATTCATTCGCCATAAACATAATGCCATTATGCTTGTTCATAATTTTTAAAAACCTCTAACGACAAAATCATGTTATTTATTTCTTGTCTACCTTTTATTAAGAGAATTATACAGTAAATACATATGCAAATTGGCTTGAAGAGCTGGTGACGCAACATCATAATCTATATATAAAAAATAAGAACGGTAATCAAAGGCTCCTGAATGGAGTATATAAAAATTCCACCCCCTACCCGAGAAATTTTCACACAAAAAGATGGTTTCACTAGGCACTCCAGTCAACCTCTTATATATGAGATTTCAGAAAAATACGTCCAGACCGCTCTGGCTCTGCTCTCTTTCCACAATGTACATTTTTTTTGAGTACATAGATTCAAATTTTTGTATCTGAAATTCAGAACGCTCGGAACTACTGCAAACGGGTCAGGCGTCGATTAATATCAATTCTCTGTATAACTATTTCACTAATTTTTTATTCAGATACAGAGCAATATGTATTGGTTATATTATACTGTGCATGAGCTATTTTCATTTTGTATGAATATTAAATATCTAAGAGAGATATAACAGGAAACGGAATAAAACTTTCAAAAATCAATGCTTTGGCGCCATGTGCTTGTACACTTTTGTCACGCTGTGACTTCATGCGCAGACCGGTTCGAAAATTGTCCGCCAAGTGATCATATCTGTCAGTGTCGTAGTATCATGGTAATATGTTGGCTGAAGATGCGTCGTTTGTGGATATGTGCTGTGGTAAAGGAGAAAATTCGTCGATTTTACTAATAGTACGCGTTTTGCGATGTTGGACGGGAATGAAATCATCATCCTGTATATCGCCCCCAATCTCAGTTAGCGCGTCACTATTGGGGGCTTAGTTAAGGAAAGAGAGGGGATACCGCACGCCCGTTTGATGCTATATGAATTAGCTGTCACCGAAAATGAGTAGCTGTCAAAATATTTTTTATGGTATTTAGCGTTTTTAAGACCAATCATTGTAAAATATTATGGTGTGCATAACGGTAGGGTGTGCAGCTTACTGTTGTAAAAGCCACAGCAGCAGGAAGGAGCCAGGAATCGCTTATCACAGGTAAATTACTAGCGCTTTTGGTACATCTTTGGTACTTTTTGGTAACAGAAATGTCAGTTGCGCGTTCCGTCCTCTCTCTTTCCTTGTTTAAGGTTGGGGGTGTCATGTGCTATGTCTACGCTTTGACACTTTTGGAAGACGTGTCACTGTTAGAAATAAGTATTTTTAGCATGTGTTTAGCATGTTCGTTAGATTGAAAGCCGGGGTATTCTGTATTATACGAGAAAATCGACAAGTTTTGTCTACGGGTTCACACTATTCAGTTTCGCTGAATTAGCGATTGGTAGTAATACTGTGTCAAAATTTCGTTAAAATCAATTGAATAATTTTCGCGTTACACAATATAGAACGATCGAAAACAATACTCGTATGTATACATCACAAATTCTAAGTCCCTTGGTTTCTATGTTCGAATGGACCTAAAGAAGTATATTTTTAGGTTTTTCATTCACATCTCAATAGATAGCCCATTATGAATACAACAAATTTTTCAGTTTTCGAACCTCCCACCCCCATCCACCCCAAATTCACCCCTACCCAAAAAAGTAGAGAATGGTCAGGAACCCCTAAAACGCGTAAAAACAAAGTCCCTTGGTTTCTGAAATAGGCAAGGCAATGTTCGGATGAGCCTAAAAAAGGGCATTATGCCGCTAGGTCTTTCTTTCACAGGCCAATGGATAGCCTATTATGACTACAACATATTTTCGAGATTTACAACTCCCCACTCCCTAACCACCCCAATTCTACCCACACCCAAAAAAAGTAGAAAATGATCAGGAACCCCTAAAACACCTAAAAACGAAGATTGAGGAATATTTATTTTTTTTTTCGTTTTTTGCTAATTAGTCCGCCGCCCATGCACCGATTTTCAAAATTATAAGAACATTACCTACTACGAGCCCACAGCATATCGCTGCCCAAATTTCATCACTATCCATGCAGCAGTTACTGAGATTACGAGGTTAGAAAAACTCGCACAGACAGACCGACGGAAATGAGTGATATGGATTTTCGTTATATAGACATCATAAAATGCCCAAAAAGCGTGATATCTCAAAATCGAAAATCTTCGCGATCGCAATACTCCTCTCACCTATCGGTGTGGGAAGTAAAATGTAATGGCCAACTTGAACCTTCTATTTTCTAGATATATAGTTTGAAATCCACTTGATGAAATAATATTATGATCATAATCCTGTAGTAGTTAGATACCATCAACTCTGAATGCAGGACAGTCCTCTATGTTTAAAATCACTGTATCAATGTCCGCAACAAGAGAAAAAGGGTGCCGAGGGGCTGGAGTTTAAGCCTATTTTGTAATCCTCAGCGATAAATATTCCAGCCACGAACAATGCATAATGTAGTCTAGCTGCGAAGTACTTTCTTGCTATTTACGGCCCATTACCGGTCATATCTGAGGATGCCTTCTGTAGATTTTTCACGGGCTCTTGAAATGCCACCCCATAGCGGTATATTTTACAGCAGAAGTTGATCGAGAATTAATAGCAGGTAGTATGGACGGTGATTTATCTCGCTGTTTTTCCTGAGGATTTCCATAGGATATCCAGCGTTCAGGTAACGTCTGGAGAACAAAAAATTGAGCGTAAAGACTGACCTGATGCTAGCCACGCAATGATATACAGAGTGGTTAAAAAACGCTTATTAGTCTAAGAAACAGCGCGTTAGATTTATGAACTAAAACCTTATTTTTGAATATTGTGTAAGACCTTCGCGGCCATGATCCGATGAACTGTTGGTTCTTGGGCTGTTCGGCCAGCGTCGACACGGTCCGCCGCCGTGGCGTCAGCGCGCTTCGCTGCTTGACGTTACTGCAGAAGGAGAATATTAGGATGATATACAAACCAACTGGGAAAATACAACAGCATTTAACATCAGCAAAAGACAAAAGGCAGCCGTGGACAGCACCAGGGATTCATCGGATACCATGTACTTGTGGAAGTGTATACAGGTCAGACAGAAAAATCTGCTGTAGCTAAGCATACACTCCAAGAAAGCCGTAACCACAAGATGAAGTTTGACGAGACACAAGTTCTAGCTACGACCTCCTCGCCAGATTGTGCAGGGATTGAGATTTATAAACATAAGAACAACTTAACAACAAAGAGGAAGCATATAGCTCAACGCTCAACATAATATGGATACCCGCCTTAAGAGACGCAAAGATTCTAGGACGCGCGAGTTCCACAGGCATCGGAGGTGCACAGCGCAGCCGCCCACACTCCTAATCCGGAGAATTTGAGTGCCAACCCTGTGACCCGGTCTAAGTCTCTCGGAACACGCTGAACAGGTGACATCAGCTTCTGAGGATGCCAGCCACCCGTGTTGACAAAACGTCAAGCAGCGAAGCGCTCGACGCCGGCCGAATGGCCCAAGAACCAACAGTTCATCTTCTTTTTGAATATACGAGGTTCTTAAGAAATTTGTTATAAACTTATTTTTATCAATATATATTATTACATTACTAAACTACTTTCATTTGAACCTTTACAAAGCATGGGATACTTAGTACAGGATCACTCTCTTAAATAAAGTCAGATGCAAACTAATTTGTCACCCTTTTAAAAATGATACAGTCCTCAAATAACTACCTTTAATAGCCCTATAACTAGTTTTCAAAATTGTTAGAATGAAACTAAAGTTATCTACTGTACTTTGAGGATAGTTAAAAGCAAGAACTGCCGCTGTACCAAGACTTCGATCGGGCGTTGCATGAAGACAATGCTCCCGCTCGCAGATCGGCAATTTGGCAAAAAACAAAATAATTTTATTATTTGATTAAAATGAACCTGTTAGACTTTATAACTATAGTAACGTGGACCAAAAAGAGCTTATAAGCTTTCAAAACTGTATCGGTGGAACTAATAACCAAAAAACTGAATATATGATAAAAAAACTGGATATATGAAAAAAAGTCAATGCCTGATGTTTTCAGCTACTTAAGGGGCCTGGATACATACATCTATACATACGTATTTGCCACGTAAAACACGGACTCACAGTTTCTCGCATAACTCACCCTATTTTCAAACTACATATATAATATTTCAGAAGGCGATAGTTAAGACCTTAATTAATGACAACTATTTTCGATTTTCTCAAAAAAGTTTTTTAATTTGCAAAAAAACTCGCAATGCAAAATCATACATTCTATAAATGCCTGTAGTTCAACAACCAAACACGATATCAAAAAAGGCTAAATAGTTGCACAAGCGCAAGCTTTCTTATCCAATTTGCTCTTTGAGTCATTGCTGTAAGCTTAAAGGTAACGTCAGGAGCTTGGAAATGCGAAATTCATTTTTATGGCGGACCTTACCTATGGACTTTTTGACTTTACCTTTGGATTTTTGGACTTATCTCCCCTCATCTTAGACACACACTCTGGAGAAAGGGAACAGGCGGCCACGCCTCCTCGCTAACACGGGAATACGTCTTTCCTTGGATTCTCAATTTCGCGCGCTATACCCCAGACCCTTAAGAGAGATTGTAATGCTTATACAAAATGTTTATACAAATTGCAAGAGAACCTTTGTTGAGGACGTCTCTGGAGAGAGAAATGTAGGGAGAGAAAAAGCGACAATTATAGGTTGATCCTTATCAGACTGGATGGGATGAAACACGAATACATTTTCTTATCAAAAGATCAACACGAGTCATATTGAAATCCAGCCCAGCATTTATTTTCACTAATTGTTTGTCCGATAAAATTTATTCAAAGTATTTGCCCTAATCTATGGATGTTTACGCGCGTTATTGCGTCCTACTACAGAAACCTTCCACGTGCCGAATCAAAGCAATGTGGTTAACTATTGACTCTGTGCTAAATGTATAGTGACAGCAGCTTATAGATTTTGCAATTTCATGAAGTATTTCACAGATACATGGGTTTTACTTGAAGACTGTTTCGCCACCTCTAATAATATTATAGTACATCTTGAACAGAGTCAAGAATTTTAGTTAAATTATATCTCGAAATAAAGATAAAGGAACCAATAGAGTAGAAATAGAAAATCAGGATATAAAAGGAATAAGGAAATTAAAATATTTGGCAAATGGCAAATGAGATCACAATGAAGAGATTAGAAGCACGATTCAAATAGCTAAAAATATGTTCTTCAAAATGAAAATGATACTTTGCTACTGAGATTTGAGTTTGAGAACTGGATGACGATCAACAACATGCTATGCACGGTACACATTATAATATGGAATTGAGAGATAGAGATTAAAAGCACGGACCATGCCACATTTGGATTCTTTTGAGATGTGGCTGTACGGACGCATATAAACGACATGGACCGAGCGAGTAACAAACAGTAGAGTACTAGAAAGAACGAATAAAGTACAGAAGCTTTCAACCACAATAAACTAAGAAAAAAAGTTATGGGAAATTTCGAAGAACGGGATCGGGTGTACTACTAAAGGAAGAAGAACAACAACATCATCATTGTTATTTTATTTGTATTATGAGTCATTGATATGGCTATTCTGCCAAAGAGCATCTGGATTTTTTCCTAGATAATCCCTTGGTTATATCGATAGCCCTTCAAAAGCAGTGTGACGACGCATAAGTGTTGCAAATTATAATCATTAGAGAAAAAACTTCCTAGAAGATTATTCTATTGCGCAAAGGTTCTTCAAAAGAACATCATTTGAAAATGTGCCATTCCATATGTTCTGACGAAGACACTTAGCGAAGACAGGAATGAATTGATTCAGTAAGTGTTAATGGGAGCAGCGCATATCATTCATTATTTTCGTCATCAACAAAACATCGCATCATCATCATCATCATCATCATCATAGTTATAATCTCTTAACAGACATGTTGTGAACTCGTACAATGCATTAAGTCGGAGCTAGAGTATGGCCGACACGAATATTATCAATAGTTTTGAGAACTGTAGCTCGCCATCATTCACGATTTACTGTCAGTTCAGTGGCGCTCTCAAAATATAACAAGTATTAATTATACGACTGATTGTAAATAAAACTCTTCAAAAATCTACAAGGTTGATTCCAATGTAAAACATAACATCACCAGGTCCTCTACGTCTCATCCCTAAACTCCATGTAACCTATACATAATGAGCTCTTTCTGACGCAGATCATAATATCCGAGGTATACTACTTGCAGACGTGATATATGAGCAGCCTTAATGCCGGAAGGTCCAGGTAGAGAAAGTTTTATCCGAAAGGGTGGTGCGATGCAAGGGGGCTTGAGTTATAGGATATAAAATGAAATTTTTAAATGAGGCGTTGGCGGTCTGCTACCCGTAGATGGCAAAGGGCAACGCAAATAATGGTGAGTTATAAAGTTTCTACTGCCCACTGAATGCGAAATATGATCTTGGGGCACGAACATAAAGAACGTAAGTTATCTCGAAATCGGTAGTTCACGCTAAGTGGCGATATTTTGTATTCAGGTTTTAGGTCAGATAAATGGAATATTTGATTGTTAGAGAGGAAGCATAAATCTGCTTGTATTGTCACTAGCTGATGTAGAGTTTGCCTGAGTTTTCAATGATCGTATACTGAGAAACATATTCATCTTGAAGTTCATGTAATATAATGTACGTGTTAAGAGAAGAGGAGAATAGAAAATAAGTATGGAATTGTGACAATAAGAGAAATGTGAAGGAATATGTTTATGAAATGTGTAATCATAATAATGTTATAGTACATATAATAATAATAGCATTTATTGTCCAACAGAAATAATTTTCCATTTATAGGACAGACCACAATATAACACAAACATATTGAATTGTATTCACAAAACCATCAGGGTGATATTGCTCCTAAATAACATGAAAAACATATACAGGGTGGGCCAATAGTGCGTGGACGGAAGATTGTGGGCTTACTAAAAAATATTGCAAAAATCTGTCACCTTATGATGATGGTAGGGACCCTTGAGGGCTATAACGTAAAAATATTTTTACTTAAATTTTGACGTTTGTACAGGGTGATTCATATCAAACTTACATTTTTTTGAATGGAACCCCCTATATATTATTGCATATTTGGATTCCTGGTCAATTCTAGTGTGACTTTATCTATCATATATGGAACTTTAAACGAACCGTTTAGGCGCAAATCACCATTTCTGGTATAAGTAGGTATCAGAAAAAAATTGAATATCGCAGCGATTATAAAACCTAGAAGGCCGTGACTTTGCGTTACGACTAAGCATGAAATTCGCCATTTTAAGTCAGACGGCTGAGTTTGAATTCATTTTGTACTTGGAGAAATCAGTAGATCAATTAAGGAAACTTCAATCACAGATAACTTGATTTTTTCAAATGGGAATGCCTATTTTGGTTTAAAGAATCAAATGTAAAATTTGATTACCTTTCTAACGATATAGCATTCTCCATATCAATCTTTATTAGTTTTCATTTTATTTAAAATTTTCAGTCAAATCGGTGTTTTCCGATTTTCCTGCGTGCAAGCAACCTAGCAGGCCATGAAAAATAAACAAAAGCCCGTTAATATGGAAGAAACCAACTAACCTAGTAGAAAGATGCAAACTAACTAGAGTAGCGAGGCAAGATTATGAAAATTCCTTACAACATATTAGCTCTAACCAGAAACAAGAGCGGTAACAAGAACACTCATTTTTCACAGCCTACTAGCTTTTAGCCAATTTCCAAAGTCAGTAAGAAAATATTTAATCAAAGGAAAACTACTAGTGATTGTTGCTGACAGTAGAACATTTATGTCTTCTGAATAAATTCCCACATTTATGCTATCAAAGATTAGCCATTTCCGTAAGTCAAAAGTAATGATACCTCTGACCTGAACCCTTCAATTTCTTCAGCAGGTATTTCTACTTATTAGCAAAATCGCGGAAAATGAAACTTGAATTGCAGTCTGTTTGAATTGTAAACCATAATTTAGTTTGTAGAAAACTACATGAAATAAACACAATTACAACATAGCGTAATTAAAAAATTCTAGCAATTATCTCAATAGATATTCAGAATGCTCCAGTTAGAGATATCTTCAGTTTTGACTTAGCTAAACGGAAATGACCATTTTTTTATCCCTAAATGTGAAATGTCATTATAAATATGTTAGACTGTAAGCAAAAATCGCTGGTAGTTTTCTTTTTGTTTCAAAATTTTTAATCGTTTTGGAAAATTGTCAAGCTCTAGTAGACCTCAATAGCTAGTAGGCTGTGAAAAATAAACACTTATGTCATACCCCAGCTACTCATTGAAATTAGATATCTTGCCGCTGTTGTATCCGGTTGGAGCTGATGTGTTGTAAGGAATTTTCATGATCTTGCCTCGCTACTCTAGTTCGTTTGCATTTGTCTACTAATTTAGTTGGTTTCTTCCATATTAACGGGCTTTTGTTTATTTTTCATGGTCTGCTAGGTCGCTTGCACGCAGGGAAATCGAAAAACACCTATTTGGCTGAAAATTTGAAATAAAATGAAAACAAAAAAAGATTGATATCGAGAATGCTATATCGTTAGAAACGTAATCAAATTTTACATTTGATTCTATAAATCAAAATAGGGATTCTCATTTGAAAAAATCGAGTTATCTGTGATTGAAGTTTCCTTAATTGATTTACTGATTTCTACAAGTACAAAATGAATTCAAACTCAGCCGTCTGAACTAAGATGGCGAATTTCATGGTTAGTCGTACCGCAAAGTCACGGCCTTGTAAGTTTTATAATCGCTGCGATATTCAATTTTCTTGTGATACCTACTTATACGAAAAATGGTGATTTGCGCCTAAACGGTTTGTTTAAAGTTCCATGTATGATACATAAAGTCACACTAGAATTGACCAAGGAATCCAAATATGCAATAATATATAGGGGGTTCCATTCAAAAAAATGTAGGTTTGATATGAATCACCCTGTATAAACGTCAAAATTTAAGTGAACATATTTTTGCATTATAGATCTCAAGGGTCCCTACTATAATCAAGTGACAGAGTTTTTAAATATTTTTTAGTAAGACCACAATCTTCCGTCCACGCACTATTGGCCCACCCTGTATATTATTATATTGCATAGATTGAAAAAGCAGGTAATATTGATGAAAAATATATCAAACTAAGTAAATGCATGTATGTATGTATGTAAATATAAGTTCTTACAACATTGATATATTGAAATCTTTGTTTGGAGGTTATTGGCAAACATCTGACTACGCCGACTACGTATCACTTCAAAGAGCAATGACGATCAATGGTTGTCGGTCATTAATATTATTAAGGATAGGAGTGATTAGTAATTAGGTTAGTGGTGAGTAATACAAGCTTATCATATTAAAAACTAGCACGTTTATCTAAAAAACAAAAGGTTTATATCATATATGGATCATATCTACAATCATAAATGATTGTAATAATAATCGACTTGAACATTTACAAGTTTATAACGAGAGCTTATGGACCACAAGATGCTGTCCTATGTATGCTTTTTAAGGTTTCTTGACGGTTTATTCTTCTTCTAATGATATGTGCTTTACATCATTATATGGGAGTAACAGTGACACAAGAAAGGCTGTCACAAGGTGAAATAATGTTATGGCACCCAGCTTGTTAACTGTGAGTACTCATCTAATATTCGGCAGTTTTTTCAGATAAACCGAAAACATTCAAAGATCTTCAATTTACAATTCTTTCTCTTCAGGTCATTATTATTTTTGGATAAATCCTGCGAACATTACGGAAACTCAGAAAAGTGGATTACAAACATTCGTTCCGAGTAGAGATACTTAAGGTTATGTTTCTCTACAAATTATAGAGAAAGTAAAAAAAATGCTACAGAAAGTAGAATGTCAAGTCCATCTATAAGCCAACAAGATAAATACAGGAGTTTTTGAGAACGATCAAGGATAAAAGAGGCCCACTCACAATATCAGGGGTTTATGACATAACATGAACATGGGGGAGTACATATTTAGGAACAACGAAGTGATCGATAAGCACAAGGAACGCAGAACAAAAGGGTAGCTGTTAACTAGGTTATATAGACACAGGTAAAAATAATATACAGCCGCAAATCCACCAGCCTCAGTATTTCGGAAGTCGCCTAAGTGAAATAGCTTCTGAAGATGCCATCCACTCGTGGTGACGAAACGTCAACCCTGAACGCGCAAAGACGCCGGCCTAAATACCCAAAAATAGCAAATTCATTCTTCAAGTTAGGTTGACTACGTTTTTATAACTAAAAATCATTATTTTGAAAAAGTGTTTAGTGTTTTTGCTGAAACTGAAGATGCATTGACTAATATACGTGAAAAGTGTGTTCCTTGAAATGTAGCCAATGATGTAAAGTCTTTCATGAAGAGTCATAATATTTGAAGCTCTGAAGGTGCCTAGATTTGTTTATTGTTATCTCACATATGCTTATTGCTTTTTCCTTTAATGCACTGTATTGTATAATATTAGATGTTTAATTTCATATTAGGTCTGCGATCGCCCGTAGATGTGCTCAGAACGATCTTAAACAATCTTTTGTTGTTAAACTCTTTCAGCTTAATTGGTATTCGGCGGGCAGCAGAACAAAAACAAAGAGTCCGGTTTTTCGCACATAGGACGATATGATGAGTGACGGACTGAACATTTATCTTCCTTGAGTTTTTCCTGTCCTCGGGCTCAAGCAATAATTACTCATTTTAGGGCGAAACAATCGCGAGGGCGCGCAGCTCCAGATACGTGCACAAACTTTTCAGGAAATTTTGTTGTCAGCTGAATAATGGCCAAATGTTTCCTAGAAAAGTTTGCAGTCGGAGGATAATACCTATATTTGAAAAAAGTATCTCGGTGTCGTCATTTTTACTGGTGACATGTTAGGCCATTACGGAAACTATGATCAGGTTAACCCGATCGCAAGGATCACTGATCTTGACGTTCGGAAAGTGATCTAGGATCAGTCAGAAATAGGGTTAGTTCACTCTTGTACGGTAAGTGATCGAGATCGGGTTATTCAGATCGGTAGAAGTTTTTAAACCATACGTTCTGTGATCTTAAGGGGCCTGGGTATACACAGTAATACATTAATATATATGTATTTGCCATGATGGAAA
Organism: Callosobruchus maculatus; assembly: GCA_951848785.1. Taxonomy (NCBI): domain Eukaryota; kingdom Metazoa; phylum Arthropoda; class Insecta; order Coleoptera; family Chrysomelidae; genus Callosobruchus; species Callosobruchus maculatus. Next base: position 17,713,267 of record CATOUR010000032.1, read on the forward strand.
CCGGATTCCCATTTCGAACAGAACTCACTTGTTTTTCAAACTACAAACACAGTATTTCAGAAGATAGTTAAGACCTTAATGAATGACAACTATTTGCAATTTTCTCAAAAAAGCTTTTTAGTGTGCAAAAAAAACTCGCAATGCAAAATCATACAATATTCAAATGTTTGTAATTTAACAACCAAACACGACATCAAAAAAAGGCCAACTAAGTGACAAACCGCGAGCTTTCTTCTTCAATCTGCTTTTTGAATCATTACTATAAGTTTAAAGGTAACGTCAGGAGGTTGGAAATAATAATAATAATAATAATTTATTTGCAGTATGAATTACAACAAAAACAAATTAAGTTGAAACATATTGTTCAGTAAACAGCTGCAAAAAGGACTGGCAGGCAGTCTGCGACTGATCAAAGTGCCAGCCCTAAAGACAATATACAATAGCACATAAAATACTACTTTAATAATATAAAAATATGTGGGCCAAAACATCTAATCAACTAAACAAAAAATGTGACCCAAAAGAAAAACTCAAAGTTATCAATTGGAAGAAATTAAATTCTTTGATTGTGAAATTCGGTACAAAAAAAAACATCAGTATAATTAGATCATCTACACGTCTAAACAAAAATATGACACAAAAAGCAAGAAAAAAAAACCGAAGAGTTATCAACTGGAAGACATGAATTTTCTAAGACAAATTTTGAAAGCTGATATAGGTAAATATTTGAGGTTTGTGGGAACTTTATTATATAATCGACATACATTATAGGAGAAACACCTAGTGAATTTTAAATTCATTTTTATAGTAACCTTCGGACCTTACCTTTGGATCTTTTGACCTTACCTTTGGATTTTTGGACTTATCTCCCTTCATCTTAGACACACCTACTGGAGAAAGGGAACAGGCGGCCACGCCTCCTCGCTAACACGGGAATACGTCTTTTCTTTTATTTTCAATTTCGCGCGCTATACCCTAGACCCTTAGCGCCGGTGCACACTTGCGGCTGTTTACCGTCCTTCGCCGCAACGGCACCGGAATTGCGGTCTGAAGTACTAAGCGATAGATTCACAGCGGCGCCGGACACCAATGTGCATCTTTTGATCTATTCCTTAGTACTTCAGACCGCAATTCCGGTGCCGCTGCGGCGCCGGACGGTAAACAGCCGCAAGTGTGCACCGGCGCTTAAGCCAAATTTTTCGTTGCTCGAAGTTCGTTTAATCCACGGGATCGTAAATACCGCTAAACAGCTGATTGACATATTACTGATCGATCTGGATTCAGATCACTGTTTCCGTAAAGGCCTGTTATGTTAGGTTCCAAAGCTAGATCGAATTCCAATTTATTTGCTTCACCTGAATGTTTGTTTGTATGTATATTTTATATTTGTAACCGATTCCTTTGGACTTGATGTTGACCCCCTTTAGACAAACAGATCTAGTTTGGTCTTAGTACACTTATCAAGAACCAATGACAATACAATAATTTAATCAGTTTGTCGCATTATCATCATCGGTTCAGAATGGCCGAAATTGAAGTTCTCAGATCTTTCGCAGTTGAAAAAATAGTGAAGGTGACATATATGTCTTTAATTATTTAGAACTAGTGAAAGAGCTTAACAAATTAAACCTTTATAATAACGCTTCTGATCCAGACATTGAAACATATATATAGAGTTATAATATTGCCCTCTACAACGCATTCCGTTGGCTTAGGATTTAGCTCTTTAAAAGGCTTCAGCCACTGTAATTTTATTTCAGCTTTGATATAACGCATATCATATAATTTTTAACAGCCTTTTATATTAGCTTCACCTGTATGTTACACACATGTGTAACCGACTTGTTTGTACTCGATTTTGACTCGCATTCTTAAACTATATTTTTCAATGACAAGGCCTAATATTTCTACAAACAGTAATAATACAAATCTCACCCAGTAAATAATCCCATAAGTTGAGAAAAGAGTAGGCAAAGTTTATCTAAAGCTACTCTTACACATAACTCTATGCAGGGTAGTGTAACTGATAAGATCTACTTAGGAGGGCTAATCAAAGAAAATTAATCATACAGTTGTGTTGGCAAAACTTCAAGCAGCAGTGCGTGCCGAAAGCAAACCACGACCCATTAAATTGAGGGTTTTAGCGTTTGCTAAAGGGCTATAGCGTCAGTCCTTTGGGATTTGGAAACGCGTTTGGAAAAAAGCGTCGAAAAAGAACAGGAGAAAAATTATTCAAAACAATTCTCCTTCCCACAACTACGCGCCTGTTTGCTACACGTTTCTATAGATTGTTCTGTCTATCTTAAACATATAAAAGAGAAAAGATATGCTGTCTGCTCACTCGATAAAAATTCTGCCAGAAATGTTTAATTAGTTTCTTGATGAATTAGAAACTAAAATCAAGAGAAAATTCTAATATCAATATCAAATCACATTTGCACACCTAACCTAATCTAACAGAGAAAGACATAAACTCAATTAGATGGGTTCTTTCTGACATACCATCTACATATTCAATGAAATACAGACAAGGAACAAAAGCAGGCAAATTAGAATAAAGATTCTAGAATCTAATTACAATAGGTAAGTTGCTAATAAATTTTTTTTTGTATTCTATATTGAAAGCAGTTTCCACAATAATTATTAGTTCATAAGGTATACCATGAAATACCGGTATCAGCTTAAATACAACATTTTAGAAACATATACAAAACCAAAACAAATAGCCAAAAAAACAAAATATGAAACCACTTTTTTTGGGGAGAGTTAAATGTTAGACATTAGTGGTCTTTTAAGCCGATCCTTGGAAATTTTGCTATTTTAATTTGTATCGCTTGTATTTCATTTTTCATAAATGGTGGAAGTGCGATAACATTAAACAAGTTTCAGTCATGCTCTTTCACCATATTTTTAACAATGCCTTCAATAAATTATGTTGCGCTTCCAGGTATCTGAACGAAGGTTGGCCAACTGGCCACTCAAACTTAATCAATGGCAAAATACTAATCATCTGCACTTAAACTCAAAATTAATGAAACTATCATGTCACAGGTAATGATCAAATTGTTTATAGTAAAATACTATGACTTTCAGCGATGTTTGAGCAAATTAGTATTAAAATCTGCTTTCATAGGATGATTAAGAGTAGTCTTTACAATAACAATATTAAGCTACAGCTACCTTACATAGTTTCAACATAAGTATCTAGAAACAATACAAAGGGTTAAGGATACTATGTAGTGTTTCGAGTAAATAACGTATGCTTTGTGGTTCGCTTAAAAATTTTTTCAATAGAAAGTTACAATCTTAAAAGCTTGCAACGCGTTCGGCCACCTCCGGAGACGGAGGTGGCCGAACTATAAGTGAAACTCATGTTAGGGTATACGTGATTTTTTATTGATGGGCCAAATAGATCAACGGAAATGGGTAATATAATATTTCGCGGTATTAAACATCATAAAAAAGCCAAAAAATAACATTTTATAGCACATTGTGCAATATTCGCGACCACCATACTGCCTTCGCTTATGACGTATGAAGTAATTTATATACATTTAGCTTCTGTAATTCATAACATAGAAAGCCATGCTATATAAGCCTGTGTATTAGTTTTGCCAGATTTAACACCCTCGTCTACACAATGCTAGCATCTCAACAATTGTGAGGGACCCGAGTAGTTGTCCTTATCTGCACACCCTTCATTTGAAGTCCCTCTAAGGCTAGAAAGGTCAGCTCAGAACGCTGGATTTGTGACCCTTGCACATGTAGGATTGCGAGACTGTACAGATATGCAACTAAACAGCATAGCTCGCACAAATAGCCGGGAATTTACAAGAACAAACTTTTAGATATCGGCAGTATTGGGTAATAATGGGAATATTTCAAATAGATCAAATTTTATCAGTTCTTTATATTTTTTATTTATTTATTCAACAGCTCCACATGAACAAATGAAGGTCCTCATTCAAAGGAGGCACTTCCTTGTACGAGAATATCATCCCGTATAGAATCACAGTCTATACTACTCCTTTTACACTCACCTCTATCCATCTTGACTATAGTAGACCATTTCATGATTACATGTCTTCTAGATACCTCTATTATAATCTTGCTGTTCCCATCACCTTCACCAGCAAAACCACAAGTGCAGCCAAACATCAACCATACTACCTTTGGTAACATTTTTTTAGAATATCTTCGCAAAGAACTTTGAATCACTGCCGAGTCTCGTGTCGTAATTTTTATTTGGCTATGATATTGTAATTCATTCAAAGCTTGAGCAGAATGCAGGAATTTTTAGACTGGAGCTCCAACACTTACTAAGATGAACTGCTCTAATATTGCAAGATTACTGAGAAATGTATGTGCTAGTAAACCGAAGAGATACATTTTACGTCAAAGGTCGAAATTCGCTACGTTAAAACTATTACTAAAAATTAACAACTGTTATCGAAGAAAATAGACTGCTGTAGACGTCTCGGCTTTCAGTGGAGATCGCTCACAGTGGACAACAATAGAAAAGGCAAATATTTGTATTTGCAGCAAAATAGTAACCCGTGTAAGTTGTACAGGAGCAGTGGATCAACAGAAGTAACTACTCCGAGGCCTAATACCCCTACCGGCATTAAATTACACTATTGGCTCAAGTGCTTTGAGGAAACGTCAAGAAAATCATTTTCACCCTACCCAAAGTGATCTCAAGGATATCCCCTTGGACATGTCCTGAATCTTATCAGGCAGGATGTCCCTAGTCCTCAACAACGCTGTTTTAATCTTTTGGATCTCATCAGGTGCAAGTGGATATAGCCAGGTATCAGCCTGTAGATATATTAGATCTCGAAGTAAGTAGTTGTTTCTGTTGGTTCACTGCTTTCATGTCAGCTTGACAGCGGGCTGAATCAGCGCTGTCGTGGACTTGGGATGTGCCTGATGCGATTCAAAACATATTCCAAACAAAGGTTGTGATATCCTTGAGATCACTTTTTGGTAGGGTGAATTTCATTTTCTTCATGTAGATTGTACTGGAGTACGAGTGAGAGAATGACCGGCAGCCTTATTACGTATCTTGCAGACGACAAGTGACGGGCGAAAATCGCGCAATATCTGCCGTCAACATATAACCTACAATTTCGGCGGTCCTGTTGCTGTCCTGTCGCTGTTGCTCAGCTTCTGCTCTACGACCGCTGACGCGAATGTTTACACAATAAGGCTGCTGGAAGCACGAAGCGACTAAGACTGTGCATGAGGACATATTGTAAATAAATTTAAGTGTACAAATAAATACAATATGATGCAATTGCAGATTATTTTGCGACATACTTCAGAGACAGGTTTTTGAAAATGGTGCACTTAACAGTGGAGCAATCAGCAAATAATGCTACTTCCTATATGGATAAAAAGCTATACAGTTACGCTTATTTACTTTTTCGGCCACTGTCATTTTTTGGTTACCTATCATTCGGTCTTAAACTTATTGACAACTTTGGAACAATTTTTTGTAGCGTTTGATCCAATACTGTTTATTATAGATAATGTTTGCATGTACATGTGTAAAACTAGGCTGTTGAGAAGGGCGAGGAAACTTCGAAATTTAACGTTATCAAACACTGAATTCCAAATCAAAATGTTATTTTCTGCTTATGACACGAGTGCTGCCAAAGAACAAATGACCTGAACCAGTTTTTATTTATGGCTCCAGTCAGATAATAGGATTAGTGTATTCTTGTCAGTGATTAATCAAGAGCGGAATTCTGATAAATATTTGTACAAATAACGTAATATATATGTATACGTGCCTGAGTATAATTTTGTTAATTTAGGTTTGATCTGTGGGGTCCAAATTATCCCTTCAGCGTTTCTAACTTGAACACCTTTTAGTAGTCGACACCATTGCGGAAAGTTTCTTCTCCTTATGACTCCGTCTTGTTTCGAAGGTTGGCGATCCAAATAGCTAACAGAGTTCTAGATACAGCCACATGAAAAGTGTCAAGCGACACTCAATCAAATCGTCTTAGGGTGTCCTTTAACTAAGAATTTTGGTTGACAGACAGACAGACCTTTCACCTTGGACTTTTCTTTTCCTATAATTTCTTTTTCTTTTCTTAATGGTAAGGAATAGTTCTTATTGTCTTTTCATGCGATCAAGTTCGTTATTCTTTGATCCCAGTATCCGGCGATAAATATACATTTCAAAGGCATCTATTTTCTTTTCCAGAGATGTATCTAGAGTCCAACTCTCGTATCCGTACAGGAGAACCGATCTGTGAATTCGAAGTTTTAGGCTCAGATCTGACCTTATGAAAAATGCCTTTTAGTCCTGTTCAATGTGGCATCTGACTTCTTTCTTCGGGTCACATTTCTCATTTACAATACTCCCCAGATATCTGTATGATGACACTTATTCCATCATACTACCGCTGATAAGACCAGCCTGTACAGATGTATTGATAATTGCAAGGACCTTAGTCTCTGCCATATTTATGAGGTGGCCTAGATCGAATCATACGATTTTTGCCTTTGCAAGTCCTGCTCTTTCTCGGCTAACATCGTCGGCTATCTGATGTTATTGATTATTTTCACGTTCATCTTAATCCATATGCGATTCCTTCCAGACCTTATTTGAAGCATCTGAATACGTTTTGAATAAGGGTGGTAGTAACATGCCCTGTCTCACATCTCTTTCAATCATGACCACTTTTGATGTTGGCCCCTCAATTTGTACTATTGCGCTTTGATTTCAGTACAGATTTGCAATTCATCGAATTGCGGATTACAGGTAATAATAATGAGCTAGTATCATGAAGCTGAAGGTATATTTTGGCATGAAGGACGTTGTATGGTATACAAAAATAGTCGCGAAGGAGCGCTAAGTTACTTTTTTAAACCCTTAGTATCTTAACAAAGTGGTTTTAAAATCCAGGAGCTGAAATTTAAATCCAGCAAACAGTTGCAAAGCGCTGTTTTGATCGCGCGGCCAGTATTGCCAAACCTATCTTGATTTCAAGAACTTCATGGTAGACAAAAGTCTAGGTGGCATCACCTTGCTTATTATAAGTGGTTTTCGTTGAAGCTCATTTTGTGCTAAATACCAATGGTGTGAATTGCGATTTTCCCATATGCAGGAAAATGTATGTACGAAAATTTTAAAATGCTAAATCGACTAACCGCCTCACTAACACATAAAAATGAGCCCTAAATTGCAATTTGATCATTCCAGCGTTATCTTAATTTCAGAAATACGAAGTATCAGACGTATAAATGCCAACTAGATACAGAACATATAATAGGTGAGTGCGGAACTCAGAATATGTCGGATTGTCATTCGCCACGGTGATTAAGATTTGACGTTTGAATCTGTTGTAAATCGTTGTTCTCGTTTTACCGTTTCTACCCTGTGGTTCCTGCTGAGCTTGAGTTTTATATGTTCGTTCTTCGTTATCCTTTTCTTTTGTCACTAGTGATGACTTTCGTTTCGTTTTATATAAACAAAAAAGGTGGACTGTTGACAAAACATTGACAGCATAGAACGAATGACACTGTCATTCTCCATGTGAATAATTGTGATGTTTTATGGAAATGACAGAAAATTGCATTTCATTGACATTGTGACTTGCTTGTGACGTCATGACTAGGAAAAATCAAATATTTTCTTTATTTTCTCACTATCCCAGGCAAAAAAAATCGGGTACAAATCGTCAAGTTTCTCATGATATGCTTTATCAAAAATAATGATATAGGTACAAAAATCATGATACTAGTCCATTATGGAAAACTATTCACCTGACGAGAGTTTAGTAATAATTTCACTTTTTATTGTGTTAAACCGTTGGCGACAAATCATAAGGAAAAGCCTGTTGACACTGTCGTGTTGCGTAGCTGTACCAGATGCTAAGAAGGATTTAATTTGACGTTTTATGGTCCCTACCCGGAAGTCATTTAGCGATGGCCTTGTAGCTGGTGGTTTAATGAGTTCATCTGGTAATAAATCTGACATAGAGCATCTAAATCCAGAACTAGACGTTCCAGATAAAACTTCACCATACATAATGGTGGAGATTATGTGTATTTTTCTTATAGTATATAGTAATAATAATTCTTTTCCCATGATCTAGGATAACGGAGGGTTCTTATGCAGCCTGTCTTCAGGAGGTCTGCGCAGGTTATAGTCTGGGGTTTATGAATCACAATTATTGTTATCCAATAAATTCAAATAAATGCTTTCCTATATAGAAATAGCACAAGTCCAGATGAAAATGTAACCGTGTTTCCGCTAAGATATGGATAATAGCAGAGTTTCCATATTTACCCAGTGATAAAGTGTTTGAAACTATACGTGGTTTAGCTTCTAAGTCTAAAGTCTTACCATTCGTCGAGCTGAAGCACGTTTAGTGGAAGGTCTTGTCGTTTGAATAAAGAACTAAAATTAAAGGCCAGAGTATATTACCAAAGAACCAAATTGAAACATCTTCCTGATATTCTTATGAATGAACATATCATTCTTTATGATTGAAGAAAACAGTACACAGATTGTTTGGTAAATTTGCGGCAAAAATTTAAAGGGCAAATCTTAGATATATTTCAAGAATATTTCGTGTTCTTTGATGATTTTTGAAAAAACGCATCATTTTAAACTTACAAGATGGAAACGAATTGCGAGAGAGGTACAACATTTTATTATCAAAAATCACATGGTTAGTTTGGATACAAGAAGGCAGTCTTCTCATCAGTCATTTACGAACTCTTTCAAACACACAATTTTGAATGAAGGTACATCCAGCAATTATGCGATTTCGCAAGTCGCCAAAATTTTCCACTGGGGTAGCGTAAAGTAGTGACTTTAGATAACTCCACTAGAAATAATCTAGGTGGTTTAAGTCCGGCGATCATGCTGGCCATACGTGTGGTCCACCTCGACCAATCCAGTGATCTTCGTATGTTGCTGTTAAATATTCACGAACAACCAAACTAAAATGTTGTGCTGTATCATCGTGTATAATGAAGAACCGACTAGCTCGCTGCTCTTCTCGGGTGTGGTTGTAAATGAATCTCCAGACCAGGCCAGGTAACTGTGATTTTATTCATGAAAATACAAACTAATACGTTGAACATAAATCAACAGTAACGGTTGAGACGAGCACTCCCGTCCGTCTGTCAAATTTCTCTGACTGTTTCCATGGCACTGGTACACTTAGTGACAGCATACAGCACTAAAGCACTACAATAAACCACATTGCACGTCTTGTTGCTAATTAAAGGTTATTCTTTTATTTACATTAATAGTTTTAAGAAATGTCGTATATAGCACTTGCATAATTTTTTCACCTTTGAAATGAAGCGGTTTTCTAAAAATCACCAAAGAACAAAATATTCCTAAAATAATTCAAGGAATCACCGTTTAAATTTTTGCCGTATATTCAACAAACACCCTGCATAATACTCGTAGAAAAACACTTCGCTAACTTCTGAGCTCAACTCATTTTAAACACTTTCTACTTCTAGTAATAGATCGTAATATTTTTTGGGAAGGTAGCATTTTTGATTCGAACCTTGATTTTTGACGTCTTAGTATATTGCTACAATTTTGAGGGATGTTCTAGAACTCCTACATTTTTGATGTCATCATCGTTAACTACTTGTTGTCGATCTGTTGATAGTTCTGCATCTCTTTGTTGTGACTTTGGAATATCCCCTTGGCGTATCAAAGGTGTGATTAAGTTTTGATTCAAAAACGACTCAATGTTTAAGAAGTACCCAGCAACCAAACTACTTGACATAATTAGGCGCAATTTCCTTTGCATACTTATGCTCATGAAATATTTATAGTTCGTTAATTTTTCGCCTTGCCTCTTCTCTAGAAATATGAACGAAGGCTCTTTCTAGAAACATAAAGTGTAAAAAAGCTCATCTAACTTCATTATCCGTAATTTTCTTCCACCAACATCCCATCTCGATATTGCGAGAGTGAAGCGCCTGAAATAGACAAAATGAGGGAGCGTCAACGCAAATACAGGTATATTTCAACCAACATAAAGAACAAGACATCAGTATACTTGATCGCCAAGAAAATGTATTGCATTCTGGTCGGTGTACGACTTACGAGGAGGTATCAGAAAATGACGAAACTGGTGTTATAGCATAGGGTCCGGCACAAAGGACTGACGTTATTGAAATGGCTAGTAAGCCATTTCAATAACGTCAGTATTCTTCTCTTATCAATGCGAGAGAGGTGAGGGGGTACCGTTCGACTCCTGAGTTTCTAGCTTTTGGTTACCAGTTGACATTGTGGAACCGTGGATGACAAAGGCGGAATCAAACCCTACCTGAGAGAAAGTTCATTAAATGTTAGGCTCTCGTCTCTCATTTTGTTTTATGTAAAATTCTACCTTTAAATAGATTTGCAGTACCAGTCTCGTTATTTACTGTTAGAGGTATTGGACAAAAGCGAAACAAACTTTCATGTCAAAAAATATTTAAAATAAAACTAACAGTTGTTCGTTCCGGGAAATAGGGTACTTACAGAGGTAGTGAAATCGCCTCGGGAGTATACATAGCGTAAAGAAAACCATATCAAGAAGCAGTAGGAAACAAAAAACATGATTTTACTGACGCACAAAAAAAGATATTTGCAAAATAAGATAAGGATATATTCAAATTTTTCCACGTGACTTAAAACAAGGGCTGACGTCACAGGTATCTTATCGATATCGACAATCGATACTGCTACACCGCAGGTCAGTGAGATTCAACCGCGCATTCGACTAGAGATGATCTGAATTCTTTAACAATGCGATCAATTTATTGATACCTAAACATATTTGAAACAGGCAATTAACCCACTAGCATTTTCGTTGCAATACATTTTTATATCTGATAGGTATCACAGTTCATCCTGTTTGTGACCGAGATTCGCAACTAATCGAAGCCATCATTTTATGTCGGCGCATCCCATTATGAATGAATCCAAAGATAGCATCTAACTCAAGCCCATCCCTACAAAGTGAATTAGTAATCTAGCCTAACTTTTATTCGTTTGACTTTTGTACGTTTGTGTGTGATTGTGTTTTGTGGTTATAATGATCAATGTCAAAATGTTAGGTTAGCACTGGCTATCGATATCGAATATCAATACTTTACATCCCAACACTAAAAGATATCACTAACGTCAGAGGTTGTTTGCGTGGCATTTTCCGGCATTTGAAATAATTTTTGGAACATCTCTCACAGCCGATTCCAAAAAGCCAAACAAGTGATGTTGTCATGTTTACTAGGCTCTAAGGAACGCGTAAATGACATAATATTTTTTTTTCTGCAAGTACCCTATTAAAAATCGTTCACCTAAAGGGGTCAAACAAAACGAACAACTGTGAAAATTAAAATTCGTTCAGCTAAAGGGGTATGCCTCGGAAATTTGGACTATATCGAGCTCGCACAGATACCTTTGAAATATGGACGTGGAAGAGAATGCTAAGAGTTCCTTATACCGCCCATCGAACTAACTTTTCGATACTGGATGAGCTCGGTAATTCAAAGAGACTATCCTCCATTGTGTCGACGAGAATGCTTACATTCTTCGAACATATTCACAGTAGCGATAATATGGAGAAACTTGTAGTTCAGGGTCATGCCGCGAATGGGCGCGCCGTAGCGTTTCCTCTATACGCTAGGTGGATACGACGAGACAGTTGCTGGATATGAGCACCAAGAGCGCCATTAAACTGACAGTAAACTGCGAACGTCGCCGAACCACAGTTCTCAAAACTATTGATAATATTCGTGTCGGCAATACTCTAGCTCCGACTTAATGCACTTTGAAGGTTCACAACATGCCTGTTAAGACATTGTGACTATCATGATGATGATGAAAGGGATCATAGTGGTCTGCTTGCACATATGAAATAGGATAATTACGTATTTAAAATCTTGTAATTATATAGTTGAAGGTTTTTAACAATATAAAGTTTGCTTCTTAATAGTTAATAGAGTATCCATTGTTGTCTACAGTTTTTGACAACGACGCGGCATTGAAGAAACTATATTTTGGATAACAACACTCGGCATATTCGTTCATACTTCATTAATCCGTTAAACTTATTAATTAAGGGCTGTTTATTTATGAATGTTCTATTCCAAATACTACGTTCAACCTTTTTCCAAAATTCCTCAATAGGGATGAGGATGTGATTGGTGATTGTGCTGGCCACTAAAGAACCTGGACATTATTCTCCTGAAACCACTCCTGAACCTGAGTTGTTACTAGCTGCATATAAATCCCCTGTAGATGAAGCGATTCATAGTACCGACTACAAAATACACTGGAACTCTGCTCCACAAGAAACAACCTCATAGCATTATACTACCATTTGCATGCTTTATGGTTGGCGTATCGTACGTTGAGTGAAATTTCGTAATTAACCACCCGGGGACGGATATAGACTAATTTTGTGGGTGGGGGGGGGGGGGGGGGTATCGGGACGGACTCAGAAAGTCTTATGAAATGTGTTCTTGGATCGGGATTTTAAATAATGGCATAAAGGTAAAGGTCCTACGGGTAAAAGGGGTGAGAAATTATGCCCCCCTTATAATAACTTGCTTCCGTATGCATGAATTATTTTGTATGTCCCGTATGTAGAATGAAATTAGTAAAAACCTGTTGACACTTGCGCAATATCTGTGTTTTGGTTGCGTAGATCATCATTGCAAAGAGGGGGGGCGATCGCTCCCCTCTGTATCCGTCACTGCGTACGCCTAACACGTCTCATTCCATCAAGGTCATACATTTCTTAACGAGTTTAGTCGCTAAACAATACCTTTCCCCACACTTGCACTGTCCAATTTAAATTACGTTGAGCAACTACAATCCTGGTACGGCGATGTCTTTTGGATAACAACGGTTTCTTAGCTGAACGTCTACTATAAAGCTTTGCCTCGTCGCTGAGTAATTCCTGCACTCACTTCCACCTCAGGAATTTCTGCAATTATCCTTACTGCTGATAACCACGGATCTCTTTGAAAAGTCCTTTTGATTCTCTTATCAATCCAAAAAGGTAGGTTTTCTTAGTCTTCCTGCGTTTTTCCTAAATAGTCGAATGCTTGTAAATCGCATTTTGACAGGTTTCGATCAGAATGCCGTTTACGACCATTTCTTGCACCTTAGTGCAGATTCGTTTCCATTTTGGCATATTTTATCCTGCAGACGTATCGTGCTTAATTTGCCTGTAAAATATCATTTTTAAGCTTCTTTTCTTACTTGAAAATCGTATGCCTTTATACGAGGATGGCCTGAAAAGTTCTCGGCCTCAACAGGACGCAGGCGCGCGCGAACGTGCACCATTTACGTGCATGCTTATACAAGTCTCTGCAAGTCTCACATAAATGCCATTCAGTTGCGATCAGTAGTTTGGCTGTGACAGTTGATCATCGTGAGTGTAGTGTGAAGCACCGTAAGACATGGAGAAGCTTGAGTACCGTGCGGTGATGAAGTTCTTTGTGAAAGAAGATTTATCTCCGAAGGAGATCCACCAAAGGTTTGTTAAAGTCTATAAGGAAGATTGACCATCACACTCCACAGTCAATAAATGGGCTGCAGAGTTAAAGCGAGGGAGGGAGAGCATTGATGATGACCCACGCGAAGGACGTCTAAAAAGTGCTACAACTCCTGAATTGATTCACCGTGTGCACGATATGGTTTTGGAAGACAGGAGAGTGAAGTTGCGCGAAATTGCTGAGGCTGTTGGCATCTCAAGGGAATGGGTTGGTCACATTGCATGAAGAGTTACACATAAGAAGCTCAGTGCAAGATGGGTGCCGCGTCACCGCTGAGCAGAAACGCAACTGCATGTGGATGTCACAGCAGGCTTTGGAGCCATAGAGAAAAAATAAAGCGGACTTTTTGCGCAGATTTGTAATAATGGATGAAACATGGATTCACCATTATATGCCAGAATCCAAACAACAATCAAAGCAGTAGAATGAGGCCGGGTCCTCTGCAACAAAGAAAGCCAAGTCAGTTCCCTCCGCAGGAAAGGTGATGGCTTCTGTTTTTTGGGACGCTTAAGGCATTCTGTTCGTGGATTATCTTAGAAGGGTAAATTTATAACAGGGGTGTATTATTCTGACCTTTTAACCCAGTTGGACCAGAAAATTCGTGAAAAGAGACTAGGTTTGCAAAAGAAGAAAGTCATCTTTCAAGACAATGCGCCGGTGCACAAAGGGCAACATGCAATGGCAAAACTGCTCAATTTAAAGTATAAATTGTTGGAGCACCCACCCTATTCTCCTGACTTGGCCCCGTCGAACTTTCACTTGTTCCCAAAACTCAAAATCTTTCTTGGTGGGCAACGTTTTTCATCAAACGAAGAAGCGATTGCTGCCGTGAATGACTACTTTACAGAACTTCCACAAGATCATTTTAAAGACGGCATCATGGCTCTGAAACATCGATGGACTAGGTTTTCTATATCAGGCCGAGAACTTGACGTTTGGTACCATTTTAATCTCACCTATGACCGCAGCCTACTATGACTCCTTAAGCTTCATGAATTTTTTTTTCAACTTCCCATTTAATTGTTGAAGTATAAATATATGATTTGGTCATGAATGTTGCCTTACTTTCGTCCAGTAGTCCCAAAGAAAGTAGCATCTTAAAGTTTTAAATATTTACCATTTGTACTGGACTATGAAGTATCGTCTTGACACGTAAGCCTTTCGAGACATCACGTAAATCTGAAAACCATAAAACCTTCAACAGCCGCTGCTGCCTCGTCACCTACATCATATACGTACATTGTATAGGGCGTAGACTACCCTTGCCATACATCAGCGCGAGTATCTCCTTAGCCCATATAAGCAAATCGGATTGCGGAAGCATGGCCCGTAAGCCGTTACGGAGCTCACAAAGCCGACTAACTGTATTACCATAAGTGGCGGCAGTTGTTCGCTCTTCTGTGAAATTTTTATTTGTCTTGATAAGAAAACGCGCACGTAATCGTTTCTCGCACCATTTCACCGTCGACTTCTCGCCTCCGGACTTCTTTTCATTACGACCTCGGTTCACTACCTTCAAAAAGCCATAAGCTACAAATAGGCTAAAATGTTGTATCTTGCCAACCAAAGCATACAAAGAAGGCGTCAAGTGTCTTGACGCAGAAGTACAGGGTGTCCCATTTTGGGCACTTTTACGAGGTATCTCGGTTATTTTTGAAGATAGTTGCGGTTTTCGTGACGGTGTCCTACTTTCTTGTGAAACTAAAGATGTCGTCAACAAAATTATCATGGGCCTCTTGGTTTTTGAGATACAGGGTGAAATCGAAAACTATCGATTTTAAGACCACCCTCGTAACTCGGTTGTCCTTTATCTTATTGAAAAGTATAGAAAGAGTCTTATAGAATTTTTTCTGTAGAATCCAGTGGTGCAGTTTAATTTTTTCTACTCTAACCACTTTTCAGTTATTAAGCAAGTATATATTTTTTTAAATGGAACACTCTATATATTATTTTTGAAGTCAATTGGAAATAATTCAAGCTTTTCAAAAATATATATTAGTATTAAGTTGTCTTGAAAATTACGCTCAAGATTTGATTTTTTTCATTTTTTACTTTATTTGTAGCACTAGGCCATGACTAATCTATTAAAAACAATATCCAAGTAAACAATTATTAAAATACAAGATACTCAATACTTTTAAACTCAATTATTTAATTGTATTTTATACTCTATTAACTACTATTATAAATACTGCTTAATCCATTATTACATTACTTAAAACCAAACAACATTATATCTGAAGAATATCAACACATTATTAAATTTGAATTTGAATCAAAATAAAAACTAAAAACATCGAGGAGCTTTTAGACATATACTCCTTGAAAGCAGTCATTATATACTTATTGTAACGTGTCAAACTATTATGGAATTTTAAATAGACAAGATGTTTTCCTCTGCATAGACGAATTGACTTTTTGGTGCAACTGCATTTAAATAAACCTTGACCAGTTCGGACTGAATGCTTGATCGCTGCTGTTCTCGAAGGAATCTCATTATTCAGACCAATATGTCTTCTTTTAACTGAAACAAACTAAATAGCAGTAAAAAAACGGCTACTTTAGCCTAAGACAAACTAGTTCATCCTTTCGATCTTCGAACAGACTAGTTTAGGCTAGGATAAATAGTTTATCTTGGATACGGGTTTAGCCGGTAACAGACGAGAACAAAATATATTTTGTAAGAGAACATAATATACTTCGTTGGTATGGGACTCTCCGAAGTCGTTTAGAGATAAAAATACGTAATCTTTGAATACATTGTTATATTTGCATTACATTGTGAAAAAGACATGTTCCGATTATGTATGGAATAAAATATCCAGAAAATGGTTTCCCACGATGCAATTTTGACATTTTCGACTTTTTGACAAAGCTGTGGCTGTATGTCTCTAACGTTAAATCTCGGGATTGAGCTCTAGAGTTCTTTCTAGATCATTCGCATAAACCTGATACTTTATAAAACCTGAAGGAAGAAATGACATGGCGTTAAATTGCATGATCATGATCTTGTCGACCAGTTGACTTCTGATTTTCGGGAGATAATGTGGTGTCGAAATCGTTGCTGCGATAAATCAAGATGGCGCCGTCCTGCTGAAACCACATATCGCCCAGATCCATGCCATCCAGTTGAGGCGACAAAAACTGCGTAGTTATGTTCCTGTAGCGGAAAGCGTTCCCACTCATTGCTACTTCAGCCTCATTTTGAAAAAAGTAAGTTCTAATCACACTGTCTGTTTGACCAAATTCCGTACTAAGCAGTTGCTCGTTGTGGATGCGTTGGTTTTTCATGGATTGCGTACGGATTTCCTAAGCCTCAAATTTAACAGTTTTGTCTATCAGAAAACCGTTCAGATGGAAAAGTGCTTTATACGTGAAGATAACTTTTTTTGAAAAATCGATGTTGGTTTCACTTTAGACTATTACCCATCGCTTAATTTCTCTAGTAAGCTGAATCTCGTTTAACATCAACATTTTCTCCGCGAATGTCATTGATCAGTCTATGGTCATCTTCAAGGTCATACTGATTGTGTTTTACATCTATGAATAAAATCATGGATTTTGTGACAGCATGCAGTGCTATCAACACTGCTGCTGTGATATACTCAGCGGTTTTCGCAAGATCTATTTAATTCTTATTTGTTTGTGGCCTTCTGATAGTAAAACTCTTAATTTGATTGCGAGTTTTTATTTAGAAAATGTTTTATAATATACAGAGACGGGTATGCAACATGCATGACATGCATCATATGATTTTTAAGGTTGACACTACCGAATTTCACGTCAAACTTGACCACAGATCAGAACACATTCTGAATCAGTGAAGAAATCCAAGAAGAAATCCATTGACCTAGTTGACATCATATTCCGGTTTTACACTTATCATTTTTGACCACGACCTGAATAATCAAATTAGAATTATAGATTTATTATTGATGTAAAGCGCGTATTAAGGGTAAAGGATTAGGTCTTTCGTTAAAATTCGCTGCGTAGTGCTTCGTGGCATCTGAAGCTGTTGAGCACGATGCCGAATTGTTGGTGTCTGGTTTTTGTCCTCACTCTCGTTTACAGCAGCCATGTTTTCAAACGATCTACTAGTATGTCGAGGCAAAAGAGACTTATGGTCCACCACCATCCAGCTTTCTTCAAATTTATTGGCTACTCCTCGAATTATGGACATGTTAGATGCTCGACCGAAAATTCCACGAACATTAGCTTTGTTTTCACAATAATGACACATTTGAAAGAAAACAGTTGGTAAAGATTGATGATGCATACAGCGGGGAAAGAGTAGTTAATTATGGCTTGCCACAAGGAACAGCTTTAGGGTCAATCTTATTTAACATTTACATCAATAGTAATCTAACTTCGTATTCTTCTTGTGGTAAATTAATTATAGCTTTTCGGATGACACAGCTGCTTTGTACAGTGGTAATGATTGGAATACTCTCAAATATAATGTAGAAAAAGATCTAGCAAAAGTGTGTGCAGACTTTAATCACAAAATATTAACTATTAATTATGAAAAAATGTCTCTTATGCCATTTTGTAACACGATAAAGAGTTTACCAGAATTTCAAACCTTAACAATCAAAACCCACACAAATGATATAATATTGAGCTTCAAAGATCAAATCAAATATTCAGGTGTTACCCTTGACCCACATTTAAGATGCAGTCTTCATATTAATAATGTTGTAAAAACGCTGAGACAACTGCTCTACCGTTTTGAGTATATAAAAGACATTTTGGATCTAGAACATTTAAAAACATTATTTTATGCACTAGTAGAATCAAGGATACGTTATGGAATTATTAGGTGGGGAGCTGCTGCATACTGTCATATTCAACCGCTGGACGTGTTGCAAAAAAAATTTTAAAGATAATATACAATAGAAAATGTACATATTCATCCAATGCACTATTTTTTGACTCTGATATTTTAGACATTAGGTAACTGTATATGCACCAAGTTATAATATTTATCTACAAAAATAAGGATATACTGAAGCAAATAGACCATAGGTATTCTACAAAGTATAGAGACCAAAATCAGGTGCACATACAAACCTTACAAAAAAACGTTAGTTTAAGAAGCCGTACTTACATGGCATGTAAGATTTATAATAACTTGCCATACATTTATAAGCAATATTTATGCAAAATATACTCCTTGTAAATAATCAAGAATATCTTTAAAAAACATATAATTTTGCAAGGCAGATATGAAATTAAAAAGCTAGTAGAGTTAAATTTCTGAACACAGAACAGAACGCTGTTTATACTTCAATCCTCCCAATACACCGGTTGTATTGTATAAAAAATAATAAGTATAAAAACTAAACAAAAATATCAAAAAAGAGCATCACTCCATATGCACCATAGATATAATAGTGGTTGTGTGCACCATAGTGTAAAAAGTTTTGCGGGCCTGTGCACAGCTTGTAGCTTCAACAGGCCGTGCAAAATCATCTATTAGCCCTTAGCATGTACCGAACACCACCGTCTCATTTTTTTAACGCTCAATTTTGATTAATTGAAACAATCACGAGTCACAATCACATGCACGAAAAAGAGGTAAGCCAAATTTCAATAGCGCACTCTTATTGAAACACCTTTTACGTATCTCACTTGTGACCTATCCTATCTACCGTTCCTCCGCGAAAAATTGAAAACCACAGTAACTCTGGGCCACTTCCAGTTGCAGCATGTGTTCATATACAAAGCAAATATAGTGAAATTTTTAGCTACGGCTTCGTGCAGCTCAATTATAGAAACGTAAATTTACTACTCACGTTCCATGTGTGTATGTGCTCAGACTATTTAACTTGCCTTTTTGCTATTTGCAATGCAAACTTTAATAATACAGCTCTGTATTTTAATACGAGGATGCTATCTAATTTATGAACATTGAGATAAATGTAAATGAACTGTACTTTTCCTCTAATTTTCTATACCGACAGCGACACTCGAAATACTACTACGAAAGTTATTTCGCAACTCCTCAACGGTATTTTGTAACGCTAATAGTCTCGAAATTACTTTTACTGCAGGGAGCTTGTTTAGTTCTCTTGGGGCATTTTCTCTAAAAAGTAATTCAAGAATTACCAAGGCTAGAGTGACAGGGTAAAACAAAGTGGTTCATCAGTTCATAAAAATCTTTTTCTACTGAAAACTGACAACTATATCGTTTTTCAGTAAGGGCAACTTTTTTATGTGAAATTTCCATGGGGAGCAATACTCAGACAGTTATGCCACCTGTTCTTTTAGCATCGCTTTTATGTACGAACCTGACAACTTTTCTACTATTTCTAACACAATTTAGCGTGTTCGACTTGGAAAACAGATAATTATATCCGTATAAGTTTGAGTAAACTGTATTCGGATAGCCTACATACGGTAGTCATGAGCTCCGTCATGACCGCCGGTATTATGTTTATGTTCGATCAGGTCACCACCTGAGATAATTCATACTGCGTCGTAGAAAATATTTTTATATTTATTTTTCAGATTTACAGACCTACTATTACCATAAATACAGTAGCCAGTGTCATATTTGAAATTTGTAATACAAAAATGGAGTCAAGTTGATTGACTCAATACTTCCCGTACATTACTGTGATATCAGTTTATTATTTTCCCATAGCATGAAGCTTTAGTCTGAGAACCCCTTGTAACCAAATCATCGGCAGCTCCCCCCCCCTAAAATTGTCTTATGCCGCTAGATCTTTCCTTCAGAGATCAATGGACAGCCTAAAACATCTAATAACACGATTTTTAACAAACATACGCGTTTTCCATCCTCACCACGGTAATAATACTGTGTCAAAATTTAATTAGAATCAATTTAATAGTGTCTACGTTACAAAATACAAACAGATCTAAAGCAATAAATACTCGTATGTATACAGAAAATTCTAAGTCCCTTAGTTTCCGTAATAGGCTAGGCAATGTTCGGATCGACCTAAAAAGCTGATTTATGTCGCTAGGTCTTCCTTCACAGGTTAGCGGACAGCCTATTATGAATACAAGAAATTTCTCAGTTTTTCAACTCCCCCACCCCCCAGCCACCTCAATTTCACCCCCACCCAAAAAAACGCAGAAAATGATCAGGCACCTCTAAAACGCTTAAAAACGAAGTTTGAGATGTCTTTATATGTTTAGTTTTTTTATTACTTCTGCGCCGCCACTGGCACGATTTATAAAAAACATACGCGTTTTCATCCTCGCCACGGTGGTAATACTGTGTCAAAATGTCACTAACATCAATTCAACAGTTTCCTTGTAACACAATATGGAAGGATCTAAAGCAATACTCTCGTATGTTTACACCAGAAAAAAAAGTCCTTATTTGGTTTCTGTAATAGGCAAGGCAATGTTCGGATGGACCTAAAAAAGTTATTTATGTCGCTAGGTCTTCCTTCATGGGTCAGTGGACAGTCTATTATGGAACTAACAAATTTTTCAATTTTACAATCCCCCACCCCCAACCACCCCAATTCCACCCCCACCCAAAAAAAAGTAAAAAATGATCAGGAACCCCTAAAACGCATAAAAACGGAGTTTGAGCAATATTTAATTTTTTTTTGTTTTTTGATAATTACTCCGCCGCCCATACACCGATTTTCAAAATTATAGGAACATTACCTACTACGACCCCACGGCATATCGCTGCCCAAATTTCATCACAATCCATGCAGCGGTTGCTGAGATTACGAGGCTAGAAAAAAGCGACAGACAGACAGACGGACCGACAGACAGACAGACAGACAGACCGACGGAAATGATTGACGTGGATTTCCGTTATGTAGACATCATATAACGCCCAAAAAGCGTATTATCTTAAAATCGAAAATTTTTGCGATTTCAATACTCCCCTCACCTATCGGTGTGGGAAGCAAAAGGATGGATAATTATCAATATATGTAATTACATATTTTCTTATTAGTTAGTTTACTAATCCCGCACGTGTAAACATGATCATTGTCATCATCAAGGTCATTCATCACTTTTCATCAACGCCCTGTGAAGATACATGTAATAGGCAATATGCCTGTCCAACTATGTATCAACTCTAAGAACTGTTAATGATGGTTAACACTGTACATTTCACAATTACAGAGGAACAAGAATAAAAAAAATTTATGAGTGACACCAGTCACCAGTGACAACATACGTCACGTCGCTGGGATATATATAACCCGAATGTTCATTAGATTGAAAATACAATAAAATATATGAGAGTTTTCCATAACAAAGCGAGTTATTTCTATTTTGTACTTTTTTAAGAGCGTGTATCTGTTTTATGTGTAGTGTTAGAATAAAAAAACAATTTTTACAATTTTTGGAAACGTAGCTTGGTTCTGTGCTTTTACATTAAAGAATCAGCGTTAAACCCATACTGGGAATTCTCGTCTACATGGATTGACAAGGATATTAAGATGACAGCATAGATAGCTAACCCTAGATAAGGCAAACAAGATTATTGCTTGTTTGACCCCGTTGATGGCATGTAACAGAGGTCCAAGCAGCTAATAAAGGAGCATGGCAGCAGATGTTGCGAATTCGGTTCTGCTGTAAAGGGTCGCTCATACAGGGTGATTCCTAAGTTGATACTTTTTTTAGTTGCGAAAATAAGTCGTTAAAATAAACAACTTCTTCAACTGAAAAATAAGCGAGATGTAGAATAAGAAGGTAGATCTGGGCTGGAGTATCAAGACTGTCAGAAAGTGCAAAGGTCACTTTTTGTTTATAATTCTTAATTTTAAATTGGTAAATCCTAAAAGTGGTACATTACTATGACAACAACAATAAAGTTTGTACGTATGCTGTTGATCAACCTGCGTCTGACTATGATAGTTATTGCAGAGTCGTCAACTGATACTAAGGCCAGATTTTATCAACATGCATATTTAACAAAGACTTTGACAAAACTTTTCTATTGGATGTTGTTTAGCAAAAGCTTTCTATAGGGCATTGAGGGCTATGTTAATAATTATCATCCAATAGTATTTTATCAATATTGGAAACAAAACGTCAAAGCTGGATGACACTTTTGTCAAAAATATCTTAGAACTCATGGATCAAAATCATAGCAGAAAATAAGAACAAAGCGATTGATTTGCAAATTAATGCTAGATTTTTAATGTCTACCTTATAATTATTGTATAATTACCAGTTGCAATTGCAGTTAGATTGATTATAGACTGGATGCATGTTGATTGTAGACCTTCTTATAGAAATATTCACAGAGGATGTAAAGATTATAAAGGCACTGCGTAAAAGGCATCGTAGCGCAAAAACACATCGCAAAGCATGCATATGGATAAAAATGCCCCTTGCTGGTTCCCCCCTTTCTATGAAAATTATTTAAAGCACCTTATTTACTCTCTGACTATACGAAAAGCTTTGCTTTTAAGAAGGACAGGCAACCAGTAATGCACACTTGTTAAATCGTTTTGTGTCTAGCTTTGTGAAATGCAATGAAATGTTATTTTACCTCTTTTTTGCTATAATACAAAGGAATTATCAGGTATTTATAATTATTATCGAATATAAATTATCGTTTTATCCAAATAATGCAGTAATTTGAACTTCTTATCATCATTACCATTACATTAACAGTATATTTGATCCAGTGATCGAGTGATCAAATGTACTGTTTTTCTGAAATCTGATTGGGTGAGATTAGCAATTGCTAAACTCTTTGTTAAACATGAAAATGCAAGTTTTCCCCCATTTAGGATGGGAAATCAGAGTTGAAAAGATACTAGAGGGTTCATAATGGTTGACTATATATAAAGCATGTCTTTTTTACCTTTTTGAAGTAAGGTTCAAGGGAAATCAATAACTTTCAGAGTAATTTGACAGATGCATGTTCTTGAATGGGCTAATCTGATTGGTCAAAACCTTTGTTAAAATGCCTGAGTTGAGCCTAATTAAAGTTATGTGGCTTCAGTATCTATAACGAGATCCTTGGAAAATTAATCACGCACCTCAATGTTCACTAAGGATACAATCAAAACAACTATGGAATATACGTGCAGTGTATAACAGCCACTTGATTACGAATTACTTCGCCAGTATACAGATTTCCAAAAATATTGGTAATTATAGCATACGGCTTCCCAAATCTCATTAAGGTCAATGAAATACTGTGATTGTGCTGCAACAAAAACTGATTATGCAGACAGATCGACCAGCATGCTAACAGAAATGAACGGCTTTCGTGTTTTTTGATCATCCTGCAATACAATGTCAAAAAGGATTATCTCAAGAACGATAGTGTGAATACTTGCACAGGCTCTGAGGTACGTGATAGGTAAGTAGTAAGTACTCGCAAGTAGGGGTCGTAGAAAAAGTCGTAGGCATTGAACGACCTCTTGGAATTTTTTTATGGTCTGCCTTTCTGTTTTTAGTAGTGTTCCTCGTTAAGACGGCCTTCAGTGTTATTATATCTGGGAGAGCTCACTCGAACGTCTTGAGTATTATAAAACCTAAGCAGTTAGAAAAGGTTAGTATTTTTGACTGTCACGCTTTCTCAGTATTCATTGGGGGCGCTAAACGACAATTATTAGAAAAAGTACAATGAATATATTATACCTTATCTACCTAAAGCAATTTCAGTTAGCCAATGTCCATCAGTGAATTCGGAAGAGCCTTCGATATTAGTTCCAGTCCTGTTAATCGATCGGTCTGACTACTCGACTTTGGTGGATGAATAAATGGCACCAGAAAACGGGAATTTACTTTTGGTAAAAGGCTCACTGCATAGAACTTGGATAGGTGTACAGATGCAAGCAATTCAATTATTGGATTAAAGTTCGTCCGATTTTGAGAGATGAAAAAGGTAGACAAACTGGCCGGTAGTGCACGTCTGTATATTGAGATCTATCCAAGGTGATGTATACGAGGATTTATCACAAGAACTTTCAAAAATTTTGGCCATTTTTTTTAAAGAGAGCATACATCGTATAAAAAAGTTTTCGGACGCGGATCTATTTTTTATTGACTCATGTGCCTCTCGTAAGTTGATCCGTAATCCGACAGTGTTTCTGATTCCCTTTGATTAAACTAAGTCCTTGTAATATCCTCATACAAAAAAATCGATAGGATTCAAGTCGGGGGATCGAAGCGGTCATGCAATGTGCCCTCCATGACTGATCCACTGGTTTGGAAATCTTTCGTCAAGATACTGCTTGACAATCTACGTAAAGTGAAATGAAGCATCATCGGTTTGAAACGTCATATTCCTACGGGTCAATAGATCTACATTTTCTAACAAACTCTTTAGACCGTCTCTCAAAAATGTCAAATAGAACGCGCTGTTTAATCGGTCCGGTTGTTCAAACGAGTCAATCAATTTTCGGTTTAGTATCCCAGACCAGGCTTACTTTGAAATGTTCTTGGAGATTGGACGCACGTGTCATATATTTTCGATACTCCAAGCCTGGTAGTTATGGATATTGAATATTCCACATCACTTAAAGTAGAACACATCTGTCCATGAAACTGTGTCAAAGAAAGTTTGATTTTCGGCTTGACGTCGTAGCACGTCCTGGCAAATCGCTATCCTTCTAGGGCAGTCATCATCAAAAACAACATTCTCATAAGTCTATGGGAGTTAGTCAGCGTCCTCTTTTTTTAAATTATAAAAATGGCATTTTTTGACTTTTCATGAATCGGGTTAAATTTTAAACGCTAAACGCTTATTTCAGCTCACCCTTAAATAAATTTAAATGCTCGGTATTCCAAACACCTTTTGACATCATTTATGATGCAATATTTTTTTTTATTTATGTTATTGGCTCTGATCTGAGATCAACTGGCCAGTTCCGTTTTGGATGGACATCTGTTTTTTCTTAATAAATACGAACATTGTTATAGTTGAAAGTTACAGTGTTATTTTTAGTTTTTGTGTGCAAAAGTTATATAATAATTTGTATACACAGTTGTTTTCACTAGCTAATATCATAATAATCATAATAATTTATTCACCAACAATACAGAGGGTAAATAAATCATATTAACAGGTAACAGAATATAGTTTGACAATCTGTAATAC
This sequence comes from Callosobruchus maculatus, assembly GCA_951848785.1. Lineage (NCBI taxonomy): Eukaryota > Metazoa > Arthropoda > Insecta > Coleoptera > Chrysomelidae > Callosobruchus > Callosobruchus maculatus. The sequence continues at coordinate 17,738,873 of CATOUR010000032.1, forward strand.
AGGTCTGTTACCTCATTACTGATCAATTGGCATTCTGACATACAGTGTTGAGCAGTACCAATCTCTCCACATCTGCAGTGTGGGTCATCGTCTAACCCTATTCTAGTTTTGTGTTGAGGGCTTAAGCAATGACCAGACCTCAATTTGCAAAGTGTTCTCACAAGTGGTCTATTCGTTTCTCTCTTAAACCAGGGCTCTGTTCTTATGTTCTGCTGGATCTGTTTGTATATCGTTCCTGACGGATTTGTATGGTAGTGTTTGCTCCACTTTTCGTTCAGGTTCTTGTTTAACTTACTGTTCAAGTCACTGTAGGGAATTTTGAAATTTCTCATCAGTATTCCATCTGTAGTCGCCATCTTTGCTAGCATGTCGACTGTGTTGTTGTGAGGTATACCTGTATGTACTTGAATCCATACAATTTTTACATTTTTATCTAAATTGTTGTGTCTGTAAATGAATTTCATTATGTTTGAGATGATATGATTGAAAGTCGGTGGCATTCTAAAATGATCTAATCTCATAGCTGCACTTTTGCTGTCGCTGAAGATTATAACATCTCTAAGGTCGGTATTAATGAGATAATATTCTAGTGCTTTTTGAAAGGCTGTCAACTCAGCTGTATATATTGAACAATCTGGAGGAAGTTTATATAATTCTTGATAGTTTTTATTTTCATGGTAGAAAGCCTACACCGTTTGTCGTCTTTGAACCGTCTTTGCATATGTGTTCACATTGATCCCATTTTTCTTCTATCTGCTGTTTAAACTTGATGTATGTGGTAAGGTCAGCTTGATTAAAGTTCGTATATTCTACTCCTAGGTTGAAGTTGTAAGTTTTGTATTTTGTGGTAAAGTAGGGGTGTCATACGTTAGAATATATTTGATCTCTCATTGGTAATAAGTATTCATAGCTTTCTATAAGGAAAGGGAGTTTTTTATGCTGCCAGTGTTTGCTAGTCATCCCCAAAATAAAGAGTTTATGGATAAATGCAACCTTGTCTTTGCTAATCTGCTTCAGTACTGCTCTTGTGCTCAGTTTTTGTCTTCTTAGATACAAAGGAGGTTCATTGCACTCTACCCCCATTACTTTAATTGGAGTACTTGGTAAGTATCCAACACAAAGTCTCAAGCATTTGTTTTTCATTTTTTCTATTTTTTGCAGATTTTGTTTTGATGCGTTGCCATATGATGCAATGCTATCACATTTGATGACAAATTAATGTTTGTGGATTTACAAGGCATATTATTCACCTAATTGAGCAAAAAAAATCAGGTAGGTATCTCAATAATGTCTACCTCTGTGACCCATAATTTCTAAGTCAAGGATTTAGAAAAAAATACGAAAAAGATGCATAGCCTCAAAACTACAAAGAACTTCATAACATTATAAACATGGGGGTGATTCAGATGCTTCTAGTTGTGCTCTACCTCAGTACTATTTTTTAGGACACCCTGTATAGCAAGTAGGTAGCAAGCACTAATAACGTGGGATAAACGAGTATGTATAGCGAACAGGCTACACTTTTGAGAGATAGTTCTGGGTTATCAATAAGTCTTGGGGTTTTCACCTGATGATGGATCTAAAAGCTTCCCTGTCTAAAAAGATTTGCATACACAAACTGAAATGTGCTGTAGCCGCTAGCTTAATTCTCCCTCATTATAATTCCATCATTATTCCAGTTCCATTTCCAGGCATATTTCCAGAGTGATGAGGAAATGATGACAACGACCAAACGCGGAGGGATAACTTTCCTTTCGACGACAGATGCTGCATCATTCCGTTGAGAGATTCAATTCAACTTTTACTTACTGGAAAGTATTTTTCCACTAAACGCATCGCTGGTTTAGCTCCAGACCACTGATTCTATTTTTGTCATTTGTAGATACCAGTGGGCAAAATTTGGCCTTGCTCATAAATTCGTCAATGCGTACCAGAGCGGTCTCTAGGACCTTTAGTAGAAGAGGTTCTTCGGATGTTAGGATAAAATATCCAGAAGCTTTTTCTCAAAAAGCCGACATTTCGGCGTTTATTTTACGCCTTTTTCAGGGCTAAGATTTATATGAAGACGAAAAAGTATTATAAGTTAAAATAAATATTAATTGAAAACGTTGAGCATTAACTTTAAAAATTCGGTCTTACAAACAAATTTATCGTTTTTCACACAAGTAATTCACAGTATAATACAAGTATAAAATATAATACAATGTTTCATTACATCATACCATTAAGTTGTTAAATAACAATAAAATGTAAAGCACACACCCTTATCTATCAATTACACACCGCTAGTACAACAAGGGATAACATAATCCTTTGGCCAAAAAAACAAAAAGCATTCCAGAAGGTTGATAAAAATGCCTTTTTCAAACACACCTGATTTTTGATATCTGCTGCTGTATACTGAAGTCATTGTGAGAAGAATATGAATATTTGCACTTATAATATTATTTGCTAGATATACATACAAAGTTCAGTCACAAAGGTTTAAGTTTAATGTTTAACTTAATATTCTTTTCAACCATCTTCTGGAATGTGTTTTGTTTTTCGACCCAGAGTGGTATGTTATCCCTTATTCCTATAAGGGTGTGCTCGTGAGGTAAGGATGTGTTTTACGTTTTATTACTTTTATCCATTTTTTAATTCTCTTATTTGTTAAAATGTTGCGTAAAAAAATTAAATCTGTTTTAAAGAGTTAATTGTTAAAGCTAATGCTCAACGTTTTCTTGTATTTTTACTTGTATACTTTTTTGTCTTAATATAAATGAAATTGATGAAATTTGGGCAGCGATATACTGTGGGGTCGTAGAAGGTAATTAGCAAAAAACAAAAAAAAATTAAATATTGCTCAAACTTCGTTTTTAGGCGTTTTAGGGGTTCCTGATCGTTTTCTACTTTTTTTTGGGTGGGGGTAAAATTGGGGTGTTTGGGGAGTGGGGGGGTTGTAAGATTGAAAAATTTGTTGCTTTGATAATAGACTGTTAACTGACCTGTGAAGGAAGACATAAGTGACATATATAACTTTTTTAGGTCCATCCGAACATTGCCTTGCTTAGTACCGAATGTAAGGGACTTTTCTCTATACATAAGAGTATTTATTGCTTTAGATCGTTTTGTATTTTGCAACGTGGAAACTATTAAACTGATTCTAATCAAATTCTGACACAGTATTACTACCGTGGTGAGGATGGAAAACGCGTATGGTTGTTAGAAATCGTGTCAGTGACAGCGTAGCAAGCAATAATCAAAGAGCTAAAAATATGAAACAGCTCAAATTTCGTGTTTAGGTGTTTTAGGGGTTCCTGACTGCTACTACCTTTTTTTGGGTGGGGATGAGATTGGGGTGGTTGGGGGGTTGGAGGTGTTGTAAGACTGAAGAGTCTGTAGTATTGATAATAGGCTGTCCATTGATTTGTGAAGGAAAGACAATTTTAGGGGGGGGCTGCCGATAATTTGGTTGCAACGGGATCTCAGACTAAAGCTTCATGCTATGGGAAAATAATAAACGGGTATCACCGTAATGTGTGAGAAGTACTGAGTCAATCAACTTGACTTCATTTTTTGACTGAAATGGCTGGCAAGAATACACAGCTACGGAGCAAAAAATTGTCGCTTTCATCTGGCGTCTATTCCGATATATCTGGCGCAAATCAGATTTGCCATAACGACCAATCTACAAAATGCGACTTTTTCGTACAAATACTCATATGTGCGACATCATATCGATATCCTATGCCTAGGCACATACAATTTAGCGTGAATATCATCAGGTGGACTAAAACTGAAAAACGTTCCAAAATTTTAATGGATGGCCGTTTTATGATACACATACTGGATAAATCCAGTGGATGTGTACTATCGGAAATGTGAATGCTGAAGCACAAATAACAATTTTTATACGTTCACTTCGGAAACGTATCCAGGTCATAAAAATGGATCTGTATACAAACTCATTAAATTAGTAATTTTTTTAATTACCGACTGACAGCTTAATTTCCGATCTGAATATTTATAGGATGGTAAACGAGTCAGCTAGAAATATTTGAACTACCTTGATCCAGACAAATTTGATAACACAAACATTTACACAACAAACTTTTATGATGTTTCAGTTGGATCTATTCCGATATTTATTAGGAGGCCAAAACAAGCTCATGCATTGATGCATGCAGAGCACTCTTCGTTTTGGCTTATACTGAGTAAATGAGAAGTATCAAAACGCTTTAATATCTCCAACACCATCAAAGTTGGAACGATGAAATTCAATACCTAGGGTTTTTTGAACATGCAGAATAAAAAATGCTAAAAGCAGTGTTGCTTATAATTTTGTTATTTCAAATAGACCGTCCTATTTATTTTTATGCAAATTAGTTGCGCATATCGAATCTAGTAAGGTCTCATAATTTCAATATTTTATTTTCAAAGATTAGCGAGATACAGCAGAGTGAGAAATCTGATGACATTACTGTTAGCGCTTTTCAACTCTGCGTCCTCAAAAACCCCCAGGTATTGAATTTTATCGTTCCAAGTGTGGTGGTCTTGGAGATATTTAGGCGTTATGGTGCTTTTTACTGAAAAAGCATATTGCCGCAATTTAGTGATTAACATAAGTAAAATTTTGAAATCACGAAACCTTACAAAATACAAAATAGGGCATTCCATGTATAATAACAAAATTGTGACATGTAACGTAAGAGTGATATATCTGGCAACAGTGCTGTTAGCACTTTTGAATTTTGCATGTCTAAAAACCCCCAGGTATTGAATTTGATCGTTCCAGCTTTGGTAGTTTTGAAGGTATTTAAGTGTTCCGGTACTTTTTACTACCCCGGAATATTAAAACTAGATAATGAAATTTCTGAAACTTATCTTACGATTGTTGCTTTAATTCATCGTTCATTATTGGTTCCTGCATTAAAACAATATATATTGAATGGTAAGCTCCTTACCTTTAGGCCTAAATAAGCCTTAATCGTAATATGTACAGAATGTTTGGCAAAAGAAAGTTGATTTGAAGTGATTTGAAGTGACACTGAGTGACTGCTTCGCCAGAAAGCACCTTCTACTATTTGCATACTAAATGACGAGGATTGTTACGTTTACCGATTGAATTTTACTTCAAAATAACCTATCAACTCCGTACTAATAGTAAAGTCTCAATAAGCTATGCTTAAATGTTGAAAAATGTCAGACAGTATCATATACACGTAAAGCTAGTCCCCTAGTAACTACACTTACAGTATCGATGGGGATGTATCACGTAATTGCATGCTGTTTATTCAGACGCTATTTACTTACTTGCACCTCAAAAAAAGTCTGATGTGTATAAAACTCTGTAAATGTGGCGAGAGGCCAGTTGGTTGTGTAAAGATGCCCTCTAGAAGAGGACAACCCAAGTTTTCTTAGATAACACCCTTTAGCACTCGAGCTACTGCTGACGCTTGGTATGCAGCTAAAGGGAGGCCCCTTTGATTCCGCATGGTGCACCACAGATTGCGTGAAATGGGCATAAGATCATATTGTCCGCATCTAGTATTTCCACTCACTCCAAATCATTGTCGCCAACAACGGTTAGATTAGGTTAGATTAATGCCAAGAACACCGAACTTCTCCCGTTTGCTGTTGAGCGCCACTGGTTTGAGGGTTTGAAGTGCCATTCCATTTAACAACAAGTCACCTTTACTTGTGATTCGTGGCACAATAACGACTCAACTTTATGTGAATGAAGTGCTAAAACCAGTTGTCGAATAGGTTCTTACAGAAACCTGAGGTCAGGGTGCCCCTCTGGCCTCCACGATCACTCGATGTATCGCCAATGGACTAGTATCACGAGATTAAAAACAATGATTTAATTGTTATAACTGCTTAGTGCATACAAAAATGAACGTACTGCTGCATTTCGTTACTTTCTATACATCATTTTGTTTTTTAGTAATTTCAAAGTTTAAAGAAAGGAATTCAATTTCAGCCAATCAGTGCCAACCGCGCGAAGCATCAGCAGTGCACTGTTGCCAAGAACAGCTCCGACTCGCAGATGGGAACAGAAGACAAGATAGATGAGCCAGCCCGCGTACAGCTCCGGCATTTCGCGCGCCATCAGAATGCGGCAACACAGCACACATATCTGTCTTTTGATTGGCTGTTCGCCTTTAGGACAGTGACGTCGCTGCCCTAGGAGAATTCAAATATTTTCCTTATTTTCACGGCTTTCCTGTGGCCAAAAAAATCGGAGAAAAACATGAGATGCTTTTTCTGACGTACCTACTCTATCATATGCAACCAAAAAAAAAATCATGATACTAGTCCTGGTCACTACATTCGCGATTAAACCAATCCTCCAACCATGCTGGATCAACTGGAGCACGCTGTGAGGGCAGCTTGGGAGGCAGCACCTGTAGAGTATATTAACAACCAGATTACCAGCATGATGCGTAGGCTAGATACGTGCATTCGTCAACATGAAAGGCCCACCCCGTATTGATCTGGCATTTTTTTTTATAAACCAATTAAGGCAAATGGGCTTGTTTCTTATTATCTTTAGTCCTACCGCATTTCACGAGTAGTATACTTATCCTTATCACGTATTTTTTTCGTCAAGTGTAGTGACACCCTGCATGAAGGGATGCAAATATCGATACCGCGTGCCAACATGCAGCAAAATCCCGTAGCTGGTGGCCGGGACATAAAGTAACAATGTTGCCTCGTGGTTATAGCATCTACGTGCGCCAACGGAATGATACGAGACGAGTTTAATTTGAAAAAACGACTGGAGGATGCCGCCATTTTACCAGATCTGCTCGGAAGGTTTACTGTCATCGCCATACGATGTACTCTCATAAAATTTGCGAGGTTTGGGTGAAAAGTTCAGACACAAACTATACGTAGAGGTGCGCTAGAGGGTTGGAAGTTTTACTATAGGAATATCTAAGGAGTTTTCAGAAAGCCTGCTCTGCTCATTTACGAGTCGAGTAACCTTGACCAGTGACTTCAATTTCCTCCCAAATAGTTGGCTGCCTCTGGCATCTCATCTGTACCGATTGCATTTTTATATCTCGTAGACCTGGTTGCCCATGTATATATGTATAATAACGCAATTGTCATGGATTTTTTAGTTATTGCTACTGACGTAACTAGCCATCTGACCTGGGTGGTCTAGGGTGCTGTTATTGCAACTTAGGATATTCAAAAAAGGAAATATATGTTTAATGTACAAACAATATATCTTTATAAAATGCTCATTGAGGGGTAATTTTGTTATTGTTATTGTTAATTGAAATCTGCAGGCTGTAAAAGGCACATCCGCACTCTGCCAATCGTCAAAATTGTGCGGCTTTGCCAATCGGCAAGGGCCGCACGGCTTCGCGTCCTCATTGCAGATACCGTACAGACGCAAAAACCGGTGAACGTGATCCCTGAGTGAAGAATGAGCGATGATGATGATGAGATTTTGGCAGTCGCTGCTGCAATAAATGATGCTATGATTCCAAAACATAGAAAAAAGATATTTTGGGTTCGTTCAAGCCTTCGAAGTCGAAGTAGATATTGCGGCAGCCTTGCTTACTCCAAATGAAATTGCAATGTCCAATAGAACATCATGACGCTTTTTGATATTTTTATAGTCCTTCAGTTTGCAGTTCCACAAAACTTCACGTTCACGATAGAGTTCAGTTAATTTTAAAACAGCAGTAAAGCAGTATCATTCCACTCCATTTTTAATAACATACAGTAGTTAGCACTACTACCGTCCACATACAAATGCCGATCGCCTTCCTTTGACCGAGACCGCCAAAAATCGGGTTCGCAATCCCTTGCTGATCGGCTTTGGGATCATGTCGCGCCACACGTACACACCCGACAAAGCCGATCCGCAAAGCCGATCGGCATAGTGCGGATGAGCCTTAACATCCGCATGCGGATTTATTGATGTCATAGAGGCGGGCCGCTGGTGGTACCACGAGATAGCACGAGAGAATCGTCAGCGGGCATCGGCCCGTTCCCGCGTAGTACCAGACGGCGCTTTCAAAGTTCCGTTGACAGGGCGACCGATAGCTCGACGAGTGAGACCTCCGGAATACCAACCTGGAGGTCGTGAGTTCGAGTCCCGCCGGCAGTCGACTTTTTCCGACATTTTCTGATACTTTAACTTAGCGAATATTGCGTTATCCATGCATAACTAGTTTTTGCTGCTGTTCTATTACCCAATGACTACTCCTCACTCCGTGAGGTGAGTAATCACTGACGCCGCGAATTGTACATCCTAAGTGGACGAAAGGGACCCATGGATGATTGCTTTCTGCATTCTGGTGGCTACAACGTGCGCCGCTGCACGGCACATCGACATATTATGTAGTGCAGGTAGCAGTGTATCCCTCATACCACCTAGGGAGCCATACAATGACCATTACTATCAAACTTACAGTGTAGTCTGGCCAGCGCCTGCGAACTTGTTGTTCATGTAGCTCTTCCCTAGAGAGGAAACGAGTAGTTCCAGCAAATTTGGCACCTGTCGTTTTCCACCACGGACTCTATGTCGCTTGGAGCGTATGAGTACCTTAAATGATAGTCTAGCACTCGTAGAGCCCCGTTGTGCTGATGGACGTAGGCGGTGCCATTGTACATCTTAGCAAGCTCTACAACAGATATTGGACACATCCATGCCCACAGTACTGCTTCGGCATACTAAGGCACTATTTTGACAACCCATTATATAGTTCTCAGTCTACGACTTCAACCGATTAGATCTTGGGAAGAAGAAGGTTAGCTGCTCAGACAAACCATGCTCTTCTAGATGTTTGAAGAGGGTTCTCTGCATTGGCTTATCTTTGTCAAATCTTGAAATAAATTGAACTTCAGCAGCTTTAATGTTGGTTTTCAACTATGCGGGAGCAAGTTCAAGAACTTATTGAGACTAATGTCATTTCCGCGGGAAGTGGAGTGTGAGAATAAAAAGTTCCTCGACTGCCCGTGTTGCTGCTCTGAAAAGAAAGGCTCTTCTACCCATATTCTCGTGCTCACGCACAAAGCAGATCAGGGGATCGGTGCTCCTCATAACAAAGCATGCAGTATTAGTATGTTGTGCCGACGTTCCAAATTCAATAATTCATGCCTTCCCAGGTATCGTAGAGGGCATATTCGTGGGGCACAGGACCTAGGATGTGGTCTTCTTTCCATATTCATTATTTTGGGGATCTTTATTTCGATTTGTCAATCTCTATCACTTTCCAGTGGATAGCTCCAAAGCTGTATAATAACAATGCGAGCGCAATCATGTTTGTGACAGTGATTTTGTTCTTGCTGGACAATACTGATCACTTGATCTGTCTGAGTCGTTGCAAATACTTGCGGCGGAGATACTCTTTGACCAATCCTCCCTCTTAGACATGATGCCACTAAGAGATAGGCTGTGCAAGTACCTACGGTATGCATCTGTCGCAAGCGTCCTGTTTTGAGATGAACCATGGCGCATTTGTCTGTAATGAACTACATTTCAATGGACTGTATTTCTGCACTACCCTCATCTATTGCTGTAAATCGCGTTGACCGGAGGCACAAAGTTTCAGACCATCAATTTAAAGGTTTTTTTTTAGCTTCGGTTGTTTTTATTTTATGATTGTTATGAGTTCCGAGAAATGCAAATATGGCCAAAGAACCGCTGTACCGTAACAAAACTCACCTCCACCGGACGATCTGTAAGATAAGCAACGTCGATCAGTTCGACTACTTGGATGTGTGACCGCTTGGGAACACCTTTGGCCGGTCTTTTACTATTTTTCAGCATTAATATCTCCCACCTTATCCACCAGATGGTTCAGAAATATGCTCCCATCTATTACTATTAGAGTTTCCTATCTATACATCTATACTAGGGGTAATTTATTGCTTAAATGTTATCTCAACATTCGTAGCGCGTCACCTCTCACTCAAAATAGTAGGCTAAAATTACTAGGATATGCAGGATGCGTGTTGTACGTGTGATATGAGTCGTTCTGGATGCTTATCAGAGAGAATCAAAACTGAAAAGTTCTGGGGTCTCTGGTACAAGTAATTTGCTGTCGTCTGTTAGAAAGACATAATGAAGATAGTAGGGTAGTTTCGGGACATGCATTTTTCATGACGTAACTATACAGGGTGTTTCCTAAGTTGGGATTTTTCTTCAAAGACCATATAGTACTCGCCAGAATGAGTGATTCCTCCCAGTAACATATAATCGAAATGTTTAGGGACATCGTTAATGAAATCCTATTTTCTAATTCCGTCAATATGCGAATGGTCAAAAGAGAGGCAAAAAACAAAAAACTCAGTTTACAACGAGGCGAAGCATAGATGAACGTAGCAGCGCGCGTTTGACTTCTCTCGAATGTTGACGTGCTATATCGGATTTTTAACAACAACAAACATGGTACGACCAACATACGTTGTGGAACCTTGTGAAACCCCTCCATGGGATAACTGGAAATCTTTACTGCTCTGCGACACTAACAAGGCCGAAACGAACACATTAGTTGTCAGAAACGAGTACACGAGATACTTAGATGCCCACCCAGAATATGAAGCCATCTACATCGATGGTTCCAAAACCGAAAGCGGCACAGGTTGTGCTCTTGTCTGCAACACCATACCATACACCTGGACTTTACCGGACTAATCGAGTGTATACTCAGCCATATATTGCTTTTATACAAATGACCCACAAGTACAAAGGATTCAAGCCCTTGTCACACATTTACGCAGAGAGGATAAAATTATAATATTAACTTGGTTTCCTAGCCACACTGGAATCAAAGGCAACGAGATAGTAGACTCAGCTGCAAAATCCGCTACAGCTAATTATGTGTCATTGAATATACCAACCCACCCTGACGACCTTATAGCATATTTTAAACAAATATTACGAAACAGGTTGCAGGGGCAATGGAACCATAGTAACGCAGCGTTAAAAACTATTAACCCCTTATTGAGCCCGACGATATTACCGAAAAATATTCACAGGCGCCAACAAAGTATTTTAACTCGACTCCGTATCGGCCATCCCAAACTAACACACTCCTACATACTTGCAAGGATAGACCCGCCTCAGTATCGTGTGTGCGACACTAGGCCTATTGTACGTCATGTTCTTATGTAGTGCCCTTGCTATGAAGGCGAAAGAGCAGAGTGTGTACTACCGAATAGTATCAAAGCCATGCCGTCACCAACAGTAGACACAGTAACGAAACTTATACAGTGGCTTAGGAGAACTCAACTGTAGGTACTATAAAATATATATAATATATAATAATATAATAAACTAAGCATGACGCATACGTACGCTGTTGTCCACAAACAAGGCTGTTTGAGTATCAAATATGTAGTTTGATTACGAACGATGAGCAGTGAAGATGAGTTAATTTTGATGTCAGTGGTGTACGCGTGCATTCTCAAAAAAAGGAGAAAAAAAATTAAACAACGGCGGACTCGCACTGGAAGAATACCGATTACAACCGGATGATTGGAGAAACTATTGAAGGATGGATGAAGCCATTTATCGTATGCTGCTTGATATAGTAACTCCAGTGATTAAGAAGCAGAAGCACGATTATCAGCCACGCTTCGCTATTTAGCGACCGGGAGGAATTACAAATCTCCCGTAGTTTATTCAATAGTACACCATACGCTACATCTTTTCTTAATTCTAATCATGTAATTTTTGCATTTCATTTTCCACATACAGTCAACATTTATAAAGTTCAATGAATTCTGTCATGAAACCTCTTGAAAAACTTCTCAAATCAGACATTTTGAAAATAGTAAGTTATATATAATCTATGATATTACCTACGCGACACTGAACAGAATAATCACGTTAAGACAGAGTGAGGTTAATCCACACACCGACATACATGTATGTTCATTCATGTATGGGCGTGCATGAATTCAAGTTGAACAGAAAATTTGTAAGTCGCACATGCATGTCACTTTTTGCCCACACACCAGCGAATATCAACGTAGAAACATGTATAACATACATGCATGTCACACTTGTAGGCCGGTCTGTGGCCGCCTTAACTATTAACAAACTGGTGGATCTGATTTTAGTGTATATGAATGTGGTCAAAATGCCTCTCGGACTTGACTTTGCGAGTGTAATAATATGCTAATCGTTTTCCCTGACCGGATTCACCCTGTCCTCTGACGATTTGTCTATCTCACATTATAGTGGACACCCTGGACGACCTAGATAGCTTCAAATGGTCCAAATTGAAGAAGAAATGCTTGACTCTCACGCTTCGTTGCGCTAACTTCGAACCATATAAGACTCATGTAACAGGACCCTACTTAAAACTCCGCAGCGAACGAATACCATTTTTTTATTTCTCTGCTACTGATTCACCGTACATTAGCTTTGTCATTTCAAAGGCAGTTGTTTCTGAAAAGGAAAGTCACAACTTTGAAAACACCCTGTATAGAGATAATTGCACATCCTTAAAAATTGTTCGAAAAAAATATCATCTCGTGTAGTTGCAATGTCTAAAACCAACTAGAATGAATGATGATAGGGAATAACAACTAACCTAGTTTACATCCACCGGATGGTAGGAGTATGTGGATTAATCCGCTTTTTAAGAAAGTTTTCTACTGAGAACTGCACTTGCTAGGGATTTATCCTTCTTCTTTCTAAGGCGAAAACAAGAAACTTATGCATATGTATCTCTTCAGACTACAGCCTAATTGTTGCTAGATATAATAATTTGGCCACCATAAACGGGTTTAGGGATATAGAAAATCGATTTTTATATATTAGCAAATGTTTTTTCCCGTTGATTAAAGAAAAAAATTATGTCCATTTAGTGGACATCAGGACTTGGTCGAAAACACATATGGGCTTTTTTCCTTTATTGAAATGAAGTACCTACACTAAGTCGACAACAAAATTAAAAATCATTTTACATCTTATTTCATATGATACTCATAGAAACAATAGTGTTCTGCGGTATTGGCCTGACGTTCCATAACTTATCAGCCCTTCTCTCATTTTCTGGAACCTCATTAGGTGACTTGTAATAGCAAAATATTTACCTCGAGTCATATTTTTTGAATAGATTCGACGCGAGTGGTTTTATCCCTAAACATTTTAATTCTTGGATAGCGCAAACATGAGATTAAAACAGGAATACCAATAAACTTTTTCATTTCATCCAAAATAAGGTTCAAAGCTTTGTCATGTTCTGCCATGAATTTTATAATTGTGCAGTTGCACATATTTTCAAAATATCTGTCGTCAAAAAAAATATTTAGATGAGCCTTAATTGTCCAGTTCTTTCCATGTAAATAGTCGTCGATTGAAGAATCGTGCTCAAACGTATGCCCGGAGAACCTAAGCAGAATTAAAATTAATAAATCCCAATTAAATTTGAATACCTGGAAAAAACTACTTATTTGATTTTTTGCTTCTGTTCCGTTTTCAATTTTGCTTAAGTGCATGTTAAATTCAGAACCTGAATCTCCATCGCTGGATAGTTAGGGAACATCAGGCAAATTTAGGTATTTCATGATGATAAGCAAAGCAGTCTGGTTGTCCTCCTTCATCGTCTGATAAACCGTCAATTTCAGATTCATCTGCTTTTAGCAACTGCAAAAGGCGATTTTCATCATTTCTAGGATGCAAATGTTTGTCTTCTCTAAATGCTGCTAAAATAAGGTAATTGAAAACTGAATCAAAAATATGTGAAGTTATGTTAATAAGTAGAGACCAAGTCCTGATGTCAATTTAAATGGTCATCACAAATTTTTATGCAGACAGCTGTTATTTTTGTCACTGGATAAGTATATTTTATCCAATATCCTCATAATATCACTAATGTATCATAATTTTACTCTAAAGCTGATTAAAATTAACTATAACTAAACACTTACCGTCTAAAGTTGCACGCCCAAACGCAGACATTTTATAATCTCAACGATTACCTTTAACTGACCAAAACGTCCACAGATGACACTGATAGGTATTAACTATAGTTCCATTCAAATGGACAGCGCGGTTTTACTTCAAAAAATACATATGTAAGAAACTTAAAACCGAAAATCGTAATGTCGATTTAAATGGACGCTGGGTTTGAAGAGGATGTAGTTTGTACACGTTAAAAATTAGGGTAGTCGTAGCAACAATGACGGGACAGCATGATAACAAAAAATAGGTCATTTCTGTAGGCAGAGATTGCGTTTTCCATTAATGGAACTGCAAGTGGCATGTCATTTAATTTATTTGAGGAAAATTACATGGAAAAGCGGCTGAGCGTTCTCTTTTATTGCCACTCTGAAGACTTAATGAGAGAACGAGATATACGCATTAAATTTATTGCTGCACGAGAGACAACCTTGCTTTTATATTCAATCATATAGCTAGGTGTATATAAATAGTAAACATAAAATTCACACACATATGACCTTCTCTAATGATCTTTCGCCCACGAACGTTTCCTCCGCTTTTCGTCCTCCATTATATGATGCAGTTAATTAAAAGGGCCGTATAAACATTAACAGAATAGTCAGTAGTCCAATTTAACGAGATCGTTTTTAGACACGCTTTAATTCAGTTTTTAAATCAGTTTTAGTATACTACTAACTTAATCTACAGCAAAAACGAAAAATAAGTGTTCATAGTTCGATATGTTGCACACCACCATTTTGAAGCGGAAACAAAAAAGATAGCTATTAATTGATATTATTTGTTATAAATAGGTTTATATTTCCAAATTTATTTTTTGAGGGGGCTCAACTTGTGGTATAAGAGCAGATGAGCATCTTAGGGAACTCGCAATATGTAGTACTATTGGATAATCTTTCACAGCGTATCTACCATGTCTTGCCCTGCATACAAATGATCAGGTCTTATTCTAACCAAATATGCCGTGATTAGCCTTCAAAGAAAAATACAGTTACATGCTTCCAAGTCATTGGTCATACAAGTGTGAAAGAAATAACTCATCGACTGACACTTCTTAAATACTCCATCCTTTATCTCTACCTTTATTCGATACCCGTCAATACCTTAAAAGATGTAAAAAATGATCTGGAACCCTTATCAGTTTGATTGATTTGAATACTTTTCTCTTTTTGATGATCATTTCACGACTACTACGACTAAAATTAAATGAAAACTACTAGAGGCTAATATTAACAACCTTATATCGTTAGAAAGGCTATGAAATTCTACGTTTAACCGTATAAAAAAAATTAGACATTCCCATTTGGAAAAATCAAGTTATCGCTGATCGAAGTTTCCTTAATTAATCGACCGATTACTCCAAGCATAAACGTAAATTAAATTTGACAGTCTTATCAAAGCTGGCCTAGTAACACGGCAAAGTCACAGCCTTCCAAATTCTATAATATCTGCGATATTCATTTTTTTCCTGATATCTGCTTATACCGAAAATGGTGATTTACACCTAAACGGTTGGCTTTAAGTCCCATATATGATACACCAAGTCACACTATAATTCTGATGAATTCTGATGAAGCTATACACTGTGTTCTGATCCTCCACAACAATGACAATAGTTTTAAAATTTCGTTAAGATTAGTGCAAGTGATATAAGACTATCAAGTGTAACAAGGGCTGTTTTCTGGCGCCCATGCATTCATAACGTATTCGTCTGTGTTTCAAATACATTCGTTCTGGCGTTGAAACGATGACGTCATAGTAACATAATTTCAAAATGTATTCAAAACGATTCAAAACCAACCGACCGTTAGTTTTAAACCAACATAACCTAAAATTATTGCTTGTAATTGTAATGCTGTCATCATCGTAATGTCCTGCAATTTCAAAAATTTCAAATGAACCAACACAACAGCGAAGTACTATAGAACAAGATATGATGGAAGTGCTGTTGGGGTAGTTCTGAATTACTGTCGATTTGGAAACATACAATTGTTTGCAGGGTACGTCAATTTCCTACTTCTGTCACAAAAATACATCGGAAATAGATAGGTTACTTGTTCGAAGTTAGGCGCCGTTTATAAGGTATTTTCAAAACTGTTAATTCTAGAGCTGGTTGAAGTCTCTGACGTCAGCGATTGATACGTGACAAATATGTATTCAAATACCTAATACCCGTAATACTCGACAGCACATATAAATTAACATCCTACTGAAAAATAATATTATAATTACCCAATGTACCACCACAAGGCTCGAGTTTCTAAGGAATTATTTGTAATTTTCTTGCAAACAAATGAATTAATGTATAAAAGTATTCCATCACAGAAAAGCAAAGCGCTGGCAGCGGTTGCTTCGCTGCCAAAAGAACTGGAGCTTATTACTGCTTGAGGTGGCTGAGGTCTCAAGAATATAGGAATATTAAATGTTTCCTAAGTGCGGTACTGTACACTATCAAACAAGAAATGCCGAAGCGAGCCTCCTATACTAACGAACAATTAAGCTATGTCAATAAGTCATTAGGAGTCGACATTACAGAAAACATGTTGAGGTATGAATACCTTTCGTCAGTTTCAGTATCAGAAAATACTTCTCACTATCCAACCCTCCCACGCTATATAAAGCCCAGATAAGGCCTGGCCGACATTCTGTCTACCACTCAAACGGCTAACGACTAGAAGCTGTTACGTATAAATCTGGAAGCTTAGGATTCTGATTATATTTGTTTATTGCTAACTAATCTACTGCTAATGCACTGGTTTGCAAAGTTGTGGAATTATCACATATTGTTTCCTCACAATATATCGCTCTCCCAACTTCGATCATAACATTTGCATTTAAAAGATATAATAATGTTGAGTGTAGTTTGGCCTTTTATTACATTTCTTGCCCCTAAAACTAGAACAACTCAACACTTGCAGATTGGCCTATATGCATTTGATTTGTTTCTAGTGAAATTGATTGTAATAATGTGTTACGGCAATGAATTATTTTACATAAACATTGTCTTTGACAACACTACAAACTAAGCTACTAACATGCAAATGATTAAAACCTTGAAGTTTCTCCTATATTGTTAATCTTGAGGATGACCTGGAACATGAAAATGATGGCAATATCTGCATCATATAAAGAAGCATGTAGATCAACTACGCTCGTGAAAACAAAACATTTTCACTGATCTACAAATCGTCCCCTTAGAGCAGAAGTACGCTAAGTCACAAAATGTAAATTTTACAGGAGAAGCTTTTTTTTCGTTTTTGAGATATTGTTAACTGAAAAACTGCTTGATGAACTTCATATAGTCATATGAATATAACTGGTTATAAGATGCACTCCTTGGAATTGGGATAACCTCTATGTTGTAGAAAATGGTGGACATAGCATACATTAGGACAAGTTCATCGCCGCTGGTGATATACTAACTCACATACTACAGACCAGAATAAACCTATGTCCTCCGATGAAGCGTACTACCTCTAAACATGAGAAAACAGAACTAGTGTAAGTCCATTATCAATGTATACTATCTCCAAAACGGCACATCAGTACTAGTCTATCTCCAACACAGAAAAGATGAGACTAGTTTGAATTTTGCGAATTTATCAACCCCCTTCAGTGTGCAATACTTCTGCAGTAGATTCGGTGATCTTCAATGTATACGTAGGCGTTTAAATTGCATAATAAGACAATTTGGACATAGTATAGTTCTGTTCTCAAGGGACGAAACGTTTATCCAATAAAGAAGTTGAATGGAAAGGTACTTTACAGTTACTCTACAATATAATTGTGACTGTACAACGATATTCTTGAACTGTGAAATGCTTAAATACTAAACAACTATTGATTCGATAAATTCGACTCCATTTTCTTCATTTAAATATAAATTTGTTCCATTATACTACTTTAAAAAATTGCTCTCGTCATACAAATACCACAAATAAATCCCTAGCAACAAATGTGACTCGTATGTAATTCTGAATGGCTGCAACTTATCCAAATGGTGTTGTTCGATTCTGTCCCAACTCACCAAAATACCGCTATCATCTTGAACAATATTTTTTCCTGCCAGAATAGTATTGGAATCCCTTTATATATCCTTTAATACAAAAAGCCCTATCCAAGATCTACGTCTCTGAGATAATATCCTGATCGATTCAACGTACACTTATTTGATGAAAGGAAATAAATTTACTCCATAGAATCAGTGATTTATGATACGTATCGGGACCTATGCAGAGAATGTATCGCATACAGGATGGACTCCGCGAACAGTTGGTTATTGATAAGTGATGAAGTATAAGAGAATGTAAGGGATGGTGTACTCACTTTTCTGCACGTTCTCACGTCACAGCTGATAAGTTATCTTCAACACTGTTCTGCCCATTTATATCCTGACGATACTCAACTATATTTCTCTTTCCCTGCCAATCAATTAGTCGAGGCATGTAATAAAATTACAGACGATTTAAACAATGTAAGGAGAGTTTCCATAGCCCACTGTTTAGAACTAGATCCGCAGAAGTGTTCCGTGATGCTGTTAGGGAGGGAAAAATTTAGGAAGAGTGTTGTTCAAAACTTTTCTATTAATATCAATTGAGGTCCACTGTGATTAGTGGAATCAGCAAAAAATCTAGGTGTTCAATTGGACACGTCTCTGAGATTTAACGGCCATATAAATAAATTCATCGCAAAAGCTTTTGGTAAGCTCAAGGTTCTCTATTCACAAAGAAAAATATTGAATAAGAAAGCCAAGCAGTTATGGTGCAATTGCCTTATTCTATCAAATTTTAACCACTGCGATGATAATGCATGTATTTCACAACGTGACTCCAATAGAATCCAATCAATTCAAAATGCTTGTGTGCGTTTGGTATGTGGAATACCTAGAAGACAGCATGTATCATACAGCATATCTGAAATAGGCTGGCTGAAAATGAGAGACCGACGTACGTTTGCTCCATTGTCTAGTTCTGTTCCATAAAATCATATAGTACAAGACTCCAGCTTACCTACATGAAAAAATAATTCACAGGGCTTAAACACATACTATAAGATTAAATTTGAGAAGTAATGGCCTTATTTCAGCTCCTCACCACAGAACTGCAATTTATCAAAGATCTTTCACGTATTGTATTTACAAATTATACAACCAGGTTCCACAAAATATCAGACACTTATCTGTAACGTCTTTCAAGAAAAAATGTAAATATTTAATAGGTACCTTCGCACTTTGAAATAGAATTGCCATTACTCAGTAGTTCAAAATCAACACGATCAAGGATGTAATCTTTTCTTTCTATAATTTTCTTCCTTTCTTTTATTTTTTAGCTTAAGTTTAGGATAGGTAAGGTTGAGTGGAAAACAAGCAAGCTAAATTTTTGCAATTTGCATTTTGAAATGTATATTTTGTATTTTTCAATTAAGGTTACTACTACTACGACTTGCATCCAGTCCTACATGGAAAATCGGAAAATACAGGTTAAACTAGGTGAATCGATGTCGTCTACGCAGACTATAGAAATTGGTGTTCCTAACAGCTCAGTTCTAGGACATATACTTTTTTACTACACGTTAATGATCTACGAACTATATTACTTGTGGTCATGTTACTGTACTTGCTGCCAATATCACTGTAACTGTGTCAAGTGAAGACTTTGATGATCGTGACTTGAGGGGCAACTGTGTGACGGATGAGGTGAGTTCATGGCACTAACCAAATAAGCTCATTTCGGATGAGAATGAAACTACTATTCTTGGTAGTACTGCAACGAGATAAATTCCCACTAGTTTCGCTAGTAGTTTGTTACTTTCAGATTGTTCAAAATTGTTAAGTACCATTTAAGACAGCAGGTTAATTTTCACCGATCATGTTGACCAAGCATGTAATAAATTATATAAGAGATTGTATACCATACTACAGCTAAAAACACCCTTAACGGTAAAGGCTTCCCTCGATGTGTATTACGCTTTTAGCATACACGCACCTGTCAATTTTCAATGTTTCAAAGCGAATTAGTTTCATAAAAATTTTTAGAGAAAAAATATCCTAACAGTATCTTTAATATACATTTTTAAGTGTGTCTTAATTTTAAAAATGAATTTAAACCTTTTCTTCTTCAGTGAACTACTAGTAATTCAAAACCGCTTTATTGCTTTATATGTACAAACATATTATTATATTATAATTGTGCAATTTTTGCAATAAACTGCCATTCAGACAGCAAATTGACTACCGTGATTTATAGTGTTTTAATGACTTTTTGGTAAAGAACTGTTTTTACTCAATTGGCGACTTCCTCTCTCTTAGATAAAGTAAACTTTTAATATAAGCTGTCAAATAAGATACGATTTCAGATAAAAAGCTAAAATGTTTTCAATCTCATTTGATAGTCGTATAAAAACAAAATTGTCGGACATAAGTTTGGCGCCATTTCATTTTAACTATTTCAACCAGTAGTATCATAGTATCGTCGAAAATCGTGTGCAGCTAATCAAAATACCGGACACCCTTCTATTTTCAATACAGAAGACAAAAATGGAGGAAAAAATGCGACATACAAGAATCAACCCGAAAACAATCACACAATTGTAGCGTTTTTCAAATGTATATATACACTTACAAAGAAGTCTCACGTTGCCTTACCAACTGTGAAAATGGAGGGTCACCCCATGGTCGAATCACCTTTCGTCAAGCTTTTGTGGATCAACATCAACGATACCATGTCCTGGCACGACCACCTCATCAGTATTGTTAAAACGGCATCCCAGAGGCTTGGAATTTTGTTCTGCGGAAGGAAGCTGTATACCCCAGAGTTACCGCTGCTGCTCTACAAGGCACAGATTCCTTTCATCTGTGTGGATGCACTCCGAAGCACTCTCTAAAGCCTCTGGATACTGTTCAGAAGAGAGCAATTAGACTTGTCGATACGCCTAACCTCACAAAGGACCTTCACAGCCTGGAACATCGAATAAGAGTGGCTGACTTATACCTGTTTTACAGATTCTATCACGGAAGATGTCCGAGTGAGCCCTCCCAGGTAATAACAGCAAAAGCTGTCCGAACGAGGATCACTAGAGAGGCTATGCGAACTCATCCTCGCCAGGTCGAGGTCCCTGCTCCCCAACCAGTCTCCTCCAACATTCTTTCTTTTGGAGAACTTCGACGCTGTGTAATGAGCTGCCGGGAAATTTGTTTCGCGACGGCTACAACCTGCAGAGTTTCAAATCTAACGTGCACCGACACTTATCTTCTCGCAGCGCTTCTACAGCGCCATAGGCTTTCAGCCTTTGCGGGAGGCTGACCTTAAAAAGAAAGATATGCCGTACCAGGCCCACTTTTCTCATGTAATGTCGCTGCCTTAGTATGTTATCTCGCTGGATGAAATAAACATTCAAACCGTTAATTTCAGTGTCACCCTATATAACATGTCGATTCCGAAGCAACATGCATCATTGTGAATATACGAGATATGTAACGTATGTTTACGAATGGTTAGGGGGAGCTTTTGGATGGACGTACACACCATTGCACAAACCACAAAACACCACATTATGTTATCTGGAACTCACAGCATCCCGTCGAACTCTGAGTGGTTTATGGGAAAACATTTGCTACACGTCGCAAAGCACTGTTGCAACAGATAGATTTATGAGAAGATTCTCAGACTGATTTGTTGAAATGTTGCTGTTGACATAATAGGCATAACATGCAAATACTTAAGAGACATTCATACTACTACCACAGGATAATAAAGAGCCAGCACAATAGCTCAAGTTGGCGGAAATTACGCACGCATCCCCAACCTTGGATGGGTTTTTTGTAGGGATGGCAACGGTACTTCGATACTTCTGCACTAATATCGAGTTTCTTTGTCATCGATACTTTTTGAGGCATTCCAAGCTGGTATCGATAATTTTGTATCGGTATCGAAAATAATTATATAATTATTGAGGGGTGTAATCAGTTGCACAAAATGCTCTCTACGAACCAAACGCGCCTATTTGGATAAAAAATATCGAGTTGGTACCGGTATCGATATTTTCATTTTCGCATCTCTATCCAAACTTGACAGTCGTAAAATCATCCAAAAACCCTCCCAAGGTCAAATTTTGTGGGAACCATTTTTATATAGGAAATCATCAGAGATATTATGCTGGTTGTTTATTAAGCTGTGCTACTACCACGGCTCAACAGACAATCAGCTGTCTTACTCAAGCTCTGGGGATGCTTTGCGCCGATCCCTTTGCGCATCGATATTTTGGGTTAGAGAGAGATAGATTTCAACAGCGGCGGCACGGCAAGGTCATGGCTATCTACATGGAATATGAGTATAGAGATAGATAGTATAGATCACAGCGCAAATTTAGTAATTTATGGGTGGTAAACATTGAGGACAACATAAACTTTTATGTTATCTTTAATGTTTACCTTCCTTTTACACCAGATAGCTTGAGTATTGTTTCTTAATTCTGCTCTGTTGTATACTTTTTTCTACTCCGCTCCTATCAGGGCGCATGAAACTATCCCAAAATGGCATCGCTGGCGTTAGATATTTGCAACACGTCACCAGAAAGGAACTGACCGTGAGTAAGACAGTTGATGGTTTGTTGAGCTATGTTACTACTATATACTTTACTGAGGATGTCTAGGTCTAGATTTCCTTTTAGGATTCAAGCAAGATTACGTATAATAAGCAATCAGAAATTACTCGATAAAACTATCAACAGTGATACTTTCCTATTACGCTGCTAATTTACCGTAATATATTTTTTCAAGTAATTAACTCTAATTGTCCTGATTTATCGCAAATTGCAAGGAAGGCAATCAAAACAAATAGCAAGTCTCATTTCTAAATAAATGCAAATTGGATTTGTCTCCCTTTTTCCACAAAAAAATAGAAAAAGACATACACATCATGATAGCTCTTAGGAACAAAATCAAATAGTTTCCAAAAAATCGCCTAATAAAGTGTTTCGTAGCTTTGAAACATACAGGACATTTCACGTAAGACGATAACAGTGACGTCACACAGTCGATGACGTATCGGCGCGCGGATAAGATGGCGGATGACATTGCTTATAGTCAGAGACCTAACAACTATTTTCTCAATTCGAGCTTGAATAATAGTATAGTTTCCTCACAACATATCGGCGACATTGGACAAACCACACAACCGATTACCAAGGGTAGTTCCGCAAATCAATCTAACCAACACTACTGCATGGCAGCCGACCAGTTGATTATGCGTACACAAAAAATATTAACATGGCGACTTAATTTTACTGTTTATCAGTGAAACAAATGATTTTAACGTGGGTGTTTAAATAATTGATTTTTTTTACTGCAAAGTAAATTAAGTATCAAATCTAATTCAGATTCATATTCCATAAGCTTTATGTAGGAAGTATGCACTTTCCGGAAACCTTTTTTCTGTCTTGCTTGACACGCAACTGACGTACAATATGGTTTTTCAATTTTTGAGCTATTTTTTAAATTAAATTGGGAGTCAGGCGGATAAAGGTAAGAAGAATGGATGAATACTTTCCAAATTTTTAGAAAAAAGGCTCTGAAATCCAAGCTTGGTTACTAGTTCCACCACTGTTATATAATAACTATATATTTATCTCAATTTTTCATTAACATATAAATAGATATTTCTACTTAAATTTGTCCATTCATTGGAACAAAAGAAGCAAGGTTCACGAAAAGTATGCATTTTCACTGATTGAAAACAGGTAAGGTAGGGTAAGGTTCCGTGAATAGTTTAAACAAATAAGTGATTTTTTTAAACTAGTCTTTTATTTTTCTACTCTGAATTATTCACTTATTCCCATAAATAATCCTCTTACAAAGTAGCAACTTAAGGAGCTAAGGATAAGCACCCTTTAGCAGTTAGGGAATCTGAGACCATGTAGAAGTATTATAATTTCTCATTTATGAAAACGGCTTTCATAAGCGCGGTCTCCTGTACAGGTAAAAGCACTTAGAACTGATGGTCATAAGCCCGTTTTGCAGGGAGTTAATGGAATCATAAAATTATTAATTATAATATTGGTATTCTATGAAGTAGGTAAGACACGGAAATTAAAGTCAAGTCTGAAAAACCCTCCTGACAAGACAAAAAAGTGGCGTACAGAATAATAGCTCAGAACTTCCATAAGTTTTAATCACGAACATCTTTTGTCTATGCCAAAGAATTATAGAAATAGAAAAAATTCGATCTGAACATTTAATGCTTCAACTGATACCACGAAACTAGCTACTAGTATTTCATCTGACTCCCACATAATCTTGACGAATGGTTAGTGGTACAAATATATTGAAATTAGCTCCTTTTTATTTTAAATACACATATTTGATACGGTCATCAAAGATGTAAATATGCATCAATAAATAATTTGGTATAGACTGAAATATATCCTATATTTTTGAAGGCAGGTAATAGAATGCACCAGTAGCTTCGTAAAATACAGCATATAACCAGAGTTACATTTTTATGGGACAGTGGAATTTTCTGTATAAGAGAAAGAGGTTTATACAAAATTGCAAAACGAATTGTCTGGATAAAATGCTACAATAGCTTCTCATAGAACATTGGTGCCTTGAGAGCTACCTAAAAACTATAGGGAAGAGAGGGTGCGCAAATAGCGTGTATTGAGCTGATAAGGCGGATACTCCAAATCACTTGATGGAATGTATAAATGGGTGGACTCGGTTGAGAACAATTCGCTATAAGTCAAAGTCTGACGCAGCTAGTCAAAGAACCCATTTTCTTTCCTCGTGTCTCCTGCCACTCCACTAGCCTGCTGGATCTTTTTCGGATGACTCATCCTGTACCTTTCAAGATCGACCTATAGTCGCTTTTAGGCAACTCCGATCATAGCTTAGTCGAAGTTAGGTTCCTTTCAGCGACAGATGAGTCTTCGGAAATTCGCCCAAGCCGCAAAATCTGGCACTACGGCCACGCTGACTGGATCGGTCTGAGAAACTTTTTTCCAGCTTCTCTCGAGCGAAGTTTGCCATGTCGGCATGGAAGCGTACATCCCGCATACAACCAAATTATTCAAACTAGGTTCCAACGGCTGGTTTGACAAGTCCTCTGACACAGCTCGTCGCAAAAAGTTCTTGACCACCGAACTTACTTACAGAACCCCACCGTCGAAAACAGACAGGCTGCCAAGGAAGAAGCCAGTACGATGCCAAATTGAGAAGGTCATGTCATATGGCAGCCGTTTTTTAATCTCTGGACAAACAAATAGAGGGTAACTTCTTAAGGAGCAGCTTCCCTCTGGTCACACGTGCGAATAAAACCGTTGCAACTGCTTCCAAGGACAAGGCCGACATATTTTCTAAGACGTTTGTAGCAAATTCCACTATAAATTACCCATCCAGTGTCCAGGTATCATCCGTACCGAGAGTACCACAAGCTATGAGCAAAATAACCTTCAGAACAATAATAGTCCAGTAGTCACTTGACATGAATAAAACAAATGGGCCCGAAAAACTGAGTATGCTGTTGTTGGGTATTCTAGAAAAGATTTGTGTGTAGCACAGCGAGTGAGTAGGGCTGTAAACTCGTGTAAGTAACTAGACAAGTCTAGTTGAAATAAGGAAGCTCATCGGACAAGCAAAGTACGTCACCAAAAAACTAAATAGTATATTGTGTATAGTATATTGTGTAGTATATTGTGATACAAAAATTAGGACAGTAGTAAAGAGCATAGCCACCTGTGAAGCTGAAGTTTGGGAATCAACAGAGGCAATGAAAAAAAATACTTCTAGCGAAGGAAATGGTTGCTGTTAACTGATAATCTAGGACAGAGTAAAAAAAGGGACAATAATAGATAGGCTCAACATCGTCACCAGCATCATTGGCACAGTAGATGCAAAAAGGTTGAAGTGGTATGGACATGTACGTGACCGACAACAGTTAGCCCTAAAGGTTTCTCCAGTGGACACCCACTCAAAGTAAAAGAAGAGAAAGACCTAGGAAGAAAGTTGGTGACAAGAGGCAGATAAGGCTGTCTGATGCCGACAGGAGAAACCGTAGGCTGTAGAAGGTAGGATACAATAGACGAACATAGAGTTGTATCCAAGTCCAATTTCGTATTGTCTTTGACAAAGGAAGTGACTCCAATAAATCTGTATTGATCCGGAGTTCGCTGTATGCACCCATCTGGATTTAAATTTCAAATTCAAAACTGATCTAAATGAGCTTCTCGAGACAAAGGACGGATCCGAACAGATAGCTGTAATTAAGGAAATTGCAGAAGCTGTATTCAAATATAGAAAGTATTAAACTGTTTACTTTACAAGCTGCTCTTATGCCTTTGTAAACGTTTTCCATTATAACTTTACTTTTAGTCTGAAGGGAACGTTTATATAAAAATGTTAATCTGAAATTATTTTTCGATTATTCAGAAAATTAGCCTCTTATTTCAGGCAGTAATAATAATGGAGAACGTTCAAGTGTTTTTGCCATTTACAAGGCGTTCATCATGTTACACTGCATTTACACATTCGAACTCGCGTTTCGCCTCGTCCTTCGCAAATCTTCGCAAATGCATTCGCACATCGTACTTGAAAAACGAACAACGTAATTTCACATTCGCAGTTGCGCTTCGCCTTGCTATGGATGACCTGGAAGTTGTAGTAGCATCTACTCTGCATCTGCTAAATACTGACAAGTATCTACAGGCTCTAGTGTGCATTATTTTATGCGTTTCATAGGTGGAATAACCCTCAATTTCTTTGCCGGTAGCTCTCCATAAAGATCGCAATCATCCATTTTCTTTATATTTTTTAGCATAGTGTTGAGTGTTGTACAAGTTTCTTTCATTTGCTTCCTTGCATCATCTATTTTATTCCAGGCGACGTCGCTTTTCTTGAGGAGTAGCAGTTGTGTCACATTACACTTTTTTCTTGTTTCTCTGTAATGTATTCTTGGGATTCCAAATAGCACTTTCTCCGTGATAGAGTTCCAAAAATTGAAATACTTGAGCGTTATTCCACCCCGTTCCTTTTTCTTTAAATGACAACAATATACGTATTGAAGACGGAATTGTCACTGCCTGTCCGGCGAATAAGCGATAAGTTCGCCTCGTCGGTTCGTCACTACGGCCCTTTGACTCGTCCCCAAAAGACCGCATCCGACCCAGATTCGGCTCGCATTTCGTGCGAATGTGTAACTGCAGATTTAGCCTAAAGCTTTTTAATACCTTACTATCATGAAAAGAATGACTAAGCCACACAACCGATTTTTGCTGCGAGCGATTGTACCTGCTAACTGCAAAATCGCATCTGAAAACGTACCAGAAATGTATAATAAACTTAGGTTTCAAAATTTTTCATGAAAATGTCAGTGTGGCTACTTATACTGATTTCTAAATCCGCTAGTGATCAATTTTACTGGGGCTTTGGACTTAGGTCTAGGCCACGCTACGATTTTCTGTTGTTAATTGTTATAGTTTTTTTCCTATTTATTTGTAGCCAAAAAGCGGCAATGGCAAAGAGTGAATACCAGAGCACCGCGGCTGATATAGTTCAATGACATTCTAACAGGCGGACATTCACAACCTCAATAAATACATCATTTGGAAGGCATGCGGGTAAAAAAGTGAAATATTACTAACCGTGGGCTGGTGAGAAAGTGTCTGGAGGTGACGTGTCAAGGCAATGTTCCCGATCGATTTGCTGTTTTCTGAACTGCACTAAGTATGAAAAGGAAAGTGGGAGCAGACTAATAAGTAATACTCCAGGCCAGCTTGTATTTGGACTTTTATTACATCCTTAGTACTTTCTGACTGACCAGAAAGCAGAACTACAAGTTTGGGTCCGGTTTACAGATTTTACATTTTTTTGCACTAGCTGCATACAAGCGTCTTATGGATATATTTTTAAGTTGTACGATATTCGAAAGATGCAGCTAAGTTAGGAACAAGCTCCAATGCGCACCTCTTCTCTACAACAACAAGACCATGTGGGTTTGAAGCTTACATAGCTCGTAATTTGGGATGCCATCTACTATGGAATTTGTGCCAAATATCTTGGCAAATACTTCGGCATTGCCCTTGGAAGCTGTTACGATTGTTATCCATCCTGACATGTTATTGGAGGCGATCCTTTCCTCGAAAAGTTCCGCTCTATTTGTTTTGCCAAAATCCAGATCCATAGAGTGCGGAATAACTTATTGTTTAATTTTGGCATCCCGTTGACTTTTTGTGTTTCGAATGGTTTTATAGTATCTATTTGTTCCTGGACTCGACATCGACCTGCCTATTTTGAGCTGTGGGTTCCCCCAATTAAGTATTACAACTTATTAACCTTTGTGCCAGGCTTGGACGTTTTGACTGTATTTTAACGGCCAAACATTTAACTTAATATGAAAGTATACCATCAATATGTAAAGTTCTCAGGACAATTATTAAACAGTCTCAAGCTGACTTATAATTTAAAAAAAAAACAAATCAGCAATGAATAGAAGGTGTGTAAGGAAGCACTCGAGCCAATTGTGTAATGCATTCCGCTGGGCGTACTAGCCCTCGGAATAGTTGTTTCTGTTGACTGACTGCTTTTTAACTTTTGTGACTGTTCTAGTATAGTCTAGTCTAGTCAATTGGTTCCAGACGTCTAGCGTGTAGACGTCTGGAACCAATTGATTCAATGATGTACCATGTCTATCCCTACACAAAAATACCAAAGATGCCTAAAAGCCTAACCTGTACAGGGTGTCCCATTTCGGGCACTTTTACTGGGTATCTCGGTTATTTCTGAAGATAAAGAATTGCGGTTTTCACGACAGCGTGCTACCTTTTTGTGAAACTAAAGGTGCCGTCAACAAAATGATCATGGCCCTCTTGGTTTTTAACATACAGGGTGAAATCGAAAACTATCGATTTTGGGACCACCCTCGTAACTCGATTGTCTTTTAACTTATACGAAAGTTTAAAAAGGTCTTATAGAATTTTTTTTGTAGAATCCACTGGTGTAGTTTGATTTTTTTATACTCTAATCATTTTTCAGTTATGATATATTTTTTTAAATGGAACACCCTGTATGTTATTTTTGAGGTCAGTCGGAAATAATTCAAGCTTTTCAAAAATATGTATTAGTATTTTATTATTTTGAAAATTACGCTCAAAATTTCATTTTTGCATTTTTTTACTTTATTTGTAGCAGTAGACCATGACTAATCTATTAAAAACAATATCCAAGCAAATAATAATTAGGATACAAGATACTCAATACTTCTAAACTCAATTATTTAATTGTATGTTATACGCTATCAACTATTATTTGTGATAATGTTCAATAAATATTACTTATTGTAGTCCATTATTACACTTAAAACCAAACAACATTATATCTGAAGAATATCACCACAATGTTAAATTTGAATTTGAATCAAAATAAAAACTAAAAACATCGAGGAGCTTTTAGAGATGTTGATTCAAGCTGGAGACTATTTTCTCGAATGCACATGTATGGCACAGTTTCTTATTCTTTTAATGGCATTTAAAATAATTATTGGTCTCCTTCGTGTTATGGCGATTAAATATTCCCAAACTTGGATCCTGCGCAAATGTTGAAGTATCTTAACTTGTGAGGATGGTACCTAATTGTATTTTTTTATAATTCTTTCTGCAGTTGATTTTGGTACCCCTACAGCTTCTTCTGTGTGCTTACAAGATGATAAAGGCGTTGCTTCTATGTAACCTTATACGTTTGTTTCCCTTAGTTCCCTATACTCCTTGAAATAAGTTTTAGGACGTGGTTGAATGAAGGGTTGAATAAAGGATCCGTACCTAACTGTATTTATTTTTAGACGTGCAAATATATCTGGAAACGGTTGCTGTCTCTCTGGGTATCCAAACTGCCCTTATTATAGAAAATTGAAAATAATTAAAATAGAAACACAGAAAGAACAAAGCTATATTTAATAAACATATAAATAAAACCTGACAGTCTCGCAAATTCTTTACAGATTTGCTTTTTTGTTTTTAATAGACGAGTCATAGCCTACTGTCTACTCAATATCATAATAACACAATCATCACTTTGATGAGACATTATTATTTAAGAAAAAGAGGTATTTTGATTCTGTTTTTTTGAATTTGAGTAGTAAGTCTCTTGTAGCCTAATAACTGCTTAGATGCTGATTATTTATAGTTGGTTTAACCATGGCCTACTGCTACAAATAAAGTAAAAAATGAAAAAATCAAATTTTTGGCGCAATTTTCAAAATAACTTAATACCAATATATATTTTTGAAAAGCTTGAATTATTTCCGATTTACTTCAAAAATAATATAGGTGTTCCAATATGTGTTTGCTTCATAACTGAAAAATAGAGCAAGAAAAAATTTCACTACATCACTGGATTCTACAGAAAAAATTCTATAAGACCCTTTTTTAAACTTTTCAATAAGATGAAAGACAAGCGAGTTACGAGGGTGGTCCCAAAATCGAAAGTTTTCGATTTCATCTTGTATCTCAAAAACCAAGAGGGCCATGATAATTTTGTTAACGGCATCTTTATTTTCATAAAAAAGTAGCAAACTGTCGCAAGAACCGCAACTCTCTATCTTCAAGAATAACCGAGATACCCCGTAAAAGTGCCCAAAATGGGACACCCTGCACATTTTTTAAATCAAATAGGCGGAAATGTATTGGCACCTAAAACGTAATACTTAAAACTAATTTTGCTTTCAAATAATGCTGTGCACATAAACGGAGCTTTAAACTTCACACGTGTTTAAATCGCCTCCAGTCTAGACAACCGTGTATGGCTGAACGTTAAAGTTTTATTAAAAGTACTGGAAACAAACTAAGCTTCCAGAGAGGTCAAGACCATAAATTGCGCCGGTTTACGGCTTTGTTTATTAGCTGCGAAATTTTTGTAATACCTTAAAGGAAATACGGGTCTTAACAAGGCACACACAAGACAAGGTTTACTATACACATACACAATAGATATAATTTTAAGTCATTTTGTACATGATATAAGGGTAGTAGCGTAGGAATAAAAAAACACTGATGACTTTTAATTCTGCAACAGTGTTGCTAAATTCAGTTACTCACATATAGAATAAAAATAAATAAATTTTAATTTTCTTATACCAGAGGAGTGTGTACCTTGGAGAATGGAAGAAAGTGATTATATTATACAGTGCTGTTGTAAATAGTCCCCTTCCCCACCCCAACTTTAGAAAGAAGCAAGATAGATCCACCTGGTACATTTGTCATACAAATGGTGTCATCTTTGTCGATTTCTGGCAATTTTTCACAGGATGGGTATTCTATTGCTCATTGTGTAAGCAAGATTTTGCGCGTCCATTCAAAACAATTTGCTCTTTAAAATCAGCTTGTTACTTAGAGATGATAATAATCATATTTACCTACTATATACTGGCATAAAACTGACCTGAAATTTTTTCCATGAGGTATTAACAGAAAAATGGCAGATATTTTGATCCTGCATTCAAAGATTTTTAACAGACCCCCAATTCAGTTTAATAAATGTCTGCTAAGAATCCTTCCAAGTACTGGTTTGAATAAGGAGGGTATTATCTTTGGATTGAATGACACGTGTCGTGAACAGCTGATCGACTAGTGACATATACCATTGCTAAGCTTTGAAGGAATACAGGGTTGCACTCTGTGCAAGTACTTCTAATGACTGGCAATTGACACCTGGTGGAAGTTTTCCTGTGTGCTTGTCTTACACTTTCCTAGAGAATCCGGCGTTTCTTGCTATGAGGCATCTCAGTATGGCTGGACCAAGTGATCATGATTACGCTTTAAATGAGGTAAGAATGAGGATAAAACTATTTCTAAAACGGCCCAGATTACGACTATAAAATTAAGTCTGAGATTTCCTCCTTAGTCATCTGAAATCTATCAAATATAGCCAATACAAAGTATTCGGTAAAATAGTATATTCACTGAGCTAATTTAATAACATTACAAGATATCAAAATGTCTTTGCTCAAGATGTCGGTAGAGCTCCATTTTCATGTAATTTTTTGCAGTAACCCCCTCACAGTGGTGAACCACGTGATCAGATATGCTAAGAAGAAGCTAATGTGGCACCATTTTGTTTGATGGAAGATCTAGATGCGTGCATGGAACCAGGCAAGCCACTATCATCCCAGGAGACGGTTCGTCGGCGACAGCAACATGCTTCATAGATCAACGTAGATATCAAAACAATTGTCGAGTGGGGTGTTGCAAATAATGTACAGTTTAACGTATAGAAAACGCAGGTAACAACACTGACACAGAAGGCTCACGTTGGCTCACCAACTGTGGAAACGGAGGGTCACCCTATAGCCAAGTCACCTTCGGGGATCAACATCAACAATAGCATGTCCTGCCACGACCAAGTCATCAGTATTGCCAAAGCGACATTCCAGAAGCTTGGAGTTTGATTCCGCTGTAGGAAACTGTATACACCAGAGCAACTCTTGATGCTCTACAAGGCACAGATCCGACTATCGTATTCCTCCCAAGCATTCTCTAAAACTTCTGGGCACTATCCAGAAGAGAGACTAATGTCAGATAATAACACCAAAAGCCGCCCGAGCAAAGAACACTAGAAAGACTCTGTGAGCTGTGTGGCGATTCTGTAACCTTCGCTATAATAACGAAAGCAGACGAAAGCGGAGCTAAGCATTTACGAAAACGATTTTTGACGGCATTCCATGACGTTTAACGCTTCGTTACGCTTTCGGCATAGAGCTGACTCACGAAAATTCACGAGTTAGCTTAAATTTCTCTGGATGAGACTCTGCAAAATCTAGCAATACCAACCATTGCGAAGGATTAGTTTTTTCTCTTAGGTTTATTGCTGGTAATTAACTACACAAATAAATTTGAGCGAATTGTTACTTTGACACATAGCAATAATAACGTAAGTTTGACAAACGTGATCCAAAGTCTTTCGCTATCGCTTATAACGTTCGTCTGCGTTCGTTATATCCGAGTCGGAACGAAGACATTTATGGAATATCGAAACGAGCGAAAGCGTTGGAAGAATGTCGCTATCGCTTCGCTTAGAGTTACAGAATCGCCACACTGATCCTAGGTCGATGTCCCTACTCCCCGAAACAGTCTCCTCCAGCATTCCTTCTTTTGGAGAACTTCGACGCTGTGGAATGAGCTGTCGGAGATTTTTTCCCGACGGCTACAACCTGCAGCGCTTCAAATATAGCGAGCACCAACACTTATCCTCTTGCAGCACTTCTACAGCTTTCCGCCTTTGCGGGAGGCTCACCATAAGAAAAAGATAAACATCTTGTTTCCTTCAACAGAATATTTACGTGTCTTCTTCGAGACGCCGTCAGGAAGGAAACAGCCAATCGTCCCTCTTCTGTAGAAACCATGTCCCACTTTTAGCACTCAGCCAAATTGTTTATTACCGACCACAATCTTAACTCAAGGTTTTACCTTGTTCCGCCTCTGTGAGCATCCTGCGCTTTGACTGTCCGAACTTTCGCGACCGTCGTTGTCCTGCCGCTGTTCCGGCTTATTGACCTTTTATTAGGGAGATAAAGCCCACCGGCATGGAACGGAACGAGGCAGGATGGCTGGATGATTTGAATGGGAAAACTGGGAAAACCATCACGCAGCGCCTACGATAGTCCGGTACCTACAGGTCAGTCTCCAACCATGATATCTACAGCTCTGCCAGTGGCCCTATTTTTGAAATCAATGGAAAGGAGGACTCGCAGGGACTTATGTGCACACCCTCAGTATTATATTCATAGTAAAAAATTTTATTTTTGAATATCGAGGAGCGTAAACTAATTTTATCTACTCCCATTACGTTAATCAGCCGTTGCCAAACTACTTCTGAACAGGTTATGCTACCTACAAACAAACAGCGTGGGTTACATTCCATAACTCACGGTTCAGCCGTGGGTTATGAACATCACTGCCTACTGGATAGTTGTCAATATTGTGTAATTATTATGCATTTAAACCGTACTATTCATATATTTGGTCATAGATAAAGTGTAGTATTTAACTCGCGGTAATGGTAATAACTTCCCTGTTCGCCTCTGGCTCGTGCTGCAAACCTCAACGCGTGAGTTATTACCGTCATTACCGCATCGTTGAATAATATACTATTATTGCTGGAGGGAGCAGAATCGGGGAGACTTGTTGCCAAATGTCCCCAACAATCGAGTGCTGGAATTTTTGATTTACTTGCAAGTCACTCTACACCGAGAGAACTAATAACTGCATTAGGGAGCATTCGGCTCAATCGATTTTGATAGAAATATTTTAAAAAATACAATAGCGTTACCTATGAGAAGAACAGGATCACTGAGAGGCATGTGATCTCATTTGAACAACTGCGAAAACTATCACGCAACTCCAACGATAGTCCAGTACCTACAGGTCAGGGTTTCCCACGATGATATCTACCAGTGGCCCTATTCTTGAAATGAATGGAAAATAGGACTCGCAGGGACTCATGTGCACTCCCTAGCTATTCTGTTGATAGTAAAAGCCGTATTTGTGAATATCGAGGAGCATAAACTAATTT
This sequence comes from Callosobruchus maculatus, assembly GCA_951848785.1. Taxonomy (NCBI): domain Eukaryota; kingdom Metazoa; phylum Arthropoda; class Insecta; order Coleoptera; family Chrysomelidae; genus Callosobruchus; species Callosobruchus maculatus. The sequence continues at coordinate 17,773,345 of CATOUR010000032.1, forward strand.
GTGGGTAGATGTTCCCAAATCTCCGAGCAATCACAGTGCTGGAATCTTTTATTCAGACGCAAGTGGATTATGTGAGGAATTATTTGACTTTCACATAAACATCCCCAAATGACATTCCTTGTATGCACTTTCTAGGTTAATTTCCATAATAGTTTTAACTCTCTTCTACTCTACATCCAGAGAACGAAAAACTGCCTTAGGAAGCATTTAGCTCCCTCGTTTTTCATAGAAATATTTTCAAGAGTATGGTAGCGTTACTTATCAGGAGAATAGGGTCACTGAAAGGCATGTGATTTGATTTGCACTGCGAAAACTACTCCACTCTCCAGTACCTACATCTAGATCAGGCCTCCCTGCATGATATCTGTGACTCTATTCTAGGACATAATGATGATTTGATTTAAACAGCTATAAAAACTATCACGCAACTTCAACGGTGGTCCACAAACTATTACTCAGAGTAACCCAACATGATGTTTGCGATCCTTCCCAATACATATGAGTTGATTTGAATAACGGCGAAAGCCAGTGGCGGATCTACGGGAGGGGGGCAGTCAGAGCGGGGCATGAAGTTTTGTGTGCTTTCACCATTTTTTGTAATACCTTCGTGAAGGACGTTGATGCAAAAGAAATGGAAAATGTTAATAGTATAAAAAGACAAAAGAAGACATAAACAGCAAGTGAAACAGCAAGTTAACAGTATCATCCGTGAATATTTTATTGGTACAGCATACAAAATTAAACGATCATGATCGCTCAACAGTCAGGTACTCCATTTTTTTAAATTAATGCAAAAAAGATTTTTTTTTTAGTGCGAAGATTGCTTAAAGAAATAAACACTTCCAAGAAAACCATCTCAGATTGAGCAGAGAGGAAAGCATTTTTCATGTCAGAAAATCTGCAGTAGCTAAGCATGCTTTCCTGGAAAGCGGTAACAACAAGATAAAGTTTGATGATACACAGGTGCTTGCTATGACCTCCTCTTATTATTACGCCAGATTGTACAGGGAGTCCATGGAGGCCTATAACATAAGAACAACTTTAACAACAAAGAAGAAGCATACAAGCTCATCAACAGAATATGGATACCAGCCTTGAGAGACGCAAAGATTCTGGGACGTGCAGGAGTTCCACAGGCATCAGGGGGTATATAAGTGCTCAACCCTGTGACGCGGTCTCAGTTACTCGGAACACGCCGAACAGATAACATTAGCTTCTGAGGATGGCGACCACTCGTGTTGACGAAACTTGAAGCAGCGAGGCGCTGACGCTAAGGCGGCCGAACAGCCCAAGAACCAACAGTTCTTCTAAATGTTGTATCGTTAGCGTACATAGTAGTACATCATTATCTATAGCCAATCTATACGACTGGTTATATCATTCATATATAAAATAAATAGGAAGCGCCTGAGTATGGAGCCCTGTGAAACCCTTCTACCTAATGTTAGTTTCTGACTTATTTTCTCATCAAAATATACTTTTTGAATAATAATAATAATAATAATAATTTATTGGTGTCCGTGTCATTGCGGGGGTCGTCCTTCTCGACCACCAGCAGAAGACGATGTTCGTTATTGAGTTTTCGGCGCCTGCCGAAGTGAACATCGTCTCTAAGGAGGAGGAAAAGCGGACCAAATATCAGGAGTTGCTCGGACAACTTCGCAGGCTCTGGCCAGACTACACTGTAAGTCTGCTGGTTATGGTCATTGGATCCCTAGGTGGAATGAGGAATACGCTGCTCTCTGCACTGCGCAAAATACCGGTGTGCCGTGCGGCGGCGCACATCTTAGCCGCCAGAATGCAGAAGGCAGTCATCCTTGGGTCCCTTCGTCTACTTAGGGCGCACGATTCGCGGACCCAGTGATTGCTCACCTCACGGTGTGAGGAGTAGTCATTCGGTAATGGAACAGCAGCTCGGTGTGTCGGAGCCCGGGCTGCACTTTTTGTTTTTTGAAATATAATTTATTGGTGTTAATGTACAAACAAGTGTACTTACACAAGTCAATATAAAAAATGTTTTTTTTAAGTCATGAAATGATCCTACTCTAATAATAATAATAGATATATATGAACAAACAGAAAATAGACAGACAAACAGATAATTTATTATACAAGACAGTTATAAACATATCAATATGCTAGTGTGCCAAATTTGAATCATATTTAAAAACAGTATCATGCAGTACTATCAGTACACTGAGGTATCATAGACAGACATACACAAACACATTAATATTTAAAATCCAGGAATTCAGTATAAGAATAAAATGCATTTTTTATTAAAAACTGCTTAATCATTAGCTCATAAGAATTAAAATCTAATGATATAATGTATTACGTTTTCAAGGTCTGATGCAGTGAGATTACCCTCAGTGCCACATTTCCAGCGTTTCATTCAAAATACAACGCTATACAGTGATGCTGCAAGTGGTAACCGTAAATTTCTGCAGTAGACGATTTTTATGCTGCGTCATGTGCCCATATATGACTTATAACGTACGATCCTCAAAGTTGCTGGCTGGGTGTATTGTATATTCCGAAACAAGCACGAGTGAGGCTGATGTACACCGCCAAATTCCTACCCGAAGGGATATATCCATAAATAGCAGAGCGAATGGTGCAGCTGGGAGATCGATAATGATGAAGCCGTGGGTACTCTCGACCCTCTATGGCCATGGCAGTCGCTCAACGATGATAACAACCGCATCTGCCCAGCAATAGAACGTCCAGCCACTCAGGCAGTCATAATGATAGGCCAGTCATTCAGAGAGAAATACGCTTTTGCTTGGATGGCTATTGCAGCTCTGAACAAATAAAATGGTTCCCTCGCAAATATTTTCTGTTTTGCGAATCGTAGGACCGATTTTATCAACACAGGCAGTTCAACAAAAGCTTTGACCAATCAGAGCAGCCCATTCAAAGAACATTCATCTGTCGAAGTTCTCTGAAAATTATTGATTTCTCTTGAAGTTTACCTCAAAAAGGTAAAAAATGACATGCTTCACATACAATCGACCATTATGAACCATCTAGTATCTTTTCAACTGTGATTTTCCATCCTAAATGGGTGAAAACCTGCAATTTCTTGTTTAACAAAGGGTTTAGTAATTACTAATCTCAACCAGTCAAATTCCACAAAAACAGTACATTTGATCACTGAATTGGCAAGAAATTGAAATTACTGCATTATATTAATAAAACTATCTATAGTAATTATAAATACCTGGAATATACCTTTGTATTATAGTAAAAAGGAGTAAAAATAACATTTTATTGCATTTCACAAAGCTAAACACACGATTGGACCAGTGTGCATTACTGGTTGCATATCCTTCTTAACAGCAAAGCTCGCGAGCTGGCAAAAGTATGCAAAAGTATAACCTATAACCTTATTTTTCCTAAACCAGACACCATTCGTATAAGCAGAAAGTCAATCAGGTGCTTTATATAATTTTCAATGATAGGGGGAACCAGCAGGGGCAAGTTTTATTCATATGCATCCCTTACAATGTGTGGTCTGCGCTACGATGCCTTTTACGCAGTGCCTTTACATCCTCTGTGTAATTATATAACAATTATAAGGTAAACATTAAAAATCTAGCATTATTTTGCGAATCAGTCGCTTTGTCCTGATTTTCTGCTATGATTTTGATCCATGAATTCTAAAATATTTTTGATAAAAGTGTCATCCAGCTTTGATGTTTTGTTTCCAATATTGATAAAATACTATTGGATGATACTCATTAACATATCCCTCAATACCCAACAGGAAGCTTTTGCTAAACAACATCCAATAGAAAAGCTTTGTCAAAGTCTTTGTTAAATATGCATGTTGATAAAATCGGACCGTAGTATTCTTGTTTTTAACACGCTTTTATTAGCTGTATGTTTGTGGGTTGGTAACTCTCCTTTGGACTAAGAGGTCGGACCGAACATTGAATGCTCCAACTTTGCCGCGAAAATGATATTGACTTCTTCGTCGGACCAGCGCAGCGGTCAGATCCACTGACTAATGCCGGACAGACGATCACTTTTCACTGACAGTTTTCACTGATCACTATAAATTGTCAGTAAAAACTGACCATGTGTTCCAGCTTTCTTAGTGTCAGTTAAAACTGATGTTGGTGGAATCGATAATTTTAGCTGAAGTGACGGAACTGCATCTGAATCGTCTGCCGACATCTTGAAAACTGATTCATCGTCAGTTAAAACTGAACGTATCTAGAAAGTACGAAGGTCAGTTTTACTGACAGTTTATAATGTTCAGTGAAAACTGTCAATTAAAAGTGGTCATCTGTAGTCGGCATAAGATGGCTCAGGCATCTTAAAGTTTGTTAATATGACACAGAGGCGTAGCGGCGAGAGCTTGAAAGGCATGACAACCAACTGTTTGAGATTTAGTATTTTTGTGAAAGAAGGTAGTTTTAATTATAGTTCATACAGTAACGGTCAAATTATATTATGAATATTGATCAAAAACAATTGTTCATTTCCACTACACAGAGTATTCATAAATAGAGTTTAAAAGAACTAAAAAAACACGCTTTGATGACAAAGTTGACTAAAAAATTAAAAATAGATATATTTTTGAAAAACACGCTATTAAATAAAATCGGACTAAGTATTAGAAAATAATTTTTAAAATAAGTTTGAATCAACTATGAACGAAAAATACTAGTATTATTGTGTAAAAAGCGTATTTCTCGGTCAGTATCGTTTTAAGCTTATTTTAACTTTTTAGTCCGATGTTCGTATTTTTTACTTGTTTTTAATCTCATTTGTTTAAAATATTGTTTTGTATTGGGTCAACCGACACCTTATCCCATTTCTAATAACAATTCCCTAGTTGTTCATGTTTCTTAGTTTTTTCTTTACTGTTGTGATTTCCATCCCGATTAGTTGAACCATTTCCGCCGTGGATTTCTCAATCTCCCGCCGGAAGGCATTTGCCCCCCCCCCCCTACAACTTCAGTTTGAATTTTTATTTCTTGAAGTAATAATATCAACTTATACAATATGTCGAATGTCTTATAACAAGCCGAGGGTGGCCCATTGAAGGGCCTATTATACCACTGAAAATAATAAATTTTAACGATCAATAAATCGTATCCTTAATCGGTACGGCACGCATATTCATATTCTGCCAACAACTCCGGCTGAATTCGTCCCTTACCTACCGTGAGCCGTGAAGCGTTAGCAAATTATGAGCATCGTAACCGGACGTTGGCACTTTAGGAAAAATTTGAATAATTTGATGAAATATATTCACAGACGGTTGTACTCAATTAGCGAATTCGGTAAATGACCGAAATTCAGCCTCAATTGACCAGAATAAATTTCAGTTTTGAAGGAGGAGCATCATTCTTCTTTTTTGTTCAGGAATACAAAATATGCAAACCTATCAAAGTATCGCATACGTCGGGCATAATGTATGGCGATATACAGGGTGGTCCACTAAGCGCGCGGTGCTCCCTAGCGGCCATACCGTTTAAATTACACGAAAATGTTTGGAATAAAAAACGTTTATTTTCAAATGATCTATATTCACAGACGGTTGTACTCAATTAGCGAATTCGGTAAATGACCGAAATTCAGCCTCAATTGACCAGAATAAATTTCAGTTTTGAAGGAGGAGCATCATTCTTCTTTTTTGTTCAGGAATACAAAATATGCAAACCTATCCAAGTATCGCATACGTCGGGCATAATGTATGGCGATATACAGGGTGGTCCACTAAGCGCGCGGTGCTCCCTAGCGGCCATACCGTTTAAATTACACGAAAATGTTTGGAATAAAAAACGTTTATTTTCAAATGATCTATATTCAGAAAATATTTTCAAAGATGGCGTACTTCCGGATATACCGGAAGTAGGCATCAACTTCCTTATTTTAAATGGAACACCCTGTATATTATTACGTTTTTGAACTCAGCATTGATTTCTAGGTCCAGTTTGTTAACCATTGTTTATGTCTACAAAGCCTATTTTCGGAGTTATTCAGTAATTTTTACAAAATTTGACGTTTGTAGTACTTCACAAGAAACGTTAATATCTCGGAAACTAAGCGCGACAGAAAGATACGGTTTTCTGTTTTGAAACAAGCAAGGAACGTATTTGTGTTTTAGTAGGATCTTTGTTTCAAAAGAACATTAAATCAATAGACTAGCAATTTTCAAATTTGAAAAGTTAAACACGTTAAAAACTTTTTTTTTCAAATGGGATGGTATGATAAGTGTCACATCGGTGGATGCAAAATTTAATTCTCTTTCACTTTTATCTGAGCACATGTGGATCTACTTTTGATGGTTTTCAAGATATTTACGATTTTGTAATTATGGCGTAGTAATTGGAAAAATCGTAGGTGGCGTGGCTCGCAGACGAAACAATTGGCAGGAAACCTTTCATCCAAAGTGTTTTGGTCTCTAAGACTAAAATGTGCTTTCGCTCCATCTACTTGTAACCACATTATTCTTAAAAACTCCAGTGGTAAATTTTCCGACAGGTTTTCCAAATTTTCATTTAGAAAATTTAGAAAACATTTTTAATATGCGGTTTCCAATAATACCACCACAAATGCTTAGACTCCATGCGGGTTGTCAACAAACCTCTCAAAATTTGGATTTACATCGGTATAAAAATGTAAATTATGCCAGTTTACATGGCCGTTAATGATAACGCTGTATAGCTACATTTCAGAAAAAAGAAAATGAAAGAACTTCATAAGAAATGTAGCTTCATTAGTAAACAGCACACTGTTGAAAAGGAGTGCATCTTCTTGGACTCGAGCACGACTCCAGTTACAGAAATTCATTCAGTTTTCAAAGCCTTGTCTTTCAATTGCTTGATTTAGCTGCACGTGATAAGGATGCTATATGTACTCCGTTAAGAGCATGTTCAGCAGGTGTTTGACCAATGCCCAAATAGCGACTAATTTCTGCTGTAGCACTGCTATGCGGATCTTCAACTACAATTGCGAGAACGTCAAACTCACTGTCTTCATGTATTACTATTACGTGTTTCCTTCTGTCATATTTTACGCCCACGTAAATCCAAATTTTGAGAAGTTTGTTGACAACCAGCATGGAGTCTAAGCATTTGGGGTGGTATTATTGGAAACCGCATAATAAACTAATGTTCTCTAAAATTTACTAAATGAAAATTTGGAAAACCTGTTGAATAATTTACCACTGGAGTTTTTAAGAGTAATGTGGTTACAGTTAGATGGAACGAAAGCACATTTTAGTATTAGAGGTGGAAACACTTAGGATGAAAGGTTTCCTGCCAATTGTTTCGTCTGCGAGCCACGCCTCCTACGATTTTTCCAATTTCTACGCAATAATTACAAAACCGTAAATATCTTGAAAACCATCAAAGATAGAACCACATGTGCCTAGATAAAAGTGAAAGAAAATTTAATTTTGCATCCACCGATGTGACACTTATCGTACCATCCCATTTGAAAAAAAAATTTTTTAACGTTTTTAACTTTTCAAATTTGAAAATTGCTAGTCTATTGATTTAATGTTCTTTTGAAACAACGATCTTACTAAAACACAAACACGTTCCTTGCTTGTTTCAAAACCGAAAACCGCATCCTTCTGTCGCGCTTAGTTTCCGAGATATTAACGTTTCTTATAAAGTACTACAAACGTCAAATTTTGAAAATATTGCTGAATAACTCCGAAAATAGGCTTCATAGGCATAAACAATGGTTAACAAACTGGACCTAAAAATCGATGCTGAATTCAAAAACGTAATAACATACAGGGTGTTCCATTTAAAATAAGGAAGTTGATGCCTACTTCCGGTGTATCCGGAAGTCCGCCATCTTTGAAGATATTTTCTAAATGTAGAGCATTTGAAAAGAAACGTTTTTTATTTAAAACATTTTCGTCTAATTTAAACGGTATGGCCGCTAGAGAGCACCGCGCACTTATTGGACCACCCTGTATAAACTGCCAAAGTTATACTAATTTAATCATGTTTTGCAAATGGTAGGGTTGAACGCCAGCGACTTCAGCCAAATTTTAGAAAATGTTGCTGACGAGTTTGAGCGAGGCTCCCAAAATATACAGTTTGTTTTTTCTCGTGAAAGGTATTTCAAGATACATTGTACGTATTTTTTGGCGTTTTATATTTTTTATTTCCACTTACTCATTTTAATTAAAAAGTTTATAGCATTGTGGCACATGTCTATACCTAGATAACAACTTGATAGTTATTTAGTTTTTGTAATGTTTTTATAAAATACGTAAATTCCATTTTTTCTATTTTTCTATTTTATACTGACTAGATTACAACGTGCATCTTTTTTGTTTCAAACGTTTAAGTTAGCTTGTAGATTTTTTTTAAAGTTTACGCTACTACATTCTTTATTTTGCAATTCGTAAATGTTTATTCTTAGGTTAGGTTGAAAGTGAGTGGGGCAGCGCTGTCTCCTTCCACTGCAACTCATTTGTGTCTATTGTGGCTCACACCTTTTTAGAGTTCACCGTACAGTCTCTTTGCGAAGGCGATTGACGTGAAGGGTGAAACTTCCTTGAAGTCATGAGGTTCCAGTTGGGCAAATCCAAATGTCTGGAACCTAGCGTTATCCAGTTCTGGACAGGAGCAAAGGATGTGCTCCGCTGTTTCGACCACGTAGCAGAAGCGACAGTCTGAAGTTTGTTCAAGACCCAACTTCCGCACATGGTATGTCAGACGACCATGTCCCGTCAGCAGGCCAATCAGAATGCGGAGATTATTCCTGTTACATTCCATGATCCTCGGGGGGGGTGGGGGGTGGGGGGCTGATTTGAGGGGTATCTTATGAACGCCTTCGAGTGCAGTAGGCCTGGTGTATCTCGCTAGTTCAGGAGTGCTTTCCTCTCTGCCCAGTCTGAGATGGCCTTTTTAGCGATGCTTTTTGCAATGCTCGCAAATATTTCTGGTGCTATGAACACAGATTCAGTTCCTCCTCTTGCAAGCGCGTCGGCCAATACATTGCCTTCCACTCCGCTGTGACCCGGAACCCAAATCAATTTTTACCCTCAATAATTTATACGTGAAAATAAAAATTGTTCGCATTTTTGGGACTTTGTTATTACCTTATCAATTATTTTATTTGCCCCTCCCCCTAAAAGATTTTCTATGGTCGCCCTTGTTGGTGATTTCATGTCACCATTTTTACTTTAGTGCAAATGAAAATTTTCTTTATAAGTAGTGTCAACGAATATTACACTACACTATAATTGGGTTTCAAATACGTTTTTGGCAAATATTCGTAGTAGCCTTCCTTTTCACGGATATTTCAAAGGGATTTTTGTTCATCGTGATCCGAATAACCTTTGCCCAAACTTGCTCGCTTTTGTGTAATTTCCAGTTATTCAATAATTTTCGCCATGGAGGCGGAGCACAGTCTTCGACTCAATGCCTCTTCGACACGCGTGTTGAATACATTATGAGGATGGAAATTTACTGAATAGTACACAGAATCCTTACAAGATGTTCTCTCTAATAAAGACTAGTCTTAAGGCGGCGCCTGACACATGCGGCAATTCGCGAATACTAAGTGACTGCTCACCGAGTGACAGGTGATTGAGTTACTCAGCAGGTGACCGCGGATAGGTCACTAAGTATCGTATTCATAGTCGTTCGTCAAGTATGCTTTGAGTATTACTCAAGCGATACTTCTGCTGTGCAATTGAAAAACCTAGTAACTCAAAAATCGGTAAAAGTTTTATTTCATTTTTTTGCACATAACTTCTCTGTATACAAGTTTTTTGGTAATCGCATGTATACTTGTTATAGATTTTTCCTTCTCTTTACGCCTGTTGAAAAGACCTTTTTAGAAAAATTATTTTAAGGTTTTTAATTACTAATTAGGTATTCCTTAGAAGGTGTACAACTCAAAAAGTAAGTCTACTTATGATGAATACTTATTGAATATACTATACGAAAACATAGTAAGTGACTTGGGTGTACCTCATCGAAAGCAAGCCTAAGATCAGACAGATTAGTAACCCTGGTTCTATATAATATTATTAATACTTTGTGCATCGAGTTGTCTAGTTTTTTTGTCATCAGCACGGTAAAGCTGTTCTAAGATGAATTGTTCTAGATCATTTTCTCATTTTTTTCTTGTTAGCATGAATATGTGTATAAGGTAAACCTTGCCACTATACTTTTATTGAACTAGAATCTTACGCTAGCACTTTATCGTGCATACGTAAGGATATATTTAATTTTTATATCGTTTATTCAACAAAAGGTCATCAAAATAGTCCTATAAAGGGTAAAAAACATACACCTTGATACACTTGAAAACCGCTAATCAACTAGAACTCGATATAACTGTATAAACTAAAACAAGTATGTAACAACCTAAAAGAAACAGTAAAAGCTGTAAAAATATTGCATATTTTCATTTGGCAAACAACAACTAAGTTGAGTGGTGGCTGCTACTTTAACTGGATCTTCCACCTCATCTCGACGTGGCCAGCTGGTCCAAAATATTTGCTTGCATCAGCATGTTTTTTCCTCTATTCTCCCTTAAACGTGGCAAGTCATTGTTCTTTCGTCTGCCTATCAGTTTTGGAACCAAATATATGAATAAACATCTTCTTGCAAACCGATAAGGTGCCATAGAAGCTTTTATGGGTTAATACCCATACTCCATAATTGGAGATGAAGTTCTAGAATATATTCTACTAGAATATTGTTTGGCGATCTTTATGTAGGAGTTTTCGCGATAATTTTTTGCAGCTTATTCCACAAGGGGGTAACACCTCATTCATTTTTCCTTTTACCTATTTAGAACCCACTTGGCTTGTAACACTTTCTCATTTATAACAAACATTTCACTAATAATCCTGTTATCTCCCATTCTAGTTGCTATGTTTTTATGAAAATATATATTTTTAGTATGTTTTTACTAAAACTGAGGTGTCAATATCTCCGAAACTAGCAGTCCGATTTGCAATCGATTAATAGCTACCGATAGAGCTCGAGCTAGTGGCTCAATATATGCATTAACAAAGCAAAAACCTAGTAACTCGAGTTACTAGGTTATTCGATTGCACGTCAGACTTGAGGGTTACTTAAGGAACCCTCAAGTGTGGTTTTCCTTGTGTATCTGTTTCCTAGACAACATCTACGAGACGGCAGGATTCATTTGGCGACGTTGTCATATTTCAAATATAAGCCAATTTGTTATGCTCATGCCTACGTATTTTGACGTCTTCTGTCATCCTTTTTTGTTTTGTGCCAGTATTTCGTGTTTTGTGCCGGACATTTTTCTGGATGTGACAAACACTGACAACACCGTACTCCAAAATTAACCAACAAAATCGCCTTGACTGCAACGAGGTGTCATGTTGACATATCACGTTGACATGTCATGTTGACATTTCGTTACTTGAGTATTACTCAAGGGAGCCTTACGTAAGGAACCCTCAACTATTGAGAGACCCTTAAGTATCGACTATGAATACGACCCTAAGTGACAAGTATCTATATCAGATATTAGCGGTTCGTAATGAAACGACGTCTCTGTGGGAATATCGAATATTCAGTATTGGTATAGGTGTTTTGTTTCACTTTATTCAAACAGGCCTTTTTCAATTCATTGACTATGTATTTATGATCCTTCTTGACGCCTATGTTTTTCCAAGGGTCATGAACATCACTCCGATTTCTATGGACGGGTAGAGATGTATTCCATATGGCAGGTTCATTTTCATAACACTCTTCAAAGGATTCTTTTGACAGGTACTCGGCTACCAGTGCAATGACTTTCAGCAACCTCCATTACGTAGGTAGAACTTACACCGTATGTTTCCCTAAATATCAATGTCCGTTGTTTCCAAATAAAGTGTTTCCGTTGAATAAAGTTTCACCCCTCATGCCGTTCCAAGAGATATATCTTCCATGGTGATCAGGTTGTGAAGCACTAAATATTACAGACATTGGAAATCTTTAATGATTTATTTGAACTGTCAAATTTGTTCACACACAAAAACACACTTTATCGATGATATATGGTCGTCAAGTTTTTTAACACTAATTCTACAAGTTGTTGATATTTCGTCATTCTAGTTCAATGGATCAGTGTATTGAATTAGTAAATGAGTTAGCAACTATGAGTACAAAACGTAAAGAAATTATTATCTTTTAAACTAATATGTAAATGTAAGCATTAATTAAATTAACGTTTGGCGAACACTAAACCAACTCTTTTATTCTTATAACAAAGATTTTTTTATTATTGACCCATAAACAGCAACTATAAAAAATGACAAATGATATGCGTTGTTTCAATGAATAATTTCAGGAACACAGACATCAACGCTAGAGTTGATAATGTAGTCATTCGCCAATCACCGCTGTTACCCTTCGTTATATTATCGACAGAAAATTGTAGCATCAATGTATTTAATGTATGATGGCACTTATTTGAGCTAATGGCCAGCAAATATGAACCAGAGCGTGATAGCACTGATTAACGTATTTAGGACGTTAATCAATGGTGATAGTCATTGATTCAAAGTACAACAATTGATTTTGACGTTAACTGATTTTATTTATTTCTTATTGTCAGATACCTTATTCGTTACAATAAAACCAGTAGGTGAACAGATATACTAACAAGCACAGCGGCAAAAATTAGAAACATTCCACCATGTATTATACCGAGGTTCAATTTTTTTTTCGGCAACGGCACTTCATTTTCCTCCAGGATTGATAAAAAACCGTCGGATCGAACAGAATTCTCGCCAAAGCTTTTAAGCCTGCCTCACACCTCCCTTTTATTTTTCCAATGGATGCTAAAGACATTTGAGATGCAAGCACATCTCTACAAACAAGTCTTACTTCTCATACTTTAGGTGTGGGAAGTACTTAGTAGCAACAGTTTTCAATGTTAAGATAAGTTTTTTGGATCTTTTATAACCTCTATCGTAAATATCTTCACATAACAACTGAATTTCTGCTAGATCCTATTCCACACAAATTGCATATTAAATAAGAATTTGTGCTTCAGCATATATATGGTTTTATCATTAACGGGCCAGTAAAAAGAGATGAAGCTCAGTCGTAAAAAAACAAGAACATTAAATTGACAGGTTGAACAGTATGAAGTATCTGGGATTTTATCCAGACTCACACTTACATTGGCATTTACAGTGTATTGGTTGAAAATCGTGTTTCCATGACACGTGATATTCTCGTAACAAAAAAAAACTTCAAACGAAAACTGAGTGGAATTTCTGCAAGTACCATTGGGTATATCATATTATGCATTTGAAACATATTTTTTGTACTCCAACCCTTAAAACTCACCCTCATCTTTAGTTTTTCGAATAGCAACAAATAGTTTTTGTTTTTACTACATAAATTAAATCCTTATTTTATTTAAAATCTTGCAGTACCTTTGATTTTATACGCAAACTCATTTTTTTCCGTAAAATCATAAGAATAGCACAAATAAAATAACAACTTGCTTGACGCAAAAAATGGATAAAAATGAAACTAAGTGATTTTTTAAGTTTACTGAATGACCTCTAATACATGCTTTCGAAAATAAATGTCTTTTTTAACCTTTTTTTTATTACGAAAATATTACGCCTCAAACAAATTGCCATTTTATTTATATTATGTTAATGACTTTACGAAAAAAATTGGGTTGTGTATGAAGTCAAAGATTTTAAATAAAATAATGACCTCATTAATGTAGGAAAAGCTGTAGGGTGCTATTTGGAAGAAAAGTTGCGGGTGAGCTTCAGGGATTGAAGTAAAAAAATAGTTTCGAATGTATGGTATGACAGGTCATTCAGTATCCTTGGAAGGTCCACTTAGTTTTTTTTGTATGTTTCTTATATTTCGCCTCAAACAAATCCTTGTTTTATTAATTTTATGCTTATGACTTCACGAAAAAATACGTTTTTGTAGATATAAAATCAAAGGACTAGAAGATTTTAAATAAAATAAGGACTTAATTTATATAGGGAAAACTTCTGGGTGTTATTTGAAAAACGAAAGCTGGGGGTGAGTTTTAAGGGTTGAAGTACAAAAACAATGTTTTGAAAGCATAGTATGACAGATCCTGTAGTACTTTCAAAACCTCTACTTGGTTTTGTTTTGAACTTTTTTTTGTTACGGGAATATCACGTGTCAAGGAAATTCAGGGTTACCCTGAAGATGTCATTTAGATTTCCTGGAAGAAGCAATTAAAAATCTACGTTTAAAAAACCAAAAGTGTACCCTAGTGACGATTTGTTCAGAAAACATCTGATATATGATGACTTTATGTCTTACCCTACTTTCACTCGTTATCTAAAAATTTGTGTGACAATTAAGCACAAGTATAACACGAGACATAGATTACACGCATCTTATGACGAAGAAATCAGTTATGCAGAGGTATATATTTATTTGGCACCAAAATTATATAAACAATTACCTACCGATATATAAGAAATACGTTCAATAATCATTTCAAAATATGTCTTAAAATATGGTTAAATTCAATGGACCGAAATAAAGGTCATAAATCAACCCGAAATGCATATTATAAATAACTTAACTTTTATCTATTAAACACATAATATAATCATAGATATATGAACACTTTGGACAATGTCACATTTGTTTACTAATCTTTTCATTTTAATGCACCTTGGGAGTAAATGAAAATATTATTATAATTGGTTAACTAATCAGCCAGCTGAAAAAGTTTATAGCTTCATGTGCAACTACGGGTAGTACCAAGGTATATCCTTGAACACGGCTTGATACCCTTTTCAATTAGTTGTCAAAATACAAGTGATACGAGTGAATCGCAAACAATCGCCACTTTTCTAACGATTTCACTTTCGATGTTTGTGAATCATCTAAAATCATATCTGTATAAGTAACATTCCGGACAATTTCATAAATCAGTTCCGCACATATACTTGTCACTTTGTACTTTGAGAAAAACTATAGATGTGGCCGAAACGTTAGCAAAGAATTCATGCTTTAGCATAACATGGTTTTATTTATAGGAAACTACGCGAAGATGTCTATATATTGTATATAATACGTTGTCTGAAGAATACAAGTCTATAGACAGCCGTACAAATAACAACTGAACTTTGTGTCTTGGTGTTGTCAAGGCTTTACGTTGTACAGTAATCAAGTATTCATATTTGCATAGTGCATATTCCTACACAGAGACCAGTCTAATGAATCTTTTTGCTGTTTTTCCATTAACGTAACAAAGATGGAATGAATCAATACTCGTATAGGTAGACTGTCCAATTTTTCGCCTTTACATGCAAATTTTCTGTATACGAGCGTAGCATGATTAGTTGTCACCTGTCAACAACTGCATTATAAGCATGCAAAGTATAGCTTTGATTAACAAAAATCTCTCTTAACTTTGAATAGACAGAAAACTAACATGTAACAGCCTAGTAAGTAGCTAGAAGAAGTGAATGTGAAAGCACAGAAGGAAAGTAGTTGCAGGAGGTGGGGAATATTTAGAAATGGTACGAATCAATCATATTTTCCTTAAAATAAATTATTGTACTAGAAACGTTTGAATTGCGATTATATGAATATGTGAATTATGACATACCAGTTAGAGCTTGCCAAAGTTAAAAAATACAATAGTAAAGCAACCCAGCTGTTTTACCTCAAAATATAAGTTCTTGAATTAATTTATTCGGCTTCCTTGGAGTAATATAATATATTTTCCTTACAAATATTTATTGCGCTTTAGTTCTTTTAGTAGAGAGGGGGTTAGGGGGTTAGGTTTCAGTCCCATACTGACTTCTTTGCGAACTTAGAGATTCATTGGACTATCTTCCCTCCCGGCCTACATATGTAGGAGTTCATGCTTCCACACGGGGCACAGTCGAAGATAACGTGGTTAGCTGTTTCCTCTACCTCATCGCACTTCCTGTATGATAGGTTTGCCACATAAATCGCTAGATTTTGCATATTATGTGCATTGAACGTCCAATGGCCAGTTATAAATCCAACCACCTTTCGTAATTCCTTCCTGCTCAATCTGAGAGCGAATGCATTCTCTTGGACTGAACATTCCTCACCACTCTGTCTCAGTGCTTCTTGTGCTCATTTGACACCCATCGGGTGATACTAAATGCTGGTTCTGACCCGATGAGAGGGAGTTCTGCGCCTTCCTTGGCACACCTCTCAGCCCTCGTATTATAACCCACTGCTGTGTGACTAGGCACCCACGATAATGTTACCTTGTTGGTCTACGCCAGTATCTTTATAGGGTTTTATGGCAGTCCCATATCATTTTTGAAGTATAGTGGTTACTTGCCAAGACCATCAGAGCCGCCCGACTGTCTGTGTTTACGTATACAGTCTTTTTACTATATCCTTCATTTATTTGTACTATTACGGGACAATACAAATACTGTCACCTCGAAGACTACGCGTTGTGTGAGGTATTGGAGAGTTTTTGGACGTGCGTTTTCTGACGTTATTGCACGTTATCGGCTATTTGTGGCATGCACAGTTCTCCCGAAATAACCGAGTCGGCGAATAACCGATAAAGTTTTACGTTACGTTACGGTACGATATGATTACGTGCGGTATTGCCAGGGCTAAACCACTACGCGGCAATGAGATGACCGTGATGATTTTGATAGCAACAATACTTATTTTGTGGTTTATCATTGTACAAAAGGATCAGATTTTCTTGCGTCAATTTTATTTGACAGTATTATCCAATAAAAGCTACAAAGTTAGGCGTCTCCGGCAACAGCGTGTGATCATCACGGGTCTGAACCATGGTAGTGAAATCTGAAATGTCATGCTTCGGGGATCCTGCATAACCATTTTTTATTTTACTTGTGATGTGATCTATTTTCTGCTTGTGGTTTTACTTGTCGCACGTAACATTTCTTGGACATTTTCGACCAAATTGATCATAATAATGTGAGGTTGAGTTAAAATCAAATAGGTCCAATAATTATTGTTAATGTCAATTGTCAAATAACGCAACGATACACGTCACAGAGTTCGGTTACAAAAACTATACACAAGGCACGCGCTTATTTGTTATTCGAAACACACTGCGCATGCTCGGAATAATGTTTTACGGATAGCGTTGTCCCAATTTTTAGTGGCTCAAAATCTTTCTACTAGCATTGACATTCTGAAGATACATAAAATTTAGCTAACCTATCTGGCTGCCTCTCTTTAAACTGCTACGTTTATCCAGTTCGCGCTATTACTCCTTATGGCCTTCAATGGATCTATCTCGGCTTGCAGCATGCATTTTTATTTAAAAAGGTTGGTGATATCATCATTTTAAACTTAGGATTTGGATGTGACGTATTCTGCCGCTTTCCATAATTGCGGCTATTTCTGCTTGGAGACGTTGTCATTTTTATGTAAAAAGATTGGTGATATCATCATTTTAAACTTTCGATTTGGATGTGACGTATTCTGCCGCTTTCCATAATTGCGGCTATTTCTGCTTGGAGAACGGTAGCCAATTTTTACCTAGGCGCCTTTGTAGTCATAGTTATTTCCTACACCTGTAGGTGCGAAAAGTGCTGTATTCCGGAGAAGCTTCCAAGAGATTAGAAGGACTTTTGAAGAAAACAAAAAAACTGCATCACGCTTTTCCGGACAGTTTGTCTGTTGTCAGTCTGTTTATCATCAGGCTCTTCAAGATGTGTCTCCGGTAGTCTTTGCTGGTGTGGTGTTGGATTATTGGTGGATATTTGTGTGAAAGCATATACATGCCCTCATTTGGTTTCAGAGGCAGGCACTGAAATCGGCTCTAGTTCATGTGAACCGCTGAAATCAACATCAAAAGGGTACTGCAAGAAGTTGAAAGATCCTCATAACTTAGTCTTTGATTTCGCTTATTGTTGATTTGATTTCAAGCACTTGGAGGAAGGTCTTTGGAGGAGTAGAAAATGAAGAATGAAGATAACTGAAAAATAGGTAAAGGTGCAATTAACATCTTCACAAACGAATCCAAGACTAATCCAAGATTAATGAAGCATACTGCGGAGTGTATTGCAGAAGCCTCCACGTAAACATCAAGTAGCCTGTGAACAAACATGTCAGCATAACTTAGTTCTCTAACTGGCCAGCATAAACGTATCATCTAAAGAAATTGTCTAAAAGAACATTATGGGAAAAACTGTCTGAATCTGCACAGACAGCTTACAGGTGCTTAAGCTAACGACCAGCTCAGCATTGGTTTGCCATCAGATACTTGTAAATGCATCTATCGGCAACAATATAATAGTTAGCTGAGTGAAAGAGCATCTACAGCCCAAAGGCAATATTTTTGACAAGAAAGGCTGCCGAGACCAAAATCTTTGGCCCGAGCCGCTTGGTGTCTTGCCCCCAAAGCTATAATAAGTCTGTTGAGCGAGCGCGTCCACACTGGTTCTAAGGCTCCATGACACTTCTGACTGATCAACTGGTGACAAACTTCTTATCTACCCTGTTCACGAACTAGCTAAATACTACCTGTCCCATGCCCAGACAACACCTCCGAATTACAACTTGTGCTATTACGTGAAAGTACAATAGGCGCAACGGGACCTAAGTGCTGTGACCTTGTTAGGGGTTATTTTTTTGAAAATAGGAAAGCAATAAATATTTATTGATTTATTTGCAGTAAATATACAAAAAAAATGTGAGCTGTAACTGAAAATTTTAAATACATTTTACATTTACCGCAAAAGAGACTGCTAACAACATAGTGCTGATACAAAGTAGCAGCCTCATGGGTACTTAAAACTACCGCTAAAGAGTTTTGTATAATAAAAGAAAGAAAGAGAAAAAAGTACAGTTATGAGAAAAATAGATTGATAAACAATAAAATAGGAAAAAAGTATATAATGGGTCATAAAAGGTCACAGAAGATCACTCACAGTTTTGCATAGCCAACAAATGTCTAAAAAGGGCTGACCTGAAAGCGTTATGTTTCAAATCTTTGATAAATGCTGGTATTGGGTTATACATGTCATATATGCCAAATGAAAAAGATCTGCAGTAAGTTGTAGTTTTATGTGGAGGTTGAGAGGTGAGGCCTTTATACCTGAGGTTTAGGTGGTGGATATCAGTCCTGAACGATATTCTATTATACAGGTAGGGTGGGCACTTATTGGTTAGAACTTTGTGATATAGTGTTAGCGCATGTAGTTGCCGTCTGCCTGACATAGACAGCCAATTCGCATCTCGTAGTTTATGGGAGATCCTCATATGCTTTTTGATACCATAAATAAATTTTAAGCATGATTTCTGTACTCGCAGGATTCTGTTTCCATCACTTTTATCAATGCATGGGCCATATAAAGAGTCACAGTAATTGAAATGCGATAATACTAGGCTGTTACACAGTTTTACTTTTTAAGATTCGCTAAGTAATTTCCGATGAGGGTAAAGCATCTTCAGATTCATATATGCCTTCTGAATACATTTAGTGATACGTTCCTTGAATCGCAGCTTTCCATCAATTATAACACCTAAATTTTTTGCAGAAGACTTAGATTTCAATCGTTCACAATTGATAAACAAATTTAAATCTTTGTCTATCGAATCACGATCTTTTCCAAAAACTATTATTGCTGATTTTGATGGGTTTAATTTCAAGTGGTGTTTTTCTGATACTTCACTCAGTATTTCTAAATCATGGTTGATCACATTGCTGGCATAGGTATAGGCATAGGAGGGAATGAATAAAGCAGTTGTGTGTCATCAGCATACTCGAAGGCCTTGACATTTCCGATATTTGATGTATATATGATTAGTGTGACTAGAAATGACCTCCTCTGTCGCCTGCTTCTGTTAGGATGTCGAGCCTTACACACACATAAACACGTGGTCACTAAATATTTAAAAATACCCTAATAAGGAATACTTCCCTTCGAACTTCTCCTTATGCCCTCGTAAGCGTATCGTTAAACTTTTTGCCTCTATATGCAGAATCTCGATACACATATATCGGAGCGGAAGCTTTATAGAAGCTTTATAGAGTATTTAACTTTTGGTGAATGGATTTTTTGTTTATTTCAATATAAAAGGTAATATCAATGCAGCTAGAAGGATAGCATTATACCTCGTGCATTGATGGGATTTTGAATACGCAGATCCTCCGATATATGTAAATGGAAAATTGATTTTATTACGCCTGGATTTTATTGACGGGTTATACTTCCCACGTTATAGAAGAGAGTAAATAAAGTTATCTACCTTGTAATAGTACGTTTTTAGCTGTTTTATGGTATCTACGCTACGAAAATCTATGCTGGTCTGTTTGTCTGTCACCAATTTGCTGCTGACATAATCTCAGCAACCACTTGATAGATTTGGATGAAATTAGAATTGCGATATTCTGTGGAGTTCTACTTGATAATGCTGCCACTTTTCAAAATCAAAATCGGTCCATTGGCGGCGCAGTAATTAGTTAATGACAAAATTTCTCACAATCGCTCAAACCTGGTTCTCAAACAGGAGTCTCTGATAATTTTTTACCTCTTTGGGTGGGGGAGGGGGCAGTGAAATTAGAGTGGTATTAAAGGTAAATGATGCAGAAACTCCTATTTTTTTTGTCCACATAACAAGCTCTCCATTAACTTAAAAGAACGATCTACCTTACAGTCCTATCTAAACATTGCCTCTCAAGACCATGTGGTCCAACTTCTTGATAGATATTGCGGTTCATGATCCTGTAACCTGGAAACTATGAGCTTGTTTGTAATGATATTTCCTTGAAAATGATATCAGGTCTGATTGATGAAAGCCTAAGCTTATTTTCATTTAAGTTGATTTGTAGATTATAAAAAACACCGATACAGTATCCTTGAAAACGGACAACAGCCTCACGAAAAGCCTGATGAGATCCTAAAGATCGACACAGGGCTGTCGTGCACTAGGGCTGGCTGTAATTCAATCCCGGTATTTGCCATCGGAGCATATCTTTTGAAGAAACAGTTAATGCTGAACGTTATACCTATATGTTGTTTATTGTCAAAGTTACAGAGTCCCAGACAAAATCTTTTATGATTTCAACAAGATGTTGCAATGGCGGATGTGTTACGATGAACCTAAATGGTGTTGAAAAATATAATTCCTAGTCAATTGATATTGAAATTCGGTAACATAACTTGGCCAGCAATTTCACTTGACTTGACGGCTCCTGACATTTTCTTGTAAGGTTATTTAAATTGAAAGTTCAGGCAGAGCAACCGCTAACACTATAAGACATCAAACTCCATATTAACGAGAAAAAATACGATACGTTAACATAGATTTGTTGGGACGAGAAATAGCAAGGATTATATTCGAAAAACGAAATATTTAAGACGTAAAGTTACTCTTAGTAACGTTCTTAGCTGCTTCAGATTTATTTGAATTCAGTTTTTGTCCTTTAGAGAGGTATTTGAAAATAGGCGACATCTGTTGTAGAACCCTGTATTTTTTTTTTATTTATAACCGAGCAGACCGCGTACGCAGAGCCTAAATACCAGAGTAGCCAACACCCGCAGGCACAATAAATACAACTCCTGGCAGTCCATTCCAAGCCCTGGAGACCCTGGGAATAAATGTGCGGTTGTAACTCTTGGTTCTTGATGTATGAAGAACGACCGCCTTACGATCATATGCAGCGGTCATGCGGGTGCATCTTATAGGAGCGGTGAGCGGCGGAATGATAGAGGATAGCTCAGAGAAGCAGATTCCGTTTGAATATCGGTAGAAGAGTAAGAGGTCACCAACAACACGCCGGTGAGAAAGTGGCTGAAGGTGGTGCGTTAAAGCCGGGTCACCAATTAGTCGAATTGCCCTTCTCAGACATGAAAGCAATACTCCAGGTCAGATCTTACCTGGGCTTCCTATAGCGTGAGAAGGTTACATGATGAGGAGTACTTTCTGGCTCTAAATAGGTACCCAAGCTTTTTACACGCAGCTGTTGCAATTGGCGCAACGCGTGTTCGTGCCAAATCAGATTTTCTGTAATTTTGACTCCTAACAGCTTGATTGAGTGACTCCTTAGCAGAGCCTGGTTGTTCATTAGAACCGGGTTTTGGCTTGGGCATTTCTTGTTTGATAGCGTACAATACTGTGTCTTAGAAGCATTAGATTTTACCATATTCTTCTGCCCCCAAGCGGTAATAGTGTCTAGAACCTTTGGCAGTGAAGCTGCCACTGCCAGTCTTCTGCGTTCCGGCTCGACCAGAGCGATCGGTCTATTGCTCGTGATGCCTGCATCCAAAACTGTATATTGCAATGCGCAGAAAATTTCTAGCCAATCCTTTTGATTGCACTTTTTAACATGCTCATCCTACGTTCATATGGAAGATTATACCCATATACCAAAGGAAACATGGCGGCTTTGACGGACGGCCCTTTCTCCATCAAACAAGTCACTGTATTGTGTGTTTTCCGCCAAAAAAGCGATCTTTTGTTTTACCAGCGAGACACGGCTGTCCTATTGTATCCAACGAAAGAGTATTTTGATAAGTTTTCCACTCATTTGTCGACATAACAACAATGCCGGGGACACACAGGGAATGTGGATACAGCAGAACTCGATGATTTCCAGTCGACACACTTCAACAAGAAAACAAACGTCATACAGGCACAAACAGTAGCGACCCATAATTTCGGTCAACAGAAACAAACTGCCCTTGATTCATTGTTACGCTATGTAATAAAATTCATAGCAGCGAGTTATAGGACAATGAATCTATAATTTGAAAATAAAAGGATCTGTGTGTGGGGTGGGGTTTGTGTTGCTTAAATGAATTGGGTGTGATGTAGTAGCAACATATCGACCGCTGAATATTTGATTAAGAATCGTTGCTCCATTTTGTAGCGTTAGAAAAATGGATATACAAGGTATCCGCGAATTTCCTTGACACGTGATATTCTCGTAACAAAAAAAGTTCAAACGAATACTGAGTGGACTGTTTTAACGAGTATAACGTGTCTATCATACGGTGCTTTCTAAACATTTTTTTACTTCGACCCTTAAAACTTACCTCTTTTTTCAACCAGCACCTAGCAGCTCTTCCTACAGAAATTAAGCCCTTATGTTATTTGAAATCTAAAGTCACAAGCATAAAATAAATTAAAAGTAGGATTTGATTGACACGTAATATTTTCGTAAGAAAAACAAATAAAAAATTAAACCAAATGGGCCTTTGAAAGGCACTGAATGACCTATCACATCAGGTTTTCGAAACATTTTTTTGTACTTAACCCCAAAAACTCACCCCCAACTTTTTTAATAGCACCCCACAGTTTTCCTACACAAATGAGGTCATTATTTTATTTAATATCTTGTAGTGCCCTTGACTATATAGATTTTGTAGATAGATTTTCGTAAAGTTATAAGATCAATAACATAAAGGTTTGTTTGAGGCGTAATATTTTCGTACCAAACGAGGATAAAAAAGACATTTTTTTCGAAAGAATGTTTGATAAGTCATTCAGTACCCTTAAAAAGTCAGTAAGTTTTTTTCCTCCGTTTTTTGCGTAAATCAAATTCTCATTCCATTTATATAATGCTTATGATTTTACGAAAAAAATCAGTTTACGCATGGCAACAAGATTTTATACAAAATAGAGATATCATTCATATAGGAAAACCTATGGGGTGCTTTTTGGGGGTGAGCTTTCGGGGATGATGTACAGAAAAATGCTTTGAATGCATGGTATGATACACCCTGTGCACCTTCAGAATTACAACTCACTCAAAACATCACGTGTCGAGGAAATTCTGGGACAGTTTTTATATGTAGGGCAGTACTGGTAGATAGTATCTACAAATCAAAAGTTTTAAACTAAAATTGTGCCTTCTGAGCACCAATACAAAAATTATTGTTTAGTGTGTGAATTTCATTTTTATACCAGCTTTTCTTACACGTATGACGCATTTTTAGCTGTGTATTTATTAAGAGCTAGAACTAAATACTGTTCCTGTGCTAAATGTTGACGCTATTATTTTGCAAAAAAAAGCCTCAATTGTATTGTACTGTGTTGTCCATGTTTCTGAAAAATTCCTTACTTACTACCTTTGCACATTTTTGAGTGAATTATTTCAAGTACATAGAAATGATGAAAACTAATGCAATTGGATAGTTCAGCCTAAACATTAAGATATTATAAAGAAGATTTTCTAATAAGGATATTCTTTCAAACTATGTAGAGGGGTCCAAGAGAGATACCACCAGGGCTCCGTAAGGTAAAGATACCATACTGTTCTATCTCAGCTACCTCATGCATTCTATTGTGTGTGACCTTCATTATGTCTATAACCCACTGACAGACTCAAAGTCAGTAAGCGAAGAGGTGCTGTTGAAGTGGCGCCTACAGAGAGCCATATGCCAACTAGGAACCTAACTGAAAACCTCCCTGCCCTGTTATGGAGGATCTGAAAAAGCCTCAACAGGATTAGATGCCAAATGGGCAGATCTGTAGATAACATACAGCGGATGATTCATGCTCCTGGGGAAAGAACCACACGATGGGGCATCTCCTATCTTGCCCATCCTTGAAAGCCCCTTTTACAATCCAGGACCAAAGGAAAGCAAACGACACTACAATGTAGTGTGCCAGACACTGGAAAGAGACATGAGCCAATACAGACAATCAGTCCTGACTTGTGAAGTCTACCGTCGTCACATATATAAGTTTATTTTTTTTCTAAGGAGGGTGGCTGACCTATGTCTGTTTTACAGATTCTATCACGGAAGATGTTCGAGTGAGCTCTCCCAGATAATAACACCAAAGGCCGTCCGTACCAGGAATACTAGAGAAGCTCTGCGAGCTCATCCTTACCAGGTCGAGGTCCTTACTCCCCGAACCAGTCTCCTCCAGCATTCCTTCTTTTGGAGAACTTCGACGCTGTGGAATCAGCTGCCGGGGAATTTGTTTCCCGACGGCTACAACCTGCAGCGTTTCAAATCTAACGTGAACAGACATTTGTCCTCTCGCAGCGCTTCTACAGCGCCATAGGCTTTCAGCCTTTGCGGGAGGCCGACCATAAAAAAAAAAAAATACAAGACTAATCAACTAATTTACATTTTAAATATGTGTAGCTCAGACAAGATTATGTAAATAAATAAATAAACATCATGCATTATGCAGATAACTCCGTACTTACCTAAAAATCCCGGTATTGCTCCCAGAGGCATCACGAACAAACTGACCAATAGATCAGCAATTGCCAACGACAGCAAGAAGTAATTGGTGACGTTCTGCAGCCTCCTGTCCAGCAACACTGCCAGACAGACGAGGATGTTTCCAAGGCCACCTGCGATAATGAACACCACGACGAAGAGGAAGCTCCAGTCGTACCGTGCAGCAGACCAGACGTTATTGTGAGAGGATGTACTGTTGCATGGCCATAGAGGATCTACGGAGTCATTCAAGGCTACACACTTCAAGTTGGACGACTGTAATGAAAAAATTGACGTATCTAAGCATTTCATGTGTGATGACATTATATAAATATTGATTGATAATTTAATTGATTGCTTGATTGATTGTATGATTGATTGGTTGATTGATTGATTGATTCATTGATTGATTGAATGAATGATCGATTGATTGATTGATTGTTAGATTGATTGATTGATCGATCGATTGATTGATTGATTGATTGATTGATTGATTGATTGATTGATTGATTGATTGATTGATTGATTGATTGATTGATTGATTGATTGATTGATTGATTGATTGATTGATTGATTGATTGATTGATTGATTGATTGATTGATTGATTGATTGATTGATTGATTGATTGATTGATTGATTGATTGATTGATTGATTGATTGATTGATTGACTGATCGATTGATTGATTGCTTGACTGATCGATTGATTGATTGATTGATTGATTGATTGATTCATTGATTGTTTGATTGATTGATTGATTGATTGATTGATTGATTGATTGATTGATTGATTGATTGATTGATTGATTGATTGATTGATTGATTGATTGATTGATTGATTGATTGATTGATTGATTGATTGATTGATTGATTGATTGATTGATTGATTGATTGATTGATTGATTGATTGATTGATTGATTGATTGATTGATTGATTGATTGATTGATTGACTGATTGATAGATTGATTGATTGATTGATTGATTGATTGATTGATTGATTGATTGATTGATTGATTGATTGATTGATTGATTGATTGATTGATTGATTGATTGATTGATTGATTGATAGATTGATTGATTGATAGATTGATTGATTGATTGATTGATTGATTGATTGAATAGAAGTTACTTACGTTGAGCAGTTCCGTAATGTTTCTTGCTATCAAGTTAACAACAAATTCTCCAGCCGAAGAAGAGTTGGTGGCGCAGCAGTTGTAAGAAACTCCGTCGTCGCTCAGCGTGCAAAAGAAGTTTCCATCGGAGCAGGAGAGCGCAAAGTAAGTGGTTGGCTGGTGGGGTACAAGATGACAGGAGAAGACGTCGCATTCAGTCGCCGAAGATGCGTTTCCGTCCGCTGGATACGCCGCCAGCGACGGCATACTTCACGCCATCTCCATCTCAAACCTGAAACAAATAAAATGTCGATTAGGGTAGAATAAGAATTTTTCAATAAATCTCCGGTTACGCCACTGGAATCTTGCCGCATGCGTCGAAAACTATGTCACATATTATGTATTTCTATCACCGGATGCTCGTGTGGAAGACTCAAATCCACAGGTGTATGATCTCATAAAGTCATGATACTCTATTTATCATATCAAATTCTCAATATTTTGGAAACATTTATTGCAGATCACTTTTTAATTGTCTTTATTAATCTTACGGAACGTTGTGCGTCGACGTTTCTCAATAAGCTGAAATTTCAATACATCCTTTCTGAAAATTCACCTTTTTCACTTTTCTTCCGGGGTGGCATATTATGTTGAAACATAAAATTCGTTACTACTCCTCTTCAGCAACCCCTTTACTCTTCATCAAAGTATGAACAAAATATGTACAAAATATCTGGCAATAAATAATTTGTAATATGCGATAATTTAGCATTATTCATTGGCTCTTAAGACCTATTTTCTCAAACATGTCTGGCGAATTGTTTTCTTTCGGTACTTTATGAAATTAGGCTCTGGTATTTCAGATGTTCAGGCAAACCGTTTAATTGTACAGAATGTTTAAATATACGTAAAAACTTTAAACGTGTTTGCTCCTAAATAAATATTAACAAACCTACATAACCATGCAATTGCATAAGATACGGCCGACAACTATGGAAAACAAAACCGGCAAACGTAATGCAGACGTTCACAGTCATGCGCATCAGTGCTGGACGGCGCAACTGTGACCGTCTTCGTTAAATTTGCCGGATTTGTTTTTTCACCGTTGTCGGCCGTATACACCAGTGTAAAAAATCGGTCGAATACGGATGCACTATGACCGTAGCCTAACGCGGGCGCAATTTTGGAATGCGGCAGGATATGGATAGAAAGAGGATACTTCAAAAAGGCTATCTATGTAAACACAGACAGCCGGACGACTCTGATGGCCTTGGCGAGTAACCACTATACTTCAAAAATGGTGTGGTACTACCATAATACCCTTAAGACACTGGTAAAGACCAACAAGGTAACGTTATCTAGGGTGCCTATTGACATAGGAGTGGGCTGTAATGAGAGGGCCGAGAGATGTGCCATAAAAGGCACAGAACTCCCTCTCATCGGGTCAGAACCAGCATGTGGCATATCATACAACATGTTACGAAGAGCTGTCACCAGTTGGGTGTCAAATGAACTCCAAAGGCGCTGGAACAGGGTGGTGGGGATTATTCAGTCTAAAAGGGGTTATACACGTACGAGCAAGTACGCGGGTACTTATGGCTCGACGACCTTTTTCGCCTGTGTGTCATCGTAAGTACGCGTACTTTAAAACTGTCGCGCAGGTCGCCGGCGATCCAACTGGTTTGAAATCTTGCTCGTAACTTGTCTCGGCTCGTACTGCGAGCCGCGAGCCACCACTTTTTTTTCAGCAGGCCATCGATGCGCAACGCTTGTTGTGTTTGGCGTTTGTTAAAAGTTTTGTTTATTTAGGAAAATTATTAAAATGAGTGATTTTAGCTTCACATGTGTCACCGACGTCGAGCCGAGTAAGTTCGCGAACTTAAAAACCGCGTACTTAATGTTCGTACGTGTATCACCGCTTAAGATTCAATATAATATGTAGTTTTAACGTCAGGCAAGTAAATCGAAATTAATAGTTATCACATCTCCAGTTTGCAAAAAAATCGAGTTGCGAGTACTTACACTGGGCAGTATTATTTGTATAGGATAGAAGATAGAACATACCCAATAATTAACTTTCCCGGCAGTAACAGATGATTCGATTTTAGCACCGCAATCGTGGTTAAACAAACCGTGATTAATGAAAGTGTACGTTCGTATTTATTTGCGAAAGGAAGCACAGGATGAATTGCTCTTACCGAGTTATACCGAACGGATGACTATTATTCTTCTCGGTGACATCGTCCCTCTTCGTTGCGACCACAAGTTTGAGGAGTAAGCTACCTTTGCAAACAGACGGTGGTGTCGCCCACCGCACGACCGTGGGAGGATCTGCCTTGGGATTTCATTGTGGGTAATATATAGTAGGGGAGCCCAGACAATCTTATGAAGAGATACCTTGCACGCTTTAATGTACTCCTACCATATCATCATCATAGTCACAATGTCTTAACAGACATGTTGTGAACTCGTAAAATGCATTATGTCGGAACTAGAGTATTGCCGACATAAATATTATCAATAGTTTTGAGAACTCTAGCTTGCCATCGTTCGCGATTTACTGTCAGTTCAGTGGCGCTCTTGATACTCATATCTAGCAACTGTTTCGTCGTATCCACCCAACGTGTAGGGGAACGGCCACGGCGCCGCCCACTCGGGGCGTGACCCTGAACTACAAGTTTCTCCATATTATCGCTTCTGTGAATATGTCCGAAAAATGTAAGCATTCTCGTCGACACTATGGAGGATAGTGGATAGTCTCTTTGGATTACCGGGCTCATACAGTATGGAAGCATTGGTTTGATGGGCGGTATAAGGAATTCCCAGCATTCTCCTCCACGTCCACATTTCAAAAGTAACTATCCGAGCTCGATCTGCCTTTTTAACAGTCCAAGTTTCCGAGGCATACAAAAATATAGAGAACACAAGAGACTGAACCAGTGACATTTTGGTAGCTTTAGTGATGTCATGGTCACGCCATATTTTAGTAAGCTTTGTCATGCTTACCCGTGCCTGTTGAATGCGCCGTCGAATCTCATCCTCACAGCTAAATGAATTGTCGATCAAAGAACCGAGGTACACAAAGCTTTGAACTACCTGACAGCGGCGTATTGACTTTATTTCTCGATGATTCGATCATAACCTTGGTCTTGTTGTAGTTAATACCAAGGCCATATGCTGCACTATGTTGTTCTAAAACGTGCAATAGAGCTACTAGTTCTTCCTAAGAAGCAGCAATAAGGGTTGTATCGTCAGCAAATCTTAAGTCAGATATTTTGCTTCCGCCAATAGTTATACCGCCATTCCCGCTATCCAATACCTGCCTCATCACAAATTCAGAGTAAATATTGAATAACATCGGAGATAATACACATCCCTGACGAACTCCTTTTCTGGTAGCTGTTTGACCAGACAGGTCACCATCAATTCTTGCATGAGCTGAGACCCATAGGGTTGCTGTATGAGAAATACTAAGTGGTAAGGGACTCCCATAGAGATAAGGATTTCCCACGGTTTAGGCACCTTTACGTTATGAAACGCCTTAGAATAGTCCACAAAACAGATAAAAAAGGGAAAATAATGCTCTCTGGCTTTTTCAATAATCTGTCTTAAGTTTAAGATCTGTTCACGCGTACCGCATCCTTTTACGAAACCTGCCTGCGCATGAGAAGTTTGCCAGCCAATAAAACCCTCCAAATGAGACTGTAAAATATATAGTAGAACCTTGCTTGCATGACAGATTAATGAAGGTAGGCGATAATTGTCTGGATTTGTTGGAGATCCTTTTTTATGAAGTGGAACAAAAATGGATGTGCACCATTCATCTGGCCAAACACCAAACCAAACATCCCTACCATATATGAACCCTTAACATAGTGGGTTGCGCTGAGTGCGCACGGGAGCTCGCTTCCATACTTACCCGCCTCTTTCGGAAGTCTTACGATTAGGCCATCTTAACAAAAGACTTGGAAACAGCTTGCAACCAGCCGGTGCAAAAACCGGGATCCAAAGATGTCCAACCAAGTACAGACTATAGGTCTGTAAAGTGATGAAGAAATGCATCAACCAAGAGCTCATTCACAGCTCATGAAATACCTTTAGCTACGTCACTTAATCAATTACAAACAATACGGATTCCGACATCAAAAATCAACTGGAGATCTCCTGGCCTATGTCACACACACGTGTGGCGCAAACTTATCCATTTATTTGGCGAGGCTCATGTCATTGCTCTCGATATTTCAAAGGCTTTTGATCATTTGTGGCTTGCAGCTCTCCGCTAAACAAACTTCTGTCCTACGGCCCCCTAGTTAAGATCTCTGGGTAAGGTTGCAGCTTTGCCTACGCGATCTGCTTAATTAGAAAAAAGGGCAATTTGTTACATTAATTAAAATAATCGATCTTCAGAAAAGCTCGAGCGCGACATATTAAGAGGAAATAAGTTAAGTACATCCAGATATTTCAATAATCTGATAACTTGAGCGTTGCATAAGGGAATAGGCGAATCACAAAGTTGTAAAAAAAGTGTCTCTTCATAATACCCACTCGAACGCAACCTCCTTTTTTAATTTTGAAGTGAATCCTGCCAGAATTCCGAAAAACTCAATAATCGCACGGATCCTCACTCTGCGCCTCACTTTCTTTCTTACTCTTTCTTTATCTCTCTCGCCAGCTCCGTGCCCATACTAACATCTGCTATCATGATGTCATCTAAGCTGATTACAATAGAGTGCTCATTATTGGTAGATGCTGGACGCTGGACCAAAAAAATATACCTTAAAATCTCAAAATAACAGTACCCTTCCATATAGTTGTCAGAATACCATTCAGGACGACTAAGACATCAAGTTGATCTGTGTGTATAAATATTTGACGCGCTACAGTATCTCAAGGTCTCAAACTACCTTTACATTTTCAAAAATTAGTCATGACTTCTGGTCTCGTCTAAATTGTCACTTAAATAGGACACTCTTTTGAGTTCACTTTACATTCACTTTTGAATATTTGACCCTAAAAACTTTGGTTTTTGTTTTTGTTTTACCACCTCCTTTTACGGTCACCTTCTTTTAATTATTCGTCAGACTGACATCTATCAGCTATCGACAATACAAAGGGCGAAACACTTAGAATGTCTGAGGCGCTCGAGAATTTTAATGTGACTAATTTTTTTATATTTTAAAAAATTCTTATACGCTCTCTCCCCACTAAAATGAACAACTTGATATAGGCTTTTTTGTTTCAAAACAAACTCCACAAACAATCACAATGCAATAAATTTAATCCCTATGACGCTTTAGTAACTACAATTTAGCATACCGGCTCTCCTACTATACGCATCTCTCCCTCTTAATGGCTTCCTCGATATGCGGAACAAGCGTGGGTCTCTATTATCATTAATGTTCTGTTCTCTAGTGTCTTTCCAAATTTATTGTCCAGTTTCGCTTGCGATTTGGGGTTGACAGTAAGATATATTTTAGATGAAGGTTTGAGGTTCGGCGAACATAATATTATACACTCCAAAGTGATTATCTGTGTCTGAAAGCTATCTATCAGGATTAGACGATATCTTACTTTAAGTATGAAAAAGCTGCGATGCTCTGATACTATCTCATCTTAACTACGCTGATGTTATCTACGACTCTTGTTTAACAGTGAAATGCCTTTAAAATTCAGAAGCTGTAAAACAGCAGTCTCATTGATGAGATTGAAAGCACCTCTATATCTGAATGAAAAATTATAATTTTGGAGAGATGCACACAATCTTAACTTACGTCATAAAAATTTACTTACTTCTCCTCCACATAATACTTAACAGTTTAAAATATATTTCAGTAGCTATAAAACCGTTAGATTGTATAACAACCTTTCTGAGGCCTTGAAAGGCTCACTTAGTATATCACTCCTTAAAACAAAGCCCACACAAAGTCCAATGAGCCAGCAAGGAAAGTAGAAAGTGAAACAGTAGGAAATGTATACTAAGTAATCTTTGTATACTTTGTCGTCTTTTCTTTTTTGTGTCTTAGGGTTATTTGGAAGAGCAGCCCTTTTGTCGGGATATACTAAACTTTATCCTAATTAGTTATCTTCATGTTAAACTTAAGCTACGCAAAAATTTCATAACCTCAATTCATAATCTTCGAAAGTTATTGATGAAAACATATTTTAAGAATCCTTGAAGCTTGGGAACGAAAGCACGAGTATAACGAATAGCCTTTCAATTTCACTAAGAAATCTACTACTTAATTTCTTCACAGCCTCCCATCAGTTGCGTAATAGATTGCCAAAATAAGTTACATAAATTACACTAGTAGTACTATATCGTTGGAAACAACTTTAGAGTATAATGGTTAACTATTAGTGGAAAAAATATTGATTAAGAAAGTACTTAACCTCAAGTAAGGCGCATTTCTGCACTAGAACTGAAGATGCGAAGCTTCAAAGAGCGGATATGGATCAAGTGCCCTGCGGATAATTTGTTTCCCCGTCTGCTCGAATAGTTGGACTTCGACAGTTCTCTAGCAAATTGCCAGATAATGGATAAATTGTGTTCAAATTTGAAATCTAAGCTGTATGCTATGTGACCATGAGCGCCGACCTATGGGTACATTTAGGATACAGAAATTAGTTCGTCGCTGACTAAAGAAAAATAAATGTCACTCGCGAAACGTGATTTCGATAAAAAAAGTTGAAGATATAAATGTACCGCTAGATGTGTACAGGGAGCGCCGTTAAGAAAGAGTTCGTAATTTAATAAACCAAAGTCAACACAAACAAAACTGGTACATTAGGTACTGTCTCAGCTTTCTGATAGCTTGAGCGTATCAAACATCTACCGGTCGCTAGGCTACGGCTCAAAAATGAAGACAGTAGCAAGGACTGCGATCTGTTACAAAGAAGAAATACATATAATGCTAAGTCAGAGGAAATAGGTGACACGAAGTTTATAATTGCTGTAATGGTGCTCGGTATAGTTCTTCCCATTGATCTGCTATAGATAGATTTGACTGATCTAAGAGATTGCACTTTGCATGATTGAAGGAGTAGTAGGAAAAGTTATCCCGACAGAATATAGAAGTTACTCATGAAAGGGCACACAAGATAGGAGTCGATATGGTGCTTCAATATCCATCTAACAATAATAGAAAAGAAGAGGGTATACATGGTGTACTTGACATACAGGGTGTTTTAAGCTACTGTAATAGATGTAGAGAAACAAAGACAAATTACTTGACACTAAACTGCTTTTAGGACATAGTGCGAGCTAAAATATAAAGTAATGAGAAAGCAAAGACAAGGAAGCAAACAACTAACTCAAAAATGGTATTTATACGTAAATAAGGACAATACGTACAATACAGAATTTTTCATATTTTGAAGATAAATGTACATAAAAACTTATGATTCTTATTTTTTGCTATTTCTTATATTTTACTTCTATTTATTGTTGTTTATTATATTACTGTTATTTTTTGAATCTAATTGAATCTATTTACAAACAAGAATTACAAAACATCGTACACAATCAATAGCTGCAGAAGTTAGGCCTCGGAATCAGACCAGACTTGCTCTGCTATAGGCCTCCAAGACACACTCTCCTCCAAAGTGGTGGATGAGTTCTTTAATAACCGATCGCATTCATGCTGACAAATCCAAGTAGGTCTTCTAATATACGTGAGATTGCATGATACTGTTCTTGCGATCCATTTGCCTATTTCTTAGATATTTATAAGACCAAAGTCAGTTAGATGCCAGTGTCTAGCGCCCTCAAAGGTCTCAAATGAAATATAGAGAGTGTCCCAAAAGTCATAAAATATTTTTTAATGGCACTAAGATTCTATCCCATCTGCCAGAACCAAATAGTAAATCATTGCGATATTAAAAGCAAACGACCTACATCTAAACCTAAAACTAAATAGGAAGGAATTATTAGGGATAGAAACAGGGACACATCCTTCTCGCCCAGGGGTCCATTAGGGTATTTTTTTGAATGAACACAAAGACAAAAACTAGACCACGGAAAGGAAGGAAATCTCAACAAAGGGTCAGAACAGAGGAAAGCGTGTACCCTAAATTAAATCCTAATATGAGAGCAACGAATAAATGTAATTAGAGCTGACAAAATGTCATTCCTGTTCAAAGACAGTATGTGCAATGTGCTGAGAGGGGCGTACAATATTTTTTGTCACGCCGCTACCAGTCGTAGCGCGGTCAGACGGGTGGCGTTGAATAGGCAATGCTGCCGTTTTAGTACATTTGTACTATTTCTAGTACATTTTCGACGTCGAAGTACAAAAGTACACAAATGCTGAATTCTAGTTCATTTTTAGTTTTCAAAAAATCAATAAAAATCTTCATTGCATATACATTACAGCTTCTCAAATGGATGTATAATATAAGAATGCAGAGGTTTGGCAGTTTCTTTGCTTTTTTTGCTCTTCACAAAATTATAGAGCGTCCATGTGGTGTCAAGTGCGAACTCATAATAAAATTAACGGGTTTCAATACAGTTAAGTACAATCTAGTAAATTTTATTACTTTTGTTCAGTACATTTCAGAGACGCACCGCGGCAGCACTAGCAGGGGGGACGCCTTAGCTTCGTAGCGCATCCAAGTAAATCTACTCTGAAGATGCGGAATGTAAGCATGGTTGAATGGTCGGCCCCTGTTCCTCCTTAAGATTAAGGAGCGCCAACAGAATCGAAGAAAATGTCAATAGTGTTCGTGATTTATTGATGACTGACCGAACTACTGAATTTATCGAGAAATCGAGGAAGAAGATATTCCCCATGCGAAAATGCATCGCTGCCACCTGGATTCTGCATCATATGACAATGCACCAAACCACACTTCTCTGCGCGTCCGTGAGTTCCTCGCAAAACACAATGTGGCAGCGCTGCTGCAGCCACCCTATGGTCCTGATCCCACTCCGCCCGACTTCTGGCGTTCTTCGACAAGCAAGAATGAACTCAAAGGAAACTGTTTTGACAGCATTCATTTTATCCAAAAAGCTGTGACAACGACTTTAAACAAGGTTTGCGTCGAGTGTTCCAAGGACTAACCAGGCATGGGAAAGCCAGTATGAAAATGTGTAGATGCTAAAGGTGATTATATTAAAGAATATTAACGCTTTGTGCAAATGCATCCACTAGTTTTCTGAAAAAAAAGATATTTCATGACTTTTGTGACGTTTTCTGTTTGACGATGTTTATATCCATATCAGGGCCACGAATAATACGATTTCTAGCAATTTTCTCATATTACTTCTCTCATATTCCAAAACTAAACATCATCATAGTCACAATGTCTTAACAGACATGTTGTGCACTCGTAAAATGCATTGAGTCTGAGCTACAGTATTGCCGACACGAATATTATCAATAGTTTTGAGATCTGTAGCTCGCCATCGTTCGCGATTTACTGTCAGTTCAGCGGCGCTCTTGATACTCATATCTACTAACTGTTTCGTCGTATCCACCCAGCGTGTAGGGGAACGGCCACGGCGCCGCCCACTCGGGGCGTGACCCTGAACTACAAGTTTCTCCATATTATCGCTTCTGTGAATATGTCCAAAGAATGTAAGCATTCTCGTCGACACGATGGAGGATAGTCTCCTTGGATTACCGAGCTCATCCAGTATGGAAACATTAGTTCGATGGGCGGTATAAGGAATTCTCAGCATTCTCCTCCACGTCCACATTTCAAAAGCATCTATGCCACCTCGATCTGCCTTTTTAACAGTCCAAGTTTCCGAGGCATACAAAAATATGGAGAACACAAGAGACTGAACCAGTGACATTTTGGTAGCTTTAGTGATGTTATAGTCACGCCATATTTTAGTGAGCTTTGTCATGGCCAAAACTAAAGAAGAGAGCAAACACCGTTGGTGGCATACGTCAGTGTATGCTGATTGAATTTCCTTTAAGTTATTATTTTCTCCATTTGTCAAACTATAGAGGTGTTGATCGGTTTTAAAGAGTCTTATGAACGCCTATGGTGGTGCTTTGTTGCTGACGAATGGTGCTTTCTCCATTAATCTTGCCAGAGCGCGTGCGAAGGGACTACAGTCATTTCGATTCTTGCGATAATCAAACTATACCGATCCCCGAAACTCAAATCAATAAGGAAGTGTGGATTTGTTAATCTGCTTTTGGTAACAGTGCCGTCCCGCTCTTCTGTCATTTATAGGTGCACCCTATCAAAATGTCGAAAAAGCGTAGGTACATACGTGAACATAAAAATAATTTATTGGACTATGAATATATACTTCCACTCCAGGATACCAATTGCGCAAAGCTGTAATTATCTTAAACTAAGAATGTTATATGAAGTTGTTAGACAAAGTAGGTGTTTCAAAAGATCGGTTATCGACAGAATTCTATACTCTATACAATTTAGGCTTTAGGCGTACAACGTTTCAGTTGATATATCCACTATCTTCAATCATCTTCAATTGAACTGACACCGCTTTTTCAGTAAGAAGCACCTGAGTATATGTTCACAATTTCCACAGCTGGAACGACAAAAGTCAATTCCTGAGGATTTTTGGACATGCCAAATTCAAAGATACTAACAGCAGTTTTGTCAGATTTACCACTTCACGCTACAGGTCATAAATAATAAATAAATTCCATTTAAAATGACAAAATTTTGACGTGAAACGTAAAAGAGGCAAATCTGGAAGCATTGCTATTAGCATAGCAGCTGTGACAGTTTTGGAGATATTTAAGCGTTCCGCGACTTTTTATCGAAAAAGCGGTATTGCAATATCTCAGTAATGGAAACTAAATTTTTAGTTACGAGACCTTACTAAATTTGATGAGCGCAATTCATTGCAATTAAAATAAATAGGTCATTTCATTGAAAATAACAAAATTATTACGTGAAACATAAAGGTTTTGGAGAAATTTATGCATTCCGGTACTTTTTATTATCCCGTTTATTGTAGAAAGCTATTAAATTTTTAATTTCAACTTATCAAAACTTTCCCAAGGTCCCATTTGAAAAAATCAACTTGCCAGTGATCAAAGTTTTCTCAATTCCAAAAACAAAAAGAATTCTAATTTGACCGTCCAACTTATTGAACTGAGGCGTTTCATGCTCAGTCAAACCGCAAAGTATTCTAAGCTTTGTAAATAAGTTTTTTATATATTTCTGTTTGCCAAGTTGATAAAATACTTTAATAATTAAAACCTATGTTCAGACAAAGATATTTGGTATTTGCCTCTTTTGACGGGTTATTATTACCCAGGACTCATAATAAAATTCCTCTAAACGCTAACATATGACCTTTACCTTCTAAGGTTTCCTACCATGACAAGATGACGTGAGATAAAAGTGAAATATGATGAATATAAAGAAGTAACGCAGCTGATCCACCAGATCAGATTTTTTCAAACGATAAAAAGCATCATACATAAAGCTGAGCGATTTATGGTATCATAACGTGTAATTTCGTCACGGTGATATAAGGTAAGCGAAATCTCAAGGATTACGATCTTGTAGAGAGATATGAGAAAAAGCCCTCTTGATATATTGTGAAATGTTTTCATACGCACTTTGCAGAATGAAGGGAAAGGTCGAAAGGCATGGAGGTAGAAAAACGATAATTTTCTGGGTAATTAAGATAGAGAAGGTCTGAGAGGGTGCCTAACTTCGAATATATTTTTTTGTGGATAAACATTTCTGATAGCTGTCGACCAAATAACATAAGGTATGCGGATGATACGGTCATAAAAACTAAATCTGGTTAAAGTTAAACAGAATAGGGAGAAGCTTCCGACCTTAAAATAAACACAGAAGAAACAAAAGCAATAGTTGTCCCCAAAAACCCAAATAGGCATAGCAACATAAGTATATACACCAAAACAATAGAACAAGTGAAAACATTTTAATATTATCTAGGATGCTGAATAACAAAAGTCCTGAATCCTGAAACCGAAATATGTCGTCGTATGGAAAATGTAAGAGGTGCATTTTTTAGAATGAAGAGACTACTAACAATGGGGTATTTTCCAACTTGCTGATATTGCCTGTTTAATGGCTGAAATGGATTGCTTGTATCTAATTTGTAATGGTGGCACTGTTTGCTCAATTTTTTTCTGCCCACGTGGAGTAAAGATAGAGTTTGAAAATCATCCCTTTGAAAAGGGCTCATTTAAATCTCTTAAACCTCCCGCCTACGAAATCAACCAATCAACAGTCATTTTTATGCCGGATGTAGATAGGATGTGACTATATTAATTTGAATTATGCGTAGATTCAAGGTTGTCACGTTGTTAACATTTTGCCTAGTTTTTCTACATATAGAGGATGTAAACTTAATTTTATGCATTATATTTATTTAGTTTCCCTCTTTTTAATTGAATAAAAGTTCATGTTTGTAGACTATAAATATTATATTACACTGCAATTCCATTTCTTGCATTATTATGTCATTAGCAGTTTACTCTGAGAATGTTTCCTAGTTACTTCTCACAATTTTACTCGTCACTCTTTAACAGCCTGTCACTAGTGCCATGCCATACATAACCTCCCCTGGTCTCATGACTGTCACGGTATCTAAATTAACCATGATGAAATGATGTAAAGAAACATCTGTCAATGTCAATACGAAGCGGAGGTTATGTTTGTAGATGGGGAAAAGGAGGTCAGACGACAAAGTAGAGTCACATTCTAAGGATAGCACCACGAAGGACTTATTACGTCACGCTAAGTTTTATTACGTCACAGCTTTGGCGCGAAATTTTATGTTTGAACTTTGGAAGGGATTTTAACCCACTTCGCGTTCACAATAAAACGTAAAAATATTCGTTACATGGTTTTTGGGGACGTAACATCAATATTACGTCATAAAATTTTGTTCGGAAAATACCCCAGCCCCACACTGTCACTACATTTTAGATACAGATTCGTGAAAACCGATATATGCTCAATATTTTATACAGAGCAGAAGCCTGGACATTGGGGGTCCATTCCATAAAGTATTCGAGAGATGTGTAATACCCGATAAATCAGTCTTGAGACGTAATAATAGAGAGTTACTGGAAATAATCAAAAATACAATTACTACTGAATATGAGTTCTTAATAATAATGGAGGGCAAACTTAAGGGTAAAAAGGGTACAGGTAGAAGACAATGTTCATGGCTGAAGAATGTGAGAGACTGGACTGGTCTAAATTTGCAGACGCTGCTCAGAATGAGAAAGACAAAGAACGATTTGCTGAAATTGTAGCCAACATTTTATAATAAAATGGCACCTTAAGAAGAATTCGACTAATGATGCATACTGCGGGTGTCAATCAATGGGCAAAAAGAGATATCAACATCTGAACAGGTGCATAGGTCGCACAGTTCCTAAGACCCGCATTTTTTTGAAAAACAAGTATGTCCTTGGGTCTTACTCAGTCTACAAGTGGTCTCAGTTGCTGACAGAAGCGTCACTCTCTTGATTCAGCCTATGAATTCTCGAGTTCTTCGGAGATGCCTTGAAATGCTGAGCCACCAGAGAGTATTGATTTTGTATCCACTCTTTAGTTAACTTCCTAATAAAATTCGCGATTACTCCTGGAGGTGGTTCAGGGCCAACAGAATTGTCGCTAGAACCCCCTATTGAGAACATCCGCGATTTAGTTACTTTGCACCTTAGTGCGTCCAGATTCCCAAACCAATGAAATCTGATGTTTTGCTGAAACGGCAGCAAGTGCTTTCTTATGACGTCAAGTCTCGACATTAACGACCAACCACTTAAAGCTTTTCAGTATCCGAATATTAGCTCATATTTTGATGACTATCCGTATTGATTCTAGTTTATCATAGATAAAGTATTAATAGGAATATACAAGTCAGAGCCAATACGTATAACTAGAGGCCTACATGAATTAGGCCTGTATACCTCCTACTGTAATTTCTGACTCTAAGTTGAGACTGAAACATAGTTCAAGAACTGATAACTTTAGATGGTGCACCATAAATGATTCAAGTGGTTAAAGTTTGAGAATCAAGTACCAGATAAGTAAGCTCCAGTGCGACGAATGCAGTATCTCCAGATGTCTTACCTGAAATCTCACGGAAAACCCTACTACAATATACTGTACATAAACCAAATTGTACTCATTGTTACTAATTACTTTGTTTCTTCCAGAAATTGAGCGAATGTCACACAACTTTCAAGTAATTCTTTCTGCTAGAAATACTGGCTCAGTAATTTATAGCTGAATATGACTTTAGTCATTTAAGTTTAACATGTAAAGGTCGTTGTGTATGTTCGTAATTTTACATTTATATGTTGTTTGTTCCTGACCTGTTTGTGGAAGACACCATGATAGCATAGTTAAAAATTTTAAAAATTGTGACGATTATTGTAGCTGGCATTTGAAAGTCGTTGCATTCAATGCAGTTGCTGTTTTTTACATTGGCAAACCTCAACGTTAAAGCCCTGAAGATGGCAATAAGCATTGACGAAAGCTTGGCTGTTAGCACCAGAGTCTCCTTTATGCAGTGACCCAGTCTTTTTTCAAAATTTTGGCCTCAACCCCAAGATTTTCTCATCTTAGTTTATCTTTAAGTATATATTATATTATTGACCAGCCAATAAAGTGCAATGAATAACCCTAATACGTTATTTGATTGACTGAACTAAAAAGAATCATCATGTTGCTCGAAAACAGCAAAGAAACATTCATAAAGGCTTGCCTGCTGCTTAAACAATTCACGCCCAGTTCATGTGTCGGAAAGATAAATAGAGGAGTTCGTAGGTACAAACGGATATATCTGAGACACAAAATGTTTTCTCTGTCTCCTTCATTTTCACACAAGAATGCTGATTACATGAAACATTTTTTCCACGAGGCGACAGCAAGGCGGAAATATGGAAAGCACGGGAAAAGTACTATTAAGAAAATTGCTGTGGGTGGTGAATCCAAGATGAATGCCCGCCCAGGTTAAATGGGAAATACTGAAAATTTCTTCGAGGAAGGATTGATTACAGTGGGGTGCTTGCGTGGGATCTTTCTGGAAATCCTCCTATAATAGCAGTGTGATAATTCATATCTCACTCACATAAATCTTACACTAGAAGGATTCCAACTTATTTGGAGAACTTTCGCAGGTAGTCTGGTCCAACGAATTCGAATAGGTTAGAAGAAGTAAACCAAATTCCTGCCATAATGTAAATATCAAAGTTGGTTTGACGATAGATTGCATTCATTGCAGTAATAGTAAAATGGCTAAAGAAGCATGCGAGGAAGATCCCAAAATAGCCTATTGCCTTAAGGGGCTAGGGTATAGCGCGCGAACTTGAAAATCCAAGAAAATACGGACTCTCGAGTTAGCGCTTTCTCAAGTATGTGTGTCTAAAGTAAAATGAGTGGACGTAAGTCCAAAGGCCAGCTTGACGGCCAATCTCCGCGAAGACGGTTTCGCGTCGAGAGAAGCCGAGACGACTGGTGGCCTACTGATAGTGTGACGTTACTTCTAAGTTAGTTTAAATAATAGTAATTATTCCAAAATCAAATTAAAGAAGAATCGAGTTTGGTTATTAAATTACAGGCATTTAAAGAATGTATGATTTTACTTTGCGAGTTTTTTTTTAGACTGAGAAACTTTTTTGAAAAAAATCGTTCTGAATTGTCGTTCATTAAAAATTCAAAACTAACTGATGAATCTCTATTACATGAAAAGCGTAAGAAATGAAAAAAAAGAATCATTAATGTAAATTGTTTCTTTAAAAGGTTTGATAAAAATTACAACTTACGTAGGCATTTCATACAATTTCATAAAAGGGCAATTTACACGAAAACCGTAAGACTTATCAAACTTAATTGCTATTATTCTAATGGGTCATGCTAACCCGGGATATTGCACACTATTTATGAACACCTTGTATATATATCTTAGCATCTAAAAGCACTCAAGGAAGTATACGGTCTGGGAGAATAAATTTGTCAGCATACACACTTCTATAATTATGGTGTTTCTAAATCAAGGTGGCATGAAGCTTGAACTACAAGAATTTGTTTTTTGTTCATTGATCTTACACATTTGTAGTTATGGGATTAACATATGCAACTCAATTCAACAATAGTCATAATTATAAGTGGAACTGTAAACGGTTCTATAATTATCCAGTCAAGCTCCCATTCGATACGAGTATCTGTATTACCGAAACATAGCGACCAATAACTTCATTATAACGATCAATAATAATTATAGTTAGGTAATATATATACGCTCATTATCAGAATGCGAGCTCGAACTGGCAATTAAGAGCCTATGGTATTGACAAAATATATAGCAAAAGTCATATATTAGCCCCACAAATCTCAGGCTCAATAAATATCGACACTATTTATATTTAAATCGATTTTTCTTAGTTTTAAGGTCTAAGCCCGGTGGTTTTTCTAGTGTAAAAGGCATTGCAGCATACTATCCTCCGTGTCCATTTCTGTTTATAGGATTATAGATCCAGTCAGAGGGAGGTCTCTTAAAAGGATCTGTGTGCGGAGAGAAGTCTGTAAGGCCAATGTAGATATAAATAATGTTATTCTTAGCATCATTTCCATATTCTCTTTTCAAGACGTTTGATCTTCGGAGCTGTAGCAGCCATAGGTTATCTATTGTAACACATAAATGTTTTCCATTAAAATATGTTAATTATTTACATAAGTCTTCCAGAGCAGTAGAGATAGAGATGGGTTCAACTACAATATATTTACTCAAAAATTAAAATAATTTATTTCGTATATATTCACCTTAACTTATCGGCTATCTATGTATCATTAGATAACTTTGTTATCGAGATAAGAATAATTTCCGATTAACTAGTGGTTCTTGAGCTATTCGGCCGGGGTCGATACGTTGCTGCCCTTCACTACATGATTCGTAGCAGCACGTGTGGTGAGTTAAATTTCTCGGTAATCTTGGAACAGGTAACGGATTCTGAGGATACCAACCATTCGTCAAGCATTGAGGCGCAAGTTTAAGTCTGAAATTGTAGCTTATATAAATTGTAGTGATTCGTTAAGACCTTAAGACTGAAGTGGACTTAATTTGATATGCCCAAAATATAAGAGAAATATATCTCATGCATGTACAGTAATGGATATCGAGATCGTAACCCCTGTATTAATTGCATAGCATATACTTTCTGAGCGCTAAGACGATGTATGCGAATTCACCTACCGCTACTAATAAATAAACTAAATCTGCACTGAAAGAAAGATCGTTGAGCTTCAGTACCTTCTCAGATGTCTCAAATGGTGTTTAAATTAATTATCCTTAGAAAAGCTTAAACTTATTATTTTTAAGTTTTAGATGATCTCCAAATAGGTCATCCTTTGCATGCAAAACTATCTGTAAAACCAAAAAACTCGTAATTATCATTTGAATATCCTTTAACAGTTTAACTAATGGTGACAGTCCAATTTTAATACATGTTTCGTTAAACATTCTCTGAAAACCGTTGAGCTCTTTTAAAGTTAACCGCAATAAAGGTGCAAAGGAATATGTTTTTTACACAAGGTTGGGTACGTTATGCACCACCTAGCACCTAGCCTTTTGAGTCTGATCACTTACTGTAAAACATAAAGCTCTTCAGAATGTTAAGTAATACTCGGGGCATACTGAAGTAGTTTCGAAAAATTAATAATTCTGGTTTTTCGTCTCATTTCTGTGCACTATGCATGGATATTTTTGGCGTTATTCAACAATATCAAGTTATTAATAAATTACTTTTTTCCTTTAGAATGACCTAAAAAAGATCTGAAAAGTAATGTGGAAGTGGAGTTCCAATCCTTTAAAGTAAATTTGAATTGCGTGCCCCAGCTGATGAGAGCTTCGGAGTACCTATATCTACAGGTCGTGGGTTCGAGTCCCGCCGACCGCCGACATTGTCCGACATTTTCTGGTACGAATTTAAATTGAGCCCCTCATGTCCCTCATGCGGGTGTAAGCATGAGAATAAATGCTTATTTTTCTAGTGACCGCTGCTATATATTATGGTTGTTTTTCATGAGTTTCGGTCAACGATTGAAACTATAACTTTCCTTCACTATGTTTCAGTTTATTTCAATCTAAACCATCTTCAGGTGTCTATAAATGAATAGAAACTGATCTGTATATAATAAAAATAAGAATAAAAATGCAAAAAAGTCACAAAAGAAGCAATTAAATAAAATAATTATAAATTGTATGTGTAAAGTAGAAGTATAATTAACTGTAAATGTATATATAAAACTTTTAAATATAAATTTAGTGATTTTATTTTCGTTTACTGAAAATGAATATAAAAGAATTGAATTTACTGAGACAAGGGAAATAATACTAACAAAAATACTTACGCTAATTTCAGATGTCGGTTACATTTCTTTAAAATGTAACCGACATCTGAAGCAAGTGGGTTTGTTAGTATTATTGTCCTATCTGAGTAAATTTAATTCATTTATATTCATTTTCAATAAACGAAAATATAATCACTAAATTTATGTTTAAAAGTTTTATATCTACATTTATAGTTAGTTATATTTCTACTTTAAACATACAATTTATAATTATTTTATTCAATTGTTTTTTTGTGTTTTTTTTGTTTTTTTATTCTTATTTTTATTATATACAGATCATTTTCTATTCATTTATAGACACCTGAAGATGGTTTAGATTAAAATAAACCGAAACCCATGAAAAATAACCATAGCATGAGAATAAAAGCAATTCTTTCGAAGTA
The DNA here is from genome assembly GCA_951848785.1 of Callosobruchus maculatus. Taxonomy (NCBI): domain Eukaryota; kingdom Metazoa; phylum Arthropoda; class Insecta; order Coleoptera; family Chrysomelidae; genus Callosobruchus; species Callosobruchus maculatus. The sequence goes on from CATOUR010000032.1 coordinate 17,818,320, forward strand.
GGTTCTTTATAAACACACAGCCATATCCATTCCTTCTCTGCTAGCAAACAGGAACTGAGTGTATCAACTACGGAGGTTGATCCCATGGTTGACACCTAACCTACAAATGAATTTGTGGTTCTTGAGTTTTTAGACCGGCGTCGTTTAGCGTTAAAGCTTGACGTTTCGCCACCACGAGTGGATGGCATCTTCAGAAGCTATTTTACTTCTTCGACTTCCAAAATACTGACGTCTGGTGGATCTGCACGTGTATTTATACCTGCTAATGGTGACGTGGCCCAACCAGGTAGCGTTGGTAGCCCGGCCCCTTCGCGATATGGTAGTGTCTTTAGGTCCTTTAGGATGGGTATCCATGTCCGGTTGACTTTCTGTGTTTCTTCTTTCCTATTAATATTATTATGATGTTTTTGTATTTCAATGGCTTCTCTTTGAAGTCTGGCATGGTATGAAGACGTTGCGGCAAGAACCTGAGTTTCTTCAAACTACTACCTCAAACTACTTACTTACATAAAGAGTCAAACCACCACCCATCACAGAAGTACGGAATTATTACAACTTTGACAGAACGGGCTAGTAAAGTGTGCGAACCAGGAGAACTCCACATCGAACTGGAACATCTAAAGAATGTTCTTAAGGCAAATGGTTACACAGAAAAGGAAATAACAAGAACAATGAGAAGAAATAGGGCAAAACCAGAACCTAAACTGATAGCAAAAGCTTTTCTACCCTATGTGCCTGGAATAACAGACAGAATAGGAAAAATGTTACGAAAGGAAAACGTCAAGACCATCTACAAGCCCACAAGAAAGATACAGGAATGTTTGAGAACGGTGAAGGATAAAAGAGACTCACTCACAGCACCGGGGGTATATCGCATACCATGCACCTGTGGGAGTGTATACATAGGAACAACGAAGCGATCTATAAACACAAGAATTGCAGAACATAAGGCTAGCTGTCGACTAGGCCATACGGACAAATCAGCGGTAGCCGAACATGCTATTAAGGAGGGAAGTCACAGGATCAAGTTTGAAGAAACTCAGGTTCTTGCCGCAACGTCTTCATACCATGCGAGACTTCAAAGAGAAGCCATCGAAATACAAAAACATCAATAGGAAAGAAGAAACACAGAAAGTCAACCGGACATGGATACCCATCCTAAAGGACCTAAAGACACTACCATATCGCGAAGGGGCGGGGCTACCAACGCTATCTGGTTGGGCCACGTCACCATTAGCAGGTATAAATACACGTGCAGATCCACCAGACGTCAGTATTTTGGAAGTCGAAGAAGTAAAATAGCTTCTGAAGATGCCATCCACTCGTGGTGGCGAAACGTCAAGCTTTAACGCTAAACGACGCCGGCCTAAAAACCCAAGAACCACAAATTCATTGGACGATGGCCGCGAAAGCCTTACACAGTATAACCTGCAAATAATACTCATAGGAAAATATTTGAAACAGTCTATTGTAACTAGGTGCCAATTCTGGCGAATATGGTGGGTGGTCAATGATTTCGAACCCTGCATCCTTAGTTCTTTAATTTTCCCGGCCTCCTTTCTTTCATGATCACGCAATTTCACCATTAGTTATGCATAATAAGAGCCTGTTATAGTAGTTCCTTTCTTTAAGTATTCCCGTGTGGGGGCGGGTTAGAATATCTTCCACCGTATATCCTGCGTGTCGTTAAAGGCGACTAAAAGGAACTGCACTACTGTCGGTATAAGCAGTAACCTCCTTTCAACCAACAGCTTTGGGTGGACGAGTTGACAAGAGTCAGGACACCTTCTTGTCCTTGTAGTGAGAAATTGTCCCTAAAGGCGAATGAACCAGTAGATACATCTGGTCAATGGTATGAGGATGCAGAAAGCAGATGGGAAACTACTGCATTAAAGATCTTAAAGATATCCCAAGAGAAGCTAGTAAAATGAGTACATTTTACGAGTTCACAACATGTCTGTTAAGGCATTGTGACTATAATGATTCTTTAAGTAATCAATCAACCAAACTCCTTGAGCAGTCCTAAAAAACTGAAGCCGTAATCTTGCTTGCTTTTAATATTTGTCTCTAGATCATTGCGGTGCACCGCTGTTTTGTCCATTGTTAAATATAGATCAATGGAGTTCTTCTTACCTCTGGGAAAAGTGTCCAAAAGCTGTTGACAAATATCCTGTCTAACATGCCTTTTATCAGCAGAAAGCATCCGTGGAACCTATCTTGCTGTCTATATTTTCATGGATAAAACATTTATTGTAATAATGTAATAAATACTTTGCACTAATGAAATGAAAAATCTCTTTCCTCTACAATTTGACGCAAAGATCCCTTTAGATCTTATAAATTAATTTTGTGAACTTAAACTAGAACTAGTTCTGGGGTGGACCTCAGGGATCAACCCTCATACAATTAAAATCACGCACAAGACTAGCGATGCCAGTTGGCTCGTATTGTAAATGGCCGTACACATCGTATGTCAGATAAAAAAGTTCCTAAGCAAGCCGAAATATATTCTATACAGTATCCGACAGTGTTCGACTCATGTCGGTGTTATTTATTTGCCATCGCAAAAACCACGCTTCTTTTATACATTACATTACCCGAAAATTTCTGGCATTTCCTTTGCCTTCAAAAGAGTTGGCACCGATTCAAAAGGTACAAACCGTCACTACCGTCAGTTCTGCAAAGCAATTCCATCTTTTCAACGTTTTAATAGATATACCCCAGGTCTTTCGTAAATGTTACGGAGAATAAGGACATAAACCTGCTACATGATAGTCCAGTCTCAGTAGTGCAGTGAGCTTTGCCACAAGATGTTTAATATAGTTTTTGAATTAATATTGTTATTTGTGTCTTAATCGAGACATCTATATCACTAAACTGAAACTATGTCTTTTATATTTTTCTTCTCTAATGGAGTATTTAAGTATCGCTTGTTTCTTTATTATATCAGACAACTGAACGGAAACTCCAGATTTTTCCCACATGTGGGTACACTCCTAAGCCACTATCAAATGTAATTGGTTATAGAGTTATTGTTATTTAATAATTCAAGAAAGCCAGCGGCATGCGAATACATGTACAAATGTTTAATTATACATTCTAACTAGAAACATATGACTTCTAGGAAATAGTCTTCCTTCTTCAACATAAATGATATATAGGTCTATGTTCATTTAATATGGTGCATATTATATAAAAATATATAATAACTGTGGACTTTTAAAGGTTTTATGGCATTATAGCTTTCACCAAAGCAGTGTAGATATCCTAAAGTTAGGTGTAGTCTACGGCTAAGAAGGCGAACTGGACGGATAAATACGTGACGTTACTCACCATGCAAGCTTTTTAGACTGATAAGAGCTATAAAGGACTTTCCTACCGTCAAAACCGTAGCTAGAAAGTTGGTTAGGGACAGACCCGGGTCATAATTCTAGAAGCGTAAATGAGTTTAGACTGTTGTGATAGTCCAGTATGTACTTTTAAGGATACATTACCTAAATAAAAGTAAATACAATAAAAAAATTAAGGCTCATTTTTTGATTTTCTTGATGCCACAATAACTAAAAAATATTTCCTTAAGCTTACGATTTCAGTTATATTTTTCATATCTGCTATAAGCCTCTCGGAACACGCCGAACAGGTGACATCAGCTTCTGAGGATGCCGACCATTCATGTTGGCAAAACGTCAAGTAGCGAAGCGTGTCGACGCCGGCCGAACAGCGCAAAAACCAACAGTTCATCGGATCATGGCCGCGAAAGTCTTACACAATACATTATGAAATAAAAACGTTACCGCTGTCAAAGTTTACGGAATACATATAAGTTGGATCACTCTCCGTCGGCACCTTGAAGAACTCACGTCAAAGCGATGTCACGGCCGCACGCGCCAGTTAGTTTTTGCGTTGGTTTTTGCCCAGGTACGAGGGTCTTTTAGCGGGGACTTGCTAGCGCCTCGGTTTTACGTATATACGAGGATCATTGAAAGACTAGGTATTGACAGGCGATTTAGACATACAAATACAAATATAACATTTATTTTGCTAATACACTAATGAATCTCAAATGATTTCACATATCGTAGCTATTTCGTAGATAAGTAAAAATTGGATAAAGGTGCTGTAGTATTTTTAGCTTAATGTTTTGTTTATTTGGCTTATTTTTGAGACCACGGCTTAAAAAAGTTATGGTACAGTATATACGAACTCATATGTACAATTTTAAAAGATAATCATACGGAAATGCTTTACATGGATGTGAATAAATTGTTTTTGACATTTTGCTTTTCAGTGTTATTCTAATTGCTATTGTAGAAACTAAATTTATGAAGTTATCAATAAAAATATTTCCGAGCTCTAATTAGATTGTCCCTGGGTGGTATGGTATGACCACCGAATGAATATTTTGTCTCACTATACGCTTTTAGCGTGATACAATCCTTCAAGTACCTGTAGGTCTTGAATTAATCACTTTAGACCCCAAGTGTGTTAGTCTGTTGGAATTGTTTTATCGGGAGGAACACAGAAAGTCACAAATGTACAGGGTGTCCCATTGATAATTTTTAATCGAATGTCGCGTGACCAAAAACAAATACCTCATTGGGTAGTACAATGACAAAAAAAAGACACAACATCTTCTCTAATTTACATCCCCAAAATTATAATTCTCTACTACTGCCCAGTTCCGACATATTGCTTGTCTTAATCGTCGTGAAACACCCTGTATTTATATCCTTTTTCCATTTCCATCCGTTAATAAATGTAATTGATAAAATCAAACTTCTAAAACTATTACCATCTCCTGCAAACATGTCCGAGATAAAAAAAAATCCGATATTTTTGATTTTTGATTTTGCGTTAAACACGTTCAACCTCTACTTTGCGCCGCCCCGTATCTCCTGGCTGACGTCGGTACACTGCTACCGGTGTACCGGGGAGACGGAGCAAGGGGCAGGTCGTTTTGGTATTTTTGCGGAGTGATCCAACTTATATGTATTCCGTAAACTTTGCCACCGTAGACCTTCATTTGAATACTGGACCTACATCACTAACTAGAGAAATCTGCACATTATTAGCACTTACAGAGAGACAAATCCCTTTCGTCGAATTTTCATGTACTAAAATTCCCAAACTAGCATTTGATGTTTCCAGATAGGAACAAGATTTTTGGTAATGTAATTGGACTGTTGCCTAATATAAAGCTGCATTTGAAACTAGCGTCATAATTTGATAAACTACGTTCTGATGTCTCGCCAGCTAGCTAGCTGGGCTTCCAATTTTATAATTACATTTTCCGTGAGAAACGTTTCTGTTAATTTACTACATGCGGCGCGTGATTACGAGATACCATTAGTCGTTATTCTATTTTGTCTTCGAAACAGAAACAAATGCGTTTCGCGCTATGCATTAGTAGACAATTGTTCGGATTTTGTTTTTATTACTTTATGCAATGAACATTTTCCGGTACGAGTGCCATTAAAACCGAGTAGGATACTCTATTTTCGTACAACCTTACAATAGCAAGTATGATAAACTGCAAAAAAACAATGAAGCTTTACGGGGCACCAAAAATGGAGTTTAAAAACAAGCGAATATTAAGGTATGGGTCCATTGGATACCTTTGTAGCGTAACAGTCACTAATTATTAATTATGTACATGCAACATATAGTATCGTGGATACACAGTATAAAATATTTCGAGCATTGTGTCCACTGTCGATTATTGCAGTTGTGGGTTTGTCTTGGTGGATGGTGGATAACCAAGAGTGTGTTCGATTAGTCAAGTGCAGTCCGTTTTACGCAAGCAGATAACAGTGACGTCACACACTTGAAGTAGCACCCACGTCGCACCGACGGCGACGTGAACAAGATGGCGGATGACATTGCTGACAGTCAGAGGCGTAACAATAATTGTTTTCTTAAATCGAATTTGAATAATATTAATTTTTATTTATTTATTTATTTATCTATTTATTGGTGTTAAAATACACTTACGTGTTTACACAAGTCACACTAAAGAGTCTAGAGTCGAAGATTATTCACAAGTCGTCACTATTATAACAAAATTATTTAAAATGCCCAGATAATTCTATATAAAAAACAGACAGACACACATTAACAGATACAGTGTGTAAATTAAAACAAAAATATACAGAACCACTACTTAGATACACTGAAATTATGGCTCAGAAATTCTTTGTAGGGTATAAAACGCTTTGTTTAATAGCTATGACTTAAGCTTTTTCTCATGACTCAGATTTTTGAAAGATTCTGGTAAAATATTATAGAATTTGATGCAATAGTAGTTAAAGCCATTTCTAAATGTTTGAAGTCGTTGTTTAGGTATATTTAGTTTATGCATATTCCGTGTGGGATAGCTATGAATGTCACTATGGGTTTTGTATAGATGCAAGTTGATATGTATATGGCATAAACAAACAAATATATAGAGAGAGGGTAGTGTTAAAATTTTGAGTGTAATGAAGGCATCTCTGCAGAGTTGCGTATGTTTCAGTACTGAAATGTATCGGATGCAGCGTCTTTGGAGAGCAAAAACTTTGGGCATCTGAACCGAATGGCCCCAGTTCAGTACTGCATATGACATTTTTGACTGGAAGTAACCATGGTATGTGGTTAAAAGAACATCATGAGAAACACAGTTTTATAGGTTTCTGATTATAAAAATGCATTTTGCTAGCTCAGAAAGAGTATTGTTAACATGGGCCTCCCAGGTCATATGTGTATCTACCCACACCCCTTAAAATTTTACTGACTCTAAGGAATCAATGTTATGTTTACGCAAACTGATTATCATCGATTGTGTTTTAGAATCATTTAATGTCGGCTTATTGGCCAAGAACCATTTTTCTAAACTTTCTCTAAACATGGCATTTTCACTGCATAGTGTTTCTATAGATTTTCCGCTATGTAACATTGTCGTGTCATCGGCAAATAGTATTAGATTCATTGCAGTATTGCAGTTAGGAAGGTCATTAATATTAATTAAAAATAAGAGTGGCCCAAGGACCGAACCCTGTGGAACACCAGTAGTAACTATTTTTTTCGCAAAAGTGGTGTTGTCGAAATTGACGTACTGCTCCCTGTTATGTAAATAAGATAATAGCAGTTTCATACTTTTTTCGTGAAAGTTATAGTATGATAGTTTTTTTGATAGAATATCATGCTGAATACAATCAAAACCTTTTGAAAGGTCAAAAAAATTTGCAATAGGAATTATTTTCAAAAGCCATGTTTATAATCTCTATAAAACCACCTATTGCCAGTGAAGTAGATTTGCCTGATCTGAAACCGAATTGGCAGTCATTGAACAAATTATTTACTTCAATGTATTCATTGATCTGATCTTTTAAGATAACTTCAAATATTTTAGCTAAAACAGTACAAGCGAGATTGGTCTATAATTTGACAAATCGTTAGCATCACCCTTTTTGAAACTCGTGATAGTTTGAGCGAATCAGGAAAAATACTTGCTGATATACACATGTTAAACAATGATAGTATAATGCAAAAAATAAGTGCGTTATATCACAACATGTGTCTTCGGAGACATTGGACTCAGGTAAAACGTAAAACCATACAAAATCAAAACCAAACCGCATAAAATAACTCGCTTATAAACGATTACCAACGATGTCCGCTACTGACGAGGATTTGCATGACAGCCGACTAGCTGATTAAGCATACACTGCGCACCTACGTAAGTATGACGTCACTGGTTTTAGCTGAAATGGACCGTGTGACGCGAATAACACGTGAAGGTATAAACCAAAGTGAAAGTTTGGGTCTGCGACTGAAGTGTAGGGGAGATCATGGTTTTTGAATACTTACAGCAATTTATATTGGATAAGATAAGGAACAAAGGTACATGGTTGAGGAAATCAATTGCGCCTGTTGAACGTCTTGCTGTGATTTGTGGTTTTTGGCAAATGATAAATTAACTTGCTTTACTGCTTTTCGATCTCAAGGAGCATTTTTTTGTTTTAGGTGACTCATAATAAGTGATTGATTTATCTATTTAGAACTCCGCAAAAACAATCGCCCAAGTTATTCCGAAAAGCTGCAATGCGATATCATTTGAAAACTTCCCACCATAGATTTATCGACAACCACTGATTAAAAGAAAAAACGCTGAAACACATCACAGGATTTGTCAAAGTGGTCAACTTTTCAACCAAAAATTACTTTCCCACCTTGCACACCCTGCTCCCCAGGTCCATCCCCTTCAAAATTTTAAATGACAAGAGGTACCGAGTAATAGCTTGCTTCAAAGGTATGTCGAAGTACTTTACTCTGGTATTAGATTTTTTTGAATCGGTCGATCCGTTTTTGAGAAAATTAGAAAAACCTCGATGCATTTTAACTTTTCAGATGGGAAACAAAAACACACACTGGAGCCTGTTCCATTATTTTTCTTGAATCCATCTGTGATGATTATAATGACACCTTCCGTGGTGTTACTTTCAGTATTTGTGACAATCGTATGGGGCTGATTATTACAAATTTGGGAGGAAATAGACTCGATGACAGCCCGCCGGAGAGTTATGCTCGTAACAGCCATACTCCAGATGCAACCTCTGGATATCTTACATAGGTTGCACGGCAATGGACTTAAATACAATTATGGTCAATAAAAAAGTTACTACTATTACCATCACTTTCAACGATTTCCAAAAACCGCCTACAGATATCCACAGAGCCAATTTTGTCGATGATATCTTTTAACCTGTAAATGACTTGTACCTAACATTGGTGAGCCACTGGAATTGGAAATCTAAAATCAAAGATCTTTTCCTTTTAGAAGTCCGCAGTGCCATTAAATGTCTCTGAGATGCTCACTGCAGACTTCTTTAAATGGCTAGTTTAACAGCATCGATTACCTCGGTGCTTCTTAACGTTCGCAGAACACCTATAGACTTTGAATTGACCTTACCCGTATGATTGAAGTGTCTAACCCACCTTGTTATTGTTTGTTGAGTTGAAATTATCTGAAAGGGTACAGAATGGGCGACTCTGGAATCAGTATCCTATGCTATGCCGATTATGTCGTACTGGTAGCTGAGAGTGAGGACGATCTACAGCGGCTATTACATCGATTTAACTGTATTGCCAAAACACTCATATGACAATATCGACCCAGAAAACTAACTGGGCAGTAGTAGCGAATTATAATTTTAGGGGTATAAATTAGAGCAAATATAGTAACTTCTCTTATTATTGTGTCATCCAATGAGGTACCTATTTGTTTTTGTTCACGTGAGGTCCGATTCAAAATTTTTAACGGGACACCCTGCATATTTGTGACTTTTTGTGTTCCTCCCGATAAAACAATTCCAACAAACTAGCACACTTGGGGTCTAAGGTGATTAGTTCAAGAGCTCCAGGTACTTAAAGGACCACTATCATTATGAAACACTACCAAAGTAATTTAACTGTAGGCTTACATATTATAATCAATGGTAGTAGTACCATCCTTTAAGTACCTGTAGGTCTTGAATTAGTCACTTTAGATCCCAAGTTTGCTAGTTTCTTGGAATTGTTTTATCGGGAGGAACGCAGAAAGTAACAAATATATAGGGTGTCCGAAATACAAATACCTCATTGGGTGACACAGTAATAAGAAAAGATACTATATTTGCTCTTATTTAAATCCCCAAAATTATAATCCTCTACTACTGCCCAGTTCCGATATATTGCTTGTCTTAATCATCGTGGTACACCCTGTATATGACAACATCAAAAACTCCATTAAGATGCAAACTGGAAGTTGACGACAAAGTTATCCAACAGGAAACGAAATTTTAGTACCTAGGCATAGAAATCTCAGGTTATGGTGATGTTGACGGGGAGGTAAGAGAACAAACTACGAGGACAACAAGAATAGCAGGTTGTTTAAATGACACAGTATGCCGCAATAAAAATATAAAAACAGGAACCAAACCAAGAATTTACAAGGCAATAGTAAGACCAACTATACACCGCTGAAACTCGACCCACCACAGTGAAAACTAAACAACTGTTAGAGACAGCCGAAATGAGAGTACTTCGTAGAATGATTGAGAAAACGCTTTTTGATAGACAGCGAAGTGAAGGCATAAGAATAGAGTGCAAGATAGAAAGCATCAATGAATGTCAAAAGAAATGGAACGAAAGTAGAATGGACGAAAGAAGATTAGTTAGAATTGCACGCGACAAGTTTCCATTATGTCGCATAAGTCCAGGACGTCTCCGAAAACGATGGAGCGATAACATAGCAGCGTAGCCAGAGATGCGAAGAAAAGAAACAGGCGTTTCGCCTAAACTATAAAGAAGAAAAAAGAAGAAGAAATTCTCCCATACCTTGGAACATCAAACTCTCGTTGAAATTACCCTAATAGTCGCAAAATCATCCATTATTAATTACATTGCATTGACTGATAGAGGTAAACCTGCGAAATATTTTATACATCTTGGCTTATTCAGAATGGATGTCGCCTGATAAAGAACGTTGTATTTATTAATAACTAAGTACTTTTCTCATAATCAACCAAAGAAAATGTGGTAAATACCACCGCGAAATTGTTCAATTTTCGGTGCCGTTTTTCACTTCAATGGAGCAAAGTTGTGTATCTGATGATGAAGAAATGGCGTCAAGTATGTTGAGTTGGGTATACTTTCCACATATTATAATCGGTGTTAATGCAGAATTTGAAGTTCCTGTATCCCTACAGCATCCTAGTCACGAAAAATGGAGTCAAGTTCATTGTTACCAATGATGATCTCGTTTTATTGTTTTCCTATAGCATGTAGTTAAAGTCTGAGATCCCCTTACAACCAAATCGTCGCCCAGACGCAAAAAAAGATGGAAAGCAAAAGTTCTCATAGTTTCTTACATCTCTCTCAGTAGAAACTAGGACGACACAGCTTTTAATCTGCAATCTTCAACTGATATTCTAATCACATGACATGTCATTTTCCGATTATATCACTAGCATCAATCTTTAAAACGCAATAAAAGGTATCCCAGGATTTCCCAGCCGCCCTATTTGAGACCTCATCCTGCCTCGGCTGATATTTAACGCTCCAAAAAAGTAAAAAAATAATCAGAGTTCCATAGAGTATCCAAAAACATAGTTTGAAGGGCTTTTATATTGTACTGTCTCTTTCTAATCGAGTTTTACGTCAACTAACAGAATTTTCAAAAACTATAGACTTTACCGACTTCTATCACGGTCCACGGTATGGTTTAGTAAGTTCATTGGTATCAGTTAGGCACACATTATAGAATTATTTACATTATAAATTCAAAAATTATTCCTTGTCTAAGGTAGGGCAGCATTCGGATAAAGCTGAAAAGTATATTATGTCGTTCTTTTACAGGGCAACGAAGAGCCCACTACGAATACAAGAAATCAGGTCCTCCAAATCACCTGAAAATGAAGTTTGAGCTATATTTACAAAAAGTTTTTTGATCATTGTAGCGCCGCGCCTGACACAATTTCTGAAAGCCATACGCATTTTCCATCTTCGGCGTGGTACTAATACTGTGTCAAACTTCTCCTAAAATCAGTTCGATAATTTCCAGAATGATCTAAAGCAATACTTGACCTAAGAAAGTGTATTAAGCCGCTGTCTTTCTTTCACTGGAGAATGGACAGCTTATTATAAAAACAACAAATTTTTCAGTTCCATACCCTCATCCCCCAACATACCCCAATCTTACCCCCACCCAAAAAAGGTAGAAAACAGCTCTCTAAAACGCTTAAAACGAAGATGAATATTTTAATTTATTTGTCTTTTGCTAACTACTTTGCCGCCCATGCACAGATTTTCAAAATTATACCAGCATTACCTGGTATGGCAGCATATCGCTACCCAATTTTCATATTGTTGTGGAAAGTAAAAAGCACTGTTACAGAGATTTTAGTCTAAAAGGGGTGACACACGTACGAACTTTAAGTACGCCGTTTTTAAGTTCGCGAACTTACTCGGCTCGAAGCGGTGACAAACGTGAAGCTGAAATCACTCATTTTGATAATTTTCCTAAATAAACAAAACTTTTAACAAACGCCAAACACAACAAGCGTTACGCATCGATGGCCTGCCAATACAAAGTGGAGGCTCGCTGCTCGCAGTACGAGCCGAGACAAGCTGCGAGCAAGATTTCAAACAAGTTGGATCGCCGGCGGTTTGCGCGACGGTTTTAAAGTACGCGTACTTACGGTGACACACAGACGAAAAAGGTCGTCGAGCCATAAGTACGCGTACTTGCTCGTACGTGTATCACCCCTTTAAGCCACAAAAACAGGATATCTATAAATTCTGCCTCAGTAATGTGTCAAACTGTTGCAACCAAATTTGGATTTTCCATGTGGTATGATTGCAGAAATATCTATCAGGAATCAAATCGCTCCCAGCTACTAGAACTATTCTGTCACTTTCTTAGAAGCCAAATTCAGAGCATATCCAGCTGGTTTTAGTAAATACAAGATATCGCTAGAAAAAAATGTTTTATTAACACCTTTTTTGGGAGTGAGCCATAACTCCCAAACAAACACAAATCATTACACTTTTATAACTCAGTGAGATTCAGATTTTATGGCCTAACGGTTTTGCCTGCTATGACGAACATGTTTGTTATTTTTCTTAGGATTATGTCAGAATTAAAGCAAAAACTTCTCATTTTCCTTTATGCGAGGTTTCGATTAATATGTAGTCATTATCAGGCATCAGAAAGTCGGAGTTTTCATTGTATGAATATTGCGGCAAGAGTATGGCTAGATATGGAGGAATGGGAAAAATATGTACCTGCACTCCTCAATCTTCTTCTGTCGCAGTTTTTAAATTAAATTTTAATTGTATGTATTTTCTGTTCTGTGTCATTAAAGCTTTCGTTGAGCTTTATTACTGTGGGCAGTATTTTAACCAATATCCACCCATATTCTTGCCATGTTCCAATGAACGTACAATGAAACTTCGACTTGTTTTTATTCTGTCCTAATCCTAAAAAAAATAACAACCAAGTTTGTAGTGTACAGCTAGCAATTTCACCGATGCCGCGCAGAAACGCAAAAGTTTGTGACTACTAAACTTTAACTGTCAACTACACTTCAGTGCAAGAAACATCACACAAACAAATCACCGTGACTGCAAGACAGAAGGGAAACTCGTGTTATTCTGAAATCATTACACAAACATTTTAGAACTGTAAACGACGAACTTCGGAAGACATTTTCCATTCATTACAGAGCTTAACCGCTGCCTGCTCTTGCCTACAATTTCATCTCGCTCGCAGAAGTTTGCCGGAGACAGTGACTAATTAAAATTTAACCACTACTGACTACAGGGGGCGATCAAAAATTAGGAGGGCACAGTCAAATTATTCGCAGTAATTACGGTCAACTGTAAGTGGACGACGCATGTTATGTCGACACTGTCTGCAAAAAGCTTGCATCAGATCATATTGCATCGGGCGGTTATGCTTCATAATTGATGCATGCACATGTACAAGGTAACATTTTCCTGTTTTTTTCTTCCTTTTGTTAGTTTTGTGTATATCAAGTCTTAGGTGTTTTATGTTGTTTTTAATTATTTTACATAATTAATATACATTTGAAGACATTTCAATTAACATCGTCAGTGCAATCCTCGCTCTAATCATATGATCATTTTTTATTTTTTAAGAAATTTTTGTAAATCTAACTGTAATATACGACACGTTCTATATCATCTATAATGATCGAAGGAATAACGATTTATCTATATATCTATTTTATTAAGAGTGACGAGACCACTGCGGTAGTCAAATCACACATTTGACTTCTTCGTATTTAAAACCGCATCTATTTAAATGTACTCTCCATTCATTGCGACTTATATCCCATCAGTAAATGAACATACTGAGGATATAGTTTTTACTCATGAGATATACCTATACATTCAGACCTCTCCAGTAGATCGTAGAGTGTTCGGCCAGCTCAATTTTTCGTATGATATTCACAGAATGACTTGTGCTATGGTGAAGTACATACCTTTTAGTTGTGGATTTTTTACGAACTGCTTAAATATTTGGTATTATATAGAACTGTTTGTAACTTTTCAATAGTATGTGGGCATCCCATTTAGAGTAACTATTGATATCGCTAAGTATGTAATTTTCATACAAAAAGTACGTGATTGTTAAATTTTAGGACGATAACCTAAATACGTGCGTAAGACCTTGAAGCTGTACTGAGACGACAGCTGCGAAGCTTTGACATGTTCAGTTGCAGTATTCTATAGATAAGTTGTCTGTAGTCAAGATTAAAAGTGATGTAATCCCAGCACACATGCCACCAAAATACGCTGGTCAAAAAAATTAACGGAACAGCCCTATGTGCACTTGTAACTATCAAAGTGTTAGTTACTTTCCGAAGGAGCCGACATGCCCGAAAAGGAAGACATCTTCTCAGAATGAATTAAGGAATATAGCATTTAATTATATATTTGTTTCTAAGAGAAAACAAATTGATGAGTACAAAGTAAAAATATGTTTTTATAGCTAGTGTCTGGTTATTTGATTGTTTTGGGATATAGTATCGAAAATAATTATATAATTATTGAGGGGTGTAACTAGTTGCACAAAATGCTCTGTACGAACCAGACGCGCCTACTTGGCTAAAAAATATCGAGTTGGTATCGGTATCGATATTTTCATTTTCGCATCTCTACCCAAACTTCACATCCGTAAAATCATCCCAAGGCCAAATTCTGTGGGAACCATTTTGATATGGGAAATCTTCAGAGATATTATGCTGGTTGTTTACTATGCTGTGGTCTGACCACGATGACATAGAGCATAACAGATTACTTTGATCGTCTAGTCCCAGAGAAAGATTGACATTTTTTGTTCCAAAGCTGCAAGTTGCTATAGGTGGTGTGCCGCCATCTACTTTTTGTTTTTTTTGCTTGAAAGTTATCTAATTCAGATTTCCCTTATTAAATTAGTAAATTTCATTGGAAATTATTGTTGGCGACAAATATGGGCGATAGGATCATTATGGTTGGCGATTTTTGGCGATATCTTTCGTTCTGTTTGGCGACATGATTGTCCATGGACCTGGCAACCATAAGCACAAATATGGATTATTTCTGTGCAGTTATATTAGTATAATAAAATGTATAGCCAGTATGAAAATGATAAGTATGATAAGACACCAAGTTAATATTTTACAGATGTTTTGAGAAGTGTTCCGTTAATTCTTTTGAGCAGTGTATATTCTTATACCAGTTTGAATTAAAAGTCAAACAAAATGCTGCTCTAAACTTTCGGAAATACATCTTAGTAGAAATATTGGTAGGTATAACCGAAGTATCAAAATATTTATAAAATGAAATACATTCACGTCAGGTGTAATTTTCCATGCATTTGTACACACATACATATTTCTAAAATGCATATTTCATCGGTAGTTTACGCACACCTCTCCCTTCTCCTTTCAGGCTCTTTATCTCCCGAGGGACGGTTTTGCGAGACGAGTTTTAGTACGAGCGTTGATAGAAATATAGAATTTCTTAAAGGGAATTCACATTTAATATTCAAACTGAATAGGATTACCAATATGCGCGCAACCTATAGCCGCGGTGGGTATAGCATGAGAAAATTGGGAGAAAAGGATCTATTCTTTGAGATAAGATGATAACTGGATCCAATCATTGCTATCGAGAGTGATCTGGACTAGTTTTACTTCCCACACTGATAGAGGAGGGGAGTATACAGGGTGGGCCAATAGTGCGTGGACGGAGGATTGTGGGCTTACTAAACAATATTTCAAAAATCTGTCACTTGATCGTAGTTAGGACCATTGAGGGCTATAACGTAAAAATATTTTCACTTAAATTTTGACGTTTATACAGGGTGATTCATATCAAACTTACATTTTTTTGAATAGAACCCTCTATATATTATTGCATATTTGGATTCC
Organism: Callosobruchus maculatus; assembly: GCA_951848785.1. NCBI lineage: Eukaryota > Metazoa > Arthropoda > Insecta > Coleoptera > Chrysomelidae > Callosobruchus > Callosobruchus maculatus. The sequence goes on from CATOUR010000032.1 coordinate 17,834,276, forward strand.
TTGGTCAATTCTGATGTGACTTTATGTATCATATATGGACCTTTAAACGAACCGTTTAGGCGCAAATCACCATTTTTGGTATAAGTAGGTATCAGAAAAAAATTGAATATCGCAGCGATTATAAAACTTAGAAGGCCTTGACTTTGCGGTACGACTAAGCATGAAATGCGTCACCTTAGGTCAGACGGCTAAATTTAAATTCTTTTTGTACTTGGAGAAATCAGAGGATAAATTAAGGAAACTTCAATCACAGATAACTTGATTTTTTCAAATAGGAATGCCTATTTTGGTTTAAAGAATCAAATGTGAAATTCGATTACCTTTCTAACGATATAGCATTCTTGATATCAGTCTTTTTTGGTTTTCATTTTATTTCAAATTTTCAGTCAAATCGGTGTTTTTCAACTTTCCTGCATGCAAGCAACCTAGCAGGCCATGAAAAATAAACAAAAGCTTGTTAATATGGAAGAAAGCAACTAACTTAGTAGAAAAATGCAAACTAACTAGAGCAGCGAGGCAAGATTACGAAAATTCCTTACAACATATTAGCTCTAACCAGAAACAATAGCAGTAACAAGAACACTCATTTTTCACAGCCTACTAGCTATTAGCCAATTTCCAAAGTTAGTAAAAAAATATCTAATCAAAGGAAAACTACTAGTGATTGTTGCTGCCAGTAGAATATCTATGTCTTCTGAATAAATTTGAATAAATTTTCACATTTATTGCTATAAAAAAGTAGACATTTCCGTAAGTCAAAAGTAATGATACCTCTGACTGGAACCCTTCAAATTCTTCGGTAGGTACTTCTGCTTATTAGCAAAATCGCGGAAAAGAAACTTGAATTGCAGTCTGTTTGAATTGTAAAACATAAATTAGTTTGCAGTAAACTACATGAAATAATCACAATTACAACATAGCGTAATAAAAAAATTCTAGCAATTATTTCAATAGATATTCAGAATGCTCCAGTTGGAGATATCTTTACTTTCGACTTAACTAAACGGAAATGACTATTTTTTTATCCCATTAAATGTGAAATTTCATTCTAAACATGTTAGACTGTAAGCAAAAATCGCTGATAGTTTTCTTTTTGTTTCAAAATTTTTAATGGTTTTGGAAAGTTGCCAAGATCTAGTAGACCTCAATAGCTAGTAGGCTGTAGAAAACAAACACTTCTGTCATACCCCAGCTACTCATTGACATTAGATATCTTGCCGCTGTTGTTTCCGGTTAGAGCTGATGTGTTGTAAGCGCAGCGATTATAAAACTTAGAAGGCCGTGACTGTGCGGTACGACTAAGCATGAAATGCGTCACCTAAGGTCAGACGGCTAAATTTGGATTCCTTTTGTACTTGGAGAAATCAGTAGATTAATTAAGGAAACTTCAATCACAGATAACTTAATTTTTTCAAATGGGAATGCCTATTTTGGTTTAAAGAATAAAATGTAAAATTTGATTACCTTTCTAACGATATAGCATTCTTGATATCAATCTTCTTTGGTTTTCTTTTTATTTCAAATTTTAGGTCAAATCGGTGTTCAATTTTCCTGCGTGCAAGCAACCTAGTAGGCCATGAAAAATAAACAAAAGCTCGTTAATATGGAACAAAACAACTAATTTAGTAGAAAGATGCCAACGAACTCGAGTAGCCAGGCAAGAACATGAAAATTCCTTACAACACATCAGCTCTAACCGGAAACAACAGCGGCAAGATATCTAATGTCAATGAGTAGCTGGGGTATGACAGAAGTGTTTGTTTTCTACAGCCTACTAGCTATTGAGGTCTACTAGATCTTGGCAACTTTCCAAAACCATTAAAAATTTTGAAACAAAAAGAAAACTATCAGCGATTTTTGCTTACAGTCTAACATGTTTAGAATGAAATTTCACATTTAATGGGATAAAAAAATAGTCATTTCCGTTTAGTTAAGTCGAAAGTAAAGATATCTCCAACTGGAGCATTCTGAATATCTATTGAAATAATTGCTAGAATTTTTTTATTACGCTATGTTGTAATTGTGATTATTTCATGTAGTTTACTGCAAACTAATTTATGTTTTACAATTCAAACAGACTGCAATTCAAGTTTCTTTTCCACGATTTTGCTAATAAGCAGAAGTACCTACCGAAGAATTTGAAGGGTTCCAGTCAGAGGTATCATTACCTTTGACTTACGGAAATGGCTACTTTTTTATAGCAATAAATGTGAAAATTTATTCAAATTTATTCAGAAGACATAGATATTCTACTGGCAGCAACAATCACTAGTAGTTTTCCTTTGATTAGATATTTTTTTACTAACTTTGGAAATTGGCTAATAGCTAGTAGGCTGTGAAAAATGAGTGTTCTTGTTACTGCTATTGTTTCTGGTTAGAGCTAATATGTTGTAAGGAATTTTCGTAATCTTGCCTCGCTGCTCTAGTTAGTTTGCATTTTTCTACTAAGTTAGTTGCTTTCTTCCATATTAACAAGCTTTTGTTTATTTTTCATGGCCTGCTAGGTTGCTTGCATGCAGGAAAGTTGAAAAACACCGATTTGACTGAAAATTTGAAATAAAATGAAAACCAAAAAAGACTGATATCAAGAATGCTATATCGTTAGAAAGGTAATCGAATTTCACATTTGATTCTTTAAACCAAAATAGGCATTCCTATTTGAAAAAATCAAGTTATCTGTGATTGAAGTTTCCTTAATTTATCCTCTGATTTCTCCAAGTACAAAAAGAATTTAAATTTAGCCGTCTGACCTAAGGTGACGCATTTCATGCTTAGTCGTACCGCAAAGTCAAGGCCTTCTAAGTTTTATAATCGCTGCGATATTCAATTTTTTTCTGATACCTACTTATACCAAAAATGGTGATTGGCGCCTAAACGGTTCGTTTAAAGTTCCATGTGTGATAGATAAAGTCACACTAGAATTGACCAAGGAATCCAAATATACAATAATATATAGGGAATTCCATTCAAAAAAATGTATGTTTGATATGAATCACCCTGTATAAATGTCAAAATTTTAGTGAAAATATTTTTACGTTATAGCCCTCAAGGGTCCCTGCCATGGTCAAGTGACAGATTTTTGAAATATTTTTTAGTAAGCCCACAATCCTCCGCCCACGCACTATTGGCCCACCATGTATATTGTGATCGCATGAGTTTCTATTTTAAGGTAATACGCCTTTTGGGCGTCTTATATCTACATAACGAAAATGTACGACATTCATTTATGTCTGTCTGTCTGATGGCGTTCTGCTAGCCTCATAATCCCAGTAACCACTGCATGATTTTGAAATTTGGGTAACGGTATGCTTTGGGTATCTAGTAGGTAAGCATGCTATAATTTTGGAAATCAGTGCATGTTGTATTTGTAATGGGCTCTACATTAACCTGTGAAAGAAAGACCTAGCATAATTCACTTTTTAAGGGCAATCCGAACATTGCTTATTACAGAAACCAAGTGACTTGGAATTCTCTGATGTACACATATGAGTATTGCTTTAGATCGTTCCGTATTGTGTAAACTGGGAATTATTGAATTGATTTTACTGAAATTGTTACACAGTATTATTGCCGTGGAGAGGCTGGAAAACGCATATGGTTTTAGAGATCGTGTTAGTGGCGGTGTAGCAATAAATAATCAAAAAGCTAAATATATAAATTTCGTTTTTAGGCGATCTGGAGGTTCTTGATCGTTTTCCACATTTTACTTCACACACCAGTAGGGAATAGAAAAATATTGTGATCTCGAAGGTTTTTGATTTTGAGGTAATACGCTTTTTTGGGCGTTTAATTATATCTAAATATTGAAAATCCTGTCACTAATTTCTGTCGGTCTGTCTGTCTACTAGCGTTCTTCTAGCCGCGTAATCCCAGTACCCGCTGCTTTGATTATAATGATATTTGGGTAGCTATATGCTACGGGGTCGTAATAGGTAATGCTCCTATAATTTCAAAAATTGTTGCATTGGCAGTGGAGAAATTGGCAAAAAACTGTCTGTGTCTGAAACACTGCACTACCGTATCGTTCGCAGTAGCGTGCCAAGGTTTTCTGGGGCCCCTCGCAATCTTTTTCACGGGGTCCCCTCTACATAAAACAATATACATAGGTATTGCCTATACTGGGTGAAAACGAAACTACTATCTACGGTGAAACTTCAAATCGGTTTTTTTCAATTATGATATGTTATTTTATTTTTTTTATTTTATTTTATGTTATTTATTTTTCTATTGTCTGTACTCTGCCATACGAATAAATAAAAATAAAATCGGTTTATAGATAGAAAAAACTTGGTGACCTCAACTTTATATCTTGATTTTTTTCTTTCGAGTTTTTGAAGAATAAGGATTCATAGACCTTTATACGTAAAATATGATAATACATCGATTAATGGCACAGATACGCGTCGCGTCAGTATAACGTTGTCACTAGTTTTAGTCCTTTTGGAGTCTACATTCGACCACGGTGTCATGTTTTCAAATTTTGCCATAAAATAGGTACTGATAAGGCAAGATTTAATTTGATTATGGAAAATTATGAGGCTCTCCCGGATGCCCGGGGCCTCGCCATTCCGCGGGCCCTGCGGGCCCTTTTGGCACGCCTCCCATAGATCTTGGATCTAGGCATCTAATCCTGTTGAGGCTTTTCCAGGTCCTCTATGCCAGTTGTGATCCGGCAGGGAGGCTTTTAGTTGGATTTCAAGTTAGTTGATCTCTGTTAGCAGTCACTTTCACATTACCTCTTTGATTACTGATTTTGAGTCTGTCTGTCTGTCCAGGTTAATAGGTTTTACACAGCCCGTGATTATCCTACAGGTGTGATTCAGCGTAGGGTCCAGTTTATTGGCAAGAATCGATCTGCACCATACAGGTCATGCTAATTCGGTTGGAGCAAACCAGATGGCAAGGGATGTCGTCTGCAATACACCACCAGGGTGGGCCCCTTATTGGGAGTTGACTAGCTTACAAATAACATCGTTCCTCGCATTCACTTCTGCTCCAGTCTTTTCTATATGTTTTTTATAGGACAGAGTCCTGTCTGAGGTATCACTCAGATAGACTGAATTTGGGCAGTGCTGTAACCTGGTCGAATTCCATCTCATTTGCAGTTCCCTGTTGGCTTGTCCGTTATCAAGATGGAACAGGCAGGCTTGAGTTTATCTGGGTTTTCGCGTAGATGGTTAAAACTTGTAGTATCCGGCCATTCTTGCTAGGGGCTTCGTTAACTTTTCTTCTTATCCTCTTCTCCTCTTTTACTCTTCTCTTCTCCTTAAAACGAACGATGAGGCCCTCACTTCTGCTTCATCATCTTGTTGTACAGAGCGCACCCTCCGTGTCATTCGCATGGCTTTTGTGGCAGCTTCAATTTCTAGAGCCTTGACCAAAGCGGCTTTTGAGGTTCTAGGACTGGAGAGTCTTACGATTTGCTGAACGTCTAGTTCCGCAATGCCTTCGACAAACTGACGAGCAGCAACGTATTCCTGTGTTTAGACGGAGCTGTTGACAAATGCCTGTTTAGCTTAGCTTTGGACTTCATATGCAAACGTGGTCAGATCCTCCTTGGCCTGCTGTGTCCGGTTAGTTGGCCATGTAACAGCTCTGTTAAGTGCGCGTCTCCGAAACGTAACTTCAGTGCAGACCTTATCTTATCATAGTCACGTAGATCTGAGGAGCAGAGATTTTCCAAAATAGCTGATGCAGAGTCTCTTGGATGTCAGCACACAAGCTTTTTCCTCATTCGACCAGTTATTAATACGTGCGATATTTTCAAATTAAAATCTCCCATAAGGCTTTTCCATTGTATGGATATGGCTTTGCTACTACGCCACTGTGTCTGTCATGTAAAGCGGGTACTACTGCAGTTAAACTACTCTCACCTGCATTAAGCTCTCGCAGCTTCTCCGTGACGATTTATTTGACACAATCTTCCACTTGCTGCAGCTGCTCCTCAACGTTCTTTTGCGATGTCGCTACTGTCACTATTTGTGTCTCTATTGCGCTAATACGTTGGTCTTGATCTTCTAATGCCTGGCTTACCGCTTGCTTCTGTTCCTCCAGCGTAGCCATCACAAGTTCCTGTACACTCTTCAAACCTGCGACTGCCTCGTCTTGATGTTGCTTCAACTTCTGTTCAAGGTCCACTTGGTGGTGCTTTAGCTTTTCTCCAAGGTTCACGACTGCCTCGTCCTGGTGGTGCCTTAGCTTTTCTTCATGTTTATCTTGACCACTTTGAAAATTGGCTGTAGTTTTTACTAAACTTTGTTCAAAGCTGGTTCTCATTTATTGTAACATACTCATCAATGCACTCATTTCGGACGCCATAGCTCTTGTTACTGGCATTGACTGAAGCTATACTCACTCCTTGTTTCCTTTTCCTGGCTTGATTCGATGGATAATCCCACACTTCCGACACCAATTGTCACGATGGCCACTTTTTCTGTACTCCAATGAATCAAACTGGACGTAACCTTCACCGTTTTACTTCACAACTCAGTACAATATCTCTTAACCTTATCTCAGTTACAACTCAACTCAACTGAACTACTCCCGCCGCGCTACCCGCTGCACCTTATATTCATCGAACCATCCAGATAATTCGAGACATTCAGATGACATTCTAGAATTCCCATCCGTCATTCCCGAAAACTCTAGACGATTCGATGACGTTTACACGTCAAAGATCTAACCTAACACTTTGATTTAACATCATGCATGACAACTAATACACAATACACGAATACCATAATATAAAGTATGTTACAATATTTTCTAGATTCCTTGGGGTTGGCATGCGATGGCTACGTCATCAGCGTAGATGAAACTGTCTGTTGAAGCACCGACAAGTTAATCATTCGTATACAAATTGTTTAGAAGAGGCGCCAGCACGCTACCCTGGGGGAGACCATACTTCTGTTTCCTACACTGACTCCTCTGTCCTTGAAACTCCATATAGAATCTCCTATTGCACAGCAGTGCTGAAGATTTTTTCGAGAAAAATTTTGTGATTGTCAGGATAGGAGAAGACCAATGGAAACATTTTGTGAATAGCCTAATCATAAAAGTGACCAAAATAACGGCGATCATACCAGTTTTCCACAGCTATCAACGAAAAAAGGGATTAGTGGAAGAGGTTTGCAACTTGCCTAATACCTGTCCCTATTTAAAAACTCTATAATCGTCCTCTGCGTCTTTTCCAGCATTCCATTTCCAGTCGTCGCCTTCCTTTAATATGGCAGAGTACGGTATTTAGCGTCAACGGACTCTGACGCGTGACTCTCAAAGGGCCTCGTTTCTTGAAGGTAAGGGAAAACGGAGCAGGAAGGTACGTAGGTCTTAATAAAGTTCGCCTCAATTTCCCTTGATGCCACCTTCAGAGAATACAGCACCTTTTCAAAGGATGATTTACATCAGATGCCAATAGGCGACGCAGGTATTGTATAGTGACGAACAGCGCCATTACACTATCGAAAGAACGTTGAGCAACTTTCATGATCAAATACATACATATCCATATAGTGTTATGTGGGTAGCAAAACAACTGCACTATAGAAGTGTGGGCACTGATTGGAACCTGAAAAAAAATGAAGTCAAGTTGATTGACTCACTACTTCCCACACATTACTGTGATACCAGTTTATTATTTTCCCATAGCATGAAGCTTTAGTCTGAGATCTCCTTGCAACCAAATCATCGGCAGCCCTCTCCCTAAAATTGTCTTATGTCTTTCATTAACAGGTCACTAGACAGCCTATTGTCAATACTACACACTTTTCAGTTTTACAACCCCCACCCCCCAACTACCCCAATTTCATCCCCACCCAAAAAAGGTAGAAAATAATCAGGACCCCCTAAAACATCTAAGAACGATGTTTGAGCTATTTTCATATTTTTGGTTTTTTTATTATTGCTACGCTGCCAATGTCACGATTTCTAACAACTATACGTGTTTTGCATGCTCGCCACGGTAGTTATACTGTGTCAAAATTTCATTAGAATTAATTTAATAGTGTCCACGTTATAAAGTACATAGCGATCTGAAGCAATAAATACTCGTATGTATACAGAAGATTCCCTTAGTTTCGGTAATATGCTAGGCAATGTTTGGATGGACCTAAAAAGGTGATTTATGTCGCTAGGTCTTCCTTCACAGGTTACTGGACAGCCTATTATGAATACAACGAATGTTTTAATGTTTCAACCCCTCACCACCCCAACCACCCCGATTTCACCCCCAGCCAAAAAAACGCTTAAAAACGAAGTTTGGGCAGTTTTTATATTTTTAGTTTTTTTATTATGCGCCGCCTCTGGCAAGATTTATAAAAACCATACGCATTTTCCATCCTCGCCACGGTGGTTTACTGTGTCAAAATTCCATTAAAATCAATTCAACCGTTTCCTCGTTACACAATATAGAACGATCTAAAGCAATACTGGTATGTTTACACCAGAAAAAATTCTAAGTCTTTTGGTTTCTGTCATAGGTAAGGCAATGTTCGGATGGACCTAAAAAGTCATTAATGTCACTAGATCTTCTTTCACAGGTCAGTGGACTATTATGAAAGCAACAAATTTTTCAATTTTACAACCCCTCACCCCCCAAACCACCCCAATTTCACCCCCATCCAAAAAAAATGTAGAAAATGATCAGGAACCCCTATAACGCCTAAAAACGAAGTTTGAGCAAAATTTAACTTTTTTGTTTTTTGCTAATTACTCCGCCGCCCATGCACTGATTTTAAAAATTATAAGAACATTACCTACTACGACCCCACACCATATCGCTGCCCAAATTTCATCACAATCCATGCAGCCGTTGCTGAGATTACGTGGCTAGAAAAACGCGTACAGACAGACCGACAGACAGACAGACAGACAGACAGACCGACAGACTGACAGACGGAAATGCGTGACGTGGATTTTCGTAATGTAGACATCATGAAACGCCCAAAAAGTGTATTATCTCAAAATCGAAAATTTTCGCGATCTCAAGACTCCCCTCACCTATGGATATTTAAAGTAAAATGTAAACAGATCCAATAGTTCTGCGAAATTTTGTAGTTTGGTAACAGTGCGGTTTTAGAAAGATTTGTAATACTTATGTACGTCACGAAAAATCGTGTTAGTTGTTTTCGTTCAGCTATCTCATAATGTTTGGTTCTTCTACAGCATTCAGGAAGTTTGCACTAATCTATTCTTAATCTTCTTAATCTCAAAATTTACATTACCCCTCAGTATTTCTCATTTTCAACAGTTTAGAAGACCCAATATGAGATTCGGGGTATTATTAAAATATAAAACACTTAAACAGAATATTTAACTGGTCGCTCAATTTATTTGGATAGCGTAATATCAAAATTATGCTACATTTTTTACTATCACCAGTGCATAGATCTCAAAACGGCAAGCCTTTTAATACTCGTTAGAATCAGAGGGACATTTTAGGTAACTTTTATGAAAAATCTTATAAAAGTAGGACTTAAGCCTTTTAATCAACAGTTACTTACTCTCATGTCAAACTTTTGGCATATTAATTACTTCTATATGAAAAAACACTATGTTCTTTCTAGATTTATTGAATTAAATTGAGAGTACTTCAATTTGGATTACTGAATTATAAATAATGGTCAAACATCATCATGACAATTTCTGGTAGATCCTTTAAGCATTGTGGCCACATGTCTGTATAAGGTATGTGATTTCCGTTATTATACAGAAAGATATTCGAAATATAACTACGCTCTGTCTCAAAAGTTGATAAACTCAGTACACCCCTTCAAAAGAAATTCTTTTCCCCAAAAATTATCGCAAGGCACGGATCCACCCTCTAAAGCTTCTGGATACTATCCAGAAGAGAGTAATTAGACTAACCGATACGCCTAACCTCATAAAGGATCTCCACAGCCTGGAACATCGAAGAAAGGTGGCTGACCTGCCCCTGTTTTACAGATTCTATCACGGAAGATGTTCGAGTGAACTAACCCAGATAATAACACCGAAGTCCATCCAAAAGAGGAACACTAGGGCGGCTCTGCGAGCTCATCCTTACCAGGTCTAGGTCCCTACTACCCAAACCAATCTCCTCGAGCACGTACAGTGTTATGCACTCTGTGGATTTTTCCCGTCTATTTGCAGCAAAGATGTCTTTTTTTCTGCTTCTGTAGACTATTTATGTAACTTTTTTTGTTTTTGCCTAATAAACATTATTTATCAAAAAACAAAAAGTGCAGCCCGGGCTCCGACACACCGAGCTGCTGTTCCATTACCCAATGACTACTCCTCACACCGTGAGGTGAGCAATCACTGGGTCCGCGAATTGTGCGCCCTAAGTAGACGAAGGGACCCAAGGATGACTGCCTTCTGCATTCTGGCGGCTAAGATGTGCGCCACCGCACGGCACACCGGTATTTTGCGCAGTGCAGAGAGCAGCGTATTCCTCATTCCACCTAGGGATCCAATGACCATAACCAGCAGACTTACAGTGTAGTCTGGCCAGAGCCTGAGAAGTTGTCCGAGCAACTCCTGATATTTGGTCCGCTTTTCGTCCTCCTTAGAGACGATGTTCACTTCGGCAGGCGCCGAAAACTCAATAACGAACATCGTCTTCTGTTGGTGGTCGAGAAGGACTATGTCGGGCTTGTTTGCCTGTACAAGCTCGAGCGTGGGGAACGAGTAGTTCCAGTAAATCCGGCATCTCTCGTTCTCCACAACGGACTCTATATCCCCTGGAGCGTATGGCAGCACCGGTGTCTCATCGATACCGTATGAGTGCCTCAAATGATAGTAGAGCACTCGTAGAGCCGCGTTGTGCCGATGGACGTAAGCCGTCCCAGCGTACGTCTTACACGCCGACAAGAGATGCATAAGCGTCTCTGGCGCCTGTCGGCAAGCTCTACAATGGGTGTCGGGTACATCTACACCCATAACCCTTTTACGTTGAAGACACCGTCTTGGCAAGCCATTATAAAGCCCTCAGTCTCCGACTTCAACCCACTAGACCTTAGGAAAGAGAAGGTCAACTGCTCAGACAAGCCATGCTCTTCTAGATGTTTGTAGAAGATTCCATGCATTGGCTTATCTTTATGAAGTGTTAAGAGGAAGTCGACTTCGGCAGTTTTAATGTGGGCTTTTAATTCTGCGGGAGCAAGTTCCGTAATGGACTGCTGACACCTCCGCTTGAAGTCGAGTGTGAGGCTGAGCTCCTCGGCTGCTCGTTTCGCTGCGCTAAAAAGAAAGGCTCCTTTTCCCGCATTCTCGTGCTCTCGCACGAAGCGGATCAGGGGATCGGTGCTGTTCGTTACATAGCAGGCAGTGGCCAGTACTACTCTGTTGTGCAGACGCTCCAAGCTCAATAGTCCACGCCCTCCCAGGTGTCGCGGGAGGTATATTCGCGGGACAGAGGACTTAGGATGCAGGCTTCTCTCCATATTCATCCTTTTGCGGGTCTTCGTGTCGATTTCCTTCAGCTCGTTCACTTTCCAGTGTATAGCACCAAAGGTGTATAATAACAATGGGACAGCAAGCATGTTTGTGGCAGCGACTTTGTTCTTGCCGGACAGTTCTGACGACCAGATCTGCCGGAGTCAGTGCAAATACTTGCGGCGGAGACACTCTTTAACCAATGTTGCCTCTTGGACATGACGCTGCGCCACTCCAAGGTAGGTATAAGTATCTCCGGCATGCAGTTGTCGCAAGATGCTCCCATCAACGAGCTGTTCCTCATCTCCACTATCTCCGCTTCGTCCTTTCTTGAGATGAACCAATGCACATTTGTCTGTCCCGAACTCCATTCCGATAGCATGACTGTACTCCTGCACCACCCTCAGCGATTGTTGTAGTTCGCGTTGGCCGGAGGCATAAAGTTTTAGGTCATCCACATAAAACAGATGGGTGACCTTGTGCCTCCGGTTATTGGGCGTGCCACAGCTGTATCCTTTAGTATTTCTCAGCGCTATGGACAGAGGCAAAGGTGAGATGCAAAAGAGCAAGGGACTCAAGGAGTCTCCTTGGAAGACACCTCTTTTCAATGACACCAACTCTGTCTGAACCCGAGTTTCACCTGATGTTATGGTGAACCGGGTCTTCCAGAGTGGCATCAGTTGTTTGATGCACCCCACTATCTGATTATCCACCGAAAGACATTCCAACAGCCGCACAATGAGCTCATGAAACGTGCTGTCGAATGCCTTGCGATAGTCAATCCAGGCCATAGAAAGGTTTCGCTTGTACTGCACAGAGTCCTGCGTGACACATCGGTCAATCGACAGGTTCTCCTTGCAGCCAGCTACTCCTTTCTTTGACCCTCTCTGTTCATACACGTCGAGAAATACAGGATTCACAGCTTGAAGGATACGCATGTACAAGATTCTGGTGAAGAGCTTGTAACACGCGTTCAGACATGTTATTGGCCTGTAGTTTTTGGGATCAGACAAATCTCCGGTCTTCGGGAGAAGCACGCTTCGACCCTCGACAAACCAAGCCGGAATTGGCTGCTCCTGATTTAGCCACGAGTTAAAAACTCTAGCTAAATGCCGGTGGCAACTGGGGAATTTTTTCCACCAGTAGGTGTTTATGCCATCCGGGCCAGGAGCTGCGAAATTCTTTGCGCCTCGTAAGGCGTCAGGAATTTCTTCCGTGTTTATCGGGTGACGCAGTACATTCAAGTTAGGAGTCCTCCTACAAACGGACTCAAACTGCGCCAAGGCCGGAGTGCCTTCTGAGAGAGGTTTGGGTTGTTCGTAAACGTCCCTCCAAAAGGCCTCCACGCGATCAGCAGTTGGCGGCTGCTCTATGGCTGGAGGCGGCTGTTGGAAAAGGCGAGAAGGTCTTTCGTAGAACATTCTGTTCTGCTCCAGACCTCTCGCCCGCGCCACCAACGATCGCTTAGCAGCGATTAGCATCCGTATCCTGTCAAGACAGTGTTGCTTGACAACAACCAGTACCGCTTGACTGAGTGTATGATGGTCGCGCCTCAACCCGTAGGCTATCTGGCGCACTCGGCGCGTAAAAGGCTTCCCAGCCGCTCTATATTCCATCACACACTGGATACGGGATGCTTCCTGGCGAGCCTTCTTTTGGAAAACTTCGATGCTGTGGAATGCGCTGCCGGGAAGTTTGTGTCACAACGGCTACAACCTGCATTGTTTCAAGTATAACGTGCACAGACACTTATCCTCTCGCAGCGCTTCTACAGCGTCATAGGCTTTCAGCCTTTGCGGGAGGCTGACCATAAAAAAAACCTTGCGTCATTCTAATTTCGATAACTGATGAACCTACTCTATGTACTTCTAAGATTAAAATCAAATGAAATGTCACGTTTTTTTCCACTGAATCAAGACGAAAATCAGCGGAGTAAGTGATCTGATGGAAGCGCCAAAACTTAGAAAGAACAGTTTCCCGAAATGTGATTTGGCCGAATTTATGAACATTCCACAAAGTCCACCCAGCAGCAAAGTATGCGAATTTGAACTAAATAAAAAGGATGAGATGCAGTCCTCCCAACTTCTGGCTGGCAAAGTTATGCATTTCTTAGATTTGCAAACACGTGAAATTGCTCAAACTGCTAAAAGTTATGACCCAGTTGGCAATCATACGAGCAGTTTCGGGTAAGTTGGCTTCGAACTTCTGTTTTCCCATCACTTATTCCAAACGTGAATATGATGCCGCACTATATATATTATTATCTCTGCAGTGTTCATTGTAGTTGGTTTTTGATATTGCAAGCAATCTGTGCAAAGAGACTGCATAGGCCGTGAATACAGCGTATAGGCATGCATACTTTCAAAAGAAGGTTTGCACATAATTAAAACAATATGTATTACATGGGCAAGCGGAAATGATAAATACCGTCTATATAAAGTGTGACAATATGCAATAAGCGCTGCCGTGATGAGATGCATATGAGATGACTAAATGATTTTTGTGAGTGTGCCAATCGAAAAGTTTCGCACTCCGGATTAAAAAAGCTAATAAAGAAAATATGTTGTGGTTTTCCTTCTGAAAGATATATACTACTTGCAAGTGAAATCCGAAGGAAAAAAGTCACGAACGCAGTAAAATATGTACACAGCTTGGCAATACCCTCTCTAATGTGCCTATAAATGAGTTAAATGAGTGTTCCACAAAAAAGAGTCTCTTTGATGTCGTATCCGCGGGTTCCTATACCTGATGCTTTTAAATGGGTCACATAAACAGTGCTCGGTTCCTCAGATTAAACGCTCAGGTACCGGCTTTGGTAGATAGATGGCGAACCAATACTTTTCTAAAGTACTGCTTCCCAATATCTAAATGTTGCTACTATCTAACGAAAAGTAAACAGGTCTGTGCAAGAAAACTATAGAGGTATCGCAACCTCAGCTAGATCCCGCCTTGTCTTGGAAAGAACACTGTGACACTTTGACAAAAAAACTTTCTACAATCACATTTGTTATAAGTAATCTAGTAAGAGTAATAGACTCCAAATTGTTTCTTACGGCATATTACGTTTTATTTGTTTGTCATTGCGCACACGGGATTTTAAGATGGTGTGATTCAAGTCATATGTCCAGAATTTCCGCATTACAACGTAGGGTTGTCAAAGTAATGTTGGGCCTAGAATATAGCAACGATGTCAGGAAGAAGCTCGTCGAGTAACAGTGACTTACAATTCCATCGTTATGTGTATTAAAATCCTTGTTGTGTTAAATGCTAAAGTCATGCAAGTAAATCTAAAATACTAAGTTATAACTTAAGAGAAGAATAAAATACTCGATTAGAGTACTTACGTCTAAAAAGCTCGAGAAATGCTTATAATTATTATGGACCAAACTACATTCAACAGAAAAGAACAGAACAACCGAAAAACAAGCATAAAATGGCGGGAAATAAAATAAAACGACCAAATATAATAGAAGACAACAGAAAAGATCAGAAATCGGCTCAGAACAACAGTCAATAAGCAGAAAATAGCCAAAGCCAAACAAAAACTGACCAAAAAAATAGAGAACTACCAAACCAACAGAAAACAACACAAAACAACAGAGTACAGCCAAATACAACAGAAAACAAGCAGAAAAAATCCAGAAACGACAGAAAACGACCAAAACGACAGAAAAGAACCTAAAAAAATAGAATACAACTGAAAATAGCTCAAAGCAACAAAAGCACCACCAAATACAACCCAATACAACAAAAAAGAATAGAAAACAACGACTGTATACATCCAAAAGCAGCTCAAAACAACAAAAAACATCCAAACGCAAACAAAACAACAGAAAACAGTCGGATAACAGAAGACGACGAAAAACAAGAGGAAACAACAGAAAACAACACAATATAGCCAGAAGCAACAGAAAACAATCAATAACAACAAAAAACGATCAATAACAGCAGAAGACGAGGAATGAAGGTGCTTGCTTACTCCGCAAGAGGGAGATAAATAAACTACGGTCGCCCGTATTGCAGCCGATAACGCGTCGGCCTAGAAAGCCGGAGACGCTGGTTCGAATCCAGCCGGTACCCTCCATTTTCTGTGAATCAAATGGTTGAATTTATCTCCCTCTTGCGGAGTAAGCAAGCACCTTCATTCCACGAAATCCTGGCCGACTGAGTAGTCGTTGTAAGAAAGAGAGCTGTCGTGCAAATAGCGGTGAGAGATTCACACTCACCCAACAGCCGATTAGATCTCTCTGGATGACTGAAATGCATGGTTCGCAGAGAAATACCTGGGAGTGGTGGGGGTCGACGGATTCGATATCAAGTCGTCGACACGGTATATCGGCTGCAATACGGGCGACCGTAGTGTAGTTGGTAACGCGCCGGCCCAGAAAGCCGGAGACGCTGGTTCGAATCCAGCCGGTACCCTTCATTTTTCCGATTTTTCTGTGAACCAAATGGTTGAACAAAAGACGACACAAAACAACGAATACAATCAAAAACAGCTCAAAACTAGAGAAAACGACCAAATACAACGGAATAAAACAGAAAAGAACAGAAAACAAATCAAAATGACCGAAAACAAGCAGAAAACGGCCGGAAATAACAGAAAACGACTAAATGCAACACACAACTTGTGTCAGTTTAATAGGCGTTACAATTTTTTTAATATTCTTCCTACCAAGTAAATGTTTTTAAGTGTACAAAATATGTAATATGAATGTTCACTTCGATGAACGCATGCAAAACATTAATGTAACGTTAAATAAATAATATATTTTATATTCTGTTCAAGTCTATTGAGTCATCTTGGTTTCTAAATAGCTCACAATGGTATACGGTGAATGGTAGCATAAAAAAATAAAAAATACATGAAACTTATTGAGCTTGCCTGCCTCTTCTCCTTTAAGATAAATAAGAAATCTGTTTGTATTCTACACAACAACGATAGTAGTTAAAATCGAAAAGTAAAAGTATCTTGAAATTGAAGCACAAGTATTTATAATTGGACTGTGTGCATTCGGATATGCTTCAGAGAGAAACCTTATCACTAATCTCCAGACCAACGGTTGCCATGAGTTTCTTCTTATGGTCTATTACTAAATCTCCAATGAGATTTGTATTGTCTCATAACACATACACGCTCTTAGATGCATCAGTAATGCAAATGCAACACGCTGTGTTCTTTTATTCAACCGTGATGAATAGGAAAGGCGACCGCAGGATAAGTTTGAGGAATTGTATGCCTTGCTTTCTTAAAGATTAAGCATAAATTGCTTCTTGAAATCTGCGAAAACTGAAATGAGTGGTTTTGATGAATTAAATTAACTTTTGGCTAGTTCTGCTCTCATAAAGTAGCGATATGCAACTGCAACTGGACGTGTTTCCGCTATTTAAATAAAGCACCTGCCTTTGACTTGTTGCGCTAACAGAGTAAGCTAAATATTTACATGGTGATATCAAAGTAGCAGACATGAATGCATTTCGCGTAACTCCAGCGAAAATAAATGCCTCATGACCATGACTCTCATGGTTGGCATTTATTTCTTCCACATGGTGTCGTAAAAACTGTATTAAAATCTACCTCTGCAACGGCCGTTATGTAGTTGCAACTTAAAAATACGGATTTTTGTACGACAACACAGCAAAGCTCCTGAAAATTATTCGTATGTTTGTTATTTGTGGCTAATGGCGCCCACACGCCTTACGGCACTGACTGACCCGCCTTACCTTCAGACCAGGGCGTGTACGTAGAACACATACAACCACACAATCTATTCGGGAGCAGTCCTAGTCGGGTAATCGTTGCCGATTTGTTAAGGGGCCTGGCTACACACTATACATATGTATTTGCCATGCATGAACACGGATTCCCATTTTGAACAGAACTCATTTGTTTTTCAAACTACATAGACAGTATTTCAGAAGGTGATAGTTAAGACCATAGTCAATGACATCTCTTAGTTGTCAACTCTTTCCATTTTTTCAAAAAAGTTTTTAGTGTGCAAAAAAAAACTCGCAATGAAAAATCATACATTCTTCAAATGTCTGTAATTTAACAGCCAAAACGATATCAGAATATGGTTACCAAAGTGATATAGCGCAAGCCACCTCCTCCAATCTGCTTTTTTAATCGTTACTGTAAGTTTGAAGGTAACATCAGGAGCTTCGAAATGCGAAATTCATCCTTACGGCGACCTTTGGACCTTTTGACCTTACCTTTGGACTGTTGGACTTACCTCCCCTCATCTTAGACACACATACTGGAGAAAGGGAACAGGCGGCCATGCCTCGTCGTTAACACGGGAATATGTATTTTCTTGGATTCTCAATTTCGCGCGCTACAACCTAGACCAGAGGTTCCCAACCTGTGCGCCGCGGCGCCCTGGTGCGCCACAGAAAGTAAAGAGGGGCGCCGTGAGTCGATCCTCGTCTTACGCTAGTTGCACACACACCGATTTTGGACGGTCGTAAAATATCGGCCGATATATTATCGGTGGAGCGTTGCTTTCACACAAGCCGGATTTTTGCCGGCCAAACGAGCAGTTGATTGGTTATCGTCGTCGAGTAAGTTTGATTATAGCGACTATCGGTAGGTAAACATATACGTGTGCGAGGTTGTATCTGTCATGTCACTGTGTCGCCGGGACGTCGCCGATATATTATCGGTAGTATTTTACAGTCGGCGTGTGTGCAAAGTCCCATTCATTCCAGTGGTTCATTATTGGAATTTGGACGGCCGGAATAAAACCGACCGTCCAAAATTTGTGTGTGTGCAACTAGCGTAAAGTGTAAATATTTGCGGGTGCCTAAAAAGCAACAATACCTATTCTGACGCTCTCCAGTGGTTAAGAACATAGGTCGCGTCGCCGTCGCCAAAAAGTATAAACATAGACCTACGCGCTTCAAAAGCGTGTTTATACCCTCACCTGCCCCTCCTGCGCCTTTAACGGGTCGCGCTGAGTATCTCAATTTCAAATTGATAGAAAAAATGAAAAGCAAGGATTTTGCTTTGCAGCTTGATGTGACTACTGAAAGTAAAAATGATGCACATCTTATTTGCTACGTACGCTTTCTGGCTGATAATATTATTTCCGAAGAGCTTTAATTCTGCAAAATCATTACCGAAAGTGGGAAGGCCAAAGACTTGTTTGAAATTTAGTTTATTGCAGAAAATGGTTTGGATTGAGAAAAGTGTGTCGGTGTATGTACTGATGATGCTTTCCATGTCTGGAAGGTATGGGGTAACATCTGTATATGAAGCTGGGTTTTTAGCCGTAGCTGTAATCAAGAACAAATATCGCTCAAGGATCAATGTGGAGCAAGAAATGAGAGTCGCAGTGTCGAATCTTATTCCCCGCTTTGAACAACTATGCTGAGATCACAAAACTCAACCGTCACATTGATTTGGCTGTAGTATTTTATTTTTGTTTTGCTTGAGTCTTTCTTTTTGTTTTCTGTTTCAATTCTGAATTATCATAAATATGATGAAAGAACTTCATTTCGTATTGAGGACGTTTTTATTGTTTTGTCTACTATTACTATAGGTACCTACCTATTTATTTCGACTGCATCCATTTAAAATAGCTATCTAAGGTAGGGCGCCATGACAAAATACTAAACTTGAAAGTGCGCCGCGGGCTGAAAAAGATTGGGAAACCCTGACCTAAACCCTTAATGCGGCGACTGACTTGAGCCGATCTTGGTAATGTTCGTTGAGCTCGTAAATTTCAAAGCTCGTGCTTACACGATGCAGCGAATGCTCATTTCGAATGTTCTGTTCAACAGTGCTCCAATTTTATTTAGTTAGTTCGGTGTGGCAGAACTAGAAGTTGCGAGTGTTGCTTTCATTGCAATGTGATATTGCTTGAGGATCTTGAGGTTCACATTACATAAGATCGGCTTATTACGATACTCTTCAATAAAATATAAAATCTTCATTGCAATATAATACTGCTTGAGGATCTTCAGGATCCCTTAAGCTCTGCTTATCACGATACGGCTCAATAAAGTATAAAATGTTCTCTTGAGAACACTACATTTTATACTGAACAGTACGTTTCATATAACGGCAATACTTACACTGAATGTGGAGGCAGCTCATAACGAACGCGACGTAAACTGGCACGGACTTGTAATATAACAATCAAAGGGCTTCGCGAGAAAACCAACAACCAAGTGGAGCACTTCCAGTCGAGCTGAGCCACTCGACTCATCACAATGCACTGACTAGCGAATGCTCGCATTGTAACGTGTTACACTACGGCGTTTTGTCGCCGCCTTTAGACAAAAAAACTATATATGTCGCTGGGAAGCGGCAACGAAACAACAAGGTGTACTCCTAAAACTCTTGTTTAAACAAAATTATAATTAGCCAAATTTGAATTTGAGGAACATCTTAAACTTTATACAAAATTCTTACATTTTACCAGTTTGTACCTATTATTAGTGTTGTAATTCACTTTCAACGTATTGATGTATCTATGCTTATGGCTTTTGTATAACATCATCCAGTAACACCCTCACCAAACTTCTTCCTGAAGAAGGGATACAATTATCCCGAAAGCTCGGAAGAATAGAGTTTTAAGAGTTCACCTTGCTATTTCATTGCCGCTTCCCAGCGATATCTATAGTTTGTTATATATCTATTTTTGCAGTATACAGGGTGAGTCAAGCTCAACGCCTCGGATTCTAGTGAGCAAACAATACATCTTTTCAAGACATTAACTTTGCGAGTGCATGTAGGTTGATTTAGATTACATTTTAAAAAATAATGACCTTTATACAGGGTATCTAATAACTGAGCATCCTGTATATTATTATACATTTAGATTCCTGGGTATTCACCTTCTAGTGTGACTTTACGTATCACGCATGGGACTTAAAGCGAACCGTTTAGGTGCAAATTTAAATTTTTGGTATAAATAGATACCAAAAAAAAACTGAAACGAACCGGACGTTATATACAGGGTGAGACAAGCTCAACGCCTCGGACGTTTGTGACCAAACCGTACCACTATTGAAAAAACTAACTTTGCGGGTGTATGTAGGTCGAGTTGGACTACATTCTAAAAGTAGTGACTTTTATACAGGGCATCTAATAAGAGCGTGACATATCAAAGATATGTTTTTCAAATGGAACACCCTGTATATTATTGCATATTTAGATTCCCAGGTCAATTTGAGTGAGAATCTATGTACCACATATGGAACTTAAATCAAACCGCCTAGGTGTAAATTACAGTTTTTGGTATAAGTATAGATGTCAGAAAGAAATTGAATATCGCAGTTATTATAAAATGTAGAGGGCTGTGACCTTGCCGTGTTACTAAGCATAAAATGCCTCAGTTTAGGTTGGAAAGTCAAGTTTGAGTTGCATTTCTACTTGGAGAAATCGGTAGATTAATTAAAAAAACTTCAATCAGAGGTAACTTGCTTTCTTCAAGGCGTTGAGCTTGACTCACCCTGTATGTGTTAAAATGATGAGATTCATGAAACGAAAAACATTTTTATAGATTAACAGCGACCTAAATGCTCTTTGGCGCGTGTCAAAAGACCATGGTGCTTAATCCCAATAAATATTTAGTTATGCTTTTTGACAGAGCGACATTAAAGGCATTAGTCTTGACAGTAATAATTTCTCAGTACGAATTCATGACAAGCCGTTGCTAGTTATAAAATCGATACAAAAGTTTATATATTGAATTTGACAGATCATTTAGATTTTCCAATCATATCATTATAATTATAAATATTCTGTGACATCAGCTTTTAGTTACTGCTAATTGTTTGCATGGCAATTTCTTGCTATCTCTCAATCATAAGATATAGGTATATTATTCGATCAAAATTTCAGATTAATTAGGTTCAGTTGTGTTGTAGAAGTTGTGGAAGATCATTTTGCCATGTTCATGGCGTTTACTGAACTCCGCCTATTGAGATGTATATTACATTTCAACAAAAACTATTATTACATTTTTGCCATTATATTCTTGACTGAAAATTCGTCTAGATGACATTTTTACGCCTTAAATGAATCTGCGCGTGGAAATATAGTGTCCCGTAGCTTATATCTTTAGCCAGTCTTAATAGAGGCAACCAATTTAATATAAATAGGAAAAAAGAACATAGCAGTGTAATTTTTGCATTATCATTTTATCTAGTGCTAGCGACAAATAAAGACGGTACGTGTTCTGTTCTCTATAGTTTCTGCTGCTTCTGTAGCGTTGCTCAAAATACGAGTATTTTGGCAAAAGATAAATTGGTATAAAGGATATATATTTATTGATTAGTTGAGAATTGACTTCCTAGACTATCCGAAGATCATGGTGTCTCAAGGAACAGAGCGTGTTGCATTTGCATTACTGATAATTCAAAAATTAATCCAGCGTCACAATGTTGTTTGTCTTATGAAAGCATAGCATAAAATACTGACAGCATGAAAGCACCTCATTCGGAATTTAAGAACAAACTATAAGAAGACCCGGGGAGACCTACTGTTAGCTCTTTAGTTTCAAAATTTCAAGTTTCAAAGTTTCAAGTTTAATTTTTCATTTTTATTATTTATTACCAAAAATCCTCTACTTGTATCCTGTTTTGCTAACTGTTTATAACAGTTATTCTCCAGACAGGCTCAACTTTTCCAATAAGGGAACTCAAGGCCTTTAATTTGATATCTCTCTCAGATCTCAGGGAGTAACTCCATGGGGATAGTTTAACTATCAGGGCGAAACTTTTGATATTACAAAACGCCACAGGTATCAAACAGAATTTTTGATTGGTCATATGAGTTCTGTAAACCTATGAAGCTAAACTCTATGAACATATTGGTCTTGCTATGTACTAATAGCCCTCTTAGCAGTCTTATTTTTTTCTAAATTTTATGGAATGGAAATTTAACGATCAAATATTTTAATCAGCTGCCTTCTGTTAGAAGAAAAATATACAGGTTAAGTTATAAACTTAGTATACTGTATAAGCTATTACAACAGTCATAAATTTTCATGGCCAGATGTAAACTTATGTATATAGGATGGAAAATACTACCTTAAAATAACTATATTCCTTGGTTAATTTATTAATTTAGAGTACTTATTAAATCCCATATATCTCTAAGATCATCAAGCATTGAATAAATTGTTGTTATTTGTACCGAAGTTGGTAATGTAGGAGTTTTTTAAAGTAATAAGTAACCAGATTTCAACCACTGGATTTTGTGATTTGTCGCTATAGTATCTAAATCATGGAGAATCTTCAGCTTATACTATGTGCTAAATTTGAAATTTTTCGAAGAAGCCACTTAAGAAATATTCAAAATAATATAATAATATAATCAATGATGTCCTGAAGTTATGCCGGTATAAAGTAGACCATCCTGTATAAATATACAGGGCGTCCCACGACGATTAGGACAAACAATATATCGGAACTGGGCAGTAGTAGCGAATTATAATTTTGGGGGTGTAAATTAGAGCAAATATAATATCTTTTCTTATGATTGTGTCACTCAATGACGTATTTGTTTTTGGTCACGTGACGTCCGATTCAAAAATTTAAATGGTACACCCTGTATATTTATGACTTATTGTGTTCCTCCCGATAAAACAATTCCAACAAACTAAGACACTTGGGATCTGAAGTAATTAATTCAAGAGTTCCAGGTACTTAAAGGACTGTACCACTACCATTAAGAAACACTACCAAAATAATTTAACTGTAGGGATACATCTTATAATCTGTGGTAGTGGTACCCTCCTGCAAGTACCTGTAGCTCTTGAATTAATCACTTTAGACCCCAAGTGTGCTAGTTTGTTGAAATTTTTTTATCGGGAGGAACACAAAATGTCACAAATATACAGGGTATTCCATTAAAAATTTTGAATCGGACGTCACGTGGTCAAAAACAAATACCTCATTGGGTTACACAATAATAGGAACAGATACTATATTTGCTCTAATTCACACCCCCACAATGATAATTCGCTACTACTGCCCAGTTCCGATATATTGCTTGTCTTAGTAGTCGTGGGACACCCTGTATATTAACATAGAGGTGCAGATATATTGGTAAGGTTTATTGTATATTTGATTAATATAACATTAGGCTGCTTGCTTTCAATGATTCAATGTAAACATCAATTCAGTTTCGTTTTGCTCGTCTTAACGACATACTGTACCAACAAGATAGCTGGTTCATTAAAAATTATGATTCTCTTCGACAAACAGTAATAGCGCTGTTTCAAGTGGAATTGAATTTCTTCCTCCACCCCTCTTAAAGAGGCAGGGACTGAAATCTTGTTTATTTTGTCAAAGTTTAGGACCTTTGGGGGATAAAGACTGCTTTTATGGGATGTTATGCTTGTTAACCGGTCATCGATTTGGGATTAGGGCTAGAGACGGATCTAATGTAATAATAACAAGAGTGAACTGCATTAAGGTTTACTTTTAATGATCACTCGTCTGGAAAAAGACAAAAGTTTGTAGAAGCAAACATTAGGATGAGGAACTGAAAGAAAACTAAGATGCTTTGTGGGATTTTGCCCATGAAATCTTTTGCCATAGCATGAAGTATGAGATCCCCTTGCAACCAAATCATCGCCCGCCCGCAAAAAAATATCCAACATAAAAACTTTCGTTAATAGTTTTTTGCATCTTTCTACGTAGAAACTAGGATGACATAGTTTTTGTTCTGCAATCTTTAACTGGTATCCCAATCCCATGGCATGCCGATTTTTTGATATTTAAAAACAGTTTATATTACCAGTATCAATCTATAAAGGGCAATAAAAAGTATTCTATACATGCAAAAAGTGCTGGGATTTCCCAACCATCCTTACCGAGACCCTATCCTCCTTTGACTCATTTTGACCACTATAAAAAAAATGATCAGAGATCCATAAAGTACCCATAAACCGAGTTATATTGTACCACTTACATAATTTTCAAAAACCATATACTTTATTGATCTACAAAAAGCATTATTTACAACAGTATAGCTTCAAAAATGATTTTTTGTCTAAGGTAACGCAGTATTTGGATAAAGCTGGAAAGTATATTATCTGGTTGCTTCACATGGTAATAAAGAGCTCACTATGAATACAACAAGTGTTTCAGTTTCACAATCCCCTACCCCCAAACTACCCCGTCTTACTACTCTAAAAAATGTGAGAAATGATCATGAACCTCCAAATCGACTAATAACGACGTTTGAGCTGTTTCATATTTTTAGTTTTTTTATTATTGCTGCTCTGCCACTGAAATGATTTTTAAACACCATACCCGTTTTCTATCCTCGCCTCTACAGCGAATACTGTCCCTTGATTTTTGTAATCGGCAATGTCATGTTCAGATGGATTTGAAAAAGTGTATGATCTGGCTAGGCCTTTCTTTCGCAGGTCAATGGACAGATTATTATGAATACAACACATCTTTCAGTTTTACAATCTCCAACCACTCAGCCACCTCAATTTCACCCCCACCCAAAAAAAGGTGTAAAATGATCAGTAACTCCCAAAAAGGTTAAAAATAAGGTTTAATGGATATATCAAAATTTTTCGTCTTTTGTTAATTACGCCACCGCCCATGCACTGATTTTCAAAATTATAGTAGCACTCTGACACCACGGCATATCGATACCTAAATTTCATCAGTCCATGCAGCGGTTACTGAGATTACGAGGCTAAAAGAAAGTCAACAGTCAGACAAACAGACCGACAGGCAGACAAGCCGTCAGAAATGAGTGACGTGGATTTTAGTTATATAGATATCATAAAATGCTTAAAAAGCGTATAATCTCAAAATCAAAAATTTGGGGATCACAATACTTCCATCACCCATCGCAGTGAAAAGTGGCAGGTTTAGTTGTTTTCTGGCTATGCACTTTACTACTTTAACCATTTTTTTATTAAAAACACTTTTGGCTTGGACGAACAGGCAAGTGGAGTAGAAATCCAACATTGTTATCATGGGAGCTGAACCGTTTTGGAATCGTCTGATACCAATATATTTTATACCACCCGAGGGACGCTCTACGTTCTGACATAAAGTTCCCATAAGCATGAGATCCACATAGTCTGATTGGATTCTGTTGATCGCAGCAGAGAGGTATCGGGTAATTACTTTCCACACCAATAGGTCAGGGGAGTGTTGTGATCGCGAAAATCTTCGATTTGGGATAATACGTTTCTTGGGAGTTTTCTTATATCTACATAACGAAAATCCACGTCACTCATTTTCGTCTGTCTGTTTGTCAGTCTGTCGGTATGTCGGTCTATCTGTCTGTTGACGTCCTTCTAACGTTGGAATCTCAGTAACCGCTACGTAGTTTGTGGTGAATTTGGGTAGCGATATGCTGTGGAGTCGTAGTAGGTAATGCTGCTATAATTTTGAAAATCGGTGCATAGGCGGCGGAGAAATTAGCAAAAAAAAATTGAAATCTTCCTCAAGCATTGGTTTTGGGCATTTTTAAGGGTTCCTGAGCAAATTTGTTGTTTTCATATTAGGCTATCCATTGATCTGTGAAATAATACACTATCTTAGGTCGATCCGAACTTGAATATTACAGAAACCAAGGGACTTGGAACTTTTTGCTGTATACACTAATAGAAGAATAGAAATACTATAGGTGTTCTGTATTGTGTAACTTGGAAATTATGAAACCACACAAAATTCCTGTTTGATCATGTTAGGAGTTCCAGATCATTTTTTTGGGTAGGGGTGAAATTGGGGTGTTTGGGGTGAGGAGTTGTATAACTGAAAAGTGTGTTGTATTCATAACAGGCTGTCCATTGACGTAAAGAATTTTGATATATCTTTGAGATGAGAAAATCTTGGGGCTGTGGCCAAAATTTTGAAAAGAGACTACGAACCACTGCATAGAGGAGACTCTGTTGTTAACCGCCACGCGTTCGACAATGTTTATTTCCATCTTCAGGGCTTTTTACAATAGTTAGAAGAAAAAAGTTCAGTTTATAGATTATAATTAAGTTTCTAAATATACTCACAACCTTGAAGTTTTCTAGTAAAGAACAGCACTTTGCATTGAGTCGCAGACTTAGAATGCAAGTTCTTAAACAAAAACGTCAAACAATTTTTGGTTTATCTACGGTTTCTCCCTCAACAACAGGTCAGCACAAAAAACACACATATGTATAGAATACAAACTTAATCAACGACCTTACATTTTTTCACCCAAAAATGTTTATAGTACAATTGTAAAAAGTTGTGTTTTTTTTAAAGCACAACTTATACATGCATTTTTTTCTGGAAGAATGAAAAACGCAAAATCAATTGTTAAGTACCCTTAAATGAAAGTTTGATAGTCACATTGATCCCTGAATAAATGAATGAAGGAAGGAGAAAGGCTATCTGGTGACCAGAACAAACAGTGGATGGGTCTCCAAGCGGGTCCTTCTGCACCTCTGCTTACCCTAGTTCCCAAGTCCAGCTTCATCGCAAAGGTGGGGATGGCCTTGGATCCTGCCCTTGAACCTAGTATGGTCTGCCTGTGATACCCAAATGCTTCACAGTGACAGAGAATGTGTGCCGAGGACTCTTCCTCCTCGCCACAGCGTCGCTTGCCACTCCCATCAGATACAAGTGGCGTTTGAGGGTGTTATGGCCAGACTCAGTGAGAGACAGAACCGCCCCATTTTGGCCAGAGGTCCTAAAATAGGTTCTTTAGCTTGACGATATCCAGAGATCCGTCTCCATCTCATTTTGCAACCACTTTCCTATTTTCCTTCTAATGGTACCTGCTGCCAGCCCTACAGCCGGCTCAGGATCCAGGAAATTATTCC
Source organism: Callosobruchus maculatus (assembly GCA_951848785.1). Classification (NCBI taxonomy): domain Eukaryota; kingdom Metazoa; phylum Arthropoda; class Insecta; order Coleoptera; family Chrysomelidae; genus Callosobruchus; species Callosobruchus maculatus. The sequence continues at coordinate 17,861,479 of CATOUR010000032.1, forward strand.
TCGACCCTCGCCTTGTGAGCACTTCCGCCATTTCTTTAGCGCAAACTCCAGCATGGCTCGGCACCCACATAAGTAGCACCTGATGTCTTGTCGAAATGTCATCCAGGACATTTCTACAATGCTGAACGAGCCTTGATGAAGACCTTCAAGTACTCAATGCTTTTAATGCTGCCTATCTGTCAGAGCAGATGATAATCCACCCCCTAGGCCCCTGAATTTCATGAGTACGAGTGGCGTATCCCCCTAAGAGAGAGATGGAGCTTTGTTTTTGGCCCACATCGATCCTTATTGATTGATTAATTGTACTTAGCTTTTCTATCATATGCTAAATATATGTATATTATGTTCCCGACAAATTTAGGAATGAGTGATTGTTCACCTCCAAAGAACTGCATCCTGTGTCGATGAGCATATAACTGAGAAGACAAATGGATTGAGCAAGTGGTAAGGATACTGCACATAGTACAAATTAATGTTGCCTGGCTATTATCTAGTACCACCTGATTTGAACAAATTATGTTAGTCTATCTTTAAGTCTGTTTAACAATTATTTGGTCAAGTGATGTAACAGTCGTTCTAGAATTATTTTTTATTTTGCCAGCATTTCCTTATCACTATAGTTTGGATACAGAACTTCATGAAAGTCTGTAAAAAGTGTCGTGAATATTCTTGCCCCAAAAATGTCAATACGTTCAGTTTTTGATCTTTATGAATATTTAGGGTGTGATAGGAATTATCACAATGTTGATGAGAGCTAAAGTAGAAGCAATTGATTATGTATGATACACAAATAAGTTTTAGCAGAAACAATATTGAATCTTCCTTAACGGTGATGGCATCCATCAACACTTCTTATTCAATTAAAATTCAAAAAAGTGGGAGTAGTATTTGCATAAAAATATTGAAAATCGTTCGATGTTGTGCAGAAAACATAATGAGCGTCAAAATAGTCTGTCCAACATACAATGTACACCATTACATGAATCACCATCAGAGATATGTAAATCTTAAACTGTTAATTAGTACCAGAGACAGGAGTGAGATCAAGTTAAGCAAGCGACATAGTATCGCTACCACTGCATTATTACAGCAAACTCGGTAAGCAACAAGTTGTCTACGAGTCGTATTCATAGTCGATATAAGGATCCCTCAATACTTGAGAGTCCCTTAAGTAAGGTTTCATGTTTCGACGACTACTTGATGGTCCCTTACGTAAGGCTCCCCAGGGTAATACTCAAGTAACAGAATGTCAACATGACATGTCAACGTGACATTTGGTTGCAGTCAAGGCGATTTTGTAGGTTAATTTTGGAGTACGGTGTTGTCAGTTTCTGTCACATCCGGAAAAATGTCCGGCACAAAACACGAAATACTGGCATAAAACAAAAAGAGATAACAGAAGACCTCAAAATGCATAGGCATAGGCATAGAAAATTGACTTAGATCTGAGATATGACAACGTCGCCTAATAAATCTCGCCGTCTCGTAGATGTTATCTAGAAAACAGATGCATAAGGAAAGCCACACTTGAGGGTCCCTTAAATACCCTTGAGTCTTACTCAAGGAAACATTAAGTATTACTCAAGGGACGACTATGAATACGGCCCTAATTCCGTCATTCTATCTTTGTCGGTTCAAATATGCATTCAGAGCTTGTGTATTTATAATAATATAATACTTGATGTCGAAATATACAGGGTTGGGATAAAGTATGGAACCAAGCAAATATCTTTTAAATGGAAAGGGTGATATTGCTGAAAATTTTCAGGTAAATGTAGTGGCGCATAATGCATCCGAAGACATTGTGTTAGCTATTAATGTACCTACCTCCGTTCTAACCGGAAGTACCGTCAGCTTTTTTAATTTAAATGGGACACCCTGTTTATTTTTGCAGATTTTAATACATCTTTTTTCCGAATACGTCCATAGTAGGTTTAGCATTTGTTTCTGTATAAATGGAAAAGATAAGCTTTTTTATTCAATCATACTAGTACTGACCATAATCGAATAAATTTGACACTTTGTCAACAATCGCCTACCAGATTTGGGTTGAGATAAAGTAATAAATTTGTCAAGAAGCTTGACAATATTGACAGTATTGTCAGGACGTTAGGAGGTAAATGGTCGGCAATTTAAACATCTGAAATGACAAAGAAGCTTTATCTTTCCTGTTTTTATAGAAACTAATAGTAAACCCACTATGGATGTATTCGTAAAAAAAAGATGTATTAAAATCTGCAAAAATATACAGGGTGTCCCATTTGAATAAAAAAGGTTGACGGTACTTCCGGTTAAACCGGAAGTACATTAATAGGAAACATAACGTCTTCGGATGAATTATACGTCACTACGCTTGCCTGCAAATTTTCAGAAATATCATTCTTTCTGTTCCAAAGTTATTTGCTTAGTTCCATACTTTATCCCAACCCTGTATTATAAAAATGGACTCAATTGGAAAATGCATGTTCCAAGCTAGAATCGAACTTTGTGTAAGTTATCATTCATAAAATTCATCTCACACTTCCTATAAGCATAATATCAACGTTATATCAATAATACTTTTTTCTACTGAAAAGAGGCCTCGCCTATAACCGATAATTTACTTAACACCGTAATAGGTATAAAGCTGCCGATGCTCATTTTCGCACAATACGGTGCACTAAAAAGACATTATAATGGGAGGCAGGAGTTGACACCCTTACAGCAGCCTCAGGCCCCTATTTCTATTACGCTTCAATTATAAACTTCGCGTCGAAGCGACTTTATTAGGTTCATTGAATGAAGTGCCGTTCTTCCGGCCTTATTAATGATTATAGGCTCCGTAAATGTCACCTGAAAAATACAGAGGTGAGCGCAGAGGTCAGTATCTGTGACTTATTCACTGTGATATGTGTTAGGTGGTTATCAACGATACAAAACACCTTCTGGAATGGAATCAGGCAAGCCACTACCATCCCAGGAGACGGTACGTCAGCGACAGCGACATGCCTCACAGATTAACGTAGATATCAAAACAACTGTTGAGTGGAGATTAGTAAGTAAAGTTCCTGGCAACCAACATCAACAATAACATGACTTGACACGACCACGTCGTTAGTACCTACTGCTCAAACGGCATCTCAGAATCTTGAGCTCTTGTTCCGCTGTAGGAAGTTGTATACACCAGAGGAACTACTGTTCTTCTACAAGGCACATCAGACTGACCATCGTTGGAGTATTGCTTCTATGTGTGAACATTCGCTCCGAAGCACTCTCTAAAGCTTCTGGACACTATCCAAAAGAGAGCAATTAGACACAAAGGACCTCCACAGCCTTGAACATCAAAGAAGGATGGCTGACCTGTCGCTGTTTTACATATTATATCACGGAAGATGTTCGAGTGAGCTCTACCAGATAACAAGGCCAAAGGCTGTAAGAACGAGGAACACTTGACAGGCTCTGCGAGCTCATTTTTATCGGATCGAAGTCCCTACTCCTCGAACAAGTCTCCTCCAGCATGGAATTAGCTGCCGTGGAATTTGTTTTCCGACGGCTACAACCTGCAGCGTTTCAAATCTAACGTATACCGATACTTATTCTCTCGCAGCACTTATACAGCGCCACAGGCTTTCTGCCTTTGCAGGAGGCTGACCATAAAGTAACTCTCTGTTTGCCCGAACAACGTATATAATATTTTCATGAAATGGCTATAGCACTGATAGTAAAACCAAAAAAAATAACACATTCATTATCACTGTCACTGTCTATCATGTTTCTGGCTTCATCATTTGGTGTTAAGAGGTGGATCCTATTAGCTTCCCCAATTTCTTCAAAATATATACATATATTCAGCTTGTACGTACATAAAATAAACGTTTTTGGAAAATGTGTTTGCGTAAAGGAAAAGAAAGAGGGTACTAAACAGTAAAGTTGGATTTGTCTTTCTACTACTTGACTGACATCAGAATCAAATTAATTATCAGTAAGGGTATATGATTTACTGATGTCACGTAGGATAAAGTGGGGCAGATATCAGCTTGCAAGCTAAATGAGTGTAGAGATGCTTTATGCTGACTTTCAGGCAGAAACTTTAGCCATATTGATGGTGGCAGGCTCAGCAGCAGTTGAGCAGTGTATGGAACTCTTCGGAGGCTATATACCGCTCAGATTCCAGAAAATCTCTGCTGTCCTTCAACAATTACAGCGCCTGTTTTGAATCCCTGAATATACTGATGTACCCCGGGTTAGAGGACGGTGGACAACGTGCCTATGATATGGGCTAGATGCTTTGCATCGGGCCTGTATGTATGTATATGTATGTATGAAGAAACTGATAGGCGCCAGGTCACTGTTTCTCACGAAGAGTAGACTTAAAGAAAGCTGTCAAAAGTTGGCTGCTCTCCAAATTCTCCACGTATATTCAACAGGTAAAAACTGAATGTCCTACGAGAATAATAAATGAACAGTTAATAGGCTTCAAAGTATCGATGACCAAATGTACCTAGAGGTTAATGTTAATTGAGTGGATCAATTAATTTATTTCTGTCACACCAGGAAAGGAAAGCAAGACACAGAAGGTGAGTAATACATATATTTAGAATATAAATCAATCAATATTTTTTGTTTCGCATGCTTCTCTGGTCATTAGAAAACTTCACCTCTGCATTCAGGATCAGCAAATTTATAAAGAACTGTCAACAGTTGGCTACTCTCCAAATTCTCCACGTACACTAAACAGGCAAAAACTAAATGTCCTAGAATTATAACTGAACAGTTAATAGACCTAAAAGTATCGATGATCAAATATACCTTCAGGTTAATGTTAATTGGGTAAATCTACCAATTTATTTTTGTTACTCCGGGAAAGAAAGGCATGTCACACAAGATGAAAATTTTCATACATACAGGGTGAGTTTTTAGTACCGGCTCGATCGATAACTCCACTACTGTAGAAGACAACAAAAAAAGTTGTGCATAAAAGTTGTAGCCAGGAATACGCTCCTTGCTCAGAATATATTTTGATTTATACAGGGTGATCCATAACTACGTGGTGATGCAACACATATTTTTTTAAATGAGATACCCTATATACATATTATCTCATTCTTAGATTCTACTAATAATTTATCTTCTCACAATATAATTTAGGAATTATAACATTATACAGGGTATTTCGAAAGGTGTACCCGTTTTTAAATACAAAGCGCTGTCAAACGAACGTACTGTATATCAAAAAGTAGTGAATCAAAAATTAATTTTTTTTACATGGAAAAATTAAAAACAGGCAGTTTTGAAATTGGGTATAAAAAAGTCCGCGACGCATATCCGTATACAGGGTGATGTAGAATGCAAAATCCAGATTTTCTCTTTTGTTTAAATGTAACCCCCAATATTTTATTATACTAAAGAATTGCTTTTTGTATGCTCTTTCATCTTTGTATAGCACTTGTTGTATTTACGTCCATCAGTTTCCGAGATATTTCGATTTTTCGGTAAATTCAAAATATAGCTTCTATTTGCGTACTAAAATTTATTTATTTTGAGAAAGTACGTCGAATTTGTTTTTTGTTTAACGAACAATTAAATTATAAGGTCATAATAGTATCTGATGAAGTCACAACCCTAAATCATCGAGATAATAAAGTCAAGTATGCTGAGGAAACAATTTTGTAGGCGTGATGCATAATTATCAAGCAGATTTATCACGTAGGCTTTCAAAAATTGACAGTTTCCATAACCTGCCTAATAACACCGTACTGTGAAAAACTAGCTTTAAAAATTAATTTTTCCATTGAGGGTATTTAGGAGAGTCTTTGAGAAATTGCCTACTTACCTATAGAATATATCAACTATGAATAGCAATATCCAGACCGAAGGCACTCTAGAGCTAATGCGCTTGAAAGATTGAAGAATCGTTTTATTTGGACTGTGTCGTTTAATATTTCATAGCCTACCTGATAGATCTGCTTGATAATTATGCATGACGTCTATAAAATTATTTCCTCAGCACACTTGACCTATAATATCTTGTTAATTCAGTGTTTTGACTTGATCAAGTACTATTATGGCCTTATGTTTTATTTGTTTGTTGACCAAAAATGAAATTTGATAGTATTTTCTCAAAATAAATAAATTTTAGTAAACAGATAGAAGGTATATTTAAAATTTGTAGTAAAATCGAAATATCTCAGAAACTAATGAATGCAGCCATAAAAAGTGTCACACAAAGATGAAAGAACATATTAAAAGCAATTCTTTGGCATAATAAAATATTAGGGGTTACATTTAAAAAAAGAAGGAAAATCTAGATTTTGCATTCGACATCACCCTGTATACGAATATGCATGGCAGGCATAGCCGATTTTAAAACTAGAGAATATTTTTTATTCATCTGTTTAAAAAAATTGATTTTTGATTCATCACTTTTTGATCTACAGTACGTACATTTAACAGCGATTTGGATATAAAAATGGTCATAATTTTTGAAAGGCCCTATATAATATAACAATACCTTATTTCGAAAGAACCGGAATCATTGGTAGAATTTGAATTTGGAATAATATATAGAGTATCTCATTTAAAAAAATGCATGTTTGCATCACCACGTAGTTATGGATCACCCTGTATAAATCTAAATATTTATTAGCAAGGGCTGTGGCTACAACTTTTATTTACAACTTTTTTCGCTATCTTCTACAGTAGTGGAGTTATCGACCGAGCCGGTACTAAAAACGCACCCTGTATATTTAGACGTTATAGGCAAGCCTATGTCGTCTGCCGACTGGTTAGGAAACAAAATTGTACTATAGCTGGGAAGCAGCAAAAATATATTAAAGTGAAGTCTACTCTTAAACTGGATTCCAAGCTTCCCGATAACTATGCACCCATCATCAGGGCTGAAATAGCGATTAACTCAAGCAACAGGTAAGGAAAGTTAGAAATGGAACATTTGGATAGACTCACACAAATATTACTTAAAATATTATTATATTTATTAATACCCTCACCAATGCATTCATAGCACATAACGTTTGAGTTAAAAGATCTATAGATTGAATGTATAAAATTAGCGAAAGCTTGGAATCAGTTTAAAAAGTACACTTTGCTTGAATACATTTTTGCCGCTTCCCAGCTAGCTAGATGTATCGATAAGTTACTATTTTTTCTTCCACATGCTTCTTAGACCAAAGAGTCATTAGCAAACTTAAAAAGAACTTTTAACAGTTGACTACCCTCCAAGTTCTCCACGTACATGAAACAGACAAAAACTAAATGTCCTAGAATGATAACTCAATAAATAAATAAAAAAATAGACTTAAAAGTATTGATGACCAAATATACGTTGAGGTTAATATTAATTGAGTGAGTGGATCAATTAATTTATTTCTGTCAAACCAGGAAAGAAAACCATGTGACAGAAGGTGAAAGTATTCATACACATAATTATTAGATGTATGGATAAGCTACTATTTCTTATTTCACATGCTTCTCTGACCAAACAGTCATGTTATGAATAAATTTCAACTTTACATTCAGATTTTAAATCGTATCTCTAATATAACCCACGTCAGTTGAAATGTAATGAAAAAAGTTTTATTTCAGGCTGAAGACCGAAGAAGATAATTAATACTAATTAATGTTTCATCTCACAAACCAGCACAGAAGTACTCTAATCGTGAATAATGGATTCGGGTAGAACGGGTAACATTTCCTCAGCGTTTATGAATTAATTATGATGTAAAAAAACTTAAACCTAGCAGTGGAGAAAACATGCTGGAATAAGATCTGAATGACGTGGTAAATTGATTTGTTTAATATAATCCATCCAATTTTTGGTATAACTGCTACATTGGATAGCTGAACGAGGCACCATTATGAGAGTAGAGCTTATCTGCAGCTTTAGATGCTATACAAGACCTGTCTTCGATGCAATTTGCAGTAATGGGGAAGCGGCAATGGGCTATTTCAAGCTGCAGATACCGCCAGGGGAAATTTACAAGGGCCGTGATCACACTAAAATTAAGAAATATGCGGATAGCTGTATAATCCGTGCTAGAACGACTAACTTAGCTTAAACATTTGTTTCTAAGAATTACTTTAACAGCATGTGATCAATTGGAATGAAAAAACAAAATATATAATACAATATATGGAATTATGATCATGTGACTAATGCACATCGGTTGCCTTTGCGTGATAGACGAAATATTGTCATTGTACTTAGTTGACATAATGTATCCTATTAAATAAAGCACCATTGAGAAGCTATATTCCTCTGTCCAATCTTTGGTATAGCTGCCACATTGGAGAAATGAACATGGCGCCAATGTGAGAGTAGAGCTTATCTGCAGCTTTAGAGGCTATACTAGACATGTCTTCGATGCAATTTGCAGTAATGAGGAAGCGGCAATGGGCTATTTCGAGCTGTAGATACCGCCAGGGGAAATTTAGGAGGGCCGTGATCACACTAAAATTAAGAAATATGCGGACAGCGCTATAATCCATGCAAGAAGGACCAACTTAGGTTAGACATTTGTTCCTAAAAATTGCTTTTGCACCATGTTGAGATTGAATGGAGTGCAAAAATGAAATATGTAAGACTACACATAAAAGTAAATTCCTGGACGAAGAATGTATAATTTCATTCACATATACCATATCTTCCTATATGCGCAAAGCTTCAATAATCTTAGACTAATAATGTGATACTATTTTTGATGATGTAGTGTTATATTAGGTAAATATTTTCATTTGAAAACTGATAAAGTTTTAAAACTAAGACTGCCGAAATCTTAATTCCAGCATATGATTACCTTGAAACAAAAGCAATGAATATTTTAGCTATAAGTATATGTTGATTGAAGCATTTCATAATCTTGACGCGAACAGCTCAAGATTTTGGTCTTCTTGGAACAAACATCTAAGAGTCTCTGTAAAAGCATTCAGCAATTTTAGGTTGTATAGTATTCTCAAAATTCATGTTGAAAAATGTCGTTTAACACGTAATATAAATAATATGTACCTGTACTTTTGAACTAGATGGATAATTATGTTACGACCATTGGACCGCTATTGTTTATACTCCATTCACAACAACTGTGTTACATCCCACAAAGTTGGTACGAACATCTGCATGAGGTCTCGACAACCCCAAATGCGCAATAATCCTTTCATGAGAATATAAAAATATAACACAAAAACGCAAGCCTCATTATGGGAATTCGATGTCGATGTACATGAAGCCAAATTATCATATTATCGATGGTACTCCACATTTTTCAAGCTGTCTGCATTCTTGATAGCAGTAATAGGTGCTCTTTTGGAGTCAGAACCAGGATCATATCGATCAATTTATTTTTCGAACAACTTGTTTTAAGAAAAACTGGAAAAACAAATTGAAAATAATGTTTGACTTCAAAATATAATTTATTTCATAATGTCATTCCTTAATTTATTTTTTTATAACTTACTAATGAAGTATATAACACTGCTACAGTGGAAAAATATTAAATTGCTTATTATTCCGAAAACTTCATATTCTAAAATAAGCACTATCACATATCCTCGTTAACTCACCCTGTACAAAATGCTAGACAGTTGGATTGGGTAGAAATAATAGAGAAATTCGATAAGGCAAACACCGTAATTACTAACTGAAGCATAAAGCTGCTTCTACAAAGGGGTCAGGTTCAGTAACATTTTTATGCCCTTATACAGAGAGACAATAGAATATCCCTGCAACCAAAAAAAATATTGCTTTGAGGCACTGGTTTTAAGATAGTAAGCATCACAAAATAGAAGTCTTTGATTTATTTTAAGTAGGCTATAGGACCTATTACAAATATAATTTTGAATGAGTAAAAATGGCGCGACAAGAACCTCCGACGTCATTGGAATAATATCACAACATAGTGAACAACCAGCACAATATCTCTGAGGATTTCCTATATAAAAATGGTTCCCACAAAATTTGACCTTGGGAGGATTTATGGATGACTTTGCGGCTGTGAAGTTTGGGTAGAGTTGCGAAAATGAAAATATCGTTACCGGTACCAACTCGATATTGTTTAGCCTCATAGGCGCATTTGGTTCGTACAGAGAATTTTGTGCAATTGAGTACACCCCTCAATAATTATATAATTATTTTCGATACCGATACACCTACAAAAGTATCGATACCAGCCAGGAGTCGCTCAAAAAGTATCTAAGATAAAAATAGTCGACATTAGTGCAGAAGTACAAGTATCGAAGTACCGTTACCATCCCTACAAAAAATCATCCAAAAGTGGGGACGCGCATGTAATTTCCGCCTACTTGAGTTATTGTGCTAGTTGTTTACTATGCCGTGATAATATAGCGATGACAGACTAAAGTATCGTAATTACTTTTTAGACAATAGTTTGAACGCAAGAGTTTACTTTGAAGTTAGGTATTTTTCATTTTCCAGTGAATATTTTATTTTTTTACCACATCAGTTGCTAGGGTCAATAAGTCAAAATCAAAATGGAAGATTGTCACAAGCGTCCTACCTTTTGAGGTTGACAATAATATAGCTAGACGTGGTATGTGATCAATTTAATAGTAGTATGCAAGTAGGCTACCTTTGGCCCTTTTTGTTAACCTAACTAGACCAACACTGAAAACCCAAAGAGCCTACGTTCTAGAAAGCTCCTTGTTGAACCTACCAGATTTCTTGACGGAAGAAGAAGACAAGTATATCCGACCATCTCGCTGAATATAGTGGCTCCCCCCAAACTTGTCGTGCCAAATATTTGAACCCTGTTGTTGCGATACACAGCACATCTTCCAAGGAAGTGGAACACTGTCTCGTCCTCCTACAATTTGGAGCAGATGGGGTCCTCTCTACCACTCTCATGAGTGACAAACGTCTATTCAGGCGGCAATCAGAGGTTCATGACTTGACTTGATTCTCAAGCTACTTGACTTGACTTGACTTGATATCAAGATCAAGTTAAGTATTGACTTGATATCAAGTCAAGATCAAGTCAAGTATTTGTTTGCGAAATTCAAGTCCAGTCAAGTAATTACACATCAAGCAACTTGAAAACCAAGTTTTTCAAGCTAACTACTTGATTTTTCTTGAAAAAAGAGTTCTTTTCTGATATTAATCTGATTAACTGCCAAAACGCAATAACAATAAAAATCTATGTATATAAAGATGTAATCTTTTATTTAAAAAAATCCAAAAACAAAAACTCCAACAAACCTAGTTAAATAATGAATGTAATAATGTGAAGTAGAAATAAGAAATAATGACAATAATACATAGATAAACAACAAACTCAAATGAGGGTGAGTTGGTTCAGTGGTTAGAGTCGGGGGCTCGTGATCGGAAGGCCCCGGGTTTGATTCTCGTTAGAGGCGGAAATTTATTTCAGATTTTTTCAATCAAAAATAAATATCCATAAAAAACGCTCAGCGAAGAACCCCCACCTGAGCCTTCACTGTTGGCTTCTAATTAACAGTGCTGCTCCTAGAGTGGCGCCGGGAAACAGAACAGAACACAGGGCTAATGACCAAGGTAGTCAATGCCGATGACACGGAAGTAAAAAAAAATTAATATCGTCATTTGCCATCCATGATTTGAGACACATAAGGCTTCTAAAGGAGTTATCACCTAATCGATTTCTTGTTTTGGTAAGAGTTGAGGCAGCTCTAGAAAACTGCCTTTCAAGTGGAGCTGAAGAAGCTGGCGTTGCCAAAAGGTCTTTGGCCATTGCGGCAAGGTTTGGAAAAATACATTCGTCTTTTCCACCATTCTAAAATATCTTCAGTACTGTCCCTTGCAGCTTGAATACTAATTATAATCTGTTCATCAGTTTCATCTCGATCAAGTTTATTGTCCAGCACCACAGCCCACGCATCTAGTCTATCGAGCAGCATATTAATGCAAAAATGATGGAAATACTCTCAAAAACATTAAGGTACTAGAAAATTCGTTCAATTAACGACCATTCTGTGTCGGTTGGCTTTAAATTTTTAAAGTCATCGGGTGTCTGCTTGTTGTTGTAACCTCGGTGATTCCCCTATTTTAACGCTTCGATTCGCATTTTTACAGATCGATATCAAGTAATATCAAGTAGTTTGACTTTAATTGATATCAAGTCAAATAGTTCAGATTGAAAATCAAGTCAAGTCAAATATCAAGTTTTCAAAAGCTTGAGCTTTCAAGTCAAGTCAAGTATTTGTGAAAAAACTCAAGCTACTTGGCTTGATGAATCCCTAGCGGCAATGTCCAATCAAATGTCTCACCAAAAATTTGAGCGTCTCTGCACGATCCTCGATATAGCCTATAAGACGTCAAAAGGCCTATACCAATTGCGGCAGCACTTGCTTTAAGTCGCGTGTGAAAATTTGAAAAAGCCATAATTTTTTATTACAAATTTCTTAATTTCCTTCCTTTAAACAACAGATAGACAAGAAAGCTACTAAATCTATATTTTATAATACTAAACGAAATACAGAATGAGTCATAAATAAACTCGTATGAACTCCACTCGTGTGTAAGAGTAATACTTTATAATTATAGGTATTCATAGCGAGTTGAACATTAGTGTTGTATACGTCATTAAACTAATGTAAACAGCACCTACTAAAATTAAAATAACAATTTAACAAATCACTAAAGTTAGATTATTTATTCAATGGGGAAATATTTAGTTTTGTATATACATACATACGCATTCACTGCAGGCCTTTCAAGTGATGTGTACGTTTATATGCAAATGTATATTAGGGTTGATTAATAGAGGTATGCAATTTTTGAACGAAAGCTGCAGTTTGGATTGATGCTAACGAATAGTGGATTTTAATATATACTTATTTCTTGTGAACCTCGCAATGCGTGCTGATATATCATACAATAATATCCATTCAAAGCTTTGCAGAAATGAGTGTCACTGAAGCGTTTATTAAGATTAATAGTAAGAGTATGTATTTAAAAATAACAAATTTGATCATTCAAAACCGAGTTCAAAACCTTCTGAGCTAATAATAAGGGTAAGCTAGTAGGATAAATATCCAAGGAGATTGGATGAATGACAATTCCTTTTTATTGGTTACTTCCTGGTTCCACTTGTCTATTCCTATTGTCTTCAGATCTTCTTCTGCTTGATGTTTTCATCTGCTTTTTGGTTTTCCTCTCCTTTCCTTCGTGCCTATCGCACATGTTTGTATCTTTTTTGGTATTCGTGTATCCGACATTTTACAACGTGTCCTAACTTCCTTAGTCTTTGCGGGTCACCAATTAGTCGAATTGCCCCTCTCTAGACAGCATCTGGTATCTGGTAGGTTCAGTAGCTCCCCAGACATACGAGCGATACTCCAGACCAGGTTTTATCTGGGCTTTATACAGTGTGAATAAGTTAGATGGTGAGAAGTACTTTCTGGCTCTGAACAGGTACTCAAGCTTTTTACCAGCAGCTGTTGCAATTCACGCAACGTGTTCGTGCTGGATCAGATTTTCTGTGATATCCTAAGTGATATGCTTAGCAGTGCCTGATTGTTCTTGTTCATAAGGACCGGGTGCTGGATTGGGCACTTATTGTTTGACAGCGTGCAGTACTGGGTATTGGAAGCATCAAATTTTACCATATTTCTAAGCCCTTAAGCGGTAATGATCTCCAGGTCCTTTGAAAACTGAGGATTGGGTTTGTAGTTCTAGAGAGTAGATCATTGATGTGGAACAGAGTCAATACCTATCTCTGCGGAACCCCAGCATTTGATATTATGGAAGGAAGAGGAAAACCCGTCTACCACGACAGTGATTCTGTAACCTGAGAGAAAGTCTGCGAGCCAATCGCAAAGCTTAGCAGTGAGGCCCTAGGACAGAAGCTTGATCGAATACCTTTAAAATATTGAGGGCAATGACGTGAGCCTCGCCAAACGAGTGGATGAGTTTGCTTCACACATGTGTGACGTGAACCAGCAGATCTCCAGTTAATCTTTGATATCGGAATCCATTTATTGTCTGCCGTTGATTAAGTGATGGAGCTCAAGGTATTACATCAGCTCTTGATTGACGCAATTCTCCATCACTTTACTGATCACAGAGAGCAGAGCTATAGGTCTGTATTTAGTTGGATCAGTTTGGATCCCTTCTTTGACATCGGCTGGATGCAAGCTGTTTTCCAGTCTTTTGTAATTCTTTGCTAGCTAGGAGCACCGTGTCGTCAGCATGCCTGATGTTATCAATATATTTACCATTCACCTTCTGGAATATCTGGAATATAAGTTGAATAGTAGTGACGACAGTATGCATCATTGTGTGACGCCTCTATGAATTTATATGTTGACATATTTCCGAATTTTGTATTAGCTGATAAATTCCACTATAAGTTTTTGATAATTCTTATGTCCTTGCCATCTAGCCCGACTCATTTGAGCAAATGCATACATATATTAATTTATAGTGTTTCACGTTATCAAATGCCTTCTCATAATCTATAAAACGTGCGAAGGCATTTCTTTGATTATCGAGACATTACTGGATCATGACCTGTATTGAGAACAATGCGTCTCTAGTCTTATAGCAGCTAATAAATCAATAAATACCACTTGTTCCGAATTATTTTTGTGAAAGGAATTGCATTTTGAGAAGGGCTACATACGAAACATTAGTAAAGGGGTTACCTATATTTCAAATGGTGTGGTTTTAAGTTGAGGGTCAGGAAGCGCGAACAATTAGAAGGACAACCATGGGATACGTTTCAGAAGTTACATACACCCTGACATAGTATGTGACCTGCTTTGAAATTCGGAGGCACAGCTGAGGAGCAGACTTTCAAATTGCATGTTGTCCATTATTATAAATTTCCAGGAGCAAAAAACCAGTACAAACAAACCAAATCAAAGACAAGAAAGATTTGGAATAATACAATGATATGGGGTCTATGGAACTCAATCGCAAAATTTGGTACCAAAAGGTTGAAGGACAATTTGGAAAAATTAAGAAAACTGTTGGACATGACGCGGTTTTTTTGTCTCTAGTAGACATAATCCGGTTAGTCTGTCACTACTGGACTACTGGACAAAATTCAAGTTTCACTGTTACGTAGCAAAAACAAACATTTGGAAAATAATTGCCAGCATATTAGAATGAAACAACAAAATATAATAGTATGTAGTATAAAACGAGTAGTATGTGTATATGACTATTAATTTTACTTCCCACACCGATAGGTGAGGGGAGTATTGTGATCACGAAAATTTTCGATTTTGAGATAATCTGATGCTTTTTGGGCGGTCTGTCGGTCTGTCTGTCTGTGTGTCGCGTTTTTCTACCCTCGCAATCTCAGTAACCGCTGCATGGATTGTGATGAAATTTGGGTACCGATATGCTGTGGCGTTGAAGTAGGTAATGCTGCTAAAATTTTTAAAATCGGTGCATTGGCGGCGGAGCAATTACCAAAAAACGAAAAAAATCAAATATTCCTCAAACTTCGTTTTTAGGCATTTTAGGAGTTCTACTTTTCTACCTTTCTTGTGTCGGGATGAATTTGGGGTGGTTGGGGGGTGGAGGGTTGTAAAACTAAAAAATTTGTTGTATTCATAATGGGCTGTCCATTGACCTGTCAATGAAATACCTAACGGGATAATACATTTTTTTAGGTCCGTCCGAACATTGCCTTGCTCATTACAGAAACCAAGGGACTATACGTACGAGTATTGTTTTAAGTCGTTCTATATTACGTAACGCGAAAATTATTGAATTGATTTTAATGAAACTTTGACACAGTATTACTACCGCTGCGACCATGGAAAACGTGTATGCTTTGGAAGAATCGTGTCAGAGGCGGCGCAGTAATAATAAAAAAACTAAAAATATAAAAACAGCTCAAACTTTGTTTTTGGCGGTTTGGAGGCTCTTGATCGTTTCGCATCGTCCAGTTCAAGCATGCAGAACAAAAACTATGGCGTCCTATTTCCTATGGAGGGAAACGCAAGAAACTATTTACTAGAGTTTTTGTGTTGGATGTTTTTGCGGGCGGGTGGGCGATGACTGAGTCAATCAACTTGACTCCATTTTTTTCAAATGAAATCATTTTGATCATTCTCATCGCATTCAAAAACATCTATTTCCATTCTAGTTTCCTACGTCAATAGTTTGTCACAGTTTTCTCACGTATTGCAGCTATCATTTCAGCTCTCAAACTGTTTCGTACAATACACGAAAACAAAATCCCAATAAAATGCATTTTGTCCATGGACTTAAATCAGTTTGTTTATCTAGGTATGATTTTCTACCGGATAGCACGGAGACTGAATGCATTTTATTTTGTCTGTCTTATCGTTCATAAAGCTGCAGCGCCACCTCTATCTCAAATATGGAAAATTTGGACAAAATGCATTTTGAAAATCTGCTCCTCAGTTGTGCAACAAGGCTGTTGAGTTTATATTTAGCTATTTCATCATGTGATTGGAGTGTTGAACTGGGAATGGAATTCCAAACAAAGTTGTTATACTGCTATCTTGTTATTGCGTTTTATGGTACCATAAAGCTTCCTTATATTGCCGAAATTCCGAACCGCGTTAGAATCACTCAAACGATCATTAATTGCCGAGCAATCGCGGTTGACAGGAAAAGAGGATTTTCACTGTTCAAACTTCGGACGTTAACGAAAGAGCGTAATCCCAAATTTAAATTGTACCATGATTGTACCCTAATAAATCTTCCCCCAACAGAATTCGATTGGTGGTCGCTTTCAGCATTCGAAATTAGAGATACGTTTACACACAGTGCAGTAGGAGAAGATAATAAAGTAAGTAGGACATGTCGCATGCATACATGAAAAGCTGTTTTCAAAATACGTACATAGCCCATTAGCGTTGCATTTATGGAGCACTAAACTGAGGTCATTGGAACGCAACCCCTCTCGCACGTGGTGTGTACATATTTCGGGTTTTTCGTAGTTTAGTTCTAGACACAAAGCACTAGACTAGATGTTTATCCAGTTGTGTAAGTCTTATATACGGTCTTTTGAAATTGTGCTCCATCAAAGTGAGCTAAAATAAAAACGGTGAAAAACATGAGCACCAACGATAAAGGATGGTATCCCTACTACATTATTATTACATTAAATATGATGTGCGTACGACAAGAGTATTACTAGGTGTAGACGATTATTTTACATCTAATCTAAACTCTAAACAAATCTCAATATTACAGCTTATGGCGCTGTAGAGCCGTTGCATAAAGATAAGTATCGATGCAGGTTCTTCAAAAAAAGGAATGCTGTAGGAGACTGTTCCGGGGAGTAGGGAACTCAACCTCAAGTAAGGATGTGCTCGCAGAGCCTCTCTAGTAATAATAATAATAATAATAAACGTCTTTTATGAGGGCGAAATTTAGCCACAGGCTATTCTTACATTTAACCCTAAGTGTTCCTCGTTCGGACAGCCTTTGGGGTTATTATCTGGGAGAGTTCACTCAAACATCTTCCGTGATAGAATCTGTAAAACAGGAACAGGTCAGCCACCCTTCTTCGATGTTCCAGGCTGTGGAGGTCCTTTGTGGGGTTAGGCATATCGGTTAGTCTGCCCTCTCACGTATAGTTTTTAGAAGCCTTAGATCGTACTTCGAAGTGCATCCCCATACATGGGAGCAATACTCCAACGATGGTCGGATCTGTGCCTTGTAGTGCAGCAGGACTTGCACTGGTGTATACAGCTTCCTACAGCGGAATAAAACACCAAGCTTCTGGGATGCCCTTTTAGTATTACTAACGATGTGGTCGTGCCAGGGCATGTTATTGTTGATGTTGATCCCCAAAAGCTTGATGGAAGGTGATTCGACTATTGAATGGCCCTCCATTTTCACATTTGGTAAGCGTAATACTTCTTTTTCAGTGCTGTTGCCTGAGTTTTCTGTACGCTAAACTGTACTTTATTTACTAATCCCTACTCGACAATTGTTTTGATATCTATATTGGTCTGTGAGGCATGCTGCTGTCGCCGACGTAGCGTCTCCTGGTATGATAGTGGCTTGCATGTCTCCATGCACGATATTAATGTACTGTCGTCTGCGAAGCTGTAGATTGGATTAGCTGTTATTTCCAGCAGCTCGTTGATGTACGTGTAGCAGAAGCAGTGTCGAGGATAGGACGTATTTCGAATACAGGAGTACTAGGACAAGCAAAATTTGCTGTTACATATATGTAACGCTAGAATCTAACAGGACATAACGCACTATATATTCCGTAAGTATATTCTGTTTTCACTGAACTCTCTTTCTAGTAGGTTGAAAATTATTAGTAGACAGTAGACCGCCCTCTCATTGGTTGGTTTTTCTTATATTAGAGGTCTTATAGCAATTGTTCATAAAGGGCTGACTGTCCAAGAAGCACCAAACTTGATACAGCTTTTGGAGAAAATAATGATGAATGTGTGTGTAGGGGCAGTTTATATAGCCCCACCAGATCCAGCTACGCTGGATGGATGCAGAAGTTAGAATCATTATAGTTACTACATTAGAGGAATAGGCTCTGTACATTGTGACTTTAACAATAAAAGTGATTCAACAAAAAAAGTTGCAGTTCCTGCCTATTTTTTAAGCTCAAAGTTTTGTTCTCCCGAACGGAGTGACAGCACACTCAACATATATAACATATAAAACAATTTTTTAGTATAAGAGTATTAAATACTAACGAAACAGTTAAGAAAAATACCCACTGAATTGAATGAATGAAAATAATGATCACGATCTCTTTCCATACAAGAGTGAACTGATCCTAGATCTCCGAAAGTCAAGATCAGTAATCCTTGTGATGGAGGATTGAGTTTACCTGATCATAGTTTTTATAAAGGCCTTTCACGTTTATACCATTTTCGAGCTGCCTGTGATTTAAGAGCTAAATTTAATAAGAATTAAATTATATTTGTTAATGTTTCCTAAACCTTTTAATAAGGTGTATCAAAAGGCCGAGGATATTAATTTCTTTACGTCTGCTATACTGCAGAATATTAGGTAACTTCAAAATGAGACTATAGTGATGAGCGATTTACTTTGACTCCATTTTTCTAGAAGCGCTGATATACAGTAACCTCTCATTATTCTTGTTTCTACTAAATTTATCTGCAAGATGAGGTGTTATGTGGAGAAACATTATACAAGCATAATATATAATAATAAGTAATGAATTCAGTGATGTGTTAATGACATATGGTTGTAAATCGAACAAGACATTAATAGCATAATGATGTTTCATTATGTATGTGCAACGAAATATCACCGCTACTAGTTTTAAACGGCATTTTATACTTAGAAGTGTTACAATGAATACTATTGCAATCTGAGAAGCAGTTCGTTAGGCGTGTAAAGTACGCGTCAGAAATATAAGAGTTGTTTTGGTATATTTTTTGTGCTAGAGTGCCGACACTACAAAGGACCCCTTAATCCTTCACAAGACGCTCGACGGGTCGAATGACCGTTTTTCCTTTCGGCATTTTTTGCTGCACTGTTGTACGGTCATTAGGGTAGTCAAAGTTGTATATGTTTGTGTATAATCAGATGTTAATATACAATAGATAGATCAATTTATTTTGTTTTTATCTACTGCAGATTGGTATTTTCGATTATTTTGATCTCCTACCACTTTCTGAATCATTATAATAAATATTTTGTATAGATAATTACGGTTTTATCATTACTCAGGTCTACATAATAACGTAACTGCACTATATACAAGTGTTGACACTGATTGAGACCTGAAAGTAATGTACAAACAGCTCATATAGATCTGACTTCTACAATACTCCAGACTTCCATCGACTAAACGATTTTTAAGTATCCCAACGTCCTAACGGTGTGAATAGCCAAACCTCCATTTTTGTGAACTTGACTCGAATTTATTCTACTTACCTGCCTTTTATTTTATTGCAGTTAGAGAGCACCGAAACATGTCGTATGGCGAACAATATTTACCAGGCTTTGGGTGCCTTGAAATGCTACTACGTCCCTGAATACTTTTGCTTCTGAACCAGCTTGAGCTTTACAGAGCGTAAAACGAACTTGATATGGTTCTGTTTTACTAAATCTACATAATATGTGGTCGTAACATTCTTTCCGCTTTGATTAGTACGTTTTAAAGTATTACATTCCACTTTTCACGCAATGTTGGTCCAGATTGCTCTAGCTTGCAGTAATATACAACAGCTACCCAACACATTTCATGTGTCTAAATTTGAGGGTGGGTAAAATAACAATGTAGCTTGGAAATGACACAACCTGCTTCCCATTTTTTTCTTTTATAGGGTGGCGCACCTCATAATGACACAACTTCCTCTCGCAGCGCTCCTACAGCGCCATAGGCTTTCAGCCTTTGCGGGAGGCCGACCATAAAAAAAAAAACAAAACCTCAGGACATCATAGATACTGTTAAGTACAGGATGTTCAAGTTTTAATAAAAATCTACATTATTTTGAATATTTCCTGAACCGTTGCTTAGAACAATTTGAAATTTGGTTCACAGGATAAACTAAGGCTTCTCCATGATCAAGGGGATAGAAGGATGAATTACAGAAGCCAGTCATGGAGATATAGCTATATAATTACCATTTTTTTAAACTCGTACGTTACTGACTTTGTTGCAAATAATAATAATATTGCTCGACAGTACTTTCCTTTTAAAATAAAAAAATATCGTTGCGGTTTTTTCTAACGACGCGACGGGCCTTTTTCGATATATTTTTCGATTTCGTCAGGTACTGTTAGCAGTTATTGTTGAGAGGTTCCTATTTGAGATTCCCGGCCAAATATTAATGCTAAATTCATGCTAAAACTTTCGTGGTCTAATTTGATGGAAATTCTCATGCGGCCTTACATACTGGTTATGAAAATTTACAATCTCACGTCCAGTAAAACATAATTCGTCGGTCAGCAGAACATTTTTTAAGATATCGTTATAATTTCTCAGTAGCCATCTACAAAAAACTCTTCGTCTCCTGTCACAAACCGTGGATGCGTTGTAAATGAATATCGGTGATCCCGTTTTAATACTCTTAAAATGGTGAATTTAGAAGTTTCGGTGGTTTGACTTACTCTCCTTTGACTTGTCCTTGAATCGTCATAAAATTCAAGCAATATGCGATTCTTTTTTCTTACGGTATTAACACTAACTTTGACTTGTCCTCGAATCTCCATCAAATTCACGCAATATGTGATTATTTTTTTGCGGTATTAACACTGGAATGATTAGGATGTAAGGGAATGGCCCTCAAACCTTTCTAAACAAACTGATTTTGCGCATTTGAGCAAACATTGCGATGTTGCTGAATTTTCATCACAAAAATAAAATATATGCCAGCATATTCATGACCAGAAAATTGGAAAGGCATTTTAAGGTTAAAAAATAATATACAGACTTGCTTTTAGGTAGTAATACTTCAGAAGGTAAAAACGTTCTAAATAAGTCATCATACTTCCAGATTTTTTGCTGTCAGTAGTCCTACATAACCGGAAAAAATCGCAAATATCCCGAAAACGATTCGTTGCACGAAAAAAATTCAAGAGAATTGTGAGTTTTAAAAAGTATCAAGAGTTGAATAATAGTATTGTTCGCGCGCTTGAATTCATTTTATGTGCTTTGTCAGATTTTGTACAATATTTTAAATATTTTAGTACCTATTACGCCATCTGTGAGTGGCTAGTATAAGCTTTCTGTCAAAATTTATGACAGCGTGCATAACCTTACATTATTCTGTAAAATTGACGTTTTGAAAAGATACCAATGTAATGGCGTCTTCTTGTCGCTACCGTCAACAAGTGTGAAACTGTAATGTCCAGAAAAATCCGACAATAAAGCAATTTAGAAGATTACGAGGAGTGTAATTACTCTCAAAACAATAAAGGGTTAACAGCCCCCACATTAATGGTCCTACGAGCCGGATTGGGCAGCAAGGCACTAGGAAACTCAAGTTGTTCCACCAACGGGGAACGCGACAAGTATCTACGGACAATACGCCATCTTGGATGCAAGTAAGGCCGATCCATTAAATCCATAATTCAAGGGCGTCGCCAGGGGGGGGCAGGGGGGGGCAGGTGCCCCCCCCTAGGCGAAAATTCGAGCACTTTATCATAGGCTTAGTTGCTTATTGCCCAATTCGTATTCACCGCACAGTGTATGTATTAGACTTAGACCAGTGGAGACTCTGCACCGCAAAGCGAACGTACGCGTCTCGACCTACTGAGTTGCCATCCGGTAGGCGATATTTAGTCATACACTGTGCCGTCGGTGTCGAGGGATTCGTTTGCAAACGTGCGTTCGCAGATCAAAGGTACCGCTTTTGGTATTCGCCACTGGTCTAATACATACACTGTGCTTTTAAGTACACAACCACATTACCGACTGAAACTTGGCAACACCGGTGACGGAATATGACAAACGCGTAGGCGTACGCACCACGCACTACAAAAACAAAACGTGCAACGTGGTGTAACAGATACGTGCCTGCAGCCATTGTGTGTGGAGGTACGCTTGGTGACTACTGATAGATCACAGTTACACATACATGATATACCACATCGGCACATCGGACATCGCCATCACTTTTATTGTTATTGTGCTCTCGCTGTAGATCTCAACGATTATGGATATACGAAAGTTTTTTGGTAAGTAGCCTTTTTTTTGTATAGTTTATACCTCGGTATTTACCTAGGTACAAAATAATTCATTTTTTGTTATGGTAATTATGTTTTACTTCCCACACCGATAGTTGAGGGGAGTATCGGTGATCGCGAAATATTTCTATTTTGAGATAACATGTTTTTCGGACGTTTCATGATGTCTACATCACGAATAAGTTGGCCATTCATTTCTGTCGGTCTGTCTGTGTCTGTCGGTTTCTTGTTCCTGCGTAATCTCTGCAACTGCTGCACGGATTTTGATGAAGTTTGGAGGGCGGTTTGATATGATGCCGTAGTAGATTCTCTTGTCAACAATTAAATTTAAAATCTGTATACAGGGTGTACTGATCAAAAAACTACAAAAAAAATGGATCACGCTGAACTTTGTTTTTAGGCGTTTCACACGTTAACGAGACGAAAATAAAGATAGTAAGTATAGATAGTAAGATGATAGATTTCACTGCATAACTCTGGATTAGTCGTCTAAAAGAATTCGGCCATCATACAGAGCTTTTGAGCATGGATTATTTTAAACCAAGAATCTGTTGCTTCGTAGCTAATACGAAAGGAACAACCATTTTTAATCGAATAAGCTTCATTAGGGATTTAAAAGATTTTTAAATTTCGTGTTTGTGTGAAAGCAGACTAGCCGCCCCACAACTTCGCGATATAACAGAGATTACATTCGATTCTCTTTTTGTTTAAACCACGTGTATTTAAACGTCAAATAAATACTTGCTTATCCTTTGCATTATGATTGAGTATAGTGACCATGTGACAACCTGATTTTTTTTAATTCGTAATAAATATTCAGTAGCTGTTTTACGTTCTGTTGATTTTTGTTTTTTTCCAGTAAATTTGAAAAGGAAGAAAGACAGAGAACAGAGTAGTGACAGCGATGACCAGCAGGATGAAAAAATGCTTAAGGAAACCCAAATACAATCGGCCATGTCACATGAGCCTGGCTTTATCACCACAACGGAAGATGCTCACTCCCAAAAAGTTTTTCACGATCCTGATGCTGTTGCAAGTTCTCATGATGATTGTACGGGCGTCCTGTCAAGACCAACCTCTTCCAACGATTTGGACCAGAATCCTTGTTCTAAGGTAGATGACTGCAATGAAAATGACATCGGTCGATTTATTGGCCAAGCTTCCATCTTATCAACAGAAAAGAAAAAAGATTTACTTAAAAACTGTTGGATGCCTCCTAAGATGTACAATTTTTACGAAGATGCCAAACACTTGAAAAGGAAGTTTAATCATTCATGGTTGGAAACGTACTCTCCATGGTTGGTATATTCCCGACGTCAGAAAGGTGCATTTTGTAAATACTGTACATTGTTTCCTCCAAATCAAAGTTCTTTCAAAGGTGTATTGGGATCATTTATCATAAGGCCATTTTGTAAGTTTAAAGATATTCATGAGCAGTGCAAAAAGCACATTGAAACCCATTACCATAAGGCGGCTCTGGTAGATGCTAGATCATTTCTCGAAAGTTTGCCTGTAGATGTGCAAGTCAATAAATACTCTCAGCGCGTTATTGAGGAAAATCGAAAGGTTATATCATCTATTATTTCCTGCATTATATTTTGTGGGTCTCACGACCTAGCTCTGCGAGGTAAGCACTACGGTGAAGGAATTCTTGAGGACCTATATAAGCTGCGAATTGATGCGGGTGACGTAGTTTTGAGGAAACAGTTTGAGCAAGGAAAGAGAAATGCAAGCTATCGATCGGTAGACACAGAATGAAATTATCAGCATTTGTGGGGATGTGCTTAAGGCAGATATAATCAAAAAAGTAAAAGATGCAGAAGCATATAGTGTGTTAGCAGACGAAACAGCTGACATTTCTGGAAAAGAACAGTTATCTATTGGATTAAGATACTTCGATGAGGAAAAAAACGAGGTTCAAGAGGCATTTGTTGGATTTACAGAATTGAAAGGTCTAGATGCTAAGTCCATTGCGCAGACTATTGATGAATTTCTGACAAGGGAAGAACTTAATCCATCGAAATGCGTTGGATTGGGATTCGACGGTTGCTCGACAATGTCCGGAATAGATGGTGGTGTACAAGCAATATTACGAAAAAAATACACTAAAGCTTTGTTCTTCCACTGTTCTTCGCATAAACTTAACCTAGTTATTAATGATTTGAATGCTCTGCCTGAAGTTAGGAATAGTACGGGGACCATTAAAAGTATAATAACATTTTTTCGAGAGTCGGTCTTGAGAAGGAAGTTGATACCAAATATTCCAAAACTTTGCGAAACAAGATGGAGTGAAAAACACAAAAGCATCAGAATTTTTGTTGAGAATTTTCCTACTATAATGGAGGCCTTAGAAACTTTATCGCGGGAAGGAAACAGTGCGACTCGAAAAAATGCTTACCAGCTTCATGCCACTGCTTCCAAATCATCATTTATTCTGTGCATTTTGTTGATTGCTAAATACTCGGCTTTACTGGAACCGGTAGTCAATGTTTTTCAGTCAATAGCTTTGGATGCGGTCAAAGCGTCACAGCACATTAAGCGCATTTTACAGCTGCTTAAAAGTCATCGTGATGATCCTGACAAGATCACAAATGAAATCCTAAGGGACGCTACCATCGTTTCAGAAAGAATCGGACTGGAGGAGGATACCGCAATTGCAGTACCACGCATTGTTGGGAGACAATGTTATCGAAACAACCATCCAGCAGAAAATCCTTCAGAGTTTTGGAAGAGATCTTTAATCATACCATATTTGGACTCTATTATAACTTCTCTTGAAGTACGATTTGCTGAGGAAAACACGCCTTCATTCGCATTGTCTCAACTACACCCGGCGCACATGCAAAATATGCCCGTGGGAAGTCTGAAGGAAGCATGTGAAACTTTCGCTCAGTTTTACGATATTCCAAATATAAAAAACGAAATCGAACTTTGGCAACAGTTATGGCAGAACAAATCCAACGTAGCTGAGTTGAGCGTTGTCGATGTCCTAAAAGACGCTAAAGTCTTCTTTCCAGGAACGTTTAGGGCTTTAAAAATTTTGATCACCCTACCGTTCACAACGTGTACTATAGAGAGGTCCTTTAGCAGCCTGAGGCGCATGAAAACCTGGTTACGGAGTACTATGGTTGAAAGTCGCCTCAATGGTCTCGCAATGATGAGTGTTCATCGTAAATATGTAACCGATAACTTAGCAGATTTTAATAATAAAGTAGTTGAGCACTTCGCAAGAAACCCAAGACGGTTATGTTTTAATTAGAATTTGTTTTTGTAATAAACTATAAAAATTGCCCAGTCTTTTAATTTTTCTCGGGTTTCATATTCTTTACCTACTACCCTGCCCCCCCCTAGGTCCTAGGCTGGCGACGCCCTTGCCATAATTATTCATATTTCACAATAACAGCTCAATAATGACTGATCAGAGTGATGTAAAGTCTTTAAATATAAAGCGGGGTCAACTAAAAGCCAGCCTCACTAGGGCTACAAAGTGGTTTTTCGCAATTGATCTAAATCAACTCAATCAAAATGTTTATTTTCAAATAAAACGTAAACTTAGCTGTATTGAGACAATATTGATAGAATTCAATGATATTCAAAATCAAATCGAGGCTTTAGTAGGTATCAGTGATAGTGAGGATCTTGAAAGACAAAATTTTGAAGATGCTCACACAGAGCTGTGTGCTAGTATGGAAGAGGCATTACAAATTTGTGAAAATGCAGCTGCCACCCGTAGTAGCACACACTCTAGTGCAAGTCAAAGCTCACACAATAGTAGAGCCAGCAATAGACAATGTCAAGTAGAAAATAGCAGTAATCAAAGCAATACAGGCCGAGAGTCAGTTACTGCGGACGTATCAAATTTGCCTGGTGACAACCAGACAAATAACAATAATTTCAATATTCAAACAAGTGCAAGGTCTGACAATATCAATGCATTGAGTAATGTAGACAATCAAAGTACTGTTCAAAACATTGTAGTACCTAAAGCTATTCCTAATAATAGCACATTTCCAAATACAACAATGCCTGCACAAACAATGCCTTATGCATACCTTCCAACCATGGAAGTTCCAAAATTTAATGGAGAATACAATAAATGGGTTTCATTTAGAGATAGCTTCATTGCATTGATTGACAATAACCCATATATCAGCAATATTCAAAAATTATATCATCTTAGAACTTGTCTAGGCAGGGATGTACTAGAAACAATTCAAACAATACCTCTTGCTTCGGAAAATTATAAACTAGCATGGAACGTGCTCATGGAAAACTATGAGGATAGTAGAACAATAGTTAAGCATCATATCAAGCAAATTTTAGAATGTCCCAAGGTTACCAGAGAATCAGCAAAAGACTTAAAAAAATTGTACAATGAAATTCACTCAAATATAGAAGCTTTAAGAAACCTAAAGGAACCAGTTGATCAGTGGGATTCAATGTTAATAGTCATAATTTCAGATAAATTAGATACTTCAACCAAAAGAGAGTGGGAAAGTTCAGTAACAAAAAAGAAAGCACATAGAGCTAGTCAGCTGTTAGATCTAATAAAAGAAAAATTAAAAATTTTAGGGGATTCAGAACCTTCTAACCTACAAAGAAAGTATGACTATAAAAGAGAATCAAAATCAGCTGTGCATTTAACCACATCAAATAGTAAATTTAATTGTTTTCTTTGCAAAGATGCACACTTAATTTACTATTGCAAGTCTTTTTTAAATCTTTCCGAACCTAAAAGAATTGAGTTAGCAAAAAAGCATAAGTTATGCTTGAACTGTTTAAAACCATGGCATTCTACAGCATCTTGTTCAGCTTCTAAATGCAAGAAGTGTGGCAAGGGTCATAACACTTTGCTACATCTTTCGAACAAAAATAACAATCCAGAGAGCCCTAGTACATCTAACCTAGAAAATGTCGCTGAGACTGTAACAAATACTAGTGATAGTGAAAACAATCAGACTATGATACATGCTAGTACAAATGGACATGTAGTATTATCTACAGCAATAGTTTTAATAAAAAACAACGATGATGAATTTATTCATTTTCGTGCACTGTTAGATACAGGGGCAATGAGCAATTTTATTAGTCAAAGGGCATGTCAGCAATTAGGCTTAAAAATGAATCATGTCAACTATGCCATAACTGGGGTAGGCAATGCTATGCAAAATGCACATTCTATGGTAGACATTGAGATGAAATCGCAATATTTCTCATTTGAGACCAGACTTTCATGTTTAGTGCTTAACACATTAACTGCAAACATTCCTTTGTATTCATTTAGTAAAAGCACTTTAAAATTACCTCCTGAACTTCCATTAGCGGACCCATCATTCAATAAATCTCAACCAATTGATTTGATACTAGGTTCTTCTGTTTTTTGGCACTTATTGCAATCAAATCAAATATGTATACCCCAAACATCGCTGATTTTACAAGAAACTAGGTTGGGATGGGTAATTGCAGGTGGCTTAAACAATTCTAATAAAATTAAAGTTGATCAAGGCCAAAGTAAGAATACAACATGTTGCACTAGCATTGGTACTGACGCTTTAAGTGATCAATTAACAAAATTTTGGAATGTGGAAGAAATTGAAGTTCAAAGCACACTTTCTGAGTCTGAGAAGTTTTGTGAAGAACATTTTCTCAGAACTACTAGACGTGATGATTCAGGCCAATTCATAGTCAATATACCTTTTACTGATAATGTCAACAATCTTGGACAATCTAGAAACCTAGCTTTAAATCGATTTTATTCAATGGAGAAAAAATTGCTTAATAACCCTAACCTCTATGAAAGCTATTCTAAGTTCATGGATGAATATCAAGAGCTAAACCATATGCAAAAAATTATTGAGACACATGACAAGGAGGAATCAAATTACTATATCCCTCACCATGCTGTCATTCGAGAACAAAGTTGCACAACAAAAGTTAGAGTTGTCTTCAATGCCTCAATGAAATCAGATAGTGGTTTGTCACTTAATGATGTCCAACATACAGGTCCTGCCATTCAAACAGAACTATTTTCTATTCTCATCAATTTTCGAATATTTCAATATGTCATGTGCGCAGACATTAGTAAAATGTGCAGAATGATACAGATAGATTCTACACAGCAAAGGTATCATAGAATCTTCTGGCGATCAAATCCAAACGAGCCCATACAGTGTTACGAATTGAAAACTGTCACATATGGTACAGCATCTGCACCATATCTTGCCATTCGATGTCTTCATCAATTAGCAGATGAATATAAGGAACAATATCCCTTGGCTTACAATGCTATAAAAAATAATTTTTATGTAGATGACCTACTCTGTGGTTCAAACTCACCTACTAAACTAATTACAATGCAACATGATATTTCAACAATACTAGGTAGTGCAGGTTTTGAATTAAGAAAATGGTTATGCAATAATAAAGATTTTTATTCAGAATTCAATATAAATAACGATCTGGAATGTAGCATTTTACAATTAGGCGAAAATGAGAGCAATAAAACACTTGGCATATCATGGAATGCTACAGCAGACGCAATACAATATTCAGTACTAGTATCTGAAAATAAATCTAAAATAACAAAACGGTCAATTCTCTCACAAATATCACAGATCTTTGATCCACTTAGTCTTTTTGGTCCTATTATCATTGTGGGAAAACTACTAATTCAGCAGCTGTGGATGGAAAAGGTAGGTTGGGATGATGAAATTTCACAGCATTTGAAAGTCATATGGTTAAACTTCCGTAGTGATTTGACCAAACTCAATAATCTCAAGATTCCAAGACATGTTGTTGCAATCAATGCTCAATCTGTTGAGCTCCATGGATTTGGAGATTCAAGCGAAAAGGCTTTCGGGGCAGTAATTTATGTTCGAAGTAAAGATTCAGACAATAACTATTCATCACATCTCCTTTGTGCAAAAAGCAGAGTAGCTCCGATAAAACAAGTATCATTGCCACGCCTTGAACTTTGTAGTGCGCTTCTAGTAGCAAAGCTAATGCATAAAGTCCTTCAATCCATCACAATACAAATAGATAAAATATATTATTGGTCAGATTCGACAATTACATTGGCATGGATTCATGGTTGTCCTAGTCGGTGGAAAGCATTTGTTGCAAATCGTGTGAGTGAGATTCAAAGGTTGACTCAAAAAGAAGATTGGCACCATGTATCATCCAAAGATAATCCTGCGGATTTAATATCACGTGGCACTTCTGTTGACAGTTTGCAGAATTCAAGCCTTTGGTGGTCGGGTCCACCCTTTCTTTCCCAAAATTTGCTTCCGATAGGATCAAGTCCAGAGCCTTGTCTAGACAGTATTCCTGAAGTGCGCACGGTACTGAATCATAGTGCAAATATTGACAACACAGCAATGTTTAATCGATACTCAAACTTAACCAAATTGCAAAGAGTTATAGCCTTCTGTCAACGATTTATGAATAATTGTCGATTCAAATCATCAAACAAAGAGTATGGACCTCTTACTGTAGATGAGCTCAATAATTCTATGTGCACATTGTTACGTTTAGCACAAAAGGAATCATTTCCTTTAGACTATGATCAACTTCAGAAATCTAAAAGTATCCACCCAAAAAGTAATATTTTATCATTAAATCCCTTTCTTGATAAGGACGGATTAATCCGTGTAGGGGGACGATTAAAAAATAGTGATTGTGACTACAATAAGAAACATCCAGTAATTTTACCCAGCAAACATAAAATTACAATTCTCATTATGAAACATTATCACAATAAATTGTTTCATTGCGGACCAACCCTCTTATTGTCAGCGGTTCGGGACAATTATTGGCCTGTTTCAGGACGTAACATAGCTAGAGCAATTGTGAGAAATTGTAAAATATGCTTTACAGCAAAACCAAAATCTACAGACTATTTGATGGCTAATTTACCTAAATCACGAGTAAATTCTTATTTGCCTTTTCTCAATGTTGGTCTTGACTATGGGGGACCCATTGCATTGAAAGACAGAAAAACACGTGGTGCAAAATTGATAAAAGGCTACATTTGTTTATTTGTCTGTTTGTCCACCAAGGCAGTTCACTTAGAGGTAGTGACTGACCTCACAACTGAATTGTTTCTTGCTGCACTTAGAAGATTTATTAGTCGACGCGGAAAGCCAGCACATATTTACTCAGATAACGCAAAAAATTTTATTGGTGCTAACGCGGAATTAAAGAAGTTACATTCAATGATCCAGGAACATAAGGAAACGATTCATGATTTTTTGGCACAAGATAATATATCATGGCATTTTATCCCTGCGCGATCTCCCACATTCGGTGGCATATGGGAGGCAGGAATTAAGAGTGTTAAACATCACTTAAAGAGAGTTATGGGTAACGCGAATTTGACGTTTGAGGAATTTTACACTCTTTTGTGTCAGATTGAGGCTGTTTTAAATTCCCGTCCTCTCTGCCCCTTAACATCATCTCCAGATAACCTTGATCCCTTGACCCCTGGCCATTTTCTTGTTGGAAGAAGACTAATCAGCATCCCAGATAGCCAATCATATCTGGAAGTTCCAGAGAACCGTTTGAAAGTATATCAGCGGCTCCAAAAACTCCTCCAGCACTTCTGGAATCGCTGGAAGAACGAGTACCTTAGCGAGTTACAGGCTCGTACCAAATGGAAGCAGGGTGATGGCAGTACCATTCAACCAGGAGCAGTAGTTATCCTCAGGGAGGATAATGTTCCTCCAATGCAGTGGCCCATGGGAAGAATCAGTAGTGTTCATCCAGGCAGTGATGGAGTGGTGAGGGTCGTAAGAATTAAAGTCAAAGACGGTACTGAAGTGACCAGGTCAGTGCGCAAAGTTTGTGTACTTCCAAACCAAAACTTTGTAGATGAGTTTCAATGAACATTTTGATGGACAATTGCACATGTAAAGTTTAATTTAATTTACTACTACTATTGTAACCACTGTAGTAGTTATATTATGTTTATTTTTTATCTTCTACATTCTTTGTAACCTATGTTGAATGTTTATCAACATGTCAAGGCGGGCGGGATGTTCGCGCGCTTGAATTCATTTTATGTGCTTTGTCAGATTTTGTACAATATTTTAAATATTTTAGTACCTATTACGCCATCTGTGAGTGGCTAGTATAAGCTTTCTGTCAAAATTTATGACAGCGTGCATAACCTTACATTATTCTGTAAAATTGACGTTTTGAAAAGATACCAATGTAATGGCGTCTTCTTGTCGCTACCGTCAACAAGTGTGAAACTGTAATGTCCAGAAAAATCCGACAATAAAGCAATTTAGAAGATTACGAGGAGTGTAATTACTCTCAAAACAATAAAGGGTTAACAGCCCCCACAAGTATTACTATTTGCAACAAAGTCAATGGTATAGGAGTTTTTTTAAGACAATTGTATACCTATATCACTATAATTGGTTTTTGTAATTTATTGCTATATCACCTGAATCATGGAGATTTCTTAGCTTATATTGTATTTCAAATTTCAAATTTTTGTATGTAGTCGTTTAGGAAATGTTCAAAGTGATATAAATGATGATGACTGTAAGGCCTTCACTAAGATATTAGGGGATAACCCGCCAAAGTATCCACTCTTTTGGAATACCCAGCTAAGTACGAAGGGTCAACTCGCGACACACTTCGGGAATATCGCAGATATTCAAGAACTGAATTATCAAACCATTAATAATATAAATGTTTGTATGAAAGTTTGTCGATAATTTTAGGAAACGTATCTTCAAATAAGTTTTGACATATCAATATATGTATAACGATGCAGTTCATGCAGTTGATAGATGTGGGTACTCTGTAACTGTTTCACTGTACGTGATGCAACTAGACACTATTCAGAGTGACATTTCGTCAAAATGGTACTCACCTGGAACAAACGTAATTTCGGGATAGTATAAAACACATTATCCGCAATTTTGGACCTTGTATTCAATGTGACGAACATCTTGGAGTAACAAAGTACGCCCAAATTACTGTGACGAGCTGATATATTCGCTTAAACACGGTTGGGTTTCAGCTTTCTTCTATATATTCGCCTTTATGGCGCGACTTTTTGATTTATGCTTAACTTCACTCTGGGGTAAATTATTTTCGAATAAAAAAATTTTCTTACCCTGACGTGAAATACGTATGCTTCAATAATCGAGTATAACATACTTGAAAGTACACTGATTTTGTCCAGTAAGGAAAAAGCACGTGTTACCAATATATGTTTTCGTATAATACCATTTAATTAACTCCAGACATTTACAAGCATGTCTTCATTCGTTTAGATAAACAAGTGTATAATGCTATCATAACGACAATTATAGAATCAATTATGAAAGGAAACGTTAAATAAACTCTCTTTGTATCATTTTGTTGAGGTATTTAATATTTGGCAAAGTAGTCAAACAGCACAATTATCTGCCAATACGCTCTATGACGTAAGAGCGTTTGTCTAAAAATAATTTATTATACAAATGAGCTTTCCATTTTTCATCCGTACGTTTCATTGATAAACTCGTTCATATCACTTGATGCTGCCACGATTGTGGCGGTTTTCAAGGTATTTCCGTCACATCTATAAACAGTAGCGTCTTTGATTCTAGCAGTAGTAGTATTCTGCATATCTATTCTATGCATTCGGTTCTCTGTGTTTCAACGAGATCGACAAGACGCATCGATTAGTATCCATCGGCTTAAGTATATCGAATTCTACTCAGAACGATACTGTTGTATTATCGCTATACGTTTGGACTGTTGTCCCTATTTTTCCGCGGCTAATACAGGGTGTCCCACGACGATTAAGACAAGCAATATATCGGAACTGGGCAGTAGTAGCGGATTATAATTTTGGGGGTGTAAATTAGAGCAAATATAGTATCTTTTCTTATTATTGTGTCACCCAATGAGGTATTTGTTTTTGGTCACGTGACGTCCGATTGAAAAGTTTTAATGAAAAACCCTGTATATTTGTGACGAGGACACTTGGGGTCTAAAGTGATTAATTCAAGAGCTACAGGTACTTAAAGGAGTGTACCACTACCATTATGAAACACTACCAAAATAGTTTAACTGTAGGGGTACGTGTTATAATCAATGACAGTGGTGTCTGTAGCTCTTGAATTAATCACTTTAGATCCCAAGTCTGCTAGTTTGTAGTTTGTTGGAATTGCTTTGCACAAATATACAGGGTGTCCGATCAAAATTTTTGAATCGGACGTCACGTGACCAAAAACAAAAATACGTATTTTGAGTAAATTGTTATTGTTGTTAAGAAGACATGTTCCGATTCTACATGGTAAATGGCTCCCACAGCTCTGATGATATGCCATTAATCCTTCCATGGAATCTTTGACCACTTATTGTCAAGAGGGTAGCTCTATGTCATTTGGATCGCGGCCTAAACCTGAGATTTAACAAAACCCCAAAAAAAGAAATCGCACGGCATCAAATAGCATGATCTTGGTGGGCAGTAAATATCTGAATTTCGTGAGGTGATGTGGTATGGACATTGTTGCAATAAAACAATTGATTAATGTTAGAATACTGTTCACAGTCACTGCAAGTCCGTACTCATTTAAAAAAAAGTAAGGCCCAATCTCACCTAATGACCAAAATCCAGGTTTTTCATGGATTACGTGCGGATTTTCTGAACCCCAAATTCGATGGTTCTGTTTAATCACGAAGTCGTTCAGATGGAAATCAGCTTTATCGGTGGCGATGACTTTTTTGGAAAAATCAGTGTATGGTCTGCTGGGTTGAATTCTTGAGTAAGGTTAAACATTTCGAGCTTGCGACCAGGCTCTCATTTACAGCAGCAATGTTTTCAAGCAGTCAGGTCGGTCCACAGCCAACCCAGTTTCTTATTTTTTTTTTAGTAATTTTCAAATTCTGAACACATTAGTTACACTTTCTCGTCCGAAAATTCCGCGAAATTTTCTAGTCGCCTTGGAATAAATGTACAAATACACATGCTCAAATCGAGCACATGAGCGTGCTACTAATGAGGAACTGCTACTTGGTAGCCTGTGTGTACAGACCCAGCTATAAATGAGCATGCTAATTTCGAGCATGTTCAAGATTCGATTGCCGTGTGATTTTTGAGCATGCCACCTGCAGCGCAGCTAAGGGGCGACGTGCTTTTAGCATGTCTGGACAGGTCTGCTTATTGACCATGCTTATATCGACGAGTTGTTCACTGCTGGTAAGCGACCCTTTTTTCCATTGTTAACTGGCATATACCTTGCTATTAATAAGCATGCAGCACCGATAAGAGCATGCTTTAAAAAAGCATGCTAAACAAAAGCAAATTTGTCACTTTCAAGAGCATGCTAATTTTGAGCATGCTTAAGAAGCATGCCATTTATGAGCATGTGTATCTGCGTCAACATTCCCCATTAGTTTTTACAATAAATATATTTTTTTCTTTTGTGCAACGCTTCATTTTATTTAATCGCAACACTCATAGATGGCATCTGTCAAATTTCAGTATTGCCACATGCACGAAAAAAAGCTAAACCAAATTTAAATAATTCACTCTCATTAAGACACTTTTTACTTTGCATATTTTCAGGCAGTATACTTTTGCTTTTGTACGATTCCAGTATCATAAAAGTCTAATATATTAGAAAAGACAAATAACAAATGACATGCGATTGACAAAATTTAAAAATTGATGAAAAAAGCTTAGATTTTGGTAATCATATACCAATTTTCAGAACGCTAATCCAAAGTCAGTAGTTTTTTACCAAAACTTAATCAACCTGCTTAAGATGACTACCGGGTCTTGCCGAAAGGAGTCGATAGTAAGACACGCTCGCTGTCATCTTGGAAAGTACATTTGTGTTGCAAAAATCGATCTGTCAAATTCAATGTGATACGGAGTCCCACTATGGTTCCAGAATAAAATGGCCAACTTAATATTTAAGCAGTGAGAGGATAGAATAATGTTTCATTCAGTCACCGTATTTTACATATGATGTAATAATTGTGTTTTGCCTATATGGATTATGGATGCTGGTGCCCACCGAAATAATAGGATTGTTTTGGCACAATTTAATTTAGGTGAACACCAGGGTGGTTGCTCTTGTAATAACGTGTGTTTGCGAAATCAACAGGAGAGAGAACCATCAATAGCCATATTATAATTTTAACATATAAACGTTATATTATGTTCACTAACTTCAATGCACTATAGCAAATAGCAGCAAAAGTAGTATACAGTTTCATGGACGACAACCTCATCATTTTTATAACTTTACATTTCCGACAGACATTGAAAGAATTGTCAATAGGGTAATTGCAAATCAAATTCTGCCAAACTGTCAAATTACAAGGAGCCAAAATTTAAAGAGCCGAAAAATATTAGGTCTGTTTTTACAGAGAATCACAAACCAGTCAGAGTCAATCAGTATTCGCCATTGCAGTTGTCAAACTATTTCTGACTAGTACTGGCCAATCAAATTGACGCTGACTAGTTTGT
The DNA here is from genome assembly GCA_951848785.1 of Callosobruchus maculatus. Taxonomy (NCBI): domain Eukaryota; kingdom Metazoa; phylum Arthropoda; class Insecta; order Coleoptera; family Chrysomelidae; genus Callosobruchus; species Callosobruchus maculatus. The sequence goes on from CATOUR010000032.1 coordinate 17,897,577, forward strand.
GATTGCTGTAAAAACAGACCTATAGGAGAATGAACAGTGGATTTTGATACAGCTCGAAGTATGTGTACAAAAGACAACAAAACATGGCCCAAAAACCCTCAAACTGACAACCCAACAATCAACAAATGATATTTAAACTACGTACCTCTAGGTCAGATTATCTCAATAATAATAAGAAGAAGAATGAAAATAATGGAATGGAATAATAGAAAATGGAAGCATGGAATAATGGAAGAACCTTTCCGAACAGAAAATATTAACCGGCCTAATGCTGGACAACATGCACAAGGACGAAACGTAGAAGTTCCTGGGCTTTAATCAGAACATTAAGATCGACCGCACACAAGTCAAGGCTCAACTAACACAAGAATTTAGAGACCGCCTCATTAGACTACTAAAACCAAAATTGAATTTCAGAAATTTTACGAAAGCCATTAATACATTTGCGATATTGATCCTCACACGGTCTTTTGGCATCATTAAGTGGTATTGAAAACATCAACATACTCATACGAACGGAACTCACAAAACACAGAATGTCACATCCGAAAGCGTGCAAGAAAAGGCTTACTATAGACAGAAAACAAGGAGGCAGAGCAATTATAGACATACAGTCACTTTTCACAAGACAAATAAAAACGCTCAGTCAGTAACTAGAATGAATAAAAGTTACACCCGGAATATTAGCAGTAGCACTGCTATCAAATCTATACAGCTTTAATACTGAACCAGGGACATGAAAATGAATCATCGTCCATTTTGTAAGGAGAATAATTTTCGTTAGTAAAAATAATGTCACCGACCCCAAGCCATTAAAACAAGTAGAAATTGATGATCATTGCTAAAACATCAACCAGTGAGCATTTCGTTTACTGCCATAGATTGAAAAACGACCAGTAATTTAACGATGGTTACCGAGCCTTATCACCCAGCAAATAGCGTGTAAATATTCATCAAGGCAATGTTTATGTAAATCGTAGGCACAATGTTTTTGACACTAATTGATGGCTACGGCGCATGAAACATGTAGAAGTGCTATGAGAGAGAAAATGGGAAACTGAACTACCACCGCATTTTCTAGCTGCTAGGGTCGAAACACTCGAAAAGCAAACGTGCGTAAATCAACTAAATTGTTTCTCCTGTAGATTACCTGGCTGGATGCTTGAAATTTTGAAGGATTTTTTTATAATAACTGGTTACTCTGGTGATATATGTGATCTGCAGACGTAAAAGTAATCGTTCGTTTAAGGGAGGTGCTTCCATTAGTGCGTTGCGTTGCGTTGTGTCGCCGCAGCGTCGACGTAGTGTCTTTGTCCATCTATTTTTCACATCCACAAAGTGACATGCCCCATTATGCTCTGGAGATTTTTTTTTGACACCCAGATACTTCAAATTCAGAAACTATGTCTTTCTCAAATCTCTACCTCTTCTTCTGTCTACATCCATTTTCACTAAAGCGGTAAGCAGTAAACAATAAGCCTATGTCGGAATAAAGTAGATTTCTGTGTTAAGATCACATTGGTCTTGAAACTAACAAGACATATTTTGGTGCGTTTCCGCCAGAGATGTGCAAGGATGTGTTAAGAGGAATGTGTTTTTACCTCGCCTCGCTCAGCACAGCTCTGGTGGAAACGGCTTAGCGGAGCGAAGCTTCTGTACGTACAAAACAAGGCATGTTATCGAGAAATGTGTGCTATTATTCTATTTCGAGAGATATGCGCTAAAAATGCGTTGCTAGGGATGTGGGCGAGGGACGTGTGCTGTTTGCTGTAGGCGAGCAAAAAGAAAACTTTGAAAAGAGCCCGCATCTTTGCACCGCTCATTTTCCTAGCACATTTCTGGTGGAAACACTCACACCGTTCCACAGCTCCGCTACACATCCTCGCTGCGCACATTTTCCTAGCACATCTCTGGTAGAAACGCAGCGTTAGGGTCATTATTAGTTATACCATAGAAAATCATAGAAATCAAATAATACAAGAAAGATATGTTCTTCAGAGGAGAAGTTTTATAGCTATCCAATCAATCCAGTAGATAAAATTTGGTATGACATCTAGATTATTCAAATCTACAAGAATTTTCTATCATAGTAAACAGAACCGGCACCAGCCCGTACACAACCACTGACTTGGTCCAAAACTCGACTCTTTGTTTTCAATCATAGCTCTCATGGGTATCCGGAAAAATCGTCCACTGGAAATATATTTATGAACAGAAAAAGAATTCATCATGATCATTGTCACAATATGTTAACAGACATGTTGTGAAATCGTTAAATGCAGTCGGAGCTAGAGTATTGCCGACACGAATATTATCAATAGTTTTGAGAACTGTAGCTCGCCATCATTCGCGATTTACTGTCAGTTCAGTGACGCTCTTAATACTCAGATCCAGCACCTGTTTCGTCGTATCCATCCAGCGTGAAGGGGAATGGCCACGGCGCCGCCCACCCGGGGCATGACGCTGAACTACAAGGTTCTCCATGTTATTGCTTCTCTGAATGTGTCCAAAGAATGTAAGCATTCTCGTCGACACGATGAAAGGATATTCTCTTTGGATTACCGAAACGTTAGTTCGATAGGCGGTATAAGGGACTCTCTTCTCTTCCACCTCCATATTTCAAAACCATCCATGCGAGCTCGATCTGACTGTTTAACAGTCCAAGTTTCCGAAGCATACTAAAATATGGCGAACACAAGAGACTGAACCAGCGACATTTTGGTAGCTTTAGTGATGTTATGGTTACGCCATATTTTAATAAGCTTTGTTATGGCCACACGTGCCTGTTGAATGCGCCGTTAATTCTCATTTTCACAGTTACCCGAATTATCGATCAAAGAACCGAGGTATACAAAACTTTGAACTATTTTACAAAAAGGGTTACTTTTACTTAAAAAAAGGCCGAAAAGTTGTACTTCTATACACGACCATCAATGTAACCTTGATCAATACTTTAAAAGAAATGTCAAGTACAAGAGCATCCTTGTCATACCTTTTTTTGTGAAAGGGTAAAAAAATGTACTCTCGATTATCACCATGAGTTGGATCTAAGCCATAACTTTGTACATCATATGAAAAATGGTGGAAGTAGCAGAAGCATTAAAGATTCAGGTTATCAAGAGCAATAATATTCTAACCTTCTTTTTAGGAGGTGTAAGGAAATATTTGTTCAACATTACTAAGACACTCTTTAAAACTAAAATGTGAGTCAAATTCAGTTGAAGAAACAAAAGTTTAAATAAGAGTAGGGTCATTGAAACAGGGTTATAGATCTATTAGGAAATATGACTAAGGTCGATCAACTTATGAAAACTTTTTTTTGTTGACTCTGAAAGATTCATGAATACAAAGAGTTTTTTATCGAAAATAGGGATCAGTAATACATACATAACTAAGTTTAACCCTAATTAGCTATATTGGATACAAAATCTCATCTCATCGGAATTCAAGGCAAATACCATGAGGAAAGTTTTGATCGGGAGAATGTTCTCCAACTTCTCAAGTCTGGTTTGTAACCAAGTTCAAATGTTACCCTTATCTAGGCCAATAATGACAGAATAATGTTAAGCTCTAAATTGATTTGCTCCAGAGTGTTTTAAACGCATCTCGAGTATAAAGTAAGTAGGTTTGGGCCCAAATATGCCACAATCATAACTGAAACCGCTCAAGCTCAAATGAATACAGAGCCTTACAAATATACGTCAGAAGTCATAACCACAGCATTAATATTACAACAGCTGAATTTCGTTACCAACGCTTACGAGTGAGGTACTCCACTTATTCAATTTCCACTTTACCCTTATTTTATTTAGGATAACTTGGTCGGTAAAAAGACCTTCAAATGTTTTATCAGCTTTTGCCAGAATAGGGCTTAAGGGAGTAGTCGAAAGTTATTAGTATAAATTGTCATCAGTCAAAAGTTACTGGTCTTGAGAATGGATTTCCAAAAATTTTCCAATTATCTCCAATTTTGTAAAATTCACCTCGAATTACCCGTATAAAATTTTATCACACATAAAAAGAAATTCCCAATTCAGGAATTCTGATAATCTTGGAAAGATAGACTTACAACAAGAACATCGCTTCTTGCTCTGAAAAAAATTACTTGATGAGTAAATTATGTTTAGTTTGAACCAAGAAAAGTATATTTTTGGTTTAGATACTCATTCTGAAGAAATATGCTCCGACCAAGAATATAATTTAATTCAAAGCTAACATTTTGATACTCTTCAATCAAATATTTCATAAGGTTTTTAGAAGGATATCATATTTTCCAACTGAGCATATTTTATTTCAATATAGAATACAAACAACTTGAGAATTGCTGAGTCTCGATTAAGAATATCACAATCTTGGTTCAAGAATATACCCCACTTAACTTGCTTTTCAAGTAATTCGTTTATTCCACATATCTGTCATCGTTGTTTAAATTTCCGATTTCGGTATAGTTTCAGGTAGTTTTTGTCTGAGTCTCTTTCAATGCAAGTCGCAAAACCTTCACGGTTGGCAGCATCTGATTTGGCGAATATTTCATAATTTCACCCTTCGAATATAAAACAAATATTTTTCACCTGTCGTGTGCTACAGTACAGTTATCATTGTTTTCTCCATGGAAGATCTATTGCGCAGTTGGGGTTGTAAGGACCTCATACAAGTGTTCGTAGGTAAAGGTGATATGATATGCAATATTTATTTACTTAATACAGAATAGGGTATAACCAATGGCGGACCATTTCAAACAATTCAGATTCTTACTTCAATAGAAGTATTTACTTGAAAGGAACCAACAAAAGCTTTGGCAACAGCTGATCAAAATTACCGAAGGCTTTCACAGATACTCTCGGATGCTTTCAAGAAAAACAAAATCTTGAACTGCTTGCGCTAAGATTATGGAATGCTTGAGTCAGTAGCATACAACTCATACGCCAATATATAGATAGATTAATATACTTTATTGTCTAAGAAACTACAATATTCCTATTGACAAAGCTATGTAATAACAAAATGTGGAATATTCACTAAAACTAGTCACAGAACACATCTAGTGTGTAATAAGGTTTTTGTAACAGAAAATTTCTAAGTGTTTTAGAGCAAACTTTTAATCTTTTTGAATTTTAAAAAAGAGTGAGGAAGTTGGTTATAAATCTTCACTCCATTGTCTTTAATTGGTAATGATTTGGCGGTGATTAATTTCGAATCATTCTTTTATCTTATATTATATTCTATATTTATGGTTTCAAATTTTGTTTTATTTTTGAATATCAGTGATGTCGTTTCCAAAATGAATAGTGCAATTACGGTAATAATTTTGTATTCCAAAAATAGTGGCTTGCATGAAGTTCTAGGTCTACTCTTGGCGATGCATCTAACTGCACGCTTCTGTAAAACTCACAATTTATTTAAGTAGTAATATTATCAAATGGTTTACTAAATAGTATAGAAGTCGCCGAAATTATGAAAAGCTTGAGTCAGTAGTATAGAACTCTTAGATATTCATTATTTTGTTTTCAAGATTATCATGCTTGATTTAAGATTTTGGTATTTTTATCAAGTCTTTCCCAATTTTGAAATGAAAATATCTACTTAACATGGCCTTATATGATCAAAGATGTCGCATTCTTGGTTCAAGATTACCACAGCTTTGCGCGTATAGGAAGATATTGTATACTTGATTTAAAGCACACAGCCTTCGCCCGAAAATTTGTTTCTATGTAAGAAGTAATCAAAATTTACAAGTCATTTTAAAAAATATGTTTTTAATATTGCTTTATAACTATCCAGTCAGAATCATTTTTACCTTCAAATAAACAGAATCAGCACCAGCCCGTACACAACCACTGGTTCGGTCCAATACTCGACTCTTTATTTTCTGTCATAGCCCACATGAGTGTCCAGATTTATGGTCACTAAATCATTTTCTAACACAGTATCGTCGAACGGAAGTGCATCACAACATAACTGGAAAATAGTGGTGCGGATGCCGCGAAACTGGAAAGCGCGCGCTTCGTGTGAGCGTCGCGACGCCTAGGCTGGGTCCGTCCGCGGGAAGCGAGCGTCGGCCACTGAGCGGCGCCATTCCGAACGCCGAATATCAAGTTCACGATCGTGGACGCCGCACGCGACGATCTCGGCCACGCTTGCCACCGTGCCAGGTGACTTTTTCAGTATTAGGGTAAACTCAGGTAAATTGTACCACATTGCACACTTTATCAAATATCTCGCTATTGACTTGATTTGGATTCAACAAAACTATAAATTCGAGTTACTTAATATATTCATATCAAATTCCATAATAGAAAACTTACATAAAGATTGACAGTTTGACATAATAAATGCTTTTTCAAAATTTTGCAAACGGTACAATCTACCCAACTGATTCGTTAAATTGTACCACCCGGTTCGGTAAATTGTACCATGGCAAAATGCATTAGATGATCGTTGTTGATAGAACAACAGATTTCATGGCAAAATGCATTAGATGATCGTTGTTGATAGAACAACAGATTTATAATACAATAATAAATACATTGCAATTAAATAAAATTTTTATTTGTGAAACTTAAACACATAAATCACAAATTAGGAACCCATTGGGTAAAACAAAATATTGTCGTAGCAAATAACTAATACTCAATACTTATTTAACTCAAACACAGAAGTCACAAATATAGTCTCATCGACCGGGAAACGAAGCACAAATTTCATGCACCCAATTTGCACAAAATTTCCAGTTTTATAGTTTCTTATTGCTGCCTTCATATTTTGCTCTGACCATTGGCAGTATTTTGTACCCTTGCGAGGCAGGACTGAAAAAAATACTGGAATTTGGTAAATTGTACTGGTACGATTTAAAAAACTAGGTGGTGGTCCAAATTAGCAAACCGATATTATTGACACAAATTGGTTTATACCTTTAAACAAAGTGAGGTTAGGGTAAATATAAACCGCCTAAACTATTTCCAAATGTCCAATAATTACGAAGAATGCCACTCCAACTACCAAAAGCTGATCATTCTGATACAAAGACTTATCTAAAGTTGTATAATACTTTCTGCGTAAAGTCGTTTTTCAGAAAAACACAAATTTTAAGTTTCACGAGAGACCGCCGTTTACCCGTCCTGGTAACTAATGTTTTGACAACAAGTGGTATACAAAGAGCAAACTAGATGACGTTAGAGGCTTACAATTTAATAAATATTGAGGTGGTACAATTTAACAACTGGTACAATATACCCGACTTTACCCTATTGCCACCCCGAACAGTAATTGTACAGGGTGACATAATAAGAATGGACGCCGGCAATATCTCGGTAACCGTTATTCATATAACTTAGAGCAACAAATATTAGCAGGCAAATCGGCTAAGAGAAATCGCTGGAAATTATTTTCAAATTCCGCAAATGGCCGCTAGGGGGCGCAACTGTTACGATCAATCAGAGAAACGGCTTTTTCTCAAAAAATATGCAAGTAAAGGTATATTATAAATTCTACCGTCATGTAGATAAGACAATTTCTGACTTTTTTGTTAATAGTTTTTGGCTCTGTCTTGTAAGATGTAATAGTGAGAGAATGTCAAAAAAGTTTTTATTCAAATGGCCATAACATTGGTATAAGTTGACAAAATTAAGCTAGCTAGGTCTCATTTGGAAGAGTTATTCTTACCTAATAATCTGTTGTATAAAAATTATCCAAGTTTATCTTGACTTAGTAGCTACAGGGCGGTATTTGACACCATAACAATTATTATGCATTATTACGAAAATTTTAAATAATGTGCTATATATTTTTTAACACAAATATATAAAAGCCAAATTCTTAAGAATCAGGTGCAAGATTCAACTTCCTATCTATTTTCATACTGGAGATATCAATAAAACAAATATTATGACAAGTGTGCTGTGAGATTCAGAAACAATTGCTGCCCTATAGAAATATAGCCTTCATCACATCGTTTTAGTAATCATTCTATAGGTAATACTCAAGTAAAATACTAAAAATCATATTTTGACTTTTTTAAATTACCGCCAGGTAAATCATAATAATGGAACTTTTAAAACAAACGAATAAAAATAAGTTACGGTATAAAATTGATTATCATTTTTATTATCATTAAATGTCAATTTGAGTTGATCACAAAGTGTTATATGAACTCAACAAGTAAACATATAGTAAGAAAAAATTAATGTGAATAGATTTTAAAAATTAAGGCTGACTAACAAGAAAATAGAGCAAAGTAACGTGGTATAACAACAAAGTTAACAGATAAAGTACATTAACCTAACTCACACGCGTATAGTAGACCTATTTACAGTGTTGCTCTAGATGCTCAATCTGGCAGGTTTATCCACGCGTGAATGGATGCATAAGTAAACGATGGACGCCGTTGAACATCTAAGGCAACACTGACAATAGGTGTGGTATGCGCATGTTAGGTATGTATTTTTTGTTTGTTATCATTGTTGTTATACCATCTTATTTTGATTTATTTTGCTGTTAATTGGTCTTAATTTTTAAGATCTATTCACATTGACTTTTTCTTACTATCATGGCTTGTGGAGTTCATGTAACACTCTGTGATCAGCCCATATTGATGTTTAGTAATAACAAATATGATAATCAATTTTATACTGTAATTCCGTTTTGTTTGGTTCTTTTAAAAGTTCCATTATTTTGAAAATTGATTATAGCACTTATTGGCGACTACTACGCTAGCTGTAGGTTATTTAGAAAAGTTAAAATATGATTTTTAGTGGTTCTACTTCAGTTTTATCTATAGAATGATTACTAAAACGATGTGACGGAGACTATATTCTTATATGGCAGCAATTGTTTCTGAATCTCACAGCACACTTGTCATAATACTTCTTTTATTGATATCTCCGATTTGAAAATAGCTAGGAAGTTAAGTCTTGCACTGACTTTTTAAGAATTTAGTCCTCTATATACCTATGTTAAAAGATATATAGCGTACCATTTAAAGTTTTCGTAATAATGAGTAATAATTGTTATGATGTCAAATACCGCCCTGTAGCTACTAACTCAAGATAAACTTGGAAAATTTTTATACAACAGGTGATTAGGTAAGAAGAGCTCTTCCAAACAGTACCTAGCTTGCTTAATTCTGTCAACTTATACCAAAGTTATGACTATTTGAATAAAAACTTTTTTGACGCTACCCCACTACTACACTGATAGAGTGAAAAACTATTAACAAAAAAATCAGAAATTGTTCTGTCTACATGATGGTAGAATTTATAATATACCTTTACTTGCATATTTTTTGAGAAAAAGCCGTTTTTCTGATTGATCGTAACAGTTGTGCCCCCTAGCCGCCACTTGCGGAATTTGAAAATTATTTCCAGCGATTTCTCTTAGCCGATTTACCGAATCATATTTTTTGCTCGAAGTTATATAATCAACGGTTACCGAGATATTGCCGGCGTCCATTCATATTAGGTCACCCTGTACATAAAGAAAACAAAATTTATGGTCATCACTAGATTAAATATTAATAATGTAAGAATAGAAATAGACAATTAGGACGTAAAACGAGTAAACAGATTCAAATACTTGGGATGTTGGCTGAATGATAAATGGGATCCTGATGAAGAGATTAGAAGCAGACTCGAAATAGCCAGAAATACTTTTTTCAAAATGAAAGTGATACTCTGCTACAAAATGCTAAGTACTGTCCACATTGTTATACGGAGTTGAGGGATAGACATTAAAAGCTCGGACCATGTTACGTTTGGACTCTTTTGAGATGTGGCTATACAGACGCATATTAAGGATATCATGGACCGAGCGGGTAACAAACACTAGGGTACTAGAGAGAATGAATAAGGAACCGGAACTTTTCACCACCATAAAACGAAGAAAAGCAGTATATTTTGGTTATATTTTTAAAAATAGTAAGTACGAGTTGTTACAACTGATCGTTGAGGGAAAGATCGAAGGACGACGAGGGATTGGGCGAAAAAAGTTCTGGAACTTACGCCAGTGGTTTAATATCAGAGAGGCCTGCACAATCATTCGTTTAGCCCAAGACAGAGAAGAGTTCCAAATGATGGTCGCCAACCTCCGCTGAGGAGATGGTACTGAAAAGAGAAAAAGAACAGTAATTGTACGCTTCTGTTATAGCTTTTTTTAGAGCCGACTTTTATAGCACTTGTTCCCCAGTACTACCGAGCGATATTAAAAAAATGTGGACGTTGAACCTCGTTCCAGGAGCATTCCCGACTCAAGAGGTTTTTGTTCATCCCCTGTTCTTGTTTTACCATAACCTTGTTACAGCAGTATTTGACATTTGTACGTTTCACCCTGTTTAATTTTTTCAGCCATTATTTTGAGAAAAAAAGCGACATCATTATCTTTTCGAGCATAGAAGCACGTCATTTTTTGACTGATGGGATCAGATGTACCTTATGTGTTATATGGCAATTTTTTTGTGCAACCCCCATTTTTTGAGTAATATTGCCACCGCGAACAGTGATTGCTTATTTTTTAGAGCCCGCTGTCGTAGCACTTTTTCCCCAGTGCCACCGTAGGGATATTAACCCTAGAGTACTCGCGTGGCAAAAAATTGTTTTGATACAAAAACTGCACAAATGTGATTTTTTTTAAAGCCCCACCCCCCCTTTACTTTTTGAACGGATCAACTCAAAAAATTGAAATCTTGGATAATAAAATTGATGCAAGAATACTATATTTTGGAGTAAGCCTGACAGATGAAATTTTCAAGATGGTGGCTCGGCGCCATATTGAATCAAAAAGTCAAAGACACATTCTTTTTGAAGTACTTTATGAATCCTTCACAACCCTAGAATATGAAGTCAATATCATCATCTCCTACAAAATGGCGGCAATATGTACAGTGCTCCTCTTATGTCGCCCCGCTTTTATTTTTTGGACGGGTCAACCCAAAAAATTGGAACTTGGGATAATCGAATTGGCGTAAAATTGACAGATAACACTTTCAAGATGAAAAATCAAATTGGTCTTGTCACACATCTTTTTAAAGCTCCTGACGAATGCTTTATAACAATATGAAGTCATATATTCGCCTACTATAAAATGGCAAAGTATTTAATAATTGCCTGAATACATCGTCAAAAAAAACATAATTGAATACTATATTTTGGATTAAAATTGACAAATGACATTTTGAAGATGGCACTCGGCGGCAGATAGGCGTATTTGTTTGTTAAAAAATATTAAACTTTAGATTTTAAAAAATATTTAATTTCGTTTTCTGGAAGTTTTTGTTTTTAAGGTTAAAGTACATAATTAATGTTTTTTTTGTTGCATAGTTTTAAGAATTTTTGTTTATGTGGTATGTGTGTACCGTCTCTCATTGTGCTTGGGGTAATAGGGGGTAGCCACTTATTATTTGCACACGGGCGGCAGAAACACTTGGCGCGGCTTTGTATCGACTTGACCAAATGACAGTGACAGTTGATCCAATAAAGTGGTGTCCAATATAGTCAATTATCGACAATGATAATCGACACTAAACGAATTCTTAAATCAAGTCTTTGTAATGCAGTCGAACATAAAAAAAATATTCCGATGTATCCACAAGTTGAGCCAGATCTCCTCAAGTCAAGCAGATTGCACATAATTCACCAACCGTATCCGTATCGTAATTAGATTTGTAATCGCTGCTTTCGGTTATCCCTTAAGCGTGAGAGTCGTTTCCTTGAATCTGAATGATAAGGGGTTCGTTAGAGATGATTATGTATTCCCTAGCCCTAATGTACGTCACATGTACCTATCGATCTCAAACACGTGTTGTGATCATCAAGGGATCGGGTATGGAATATCTCAAAGGTATTTATCGCTCCAAAGCAAATGATAGTGATTCTTATCGAGAGAAGCTTCTAAGGAGCATAGCCGGGTTTACATGAAAAGTCGGTTGCAAACGAGGTTTAATATTTGTAATTATCAGGTTTAGGCAAACAGTGATCTGGATCCGGATCGACCAGTTATATGCCTATTAGCTGTTTAGTGGGATTTATGATTTCGTGGATTGAACGAGCATCGAGCAACGAAAAAGTTGATTCAAGAATACTAATCATATGGTTAAGAAACGGTTACTGATCTGAATAACTCGATCGCGATCTCTTATGATACAAGAGTGGACTGACTCCTCTCCTGACTGACCCTAGATAGCTTTCCTATGAAACAGAAAAAGGATGGTAACGATTCTGTTCATTCCAAGACCTACTATGAACTTTCTCAGAGAATTTTAGCATGAAATCTAATTGTATGTTGGAGAACACCGCTTATTGAGAGTTAACAAGCGTATTTTCCTGTATCTGTAGTAATTGATTGGTGCTAAAAAAATATATATATAAAACATTTTCAAATTTCAAATGTTGGCTTCCATCGAAGCTACTGGTATACATCGGAGCCTATGGATATACTCGACCTTCTTAGAAGTTTCGCTTAAGGTTTTAGGTTCATTTTTTATTTTATTTATGAAAGTTCTATCTTTGAGTCATCCAGATGCTGCATCTGCGTTGGGTGTGATAAGAGACTTTACTTTTACGATCATTATTTGTAGTCCCTAGCTTCACTAAAAGGAACCACTATTAAGTTTTATTTTGCACATCTGGTCATGCTCATTCCTAAGACATGTCTCTTTAGCAAAAACTGTTTCGATCTGTGGTCTTTCGCTTTTTGATTTCAAAATTCTTGATTCCAAGGCATTCTGCATGTTAATATTTTTTCATTATCTAGCAATGGTAAATAGCTCACCCTATGGTTTAAGAGTGTAGTTTTACTACCAGAGCCAAATTCTTTTTATTATAGATGGTTTAGGAAATAGGCTTGACCGCAAGGACAGAAGCACTCGCACATCCAGAAGTGTGTGACAGAGAGTCCCAACTTTGAACCAGCAGTCCTCGGATTTCATGTCCAATGGACGCAACCGCGTCCATCCGACATATCACCATGGCTCGACCGACTAAAACCCGTTCCCTTTTTCCTTATACCTCCTCTATCTCCTTCGCCTCTCGTTACCACAGAACTGTCAGAGGGTTGACACATCTTCAAGAGAACGGGATTCCTTCGTCGCGGGAATTAGGAGATCAATAGCCTATTTTCCCAGGTTTTTCGTCTTATTAGTTGAAGGCTACCTACCTCAACATGTCTTCGTCTCGTTTGTTGCACATGAATTGGCTCACGAAGTATTTTAGTCGGATCAATTTGTGTCTGTTGCTGACTATTGCTCCGACCAGGTTTTGCACGTTCTGGTTGTTTTCAAAATGATTCTGTAGTTCAACTCTCCATGCCGCCCACCTCTTGCATATCAATATGGTATACTATGGAGTACTTTCAGCCACAGAATAACCTGGGATGGGATTCCGTTTTAAAAATGATATCGAGTTGGTATCAAAAACGATAGTAGTGATTCCGTTTGCCACAATTCGACAATAAACTCGATATCTATACTCGACAGCTGCAGGGCTGTCGATTCGGTGCTTAGATTCTCAAGAGTGAGGTCATACATCTGTTTACACAAACATTTAAAGTTTATAGTGAACTCTGTACTTCAGTTCCAATACCTACATCGTTGGTATGAACCTATGGCGTAGAAACTAAGGCAGTAAAGAGCTTAGTCTTCAGAGTAATGGCCTTTCCTGAAAATCTCTCCTGAAGCAAAGGTCGAATTTCCTCATTCATATGCCTACAATACCTTTTGCTTATGTTATTATATAATTACGATAAATATACATGTATATACTCTTTATTTAATCGAAACAGTTCTATAAACCTATTGTCGGGAAGCTCGAAAGGATTGCTTTTTGGTTTAATTTCCATTCTTCTCCGAATATTAATCAAGTGTTACTGTTCTCTCTGTTGCTGTAATAGATGCTCCCTCACAATTAGCAACATTATTATGTCTATGAATTTTATTATTACAAAGATGGAAACGAAAAAATAATGAGGCTAATGACCAGAGCAGTCGAAGCCGATGACCTAAGTAAAAAAAAGAAATCTCACCCCTGGTCGACGTGATGTTCATTCTTTAAGTATAGCTCCCGAAGTAACCGTGACCAGTCAACAACTGCGTCAAGGAGTAGTTTAGGGTTCGGTGTTCACATTTCTTCTGATATCTGGTATAAGTGGTTTTGTCCACGTTGCCGATGGGGTGTGGTTTTTCCAGGTGTCTTACCACCTGCTTAGCGTCACCTTCCTCTCTTACCTTTTGGGTAAGTGTGCCGCGGCTTCTTTCCTGCGATAGTAGTTTTATAGGAGGAGTAGCAGTTACAACTTGTATAGCTGCCGTGGGTGCCGTACGAAAGCCACTTGCTACTTTCAGGAGGGCCTCACGTTGTAATTTCGGTCAGCGTATGGGAGCTGCATATAGAACTATAGAGTGTATTACTTCACAAAGCACTGCCCTTTAGTTTCTACTATGGCCGTCTATGTTTGGCAGGAGTCGCGTTAGAGCTCCCATCCTCCTTTCCGCCTTCTCGACACGTGTTTGATTCGAGGACCTAATGTTCTCCTATCGTCTAAAATAACTCCTAGATATCAGAGCTGCCTGACTCGGGTGGTATTTACTCCAAGAACTCTCGGACGCCAGTGTAAATTTTTTTGCTTGGTCCTTCCAAAATGATGGCTCGTGTCTTTTCTGGGGATAGACTCAGCTTATTATGTTCCATCCAGATGACTATCCTATCTTGAGATTCATTCATAATGATTTCCAAAAGATGTTTCATTTTCGGTTTCCGCAAATATGACCAAAGCCAACCAGCTGTATACCCACTCTGTACACCACTGGAAGGTAATAAATCCAGCAAGACTTTTTCATCGCCAACACCAACGAGGCGTAACGGCAGCAGTGGTTTGCAATGTTAATCGGGCAGTTTTCCAACGATCACGATACTTTTTGCGGAAAGAAAAATCACCCTCAATTCAATCCTTCGATCATCCGCGATTTAGTACGCCGTAAAAAACTGTTGATGATTCAAAGTTACAATGAGGAAAAGTAACACGTGAAAGGCTTACGCTCAATTTCATAAGGGATGCAGAACTTCGTTTGAAGGAATAATTTGATAAAATCCAAAATGAGACGTATAAGTATTGTCTTTAATATACTTTCGGGTTAGTAGACTTTGATTCAATGCTTGACGTTTAATACAAAATGGTTATTGAAGTATAAATGTTTTGCATCATCATCATCATAATCACAATGTCTCAACAGACATGTTGTGAATTCGTAAAATGCATTATGCATTAGGTCGGAGCTAGAGTATTTATCTATATCTTTTTGCTAAGTTAGTTGTTTTCTTCCATCTGAACACGTTTTTGTTTATATTTCATGGGTTTGTTTATAGGTAGGCAAATTGAAAAACACCGATTTGATTGAAATCCAAAATTAAATGAAAACCACCAGATATTAATATTCACAATCTGATATCATTAGAAAGCTTATCAAATTGCACATTTGATCGTATAAAAAAATAAAGCATTCCCATTTAAAAAAATCAAGTTGCCACTGATCAAATTTTCCATAATTAATCTACCGATTTCTGCAAGTACAAATGTAATTCAAACTTTATCGCCTAACCTTGACGCATTCCGTGTTGAGTGACAAGACAAAGTCACAGCCCTCTGAGTTTTATAATCACTGCGATACTCGATCTTTTCTGATATCTACTTTTAACAAAAATTGTGATTTGCACCTAAACCATTCGCTTAAGATCCCATGAATATTATAAATAATTTTGAAAGCTGTAGCTCGCCATCATTCGCGATTTACTGTCAGTTCAGTGGCACTCTTGGTACTCATATCCAGCAACTGTTTCGTCGTATCCACCCAGCGTGTAGGAGAACGGCCAACGGCGTCGCCCACTCAGGGCATGACCTTGGAACCCTCAAGCTTCTTCCTTTAATTTTTGTCGTATAACTGATAAACACCCTATATGCACTTACTGCATAGTATCTATATCTAAAATTCTGACTTAAAATTCCAGAAGTAAGTTTTCTATATTCAGGCTCTTTGCTTCGTAGTGCAAGATTCTAGAATTTTTATATTAAGATTCTAAGTAAATGTTACTGTCACAAAAGGATCTATTTATTCACTGGCCTTGAAAATGAATCTCAAATTAGAATACTAGATGTGTATTTACTAAACTTATTTCCATAGTTTCTCACTGACCTTCTAATAATATCCACATACAGAGTGAGTATTATGTATGGAACGCCTCAATTCTCTCGGAAACTGTTTTCGTGATTTTCATGAATTTGGGGTATCTTATGACGGTATTTACAATGTTGTGTATCTACCGTTTTTCTGGAAATATAATAAGGCTTGTTATTTTAAGTAGAACACTCTGTATACGACTTTATTTCTAAAATTCTTGAAAAATACTTACTACTTTTTGAATAATATTTCCTATACCTAAACGTCAAAAAGATAAGCAGTCAGACTATTGCAAAATGTACTGGCTGGCTGGCTAAGGGCCGGTTTCTCAATGTCCAGTTAAAGTGTCAGATAGGTATCTGCAGATAGCGTTGCTATGGATACAACTGTCAGATAAGATTTACGTGACTTCGTTTAGCCTTCAATTGTTTAAACAATTTATCTAACAGTTGCTGTTATCTTGCAGATAAATATTTAACTGGACATTGAGAAACCGGTCCTAAATGGCTGTATTGAAGTAAACGGACAACATTTTGAGCATCTGCTGTAACCACTTTCACATTATGTTTGTTAAAGTTAACGTCTTATTTTTTAAGTTGGGTGGATATAGTGTAAGTTTAGCTGTAAACTAGGAAATTATGGCATTTGTGTATTGCGAATAATGAGTACTTTTCACTTAATTCCAAAAATAAAGCAATTTAAAAGAAATCGTGAAAACTGTTTCCGAAATAATTGAAGCGTTCCATACTTGAGACTAACTCTGTATGTATAGATACTTTCACCTTCTGTAAAATGATTTTCTTTCCTGTTGTGACAGAAATTAATTAATTAATTTACGCAACTAACACTAATCTCACTAGGGTATATTTGATCATCGATATTATTATTAACTCCATTAATTGTTCATTTAACATTGTAGGACAGTTTTCGCCTGGTTAGTGTACGCAGACAATATAAAGATCATATGGAATTTGTAGTAGAGTCAATTTTGGTCTCCAGTAGATTCATTTCTCAGCTCCTTAATATATTTTCTAAGACGATGACGCAGTTTCACTAATGTACTGATGTAGTCGTAAGAGACAGCGTATATAGGTAGACAAAAACCCACTTACCTCTAAATTCATGGAAATAGTGTAAACCGTTTCCGAGATAATTTAGGCGTTCCATACTTGAGACTCTTTCTGTATGTTTGAAACGGGACTTCTTACGTTTCTATCACCGCTGTGGCCTTTGTCAAAGTATAAACCTATGAAACAAAGAGACAACCACATGATGAGTTTTAGACTTCACATTAATTAAATGTATGAGCCTCAATGCGGAGGTATTTAAAGATTAATCCTTCACGCAGAAAGTTCGAGATGTTTGATCTCTCTGAACCCAATACACCTCGAATGGGATATATTAGAATCAGTGACGGCTGGTACTGAAGGACACGAGGGCACCACCACCAACCGCCCAAAAAATACAAAATATAGTATCATTCCTTTATTATTTAATATATTTTCGTTACAGCGTCATACGAATATGCATATATATGTAACACTTTACATCAAACTTAATCCCCCGTCCGCCCAAACCATCTTTTCGCAGTGACCAAGGACGAGTGCGACCAAGACCATGTGGCGTGTGCTTAACGTAAGCAGGGGAACAGTTCAACATGTCTCAATTTTCAGTATTTTCAGCGTACATATTTCGCTATTCGGTTGGGTTCGATTCGGTTCGCTGTCCGCAATTATATTGTCGTTTTGGGGCACCCAGCAGCGTGTTTCCAGTCTCCAACAATGAGTCGAACGCAACATTCATTCTTATGTGATAATCGCCATTTCACTTGCATTTGCGTATTCTCAATGATGGAGCCCGTGAAAGCAGAAGTTGGTTCTGTGCAAAAGCTTTTAAAAAAGCCTCCAGCTTTTGAAGGTAAACAGTTAATCAAGAAAAAAGGAAGGCCTCTCCTTATCTTCAAATCAATTATAGTTCCACAAGTAAAACCCGCAGCCTTCTTACGTATCCTGCAGATGACAAGCGACGGGCGAAAATCGCGAAATATCTGCTGTCAAACTTAAATTCCGTATTATGCAACGACGACATCGTGACGCACAACAACATATAACCTACAATTTTGACGGTCCTCTTGCTGTCATGTCGCTATTACTCAGCATCTGCTCAGCGACCGCTATCGCGAATTTTTACACGATAAGGCTGCCGGACCTATAATAAAGTATTTGACCGAAATATAAACAGGGTGTCCCATGACGATTAAGACAAACAATATATCGAAACTGGACAGTAGTAGAGATTTATAATTTTGGCGGTGTAAATTAGAGCAAATATAGTATCTTTTCTTATTACTGTGTCACCGAATGAGGTATTTGCTTTTGATCACGTGACGTTCGATTCAAAATTTTTAATGAGACACCCTGTATATTTGTGACTTTTTGTGTTCCACCCGATGAAATAATTCCAACAAACTGGCACACTTGGGACCTAAAGCTTTTAATTCAAGAGCTACAGGTACTTAAAAGATGGTACCACTACCATTGATTATAACATGTACCCCTACCGTTAAATTACTTTGGTAGTGTTTCATAATGGTAGTGGTACAGTCCTTTAAGTACCTGTAGCTCTTGAATTAATCACCTTAGACCCCAAGTGTGCTGTTTGTTGGAATTGTTTTATCGGAAGGAACACAAAAAGTCACAAATATGCAGGGTGTCCCATTAAAAATTTTAAATCGGACGTCACGTGACCAACAACAAATACCTCAATGGGTGACACAATAATAAGAAAAGATACTATATTTGCTCTAATGTACACCGCCAAAATTGTAATTCGCTACTACTGCCCAGTTCCGATATATTGCTTGTCTTAATCGTCGTATATGAAAAATACGGGTGGATGTGCGGATGCTCAGAAACGAATAGACTATTATGTTTTACGTGCGTAATTTTTAAAAAAGTTGTCAGCGCGTGAAATAAATAAAGGTTGGATGATTTAAAACACATTGCGAAGAGGGCAACGAAACACGAAAATTTTGTTTCTCGCATAAATGTACGGATAGATTTTAGTATTTTTTGAAAAGTGAAAATAAGTAAACAGTTGGACAGTGCTTATTATATGAGTGGTCCATTTAACTTGAGACAGCCGAATATCACGAGAACGGTGAGTTTTTGTAGGAAAGAGGTTAAACAAAAGTTACTGGGTGCATTGGAAGAAACGAAAAGGTCACATTTGTTTTTGACATTGACAGAGTTTTCAAGGTTTTTTTAAGGTCAACTGTGTTTTTCAAATAGGAACATACCTTTTCATTGCAGAATCATGTTCTATGGAAAACAAAACGAATAACTTTGGTTCGCGAAATTATTTATCCGACTTAAACAGATAAAAAATAAAATATTTGCTGTTTTCCGACATGTTTCAATATTGCAGTATCGGGAATATCCTAAGCGATGGGACGGAAGGGGTGGTCCCGTTGCGTGGCGATTTCTTTATTCTTTATAGAGAAGTTCCCACTACACCGGAAAATATGATGGAACGTATAAGAAATGCTTGTAGAGCAGTCAATAGAGAAATGCTCCTTGGATGTCATTAAAACTTTATAAACTGGATTGATAAGTATATTGATGTTGACGGTCATCATTTCGATCATCTGTTATAACAAGTGTAAAGGTTTTTCCCGTATGATAATATCTACTATTATTTAGTTTCTTTTGCGAAAAAAATATTGCTGATAAAGCATGTAGTTATTGGAAAATTTATAAAAAGGACAAATATTTTTATGCTGTATATGATATGTTGTATTTTTTGTCTACTTCCGGATTTCAAAATTTTGTATACAAAAGTTGCTTGTGCTTTCTCGTAGAATAAGATTCTGCAATATAAAAGATACGTTTCTATAGAAAAAAGAACAAACTTAACCTTCAATGAACC
The DNA here is from genome assembly GCA_951848785.1 of Callosobruchus maculatus. NCBI lineage: Eukaryota > Metazoa > Arthropoda > Insecta > Coleoptera > Chrysomelidae > Callosobruchus > Callosobruchus maculatus. The sequence continues at coordinate 17,917,660 of CATOUR010000032.1, forward strand.
TTGAAGCAGCTGTCAGCAGAGTCGAAAATAAAAGTAATGGTTACCTCTCTTTCATTTCACCCTCAGAGTAACAACTGAACATAAAGTTAGTAAACAACTAATTCTAATAGGCCAACATCTTTTCTTACGTTGTCATATTTACCACCAGATACGGCAATCATAATTGTTTACTATCATCTTAATTGTATAGTATCCTGAAATATTCCATTCTACGTTAAAAAAGACGGTATTTTGATGGTTCCGAAATGATTACAGCAAAATCAATAGATATGTTGACCTCTACTGCATTACTGGGTCTGAAGTGTCAAAAGATGATGGCTTTGAGCACGCCATGCTGAAGTGGTTTGTTTACTACCTCTATGTTCAGTTGTTACTCTGAGATTTCACCCAATAAGTTTTATTTGAACTTTCTAATTCAAAACTCCGTTCTCGCGATATTCGGCAGTCTCGAATTAAACGGATCATCCGGTATGTTTTTTGTGCCAACCCTCATTCAGTACCTACGAGCCTCCATTGGTTAGAAACTTCAAGCTGTCCCCGAACAGCGACGTTCCATTAGCGTCCGTCTTAGATACGGTTATGATGCGGCCGCATTTATGCATAACCGATTAGTGCACGGGTACAGTTGGATTTGCATTCCCGCTCGCCCTATGCTGTCAACAAACTTAATTGATATCATTAGGGCGCAGCGTGAAGATGGTCGGTTGGACAGAATACGGTGGTTTCCAACCGAAACTTCACCAATATCCTCCAGTTACATATCCTGCAACTGTTGTTGTATGAACACGGGCAGTTATTTGCAAAAAGAGCTCTAATTGGATATAAATTTACCTGAGGAAGACCTCTTTTACCAAAATCGTGACAATTCTACTATACTACTAAGCGAGTTTTTAACTTTTGAGGCTTCTTTCTTTATACAAGAAGTAGACCCTTTACTCATATTTAATATTGAGCTTCAATTTTGAAATTGTAGACATCGTTTTTGTATCCTAATATAAATTTAATACGCGTACAATGAATTACTGTTATTTTCTATATACCAAGTACACTGGTGAGTAAAAAATTTAGGTCACTTAGGGCCGAATTCATAGGGTCCCTTAATACTTGAGGGTCCCTTACGTAAGGCTCCCTTAGAGGGGGTTATCTATAGCTCCCTTCATACTGAAGTAACGAAATGTCAACATGACATGTTAACAGTCCAGGCGATTTTGTAAGTTAATTTTGCAGTAAGCTGTTGGCTGCTTCTGTCGTATCCTGAAAAATGTCCGGCACAAAACACGGAATACTGGCACAGAACAAAAGGAGATAAGAGAAAACGTCAAAGCGCGTAGGCATAGGCATAACAAAATGACTTGTATTTGAAGTATGACAGCATCGCCAAATGTTTGTCTGCCATCTCGTAGATGTTGTCTAGGAAACATACACAAGAAAGGACACACTTGAGGCACAGTATAATAAACAACCAGCACAATAACTCAAGTTGGCGGAAATTACACGCGCATCCCCACTTTTGGATGATTTTTCGTAGGATGGTAACGGTACTTCGATACTTGTACTTCTGCACTAATATCGAGTATTTTTATCTTAGATACTTTTTGTGCGATTCCAAGCTGGTATCGATACTTTTGTAGGGTATCGGTATCGAAAATAATTATATAATTACTGAGGGGTGTAATCAGTTGCACAAAATGCTCTGTACGAACCAAACGCGCCTATGAGGTTAAAAAATATCGAGTTGGTACCGGTTCGATATAGGAAATCCTGAGATATTATGCTGGTTGTTTATTATGCTGTGACTCAACTATGAGACATCCAACATTCAATTAGGGATGTACGATTGTACGATTCGAATCGATTTTATTCCAAGATCGATCTTTTTACCCCAAACATCGATTAAAATCGATCGATTTTTCGCTAGCCGATCTTTTGGAAAATCGATCTTTTTATTTCAAAATAGAAGATCGATTTAATACCGCCTACACTCTACACGCTTAATTTGAGAGAACCCATGCATGCTCTCATGCTCAATTATTTTACGCTGATCGACGAGATGGACTGATCGCGTGTCGCAAAGCGCTATCTAGCAAACAGTAGAGAAATGTAATGTAGCGGACTTCTCCGTATGTGAGAGGACCTATATAATGGGAAAAAGGTCGCGTGATTTGCTAGTGTTTTTGATGTATCTGTTTCATTTGATACAAAAAGGAATGTTAATTATGTTATAAATTATAAATATTATAGTCCACATTTAATGTACCTAACTGTTTAATAAATTTTATGTAGGTATATAATCATTGTATTTTTTATTAAAAAACAAGCGATACATACAGCAACAAAGGTATTTAAAATCAAATATCGATATCTAATAAGATCGATCTTTTCTTGTCGATCTGAAAGAAATACTGAAAGACCCATGACCCAACCACAGCATAGTAATCAACCAGCACAATAACTCAAGTTCGCGGAGATTACACGCGCATCCCAAATTTTGGATGATTTTCTGTAGGGATGCTAGCGATACTTCGATACTTCTGCACTATTATCGAATATTTTTGTCATCGATACCTTTTTAGGCATTCCAAGCTGGTATCGATACTTTTGTTTCGGTATCGAAAATAATTATATAATTATTGAGGGCTGTAATTAGTTGCACCAAATGCTCTGTACGAAACAAACGCGCCTATTTGGCTAAAAAATATCGAGTTGGTACCGATATCGATATTTTCATTTTCGCATCTCTACCCAAACTTCACAGCCGTAAAATCATCCATAAATCCTCCCAAGGTCAAACTTTGTGGGAACCACTTTTATATAGGAAATCCTCAGAGATATTATGCTGGTTGTTTATTATGTTGTGCTTGAGGTTCACTTAAGGCTTTTACGGAAACAGTGATCTTTGAATCCGGACCGATCAGTATCAGCTGTTTAGTGACATTACTGTAATTGATTATTCCATGGACTAAACGAACATCGAACACCAAAAAAGTTGGTTAAAAAAGGCAACAGAGATATTTAAGTCAAACACCTGCTGATCTGATTATCCCGATCGCGATCACTTTCCGTACAAAAGTTTCTGATTCTTATCACTGACTGATTCTAGATCACTTTCCGAACGTCAGGATCAGTCGTCCTTGTGGTCGAGTTAACGCGGTCATAATTTCCGTAAAGGTCCTTAAGTATCCCCTGAGTATTAGTTAAGCGAACTTTAACTATTACTCAAGAGACGACTATAAATAGAGGCCTTGAGAAGTTACAAATAATTTTGGAAAATAAGTTAGTGAATCATCGATTTATTAGGCGGTGGATCATTCATTTTCCGATAATACTAGAGGACATATTTTTTATCTGTCAGTTGAAGTCAGTCACTCTCTGTTTTTTCGAATTTTTATGAAATAACATTAATCTGGAAATTCAATTTATCGAATAACAATTAACAGTAATCGAAGTACCTCTCAAATGAAAGCGTGTATTCCCTCCCGTTCTGTTAATGATTGTTTGTTGTCGACGAGGCTTGCTTTGAATTAAATTCAGTATTACATTTTGTTGGATATTATGTCGTTCCTTCATTAGTATCTCTCTCAGTCCTTGGGAGCTGGTGGATGCCTACAAATACGTCGTCCTATCTTATCCACGCAACGTGTTCGATGGCAATCACGTCTTGACTGAATTCTGGCCAATCAAGCCGACTAATTCCCACCTCAAAGTGACCATGGAAGGCATAGCATGATAATCCAAGATTTCCGCAACGGATGAAGACCAACTCTGTGCGTGATTATGAACTGATTTCTGCCTAAACCATTGTCGATCCACCACCATGTGAAAGTCTTCCACCAATTCAAAGTGCGCCATATCTTTCTCCAGGTCTCCTCCATACTCTTCGACGTCCGTCTGACCTAGTTAGATAAAAAACGAGATTCATCCAAAAACAGTACCTTTGTAGGAATTTCTATTATATGTTCATGAACTAAATGCGGACGCCAATGTACTTAAAGAATGTGTAAACCAGATGCATAAGTGTTGTTATCTGCACCCTAGTCCCATATACCTGCTACCCTGACTGTTAGCAAAACACAGTGAGTGTGCCCAAAAAAGGGGAGTTACAGTTCGGAGGTCACGTCGGCAACACATTGCGCGTCTCCGAATTTCATGCCGCTCCGCGTTTATAACTATTTAACATTTTTATTGTTAGTGATAAATAAATAAGTAAAATTACAATACAGTCCACTTTTTCAACATCACACAAAACACACGAACAACCTTGCTCCATTCCAAATGATTTAGTGCAAAAGCCAGTCTTGCAATTCGAGGCCGTTGGTTCAATGGCGACCCTGACAAAACAGTCTATCTGCATGAAGCCTTCTTCTAACGGTCAATTCGTAAACATTAACATCTCTAACTTCAGAAGCTATCCTGTTCCGCAAATTTGCTGACACCAAAAATCGATCCTCTCTTTAGCTGGCGAAATTTTTTCGACCAGATTCTGATCTTTTGTAAAGCACATAAGCTTTTACCAACAATTCTTGCAGTTCTTGTTGTCCTCGACCATTTTGCATTAATGTTTCAGTTTCACTAAAAAACTTTCCTACTGTATGGTAGATGGTATATTCGTTTAATTTGAAGTCCTCCTAGCTCCAGATGTCTCTTCTGTAGCATCTAAAACAGACACTGTTTCTTCTACTCGTATTATTCCCGTAACTTCCCTTATTAAATTTCTATACGAGGCATTTTTTCGCCATAGTTTGTCTTTGTAAGCGGATCTGGAAAGTGCAAGGCAGACATGAATAATTACGATGACGAGCGCATAAGTTTGCCGGAGTTCGCGGGAGTTGCACTTCCTCTTTTTTCGTGCAAATGGCTCGGCAACTCCCAGGCACTTTAATTTCGTTTGAGGTGAACGTCGACAAATTTTTTATCTGGCATATTGTTGAACACGCCGCAGGGCTGCCAACTTAGTTGCTAATTTATAATTAACAGTAACGCCGCGAATCAAGAGCTTTGGTGTCGGTTGCATGCAGTTATCATTAAAGCTACACACATACAAATAAATTCTTGGACGAGAAATACATACTTCTATTCAAAGGTATCATATTTTGCTATATGCGCCAAGCTGTAATAACCCTAAAACCAAAAATGTAATATTTTTGATCTTATAGAGTTATACATATTAAGTGAATATTTTCAATTCAAAACTAAGCAAGTCTTGAAGGTAAGAATACCGAAATCTTTAATCAGTCACATGAAAGTGTGGAAAACAAAACAATTCATTGACTGGAGCATTTCATAATCTTGTCGCAAACAACTAAAGATTTTCACCCTCTTGGAACGACCATCTAAAGCATTCGACAATTTTACGTTATATAGTATTTTTCTAAAATAATGTTGAAAAATGACGATTACCACAGAGTATGAGAATATATCAATATAACACACAAACAAATAAAATTATGAATTATTTATAAATAACTATAAAGCCTGTAGCTATCTGTCGATGTGCATACACTAAGGCCCAATTTTATCAACACGGGCATTTACAAAGGCTTAGACCAATCATAGCAGCCCATTCAAGAACTTGCATCTGTCAAAGTTCTCTGAAAATTATTGATTTCTCTTGAAATTTACTTCAAAAAGGTGAAAAAAGACATGCTTTATATATAATCGACCATTATGTACTCTCTAGTATCTTTTCAACTCTGATTTACCATCTTAAATGGGTGAAAACTTGCATTTTCCTGTTTAACAAGCCGTTTAGCATTTGCTTATCTCAACCAATCAGATTCCACTAAACCGATACATTTGATCACTGGATCAAATGTAAATACTGTTAATGTAATGATAATGATGACAAGAAATTCAAAGTACTGCATTATTTTGATAAAACAATGATTTGCAAGCTATAATAATTCTAAATACCTACAATATATCTTTGCATTATAGTAAAAAGGGAAAAAATAACATTTTATTGCATTTCACAAAGCTACTATAGATGCAGGTGTGCATAACTGGTTGCCTATCCTGCTTAACAGCAAAGCTTGCGATCTGTTTTGTTTCCAATACTGATACAATACTATTGGATGATACTTATTAGCATAGCCCTCAATACCCAATAGAAAGCTTTTGCTAAACAACATCCAACAGAAAAGCTTTGTCAAACTCTTTATTAAATATGCATGTTGATGAAATCGGGCCTAATATTATCATATTCTCAGTTATACTCCATAATTCTTGAGCTGTGTATACTTGAACAAAGTGATAAGAGACTAGTTAGAAAATATGATATCCTTGCTAAAACTGTATGAAGCAATTGGTCGAAGGGCACTGAAATTTTAGTTGTAAAGAAAATCATAACCTTGGTCAGAGCACAATTCTTTAGAATGAGTATTGGAATCAAAAATCTACTATTCCTGGTTCAATTTAACCATAATTTTCTGATCAGATAAATTTTCTCGGAGCGAAAACTGATATTTCTGTATACAGGGTTATTCACGTTATTCGACACGGAGCATTATGGCTAAAGTATTTGATAAACAAGAAAATAATAATTTGGGATGGATAGAGACCCATAAAGGCTACATTTTAAAAATATTTTCATGTTATACAGGGTGTCCCAAAAACACGAAATGTATCAAAGTTATGTTTTTTTAAATGGAACACCCCATATATTATTGCATACTCAGATTCCTTGATGAATTATATTGTGACTTTATGTATCATACATGGGACTTAAAGCGAACCGTTTAGGTGTAAATCACCATTTTCGGTATAAGTAGATATCAGGAGAAAATTGAATATCACAGAGATTATAAAATTTGGAAGGCTGTGACTTTGCCGTATTACTAACCATAAAATGCGTCAGCTTTGATGAGACGGTCAAATTTAAATTACGATTATGCTTGGAGAAATCGGTCGATGAATTAAGGAAACTTCGATCAGCGATAACTTTATTTTTTCAAATGGGAATGCCTAATTTTTTTCATACGGTTAAAAGTAGAATTTGATAGCCTTTCTAATGATATAAGATTGTGCATATCAATCTCTGGTAGTTTCCATTTAATTTTAAATTTTCAAACAAATCGGCGTTTTTCAACTTGCCTACCTATAACCAACGTAGCAGGCCATTAAATATAAACAAAAACCTGTTCAGGTAGAAGAAAACAACTAACTTAGCTGAAAAATACACACGAATTAGACTAAAGGGACAAGAATATAAAAATTACTCACAACAAACAAAGTCTAACCAGAAACAACGGCGGTAACATATCTTTGGTCAAAGAGAAGCTGGAGTATGGCAGAAATGGATTTTTTCACGGCCTACTGGCTACTGCAATGTACTAGAGATTGACAGCTTCCAAAACTATTAAAAATTTTAAAATAAAATAAAAACTACTAGATAATGTTGTAAGCAGTTTATTATTTTCATAATAAAATTTCACATTTAATGATATAAAAAAGTATGCAATTCGGTCAAAACTCAAGTCAAAAGTACCTCTGACTGGAGTTCTGAAAATTCTTCAGTACCTATTAGCAAGGTCGCAGAAAATGAAGAATGAATTAAAATTTGTTCAAATTATAAAACATAACTTAAACGGCAGAAAATTTAAATCTGATTTGTCAGTATTCCTTTTTTGCAATATTGCTAATAGATATTGAAAAATAGAAGGGCTCCAGTCAGGGGTATCGACTTCGACGCAAATTAGTACTTTTTTACACCATTACATATGATTGATAGTTGCGTGCTGGAGCAACAGTCGCTGGTTGTTTCTGTTTCATATGAGGATTTTTGATTGCCTTGGAAATTTTTAACCTCTAGTAAATTGCGGTAGCCAGTAGACAGTAAAAATATCTATTACTGCCATACTCCAGCTTCTCTTCGACCTTAGAGATGTTATCGCAGTTGTTTCTGGGAGAGTTGATTTGTTGTAAGGAATTTTTATAATCTTGTCCCTTTAGTCTAGTTAGTGTGTATTTTTCAGCTAAGTTAGTTGTTTTCTTCTAGCTGAACAGATTTTTGTTTATATTTCATGGCCTGCTACGTTGCTTATAACTAGGAAAATTGAAAATCGCCGATTTGTTTGAAAATATAAAATTAAATGAAAACTACGAGAGATTGATATTCACAACCTTATATCGTTAGAAAGCTTATCAAATTCTACGTTTAACCGTATAAAAAAATTAGGCATTCCCATTTGAAAAAATCAAGTTATCGCTGATCGAAGTTTCCTTAATTCATCGACCAATTTCTTCAAACACAAGCGTAATTTAAATTTGACAGTCTCACCAAAGCTGATGCATTTAATGCTTAGTAATACGGCAAAGTCACATCCTTCCATATTTTGTAATCTCTGCGATATTCAAGTTTTTCCTGATATCTACTTATACCGAAAATGGTGATTTACACCTTAACAGTTCGCTTTAGATACCATGTATGATACATAAAGTCACACTAAAATTCACCAGGGAATCTGAATATGCAATAATATATGGGATGTTCCATTCAAAAAAACATAACTTTCATACATTTCGTATTTTTGGGACACCCTGTATAACATGAAAATATTTTTAAAATGTAGCCTTTATGGGTCTCTATCCATCCCAAATTATTATTTTCTTTTTTATCAAATACTTTAGCCACAATGCTCCGTGTCGAATAACGTGAATAACCCTGTATATCAAGTATATCTTTACAAGATTATCAAAATGCTTGCATAGTTGCTAATTTCTTTTTATACGAGAACTCATAAAACTAGTGTTACACACAAAAGTACACAGGGTGTTTGATCTGCTATGTTTATATGTCCTGAATGTATGACTGATTGTTTATTAGAGCCAGAAACTCACTTGGGGACTCCTTATTTGATGGAGTACAGTACAGGGTCTTGGAAGGTTCGTTTTATTGGATTTTCAAGCGGTTATCATTTTCAGATCCCTTGGAAGAGCGGCCCTTGCCCTAACTCGACCACAGAAGCTGTAGCTCAGCCCAAGAAAGTAGCTCATTGATGAGAAGTAGGAACTGCATCGCAATCAAACCAATGCTTGGGATACTCCAGCGTTAATTTTATAGGCAAATACGAGACCTCATCTAAAACGACAGAAATCAATGGATGAGTTCTGCTTCAGATATGCGTCAGACAAATCTTATATAACTGCTCTCATTCGTAGCAATTTATTAGAAAGGTGTTGTAGTCAACTGTCACTAAATAGCACCTTCACGAAACCTCGAACAAATTTCCGAGACCGAAATTTGATTTGATTATATTGACCCGACTAGTTCCCAGAAATAACATTATCCTATGGAATAATGGCTTAAATACATTTACCTCCAATACATTTGAAGAAAAGTGGATGTATTCGTGATATTAAATTAAATAGTTAAGAACATATTGACATGTTACTTGCTGATAAGTCGTAACAGCAAAACTTCTACGCTGTAGAATTTATAGCGAAGAATTTTCTTCAAATCACCCTTGTTTGGACAGAAAGTTGACTTATTGAACTTCAAAATATACAAACTCTCAAAGATTTTATTTTTCCTCTTCCAAATCAAATTTAACGCTATGATATTATATAAAAGTGATTCAGATACAATGTATGTAAGCTCTACAACTTCATCCCCACTTACTTTAAATCGTTACCAGTACCACGCTATAAATTTGCAGTCAGAGAAAGATTAAGCAATAGATAATGTACTCGTACATAGTAGCAGTAGTAGTAGTTGTAATAGTAGCCTTTATTTACCATAAAATACAAAAGTACCTTGTTTAGTTATTTTGCAGGTTTGAGATAGTTGTAACACAATGATATGTGTATTGTGTAACTAATATAGTCCTTAATTTGTAAGAACTTGTCTGTACATGAATATATGTATATTATTTCTAGCAAGGATGAGTGGAATAGCATCTTGTGTGTACTCTCCCTTGAGTTTAGTGGGCATTTTCATGTTTTACAAGAACTTTCTTTTATTTTTGCAACGTATATGTATTTTTGTCCATTAATAAATACATTATTATTATGAACATGAAATCGACTGTCAAAAATGGCGCTAATGCCGAACATAGTATCACATCCCGATTGATGAGGTGATTATGCATAAAAATCAGCAGAAACAATGTGAAGCTTGATGTTTCTTTGGTAGAGCAATGTATTTATCCTCGAGTTATCATCAGTTTGCTAAAACCTTAGATAAGCTAAAACCATATCATTTGCATCTTTGACTTACACTAGAATCCTCAGCTAAACTGTAATAGCCGTTTAAAAATACAACAACGCACTTCATTTTGATGGCTGTAGAGGGAGCAAATCAGATTCAAATCCACTTAAGCAGTGCAATTATTGTTAAATAAGGCTTTGGTTGGAATTAAGTGGTGAAAGTTTTTGCACTATCGATGCATCTCTACTAATTGGGCGCATCTGAGACTCAGATATCACCTATCCCTCTTTGCTGAGTATATCAATCTCGTCCTATTTACATGTAATCCCTTCCATGACAGGTGTATTTGAGGAGAATTTACTGTTTAAACATAGATTTCCTCAACAAGTTATCAACTTTTCAAGGGAGAGGGGAAAAGAAAGTTTGCCTAAAAAGCTAAGAAAACAAAAAAAATTCAAGTTTGCCGGATGGTACTTTTTCGTTCTTGTCTTTTCAATTATGGTGGATGCGGTACCCATTCCTAGATTTGTTACAAGCTCAGAGTAACAACTGAACATAGAGGTAGTAAACAAACCACTTTAGCATGGCGTGCTCAAAGCCATCATCTTTTGACACTTCAGCCTCCAAACATTGCCAACTAATCTGAAGATTCTTCCAATGCAAGCCATGATACAGACTCTGCTCTGCACTGTCCCATCCCGAAAAACTGTTAAACTACACTCGAATATAGCACAGCAAGTCCGTAAAGCTTCACTACAGTTACCAACAAATAGCGAATTCGATTTTACTGACCAAGCATAAGAGACGCACAAACAAAACAAACGTTTGACACTCGGGGTTTACCGTAAACAAATCGCAGGAAAATTATATAGGCGTCGCCAGCTCCTCAAAATTTATGTAAGACTTCAAAATTTGCGTTTATGATGAAGAAACATGCAGTAACGTGCATCAAAATACCGTCTTTTTTAACGTAGAATGAAATATTTCTGGATACTATACAATTAAGACGATAGTAAACAATTATGATTGCTGTATCTGGTGGTCAATATGACAACGTTAGAAAAGATGTTGGCCTATTAGAATTAGTTGTTTACTACCTCTATCTTCAGTTGTTACTCTGGGTTACATTATTTAGAAACAAGTAGCACCTTCGCCATATTTCAAGCATAATTTTGGAGACGGAATAGACAAAAATTCAAAAGAATTAATGTAATCGTACCAATTCGATTATTTATTACAGAAAAACCTACTTTAGAAAGCAGCGGGCTAAATACATTCACTGCACGCACTCAAAGGAATGAAATGTATTCATAAATTTTAATTAGAATAGAATTATGTAGTTGTTCCCTGTAACACGTATGTGTTGTTTGGGAATATTTTTGGACACGAACTTTATCTAGTATCTAGATAACCATAGCGGATAAATCTACTGATCGACCTGGCAGTATTTGCGAAACGTTGTCCCACGCTGTAATACTTAGAATTTGTAAAGACAACTGTTCTTCCACCCTTATTGTCATAAAAATTTCATTCGTCCGTCAGTTGAAAATAATTAAAGAGGCCATTTTCTTCTTTTGAATCAAATTCAACTCCATGTTGCGTCGTTACATATGAAAGTAATAAACATGCGAAGGCCCTTAGAAAATGGTGGTAATGGAGGAAAACGGATCACATTCGGATTCACGAGATGATTTTACATAAAAATGAGCGGAAATGTTGTGGAGCTCGATATGTTTTCTTTCACAAAATAGTGGCATTTATCGTCAATTTATCATCAGCTTGCTAAAAACATGTTATTCGCTGTTTTAACTGGATAACTGCCTCTATAATTCACAGCTGAACTTTAGTAGCCATTTCAAGGGACAATAGTGCATATGTCATCTGGATGACTTAAGAGGTTTCTATATCTGGAGTGGCAATTTTCGGCTGTGAAAATGAGAAAATCGAATTTAGATCCACTTAAATGGCGCTATTTTGGTTAAATAAGGCTTTGGATGGAGCCGAATGGTGAAAGTTCTCTCAGTGCCGAGGTCTCTGGCCCTGCTGGGTAAGCGTGATTTTCGTTCTGTTTAAATCTGGCCTTTGCCATGGGATGACTATTTGCGTGAGATTCTTTGTTCAAACTTGGGTTTCCTCAACAAGTTATTAACTGTTCAAGAGAGAGAGAGAGAAAGAGAGAGAGAGGGGAAGAGAGAGTCATTTCGTCACTCTAATGTGAAAAGGGCGTAAGTCCAAAATATACAGTCGTATAAAAGAAGCAAAAAACTGATTATACGCCCTAAAACAATGAATGAACAATGTCTTTTTTCAAGTTAGCACAGTGTTTTTGATAAGCATGGCACTTACTCAAATTTCATTCTCTAACTTGCAATGTCACTAGAAATTAAGCATCCTGTGAATAAATTAGTGATCAATAACTACTGTTTATGTTTATTTATTAACAAATACAAGGTATCATAAATATAGAAGGAAGATAAACTAATTATATAAGCAAGTGCTGGATAATAATGTAATAATGATATTTCAACAATTATTCGTGCTTTAGGTTATCATAAAGATGATGGTAATCCTTTTCAAGAGATTATTTGAGAAACGTAAGATGCTTCACATTTTCTCTTTTAATTTTCGCGTTGCTGTATAGTAAACTATAAACAGGCAATGGATGGAAATCACTGGAGGACCTTATTTAGTAATACCGACCCGTTGTAAATATATCTAAAAGCTCGTAGATCATTAAATTTTGAATATTCTTTTCACAAAAAATTCGTCAATTTGTCTATTTACAAGTTTTTAATGACACGTGACAGGTGGCATTGAACAGTACATGCTAGCAGTCAACAACAAGAATAGCATTTTTCATACAGACATTACAGCTATACGGACGGACGGACGTATCTTTAATAACGTGACTTTTAGCATCATCTGTAATAATTTTTCGAAACGGTCACTCTAGCGGACACCTCAGGGAATATGTTAGTCAATTATGTATAAAACCCATTTTCGGCAACAGGTGGACTTACGCTCTTTTCATATTAGACTGACAATTTGCTTGTTGTTACAAACGAAATACTAAAGTGTAGTATAAATGACTCATTTTTTATTCACAAGTTATAGGTACCTACCTATACAAAAGGCCTAAAGCGGTTAAATATAAGCGTCACTTGTAAGGATTTGTTCTTGTAACTAATCGTTTGCTAAATAGTATTTCTGCATACAGTTCTTCGGTAATTGCAAATATGGCGGTTACTTCACCCATTTCCAGAGATGTTAGATCACCTTCACCACAATTCAAACATATTTTTGAAATCTGGGTAGACAAAAATTTTAAAGAATGATGTCATCGTAGCAATTCGATTATTTATCGTATAAAAACCAACTTTGTAGGCTGAATACATTCACCGCACACACTTAATGGAAATGAATGTATCCGTGAATTCTGATTAGATATTAAAGTATTGATTCGTTGCATCCTTAAAAATTACAATAGGTATGTGTACTGTTCGAGTATATGTGAGGACCCTAGTATCTAAATAACCAAAGTGGATAAGTCAACTCGGCTGCATCCAGAAAACATTCAAATCATAATTATTTCCATAAAAGTATAGTGATAATGGAAGAAAATGGATCACATTTGGATTCATGAGATGATTTTACATAGAAATCAACAGAAATGTTGTGAAACTCGATATTTTTTCTTTCACAATCATCATTTATCATCAATTCATCATCAGCTTGCTGAAAGTATGATAACTCCCGCTATGATTCACAGCTAAGCTTCAGTGGCCATTTCAAGGGGCAATAGTGCATGTCATCTAGATGACTTAAGAGGTTTGGACTTCTGAAGTGGCAATTTTCGGCTGTAAAAGGGATGAACTCTGACCAAATTTTATTAAGAGGCGTTATTTTAGTTCAATAAGACTTTGGATGAAACCGAATGGTGAAAGTTTTCTCAAATCTGAGGTATCTGACTCTGTTGAATCGTCTTTTACGTTCAATTTGATTTTAGGTTCTTCCATGAGAAGAATATTTACGTAGGATTATCTGTTTGAAACTGGGTTCCTTCAACAAGTTAGTAACTTTTCGAGAGAGCGAGGAAGAGAAAGTCATTTGCCTGTTTTTGCATATGAAATAGTGTGAAATAACTGTGTGTAATTTTTTATTGACGAAATTGAATTACCTACAAAAAAGCTAAAAGGGTTCAATATACTTGCGTCTAGCCGGACCGCGCAACTTTTCAACCCGCAGTTCCGCAATGGTTCCGCATGCGCATTTGGCATGACTACCGAGATGGACATTGACAGTGACAGTGCTGACAGTTCTGTGTGCCGTTTGCAGAATTCAAAAATGTGTATTGTTTTGGAAGGACTTCTCTGTTTTCTTGATATTTTCATTTCTTGTATCCACCATCCAGATCCAGCAATGAATAATAAAGTGTTTTGAAAAATGTTTTCTAGTTTTATACTATGTATAGAAAAGTCTTAAAAGCCATTTGTCCAAAATTTCCTTATTGGCATTACTTGATCAATATTGAACCCATTGAAATTCATTTTGGGTACCTATCATACCTTCTATCGCATATGTTTAATTGAAATTGAGGACTTTTTTGAATCATCTAATTTTTTTACATTAGTATATCTAACATAAGGGAGAGTTGGTGCAAAAGGTAACGAGAAGAGTTGTTTTGTTGGTTCACTGATCCGGATCTGTATATTTAAGGTGATCTAACTGAACCGGCGGCTTGTTCATTTAGAATCACAAAGCAGGATGGTGCGTGCCACGGCGATATATTATGTCGGTCAGTCGATCTGATGATTGGCGATGTTCAGTTTTCGGTTCAGTGTTCTGCTGAAGCTGAATGATATTTAGGTAGATATTTTAGGGTGAATAATAAATGAATATTTTCCGTGTATGATGAGTTGTGACTGTTTATAGTAGAGACAAAAAATTACTTTTACGTGCCAGAAGTGTATTTAACAAATACGAGAAACTCAAAACTGAATAATTATTCATTAAACGATATCAAATCGAAATTTATAAAAAATAGTATTAATACGTATACATCTTCTAGGTGCATGTTTAGAAAAAAATAAATATCATCTGATATAAAAATAAAACAAATTGATAAATTAAGATTGACGGTAAATGATTGCATTCGCTAGTCGGGTAGTCGGGATCGGACTGACCCGTGAACCGGATCACTGTTCCGGATCTTTGAGGTGTTCTAGATCGGCGGATCCGCATCTTAAAAATGACCCGATATGCCCGTCTCTATTCGACAGTCTTTGGTACTGCGGGTTGGAAAGTTGCACGGTCCGGCTAGACGCAAGTGTTATCGGTATTACTTTAACAATATCTTGCTGAATAGTATTTCTGCTTATTGCTCTTCAGTAGTTGCAAATATGGTGAATGCATTACCCATTTCTAGAGCTGTTAGATCATCTAGCGTTAGATAGCACCTTCGCCATAATTCAAACATATTGAGATCTGGAGGGGCGAAATTTTAGAGGAATTGATGTAATCGCAGCAATTCAATTATTTACCGGAAGAAATCCCACTTTGTAAAGCAGCAAGCTAAATACATTCACCACACACACTGAAGGGAAATCAATGTATCCGTGAATTTTGATTAGGTTTTGAAATGTTGATTAATTGCTTTCTGAAAAATTGTAATACGTGTGTTCTGTTCGTAAATATTTGTGAACCCGAACATTGTTTAGTATCTAAATAAGCAGAGTGAATAAATCCACTGGTCAACACAGGTGTAGAGAAAATTGTTTTTCGAATCACCATTATTGTCATAAAATGTTCAGTCGTACATCAGTTCAAAATAATTAGACCGTTATAGGTGCTATATCCTTCTTTTAAATCAAATTTAACACCATACTATTATATACAAAAGTAATAAACATACGAGCGTTCTCAGAAAATGGTGGTGGTACTCCGATGCGATTTTTTCGTCTATCTAACTTATAACGGTAGATTTTCTGCAGAAGATTATAGAACCGGCAGCTAAGTGCGAGCTGATTGTATGAATATATTTGAGAGGCTCTTTGCTTTCCATTCAGCAAATGGCACGGAATCTCGATCTAAGAGATCGACAAACACGACGGCGCGACGCCTTTGCTTGAGTCCGCCCGGTTTTGTGATTTTATCCCCTTCGTGACGGATTATTCCAGGCTTTACAAAATCTCTGCCTCTGTATAGCAAATGCGACGGATCCTATAAAAATCCATCCTACACGAAACTGCTTTCTTTTGGCCGTTGTTGACTGCTTATATATTTGAGACAAATACTAGACTAGCAGATTTTGTAATGAGGTTATTGTTAGCTGTGAGATTGTAACTGACGGCAAATGTTATATTTTGACCATCACAATTATTGTTATTTAATTATGAATGTCAATCTTCTACTGTCAATGATTGAACTTGGAAAAGTTTTCAACTAAAATGCCAAACAATTTTCTACGACATATCTCAAGGGGAAGTTCTTGCAACACGTATAAATTTTGTTTCCTAAAAATTATTGGATATATTTGTACAATGTATTAATAATCTTCAAAGTCTTTACCTTTAGCGTCTACACATTTTTTTCCACCGGCTTTCTCATACCTAGTAGGTCCCCTAGTGTGCTATTTTGTTGGAATTGTTTTGTCGGGAGGAACACAAAAAGTCGCAAATATACAGGGTGTCCCATTAAAATTTTTGAATCGGACGTTGTAGTAGGTATACCGTGAAGATCGCGTGTGGTTGGTTATGTTGTGTATAGTACCTACCTACCGTTAGCCTTCCTATGGCGTTACGCCACTGTGCGCCAGACGTACTGCGAGTCCAGACCCGTCTAGCACCCTAGCGCGGGCGGCGAAGATAAAACAAAGATCAAACGAGGGATGCGGTGAGAACGGAGACCGGGAATACAGACAGACAGACGTAAGCTGGCCACTGCCAGGGTCAGACGTATGCTAGCATTGCTAGCAGTTCAGCAGCCGTTAGCGAGAACGGTATTGGCCTCATCAGCTGGTATTCAGGCAAGCTGATTCCATCGTAAGCTCCAAGGTCTTAAGGAGTATCCCTAGAGCTAGAGATACTATCAGTGCAGTTAAGAAGAGACATAGGCACGAGGTATTGGCAGAACGGTGGCTGGGAAAACGGTTAAGGTACTGTAGAATTGAACTATAATCGGTGTGTGTGAACGGCGTTTAAAGTAGGGGTTATCCTGGGGACAATTAACTACTTGCGTGTTAATTAATGTCGGGTTTTGTATGTACGTAGCAATAGATTTCCATGTTTATGATTAGTGTTTTTTATTCACTTTCCTCTTGACCAACAACGTAAGAACCTTTACCCTGATAGAGTCTATAATAACTTGTTACAACGTCACGTGACCAAAAACAAATACCTCACTGGGTGACACAATAATAAGAAAAGGTACTATATTTGCTCTAATTTACACCCCCAAAATTATAATTCGCTGCTACTGCCCAGTTCTGATATATTGCTTGTCTTAATCGTCGTGGGACACCCTGTATATAATAACTATAATTTACTAAATTAATATGTGTTCCTTTTGTTCTCTTACCACTATCATGTTACAACTATTGTACAATTGTCTGAACAGCTTTAATCTGAACTAGTTTAAAGTCTCCAGCTTACCAATTAAATTACCATTTGAACCATCTTATATCAGATTTAATAGATTGCATCTATTCTATTAAGCTTATGGCCAAGCATTATACCTTGAGAAAATATATTTGAAATATGGTGAAGGTGCTGCTACATGTCTGGTGTAACAGTTTATGTATATGAATATTTTACGCATCCACCATATTTCGAATGTCGAGATGAAGTCCAGCACTATTATTGGTTATAAAAGCAACAGACCAAACCCTTACAAGAAAGTTTTACACTTATACTCTTTCAGATTTTATGTAGGTATGTATACCGCGTGAATGAAAGATGATTGTTTAAGCTACACTACGGAACAGCAGGCCAATGACTTCCACCCTCCCTCTTTCTCTCTCTCGATGCTAATAACTTGTTGAGGAAACCCATGTCTAAACAAAAAATCCTCCGCGAATATTCATCTTATGGAAGGGGATAAATCCAAACAGAACGAGAATGACAGTTCGCAAACAGGGGTGGATAGGATCTCAGTCTCACCTGCGTCCAATTACCGAAGATGCCTCGGAACTGCGAAAACTTTCACCATTCGGCTCCATCCCAAGCCTCACTTAATGATAATCGCGCGATTCAAGCGGATTTGAATCCGATTTCGTCCCTTTTACAGCCGAAAATTGCCACTTTAGAACTACAAATCTTGTAAGTCATAGAGATGACATATGCACCATTGTCCTTTGAAATGGCCACTAAAGTTTAGCCCCGAGTTTAGCAGTTATCATTTGAGTTCATGCTTAGTTTTTGGAAAAAGAAAAAAAGTCGAGCGGAGCGAGATCAGGACTAAAGGGCAGCTCCCTGGCGGGAGACCCTCTTCTTTGATTTTTCCAAAACTTCTGCGTGGTAGTATCACAAACACAAGGGACATTTTTGTCGAATCTGCTTGTTCCGCCCCTTTCTGGAGCTCCTTTAACTTCTGCGCCCGCGTCGTAACTTTTCATAACTCAAAAGTTTATCCACATGAGCTTCCATAAGCAGCGAGAGCGTTTAGGTTACAGTTTTTTTGAGCTTTGAAGAACATTTGATGTTCATTTGAATCAACCATCGCGCGTCCTGATGAAGTCTCAAAACAGAGGTACACTAGTTCGGTAATGCTTCACTCCGTATGCTCAGAACGGATCGAACTTGGGTGCGCTATGAAGCTAAGGCTTCCCCCCATGCAACACGTGACTGCTCCTACTACACTACGACCAGTCATCATCATAGTCACAATGCCTTGACAGACATGTTGTGAACTCGCGAAATGCATTAAGTCGGAACTAGAGTATTGCCGACACGAATATTATCAATAGTTTTGAGGACTGTAGCTCGCCATCGTTCGCGATTTCTGTCAGTTCAATGGCGCTCTTGATACTCATATCTAGCAACTGTTTCATCGTATCCACCCAGCGTGTAGGGGAACGGCCACGGCGCCGCCCACTCGGGCGCGACCCTGAACTAGAAGTTTTTCCATATTATTGCTTCTGTGAATACGTCCGAAGAATGTAAGCATTCTCGTCGACACAATGGAGGGCAGTCTCTTTTGATTGCCAAGCTCATCCAGTATGGAAACATTAGTTCGATGGGCAGTGTAAGGAATTCTCAGCATTCTCCTTCACGTTCACATTTCAAAAGCGTCTATGCGAGCTCGATCTGCCTTTTTAACAGTCCAAGTTTCCGAGGCATACAAAAATATGGAGAACACAAGAGACTGAACCAGCGACATTTTGGTAGCTGTAGTGTGGTCACGCCATTTTTTATTAAGCTTTGTCATGGCCTCCCATGCCTGTTGAATACGCTGTCGAATCCCATTCTCACTGTTACTGATTGTCGATCAAAGAAGCGAGATACACAAAACTTTCAACTACCTCACAACGGCCTATTGACTTTATTTCTCGATGGTTGTCATGCTCTCTATCTACGATCATAACCTTGGTCTTGTTGTACTTATTACCAAGAGAAGCAACAATGAGGGTTGTATCGTCAGCAAATCTTAAGTTAGATATTTTGCTTCCGCCAATAGTTATACCGCCATTCCAGTTGTCCGATACCTGTCTCATCACAAATTCAGAGTAAATGTTAAATAACATCGGAGATAATATACATCCCTGATGAACTCCTTTTCTGGTTGCTGTTTGATCAGACAGATTACCATCAATTGTTACACGAGCCGAGCTAGACTCACAGAGTGGGACTCCCATAGAAATAAGGATTTCCCACAGTTTAGGCCACTTTACGTTATCAAACGCCTTAGAAGGAGGTGTTACCTTGAATGATAAATTAAAAAAAGTCCTGATAGCACAGCCTGCCTTGAGCAATACTGAGAACTGTACCAAGAATTAACTGCAAATATACAACTGAGAGAGAAAAAAATATAGTATATATAGAGATATATTATTATTAATAAAAAATAGTATGAAGAAATAAAGAGTATTAAATAACTCAGTCAATCTACCATTCAATATATTTTCATGTCTTTAGGAGAAGACTGCGCAGCTCATTTCTAACAAAAGACGTCATATAAAGTATGGCCCGATTTTCAACTGCTTGAGAGATATTTAACTTTTATTTATTTATTTTCAAGAAGTGCTTCTTATTAATGACTGCTTACAATGCTGTTTTACTTCAAAATCATCACCCACGCGAACTATGCTTTTACAGTGCCGTTTTTTAGGGCCTAATACGCTTTACTTGGAGATATTTGTTCTGTACTTTACTGAAGCTTTGGCTTTGAACTTACAGACACACGCTCGCAAAAATTACCAAAAGCAGTTATTTGTCACTTCAAACTCTTGTGATACGATTCTCAGATGACACTACAGTGCTATGAAAGTGCCGTTTAATGAAAAATGTTATGCCTTTCCATACTGCGTATATTGTATTTTGGTACATAACCCCGGGTGGTCGTAAATTTAGCGAACATGCGCTAAGTCGCTGTAACTCAATTAATGAAATAAAATTTAATATCTCTGAAGGAGTTGAAAATCGGACCCTACTTTATATGACTTTTACTTCCTACACGGATGGGTAAGGGGAGTATTGTGATCGCGAAAATTTTCGATTTTGAGACAATACGCTTTTTGGGCTACTCATGATGTCTACATAAAGAAAATCTACGTCACCCATTTCCGTCGGTCTGTCGGTCTGTCGGTCTGTCGGTCTGTCGGTCTGTCGGTCTGTCGGTCTGTCGGTCTGTCGGTCTGTCGGTCTGTCGGTCTGTCGGTCTGTCGGTCTGTCGGTCTGTCGGTCTGTCGGTCTGTCGGTCTGTCGGTCTGTCGGTCTGTCGGTCTGTCGGTCTGTCGGCCTGTCGGTCTGTCGGTCTGTCGGTCTGTCGGTCTGTCGGTCTGTCGGTCTGTCGGTCTGTCGGTCTGTCGGTCTGTCGGTCTGTCGGTCTGTCGGTCTGTCGGTCTGTCGGTCTGTCGGTCTGTCGGTTTTTCTGTCGGTCTGTCTGTCTGTTGGTGTTTTTCTCGTAATCTCAGTAACCGCTGCATGGATTGTGATGAAATTTGGGCAGCGTTATGCTGTGGGGTCTTAGTAGGTAATGTTCCTATAATTTAGAAAATCGGTGCATGGGCGGCGGAGTAATTAGCAAAAAAACGAAAAATTTTAAATATGCCTCAAACTTCATTTTTAGGCGTTTTAGGGGTTCCTGATCATTATCTACTTTTTTGGTAGGGTTGAAATTGGGGTAGTTGGGGGTGGGGGATTGTAAAATTGAAAAATTTGTTGATTTCATAATAGACCGTCCACTGACCTATGAAGAAAGACCTAGCGACATAAGTAACTTTTTTAGGTCCATCCGAACATTGCCTTGCCTATTATGGAATCCAGACGACAGATTTTTTTCTGGTATAAACATACAAGTATTGCTTTAGATCGTTCTATATTGTGTAACGAAGAAACTGTTGAATTGATTTTAATGAAATTTTGCCACAGTATTACTACCGAGTCGAGAATGGAAAATGCGTATGGTTTTTATAAATCGTGCCAGTGGTGGCGCGGAAGCAATAAAAAACTAAAAATATAAAAACAGCTCAAACTTCTTTTCTAAGTGTTTTAGAGGTTCCTGATAATTTTCTGAGTTTTTTTGGGTGGGGGGTGAACTTGGGGTGGTTGGGGGGTGGGGGGTTGAAAAACTGAAAAATTTGCTGTATTCATAATAGGCAGACCACTGACCTGTGAAGGAAGGCCTAGCGACATAGATCACCTGTAAGTCCATCTAAACATTGCCTTGCCTATTACCGAAACCAAGGGACTTATACATAAAAATATTTATTGCTTTAAATCGTTTTGTATTTTGTAACGTGGAAACTATTAAATTGATTCTAATAAAATTTTGACACATTATTAATACTGTGGTGAGGATGGAAGACGCGTATGCTTGTTAGAAATCGTGTCAGTGGCAGCGTAGCAATAATCAAAAAACTAAAAATATGAAAACAGCTCAAACTTCGTTTTTAGATGTTTTAGGAATTCCTGACCGTGTTCTACGGTTTTTGGGTGGAGGTGAAATTGGGGTGGTGGGTTGTAAACCTCAAAAGTTTGTATTATTGATAGTAGGCTGTCCATTGACCTGTGAAGGAAAGACCTAGCGGCATAAGACAATTTGGGGGGGGGGTACTGGCGATGATTTGGTTGCAAGGGGATCTCAGACTAAAGCTTCATGCTATGGGAAAATAATAAACTATAATGTGTGGGAAGTACTGAGTCAGTCAACTTGACTTCATTTTTTTTTTGTTGGGAATGAGTTGGGCAGTCTTTTCCTAAAATATCCCCACTCGTCATAGAACACCCTGTATACACAGAACACACATGGCTATTCTTTTTTAACACTAAGCTTCAACACTCCACCTCTAGCGTATCTGGTATCTGCATATAAATAAGGGTGGTTGGACGGCTAGCTAATATCATTGGTTATTTGATTTCTAATAAGGTGTAACCAGGAACGGGTCGTGATGGCGGTAATTGCATTATATGGCCTGACGTGGATTGGACGTTTCAATTTACTGCGCGTCACCTCTTACCGTCTTCCTCCTAAATCAGAAACATGCAAATCAGGAGCTTCATAGAAATTGGTATCATGATTTGTATCATTTATTAGATTAAGGGCTGGTTTAACCGCTTCCTGATAAGTGTCAGATAGCCTATGTTGTTTATATGACGTTATCTGACAGATAAGCTATCAGGGACCGGTGAAACCGGCACTAAAAGTTAAATACTGTTATAGTAGACAGCGATGTTATGTCTGATGTTTATTGATAGTATTTGTGAAAGGCTTTTAAAATAATTGGAGGTCTAGCCTTCGAATTAGTGGATGCTTAAAAAGAACAACACGCAAACTAGTTTGTAGTATTTCCACACTTCCACTATTTTCCCGGTTTTATTTATCATTGGGCAAGGCGCTATAATCCTTCTAAATTTACAGCTGGGTATGAGATCAATTTTAAGCTATATAAACATAACTTTTTGCTAAAAAAGTGCGGCTGCTGAATAAAACTCACACAATGTAGCTGCGGCTGCTGAATAAAACTCACACAATGTTTAATGCCAAATATGTGGATTCCTTCAGGGATAAATTGAAGAAGAAACACACAATAACCTTTGATCAGGGTGGGTTTAGGAATAAATGTTCTGTTATTATTCCTTTTAGGTACACATCTACCTTTTTAACAGGCTTTTACTAGATTATGTTTGTTTATTTGTTTGTAACCAAATTTTTGGACTCGATTTTTATCTACTTATCTACTTTAACGAACAGATTTCATTTAAACTTTGTACGCCTATCAAAAACCTGTGACAATTAAATAATTTAACAAGTTTGTCTCATTATCTTAAACTAAAAAGTGAAAATAAATATAGTTTAGAAAAACTTAAGAATGCACTAGAAATCGAAAAGTAATTTCAAATATAGGCTGCAAATAATGATGAAAAAATTGTGAAAAAGCTTTAGTTGCGTATTATACGAAAAATATAGCATGAAGCACCGCAAGCTGCTTTACAGTAATACTAATTGGTATTTTTCGTTTATTATTAATTAGGGCTTATATTTAGAACTATCTTTTCAATATCCAGTGCTATAGAAGCGTGTTTAGTGTTGTAATTATATTTATCGTTAAACTCGTTGCGTGTGCTATGTTAGCATGTTAAGGTGAAGATTTAGATCTACATCTCCCCCTGAAGATGCTGTAATAACCAAATACTTATCATACCTGAAAAAAATCGGTTTGGAGGGTGTTAGACCATTTATATTATCCAATAGCTACTGTCACTTCAGAAATCACCCATCGAAATCAAAAGCTATTGTTAATTATATAAGATATATAAACCTCCTGAAAATATCTATTATCTTTGCTTTCTTGATCCCTCTCGGAGGACCATTTGATATGGAAATCCTCTTCGGAGCAATCAAACTCATTCGAAGATACTAAAGTGAGGAGTGTCTCCCTTTAAATATTTAAATACAGTTTGTACCTTGTTTATACCGAAGAAAACATCATGTGGTGTCTAGGTCTTATGAATGCTTCCCAATTTTTTACGCTTCTATCAAATACAAGTAGGTACGAAAAATGTCTCTACTCGTAAATAATATTTTGATTATGTTTGTTAGTTTCTCAGACACCCTTTTGAATAATAAAGTTGTTTTTCAAATTCTGTGTTTAGTGCAAGGTTTCGAAATACAAAATGAACAATGGGTGGTATAGCGAGTTAACTCTTCATCATTTAGTTCAGTTATGGAAGGCTCTATGCTGGCTTCTTCTTCGACATCTAACAGTTCTTCCGCTATTTCTTCTTCCTCTTCTTCGAAGCAATCCTTTTCTCTTATTACCCTCAAGCCAAGCTTCTCATCGACAGGAGGATATCGTGCAGTGTGCGTAAAGTTCAGTAATTCCCTTAAAAGAAAAAGCTATGATACGTCAAATAACAAGCGAATTGTAAATTACGTGTTAACACCCTCTGATTGCTAACAGTGGTCAACATACGAGACAACTGTTTTCACAGTTTCCCTTATCTTTCCGTAAGGAAAACTGATTTACAGCGGCATTTGTTCTCCTGTACCGCTTACCAACGATCATCATCAGATTTCTATGCATCAAGAGCTGATGATTGAATTTAAATATACCCCAGCTATCTCAATATTTTACTCAGTGTAGCTTATCAAAGAATGAGCACCATGATATGAATAGTCGAAAAAATAAAATGACCATAATCCCCCAAACGAATATTACAGTACTAGCTCAGTTTTAGTTTCAAAAAATTGAAGGTGGTAGCACTAGGTAACTTTTTGATGATGCATTTCTTATTGCTCCATACAGGGTGTCCCAGCATAAAGTGCACCAACGAAACTGGGTGAAACTAGACTACAATTCATCGACAAAAAACAAAATATGTTTGACTTATATTGAAAGTTTAATTTTGTTTGTCCTTTCTTAATTGAAATGATCATAACTTTTGAAGAATTGCGTGTATTTTGTTGAAATAAAAACACTAAAAATACCTTATAATAGATGTTGCTTAACGGATACCTAATAAGTCAGCCAAAAAAAAAGTAAGTGAGCTTTAAAAAAATGCTTTCTTTTTTGAAATATAACATTTTTTGAGTTTCATGAAACATCAAAGGAGTATTGTCGGGAATATTATGTCTCTCCACCTTGAAAAGCTCTGCTCACCTGGGCAACGCCATAGGATTGGCTACTTTATTTCGAACGATCTTCAATTCTGGCGGGTATCCATAGTCTAGCACACCGTAATATTTGTGCTTAAAGTGATCTGACGGATAGTAAGCTGCATGTAGTTGTCCATCCACGTTGTATAGTTTTACATCAAAATACTCTTGGTTAAGAATTCCAGCTTTCAGCAATCGGTCTATCCTCTGCAAAATTCCAGAGGCTGAAATTTTCCTCCAAGAAGATGTAAAATTGTTTTTGGATCAATCCCTAAACGTTAATATTTCTACGACAACTTGTTAGGAGGATATAGTGCGATAGTTTTCTGATGGAAACCCTTATATTATTGGAAAATAGTGCTCTGCCACTAAATAGTGGCAGAGCACTGAACTGTTGAATAATCCCAAAATGCCGTCAAAATAGGTGAATTGGATAAACAAGAATATAAAGTTGCTTGACGTTACACCACCACGAGCGTAATGGCGTTTTCATAAGCTGTAACGTGTTTAACACGCTCAAGCGTGTAGCCATGACGGCCGAACAGCCCAAGAACCGGCAGTTCAAATAAGGATATAAAATCTTCTTACCTGGCATACCATGGGATGTCCAACGTCAGTATTACCCCAAATAAACAACATCCTCATAGGACATGACTTCTTCAGTGTATCCAAAATATTTTCTAGTCCAGCGTTCCCGATTTTGTTGTTGCTCAGGTCCAAAAACCTTAGCTTTGAGTAAGGAATTCCATAGCTCAGAGCTCTAAAAATAGAATTGTAACTTCAGGTCAGATTTACTTCACGATAAACCATTGATGAAATTAGTTGAAAAATTATGAGGTGATATTGCTCTCGCCAGCCCTGATGTAGAGGTTGATGATTAACTTGAAAGACTTATTACAAACTACTTAGGGCCGGTTGTACAACGCAAGTTTCATCTTCGGTTTAACGTAAACCGCTGTTAAGCCACCGAAGTTGCAACATGTTCGTTGTACAATGCTTGCTTAGAACCCCACTCCAAGCTTAACACGAGCTTACGTAAACCGAAGAATCATGTAGCTCAACCCGAGCTTAACTATGGTTTAAATACAAATGACATGATGTTTCAGGAATTTTATTAGTAATGTTGTATATTGAAAAGATTTCTGTTTAATTTATCAAAGAAAGCAGATGAAGAACAGAGACAGAAACGGCTGTTTCCCGAATTTAACACAAACTGTCACAAGTGACAACCCAAAAAAGGTTTTTTTTGACAACTACGATAGTGCGCATGCTTCATTGGTACCAACCAGATTTAACTAAAACCAACGAACTCGAATAAGTTAGAAAAAATTAACAAGGATTTTTTTTTTGTCTGCACAATCCTAAAGCGGCAGCCTGATGATGGTGGCACACTGACCGGTGAATCGCTGATAAACCCGTATACCCTTTGTATATCCGCAACGAGATAGCAGGTAAATAACCCTAAAAATAACGGCACAAATAGTAGCATAATAAAAATAGCAACTTAGTTGTAGTTTTGAGTGAATTTTGGGTTTTAAGGCCCGGTTTCATAATCAAACTTAATTCACCCATTATGCTTAATCCGAGCATTAGGAAATATATGGTTTTCATAATCGCTAAGTGACAGATTAAAATGACATAATTGTCCAATAAGGTAATGGCTCGCCCTCGGCCAGTTAAGCGCATTAATTCGAAAATCAACCTATAAATCTGACATGTTGTTTGTATGACGTTTAAGAGTTGACACACATATCAGAATTTCATTAGATTAAGGTTGAGTTGCCAGTGGATGTTCACTTTTATCAGTGATTATAAAATAAAACAGATTACATCGATTCATAGCGGCTGTTGAGCACAATTAAAAGCAATTATTCATCTAATTGCATAATATTTTCTTTATTCATCTCTATATGTATTTGTAGACGACTGTATTATATCCTCAGTCATCAGGTACCTACCTTCTCCTGATTGCAAATTTGCATTCTATAATGCTTTTTAATATTGCTGCAGTATGAATGAGTAGCGGCTCCTCTTCTTTAGTAAAGATACTATCACGCGCACGTCTTGCTTTTTTTGCTTTGATTCCATACCTTTCTAATAAGAGTAATAATACTCTGAAAACTTATGTCACAATCTGACACATTCACTTTTACAGGTTAAGCGAAATGTCATAATGTAGTTCAAACGGCACAATATGTGGCATAAAACCTTCTTTCAGGTGTACCAACCACATTCTATTGCATGTTAAGTAATTGACGTTTCCAAATGCATTATGAAACGCGCATCACTTTAATGGAATGATTAAGTTTATAGGTACATTTGCTAATCAACGCATTAGTGAATGATTATGAAACCGGGCCTTACATTGCATAAGTACTAAAGGACTATTTTAAACAATTCCACAAGATTTAAATCCTGAGGATTTCTGTAAAAAATAACATCGTGTTTGTGAACACAGTAAATAATAACAACGGGGTCTTGGAAGCACACTCATGCCTTAGAGCATGGGCGTTGCCTTTTCTAACCATCTTCAGTTCGTTGACTAAAACCGGCGATTGTAGCTTAGCTAAGCTTAGGTTCAATAAAGCTTAGCCCTCGATAAACAAATTGGAATTCCAATACTTTCAGTCCTCTTTTCCATGCCCCTGTTTCGAGAAAAATTACCTGGCGCCAACATTTCTGATATTGTTCGCGGAAACGTTGAGTCCCCTCAAAGGTGGTCTAGTTTTGAGCCACGAACCCAATATTTCAGCACCCATGTCTCCCATGCGGTTACAGCCCAGATTCAACATTTCCAAAGTTTTATTTTCTAGAAGGCCTTCAACCAGTAACTCAACATCGTGTCCATCAAACTCACATTTTTGGATGTGAAGCTCTTTCAGGTAAGTGTTCACCTGTCATAAAATTGCATTAGGGTAAAAATCTATATCTATAAATTATATACCAATATTTAACAGGATTATTTTTTCGATCTGGTTTGAGAAAAAATAAGAAAGGTTTTTGACAAACTTCTCAACTTTGTGATATAGGGTCATGAAGTGTTCAGTCCTTTTCACAATATTTGAGATCAAGTGACTCGCCTATGCATACGTAACCACCTATATTTCAAACGAGGATGGAATCAGAAACATTTTTATTAAAATTGATCAGTAACAGTTGGTCAATAATGCCAAATAAGGAAGGCGCTGCAGTCACTTGACATTAATAAGGCGAATGGGCCCGACATGATCCCCTCCATTGTTGTGAAGAAGTGCGCACCGGAGCTGGCTCCCATATTTATCCGCCGCTTTCGGATGTCTTACGATTCCGGCATTTTCACAAAAGACTGGAAAACAGCTTGCATCCAGCCGGTGCCAAAAAAGGGATCCAAAAGTGATCGGACCAACTACCGACCTATAGCTCTGCTTTCTGTAATCAGTAAAGTGATGGAGAAATGCGTCAACCAAGAGCTCATTAAATACCTAGAGCTCCATCACTTAATCAACGACAAACAATATGGATTCCGACACCAAAGATTAACTGGAGATCCGCTAGCTTACGTCACACATGTGTGGAGCAAACTCATCTAGTCATTTGGGGAGGCTCACGTCGTTGCTCTCGATATTTCAAAGGCATTCGATCAACTGTGGCATGCAGCTCTCCTAAACAAGCTCCCGTCTTATGGGCTCCCTGTTAAGCTTTGCGGTTGGCTAGCAGACTTCCTCTCGGGTCGGAAAATCTCTGTCGTGGTAGACGGCTTTTCCTCTTCTTTCCATAGCATCAATGCCGGAGTTCAGCAGGGATCGGTATTGGCTCCGACATTGTTTCTGCTTCACACTAATGATCTACTCTCCAGCACTACAAACCCAATCCACAGTTTTGCGGATGACTGTACGCTGCATGCAGGCATCACGAGCAATAGACCGTTCTCTGTGGTCGAGCTGGAACGCAGAAGACTGGCAATGGCAGCTTCACGTTCAAAGGATCTTGATACCATTGCCGCTTGGGGGCTTACGAATATGGTTGAATTTAATGCCTCCAAGACCCAGTATTGTACGCTATCAAACAAGAAGCCAAGCCAACACCAGGTTCTAATGAACAACCGGGCTCTGCCAAGGAGCCACTCATTCAAGGTGTTAGGAGTCAACATTACAGAAAATCTGATCTGGCACGAACACGTCGCGTCAATTGCAACAGCTGCTGGTAAAAAGCTTGGGTACCTATTTAGAGCCAGAAAGTATTTCTCACCATGTAACCTCCTCACGCTATATAAAGCCAAGGTAAGACATTGCTCTCATGTCTGGGGAGCTGCTGCCCCTACTACCCTGTCTATACTAGATGCCGTCCAGAGAAGGGCAATTCGATTAATTGGCGATCCGGCCTTAACCCGCCACCTTCAGTCACTTTCTCACCGGCGTGTTGTTGGTGACCTCTCGCTCTTCTACCGATATTCCAGCGGAATCTGCTCCTCTGAGCTATCCTCGTTCCGCCGCTCACTGCTCCTATCAGACGTACCCGTGCGACCGCTGCATCTCATCCTAAGACGGTCGTTATTCATACATCAAGAACTGAGCGGTACAACCGCACATTTATTCCCAGGGTGTCCAAGACTTGGAATGGACTGCCAGAAGATGTATTTATTGGGCCTACGGGTATTGGCCCATTCAAATCTCGTGTTAGCAAACTTCCCCTAACATAACCCTTTCACAGCAGCCGCGGTACTCTGGTATTTAGGCTCTGCCTGCGCGGTCTGCTCAGTTATAAAAAAAAAGCAATTTAGCAATTTCGTTTTAATAAATAATAAATAATTTATGCAGATATAGTTTTTCTAACGTCATCCTGTACGATGTACCTACATCATTTCGGTACACTCATTTACGCTCCTGAATATTCAAAGTCACATTACAAAAACCTGTAAAGTCCTTTTCCCAATTTCATCGGGGTCGCTAAGGAAATAAACAACTGTCAAAGTAGCAGATAAGCACTAAAATTATGCAGTTCCATCATAGTTAAGGTAAATACGCGTAATTTTAGTTTGAAAACCTTTTTGTCTTTGCACCATAAATCCAAAATGGGAGGGATCGGAGATAAGGGGGGGAGGGTGGTAACACGTGAAAAAAAATCGTTAAGTAACCGAATGAAAATTCAGTAGGATTTTTTGTAGATAACACAAAAAATACTGTCATCCGTTTCTGCTGGGCAATTTATGAGAAATTTGCGATTAAAGTTCGATTTTTCACGTCATTTTCGTTAGGGATCGTAAGAAAATTGCTCATATTTTTAAAAACGGACGACGTTTTTTATACATATTCTTGGGAGGTCCATCTATGACATGTATTAATATCATCCGTGTTTATTATGTTTAACCCCATTTTTCAACCCCTATAGTGAGTGAAATTATTGGACGTCTTCTGAAAGAATACGGTAGGCACAAACGGATGACAGTATTTAGTTATCTACAAAAAAACCAAGAATTCTCCATTTTATTTCGTTTTATTTTCATTTTAAAAAAATCGGTACGAGCAAACCGCCCGTAGATTTCGGATGACGATTTTTTTGGACATTAGCTGGTAGGTGTACCAAAATGCTACCGCATTTTCATTCGGTTACTTACCGATTTTTTTTTCACGTTTTAGTATCCCCCTCCCCCTCTATCTCCGATCTCTCCCATTATGGGGTTATGGTGCAATGAATAAAAAGTTTCCAAACTGCCTCTAAAACTCAAATACCAAGCGTCAACGAGTTTGTTTCTTGACACTAAAATTACGCGTCATTGCTCTGAATATCACTGTTTCCAAAACAAGCACTGGAGACTTTTTTTAAAATTTATGATAACAGTCTGACCCGGGTCATGATTAAGGCAGATAATACATAAAATTTAGAAAAATGCTTTTTCAGTTCTTGTTTCATTATTTCCACAATTTTGCGTAATTATTTATAGCATTTCTGCTTTTTTATGTAAAAATGTTCAAGACCGACTTAGTAAATAAATTTAGGATGTGTTTTCTCATTTATTTTTGGTGTGATTTTGAATTTTGAAAAACTGTTGTGTAGATTGCAAATTTCGGGATTTACCCTAACGTTTTTAAACTCTTAACAATGGTAATGAAATGCTAAAAATTCAAAAATATAGCAAAACAAAAGTACGTTTTCATTAAAGAAAGCACAAAAGAACATGTTTGTACTTTTTTATAGTAAATATTGAACCAAATCAACTTTGGATATAAAACATCAAATTAGGAACTAAAAACAAAAATAGAAAGGACAGTTTCATTTAAATGTGCAATTAAAATATTTTTTAAACACCTGCGATTTGCTTAGTAATAGAAAACATAACATTTAGGAAAACCGAAGAGTCTAGAGTTGAATCTTCTTACGCATGATCTAAGTTTGTTCGCAAATGAAACCGCTGAAGAAGATACAGCTTCCATACTCGTAAATAGATGTGCAAGACATTTTATTTGGGAATAAGCTCGAAATTAACCCCAATAATTTTTTTAAACTCCAATATTAGTAGCAGGAATGATAAAAATGCAAAAATATAATAAACAAAAGTACGTTTTTGTTAGAAAACAAAAAAAACATGTTAACTCTTCAAAAGTAAATATCTTACCAAATTAACTTTGGTATTATAGAACATAACATCGGGAACAGAAACTAAAAACAAAAATAGTGCAATTAAAAAACATTAAACAGCTGCGATTTGCTTAGTACATAATAATAAAATATGACTTCAGAAAAACCAGAATCTAGACTCGAGTCTTTTAAGCGCGATCTAAGTTTGTTCGAATTGCAAATCAGTATAAAAATATCTGCAAAATGTACCCCTTATTACCCTAAGCATAACAGATATATCATCTGCTAACGTAGCATCATTATACTTCGTCAGGTAAGAACTCGGTATAATTCTTGAGATGTCTATAGCCTTCAAGGTCTGGCTTTCCATCAATATCACTATAGATTCTATACTCTCCAGCGTTTGATCTGTCTCTGCTATGTCCAGAACTTCCAAATTGGGACAGTTGTCGATTAGGTTAGCAATATATCGAGCACCCTATAAAATACGTAAAATTATCAGTATGATAATTACAAATTCCAAATATCAAAATACGGTTGTACTGCTGTTAAATGGGTCATTTAATAAACAATTTATTTATTTTCTTTTCTTTCACGGGAAGTGCAAACATGTTAATTAGGTTTTTGAATGGTTTGATGTTTTAAACTTGCTTACTACCTTTGAAACATTTTTGAGTAAGTTTATGTGTTAATTTTCAATTGAATCAACCGCCAGTTATTTTTATTTAATTATTGGCGTGGAAGTTTCAACAATTCAACCAAAAATTACCTCAGCTCCCAGCTTGTTCCCATTCAGCCTACAAAATGTCAAAGAAGTCAAGAACTGGCTTTCTGATAGATGCTTTAAGCCTTTGTGTCCGATATCGCAGTGCATTAAGTTCAGATATTTCAGATTATTTACAGAATTCAGAAAGTTTCTTGCTAGCAATTTGACACCATTGTCTCCAAGATCATTGTAACATAGATCTAAGCTTACTATTAGATTCTCCGTTTTCATGAAGTCTACAATGGCCATTATATTGCTTTCGTTGACTCGACATCTATTGAGAAATAGACATATATAAATTGTATCACAATCAGCAGACCAAGCAAGTATAGCACAGGGTTCGTTTAGGTTTCTTTTTGCCTCTTTTATTATCAGCGAGATATAATACAACCTGGTAAAGGAAGACCAAATATATGTTATATCTCGCAAACATTCTACAATGTGAGAAATAAATGTTTTTTATTTGCAGGTATGTCTACCTGCTCTATTTTAACTGGAAACTTTATGCCGTGAAGCCACCCGGATTTCAATAACATTGAAATATAAGCAAATATTATGTAACATAGTGTATACTGGTGCGGTGCTGTAGAATTCTTAGCCCTTACCATTAAGGTTAGTTCAGATGACGTGCGTACGACGTGCGTGTCGACGTGGCGCACGTTTGTTGCGTCTGTGTAGAGTTGACACGCGTAGGACTTCGTACAATTTTCATACAGAGTGAGATTAGGCAATCGAGTGTCAGTTTGTTTGTTGTTATTAACGAGAATGGATGTAGGAGAAGCTGTTTGTGTTTGGTTAGCATATAGAAGAAGGAAACGACGTAGGAGGGGAAGGATACACTGGGTTCACCCAATTTTAAGGAATAGACTTTGTACAAGTTTATACTTTACACTGTATCTCAGCCTGCGAAATCATGAACCTAAATTTTTATCATCGGATTTGCAAAACATTAAGACCAGTTCCTCCCAGGCCCTCTTTTTTGCCGTCTTATTTGAATATAATTTGGAATACATGTCCCAAACCGTAGGCCTCTTCTCAATTTCATCAATGAAAATATCTGTGTTGAATTCTTCATCTTTCCATTTCAATATCATACGTGAGAAATAAATGTTTGCAAAGAAACACCAGGTATGTCGACTGAACGCTAGAAAAGACGCGTGCCAACTGAACAGGCAATGGGAACGTCTAGTTTTTCAATACGCGCGTCGCCGCTGACCGGCGCGCGTATTGAGATTCTCTGAGTCTGGTGGCGTCGTACGCGCGTACAATTTGTCCTGCGCGCGTTAAGTCGGCTTTGATTAAACGTTTAACATGTTTTAGAAGTTGTAACGCTGCCTCACTTTGAAAGGATCTGAAGACCATTACCGCTTGGGGGCTTGAGAATATTATGGTAAGATTTAATGCTTCCAAGACCCAGTATTATGCGCTATCCAACAAGAAGTGCCCAAGCCGACACCCGGTTCTAATGAATAATCAGGCTCTGCCAAGGTGTCACTCATTCAAGCTCTTAGGAGGCAACATTACAGAAAATCTGATCTGGCACGAACCCGTTGCGTCAATTGAAACAGCTGCTGGTAGAAAGCTTGGGTGCCTATTCAGAGCCAGAAAGTACTTCTCACCATCTAACCCCTTATGCTATATAAAACCCAGATGAGACTTGGCCTTTCATGTCTGAGGAGATGCTGCGCTCTTCTACCCTGTCTAAGCTAGATGCCGTCCAGAGAGGGGTAATTCGATTAATTGGCGACTCGGCCTTAACCAGCCACTTCTCACCAGCGTGCTGTTGGTGACCTCTCACTCTTCTACCGATATTAAATCGGAATCTACTCCTCTGCATCTCACCCTAACGCGGTCGTTCTTTATACATCAATAACAGAGCGGACTGCCAGATGTATTTATTGGGCCTGTGGTTGTTGGCCTATTCAAGTCCCACGTTAACAAAGTTCCACTAACACAACTTTCAACAGCAGCCGCCGGACTCTGGTATTTGGGCATAGGCGCGGTCTGCTCAGTTAAAAAAAAAATATTCAAATTTAAATATTTCGCGTACCCATCGAAAAAATGAAACTAAAGCAACTTTATATAAGGAGACTTCGTTTTAGCGGAAACCGAAATGGGGGTCGAGAGTGGTGTCAAACGACGCGGTGTGACGTCCTGAATCGAACGAGACCACTCCCAAACCGAGGAAACGTTCTGGTGAAGAACTACGGCATTTTGAAGTTTCGTTACCTAACCTAACTTATCCAAAAAAGTTTGTTTGTTGAGCTCAAAATGGGCGTTAATCGACGTGGCTGGACATCATAACTCGAACTTGTCTACTTCCAAAGTGAGGAAACATTCCGGTGAAAATCTACGCCATTTTAAAACTTGGCAATTTCAATACCTTGCCTGATATAACCTAACTAATACGGTTGGGCTAAAAAGAGGTGTCAGTCGACTCGGTTTGATGTCCTGACTCGAATTTTATCAACTAATAGCCTGAAAAAACATTTACATTGATTCTAAGTTTAGGAAATTGAGCCAAAAAAAGGTCTTTGAGGGTCTGCGCCTGGGACCTATTCCGGCATACCCTACCTACCTGGGAGTGTGTTGCATTAAAGTGTTCAAAATTGACAAAATTAGCAACGTCTGGGGGGCCAGCCCCCCCCCAGGCCCCCCGATCTATGCAAGTGAACAAGCCTAATTCAACTTAAACCTACCCAATTTCTAGGAACATTAAGAGTTCAAAGTATCATAACTTTTTTATTTTCCATTTCTTGGTGTTGCTTCTAGTGTCGTTGTACCCTACTCGTCAAGTATTTTCGAACTGACCATACATTTCATGGAAAAAATATTGAAATTTTGAAATCGTTTTTAGGTTAGGTTGGAAACTTCAAAGAGCCGTAGATTTCCATCAGGCCGTTTTCTTAGTCTGGGTATGGACTAATCCCGCTCATGGCGTCAAACCGAGTCAATTAACATACCTTTAAACCCCATTTAAGCCATTTTGACCTCAACAATTTGACCGGCCAGGTTAAGTTAGGTTAGGTACTGAAACTTTAAAGTGCCGTAGTTTTTCACCGGAGCGTTTCCTCGGTCTGGCAATGGTCTCGTTTGTTTCAGGACGTCAAACCGAGTCGATCGACACTACTTTTAACCCCCATTTCGGTTTCCGCTAAAACGAAGTCTAGCCCTGCCGTCACTACCTCTCGTTGAACAATAAACTATTCTCTCTTTACATAGGAAATATTTGTAATTTATAACAGAGTATACCAAGTTTTAACAAATCAAAAGCATTCAAGAATGATTTGTAAATGTTATAAAATGAAGGCTGGGAGGTATAAGATTCCTTAAGCCTTCCATAATAGAACTTACCCTATCCTCTGGTAAAGCTCTCTGCCTTTTAGTCGCAAATTCAAGGTTCCATCAGAATTTTTCTCAAGAAATAACCTTAAGAAGTCTGGGTTTAGTAGCTTGCTGCACATGTTATATTTTCATTTATACAGAAGTATGTACCGGATATGTGACACTATTTTTACTGTCAGACACAGCTGTCAGCTTTTATAATAGTACTCGTACAGGATGATTTATTGATGAGACAACAGAAAAGGATTTTTCTGCTCCTACTCAGAACCTACAAAAAATTTTTTCAGGAAGCTCTATAGACGATAGTATTGTTGAGAGCAACCATTTTCACATGGAACATTCATGACTTAAACTTTTTTTTGGCAATTTTGTACAGGTACCTAGTAGTAGTCAGTGGGATGTTGTAAACAGACAAGTAGGCGTTTAAGCCTTTGTGCTAACCCCACGCAACCATTATTAAGACCGACCAGGTTACTGAGAACCTTCTTCAAACTTTATCGTGCGATATCCGAACCATAAAAATGTAAATGTTCAACATAGCTGCCCGAGAAATTAAACTAACTTTTGTTCTACTCCCAGCATCTGGAGTAGCAGAGGGCTTTTATCCACCTTCTCAAGATGAGAAACCCCTCGATAAGGTTGGGCGATTCTATTATGTTCTGTATGTAATTGGAAACATTTTGCCAAATCCATAGAATATGCGCTCTACTCGCCGATTACATGAAATGAGCAATTTTTGTGTATCTTGCTGCATATTCCACGGAA
Organism: Callosobruchus maculatus; assembly: GCA_951848785.1. Lineage (NCBI taxonomy): Eukaryota > Metazoa > Arthropoda > Insecta > Coleoptera > Chrysomelidae > Callosobruchus > Callosobruchus maculatus. The sequence continues at coordinate 17,954,547 of CATOUR010000032.1, forward strand.
TGGGCAAACTAGCTAGGTATGTCACTATCTACTGGGTAACAAGTGGTAGTAGTAGTAATAGTGATGGGGAGGCGAAGCCAGGCAAGTAGGCCACCTTTTGCCCTTTTTGCCAATCACACTGAACCAGTAACTGAAAACACTAGAATTCTATACCCCAGGAAGCTCCTTGTCGACCTCCTGACGAAAGTCAGTATGTCCGACCATTTCGCTTAATATAGAATCTCCTCCCCAAACTCCGTCGTGCCGAATATCTGAACCCTAAGGTTGCGATAAACTGCCCAGGAAGTGGAACGCTGTCTCGCCTCCTCCCAGCATCTGGAGCAAATAGGGTCCCCTACCACTCTCATGAGTGACAAATGTCTATTCAGCCGGCAATGGCCAGAGTGAGAGCCCCCACCAGAAAGTTGAGCGTCTCTCTGCATTTATACAAAAGCCATAGCGTTCGGCCCCTGCCATGAATCTTTTGGCTTGCCTGCAATCGTCTCTCTCTCTAACCAGCCTTTCGCCAGTTCCTTGTAGGCCCTGTTGTCCAGGACCACATTGACCTGGCGTCTGCTAATTCCCAGCATAGGTTCTGGGCCGATGCAGGGGCTGCTGGCCCCTATCCTAGCTAATCGGTCCTCTCTCTCGTTACCCGGTATACCAATATGTCCGGCGACCCACAGCAGGGTCACCTTCTTATGGCTTGTACTGGGTAACAAGACTGTACATTTTCTTTTTGTTGCAAACCATGGGGCAAGGCCCCCCTAAAATCTTGAACAGCTCATACTTTACGTTACTACATGATAATAAAAATTCTTATTCCGTATTTTTTATTTCGTTTCTATTTTTCCTATGATATGACACAGTATAGCTATATAATGGGAGACATTGCAGCTTCTGTTACTGCTACATACTTGATGAAACTATGACCGCCAGTGCTCAGCCTTCCCTATACCTGAAGTGAACAAATTAATTACAAATTCTGCTGATACTAATGGCCATAGTAGTCCTTTACACGATGTCATCCCGACCTCCATCATAGCCCCTCAGGATAGGGATACACTTCCTTCCTACCTATCATGTAATATGGAAAACCTGCATTTCCATTGAGAAGACCCACTTAAATAAGAGCCTGCGTATGCGCCATATTGGGCTATAATCTTGCCTACAGTGACTGTATGAGGGATCTTGCCTAGACTTGCCCATGCTTCTCAGGGGAGTTCACAAAAATCCGAATTAAATTCTAATGCCGGCTTTCCACTAAACGGACAGTTGAGTTTGTGTCTTGTTTGTATTTTCTGGAACCTAAAAAACAAAAAATAAAACTGAAACAAACTTAAAACTTTTGTTTCCATCAAGCGGACTAAATTATGGTCGAGCTTCGGGTTTTCTTTTTCGTCCGTTTCAATTGGTCGGGAACACATACTTTTCATTAATCATCAAGCAATGTTTCGAGGAAATGAGGGCTGTAATTTATAGACCCTTTGAGGAAGCCAAAATATGAAATTTCATGGAATGAATCATATCTCAGTTATGCGACACAGCTGATCCAGAAAATCGCGTATGTGACGGATTTATCTGTAACGAAAATGTCTGAATAAATGGCACCTTAATTCATTATTAATATTAAACTATACTTACGTAAACTATTTGGTACAAATCTGGGCAGCAAAACGAAATATACTCGAACACTCTCAAGAAACACAACACAACCGTTTCCATCAGACAGACTCGAGCTTCAAAACATGTCGAAACCTTTGTTACCGCTTCCGAGCGGGACTCGAAAAACGAAACACGAACTGTCGCAAAACATGCCAGTTTTCAAAAAGTTTGCGAACTGTCGCAGTTTTGTTTTCCTCTCCTTAGACAATAATCCATCAATGAATCATCACATAAAATTTTAGTCAATATCTATCTGGCCGTTCTACTATAGCCCCAGCAGGAAGGAACTGTGCTATTTCGGTTCGCCGTTATTTTATAACGTTATCGTTACGATGTACTACAATATGATGGGAGTTTTAATACGTAGGAAAAAATGTGTATTTACCGGTGCATAGGTAGGTACATTTTATATACGATACGCATATTTTTAGATTTTTTAATTTGAACTCTTTCACGTTACATCCGCAATCATGCCAGTTTTCAAAAAGTTTGCGAACTGTCGCAGTTTTGTTTTCCTCGACAGCAGCTTGTGTTTTGTTTTTGTTTTGTCCTAATGGAAAACCGGCATAAGGCTACCTCTGTCCATTCTTGTTCACTTGTGGAACGGAAAGTTGCAGTGTAAAAGGGGTGACACACGTACGATCAAATACGCGTACTTATGGCTCGATGACCTTTTTGGCGTGTGTGTCACCGTAAGTACGCGTACCGTCGCGCAAACTGCCGGCGATCCAACTGGTTTGAAATCTTGCTCGTAGCTTGCCTCGGCTCGTACTGCGAGCCGCAAGCCACCACTTTGTTTCGGCAGGCCATCGATGCACAACGCTTGTTGTGTTTGGCGTTTGTTAAAAGTTTTGTTTATTTAGGAAAATTATCAAAATGGGTGATTTCAGCTTCACGTGTGTCACCGACGTCGAGCCGAGTAAGTTCGCGAACTTAAAAACCGCGTACTTAAAGTTCGTACGTGTATCACCCCTTTTAATATCCACAAGATCATCGTGGACATGCAGTGCATAATTTCTAGCAATTTTATCATATTCCTTTAATAAATCGTTTGTCCTGAATAGATGTAGTATGTTAGATATACCTAAGGCTAAGTATGGGTAGCTCGTAGGGCGGAGTAAACTTGGTCCCTTCTTATGAGCCTCATTGGTTGAGTTTTGTTTCGATCATTTTTGTGTGGGTACCTACTATTCAGCTACAGAGCACAGTATTTTGCAGCAGTGTGTACCAGTCCCAGAAAGTGGCAGCTACAATACCCCAAGTTGTACCGCAAATAAGCTTCTGAAGTACAGGTATATCGCTTCTTCTTTCAGGTTTTTTTAATTAACTACTGAGCACGTCACCATCAGTTCTGTGTGCAAACAAAAGCCTGTCACTAGATGGCCTCTCCTTAGACAATAATCCATCAATGAATCATCACATAAAATTTTAGTCAATATCTATCTGGCCGTTCTACTATAGCCCCAGCAGGAAGGAACTGTGCTATTTCGGTTCGCCGTTATTTTATAACGTTATCGTTACGATGTACTACAATATGATGGGAGTTTTAATACGTAGGAAAAAATGTGTATTTACCGGTGCATAGGTAGGTACATTTTATATACGATACGCATATTTTTAGATTTTTTAATTTGAACTCTTTCACGTTACATCCGCAATCGCTCTCGATGAAAGCAAAATAAAAGTTGAACCCGTATTTTGCATTTGAAGCAAAATCGTCCGGATCCATTGTTTAATTGTTGATAAATTCACAGTAGAGTTCCATGTGAAATTTGAATGCATTCCATACAATGTTTTTATATTAGTTTAATCACAACTCTCTCCTGCTGCTGAAGGACGAAATCGTGTTATTATCGAGCCGTATCATCTTGGCTTTCGAATCAATTTTTATGGTAAACTTACTTGTCTGTATTAGTGTATTCTGTATTCGAAGGCAAGATCACAGCGCTTAAACCCAACGAATTCGAATATTCGAATTCGTTGCTTAAACCCCATTGGGCCCCGTATACATCCCCCAAGAATCCCTGCTCAGAACTGAGTACCCAGCCATCATCCCAACCTACTGAGAAAGACGATGATGCAGCTCAGCGGGAGAAAGACCTACGTCTTAGAATAAATTTGTAATGGCATCAAACAGCAAATATAAGAGTGGAGACTGACTATTCAGAAGATATCAACATAAGGCGCGGTGTCAGACAGGGGTGTGTCTTGTCACCTACTCTGTTTAACCTCTACTCTGAACATATATTCAACATGGTACTGGACACTGTGGACGCCAGGCTTTTGATCAACGGAGAGAGATTGAACAATATACGCTATGCGGATGATACTGTCGTGTTTGCCGGTTCGCTTGAGGGTCTCCAGGAACTGATGAACAGCGTCGTTAATGCCAGCACTGAGTACGGTCTAACCCTAATATTAAGAAAACCAAGTTCATGGTAATAAGTAAGCGCAGCGCACATCCCGGTCAACTAGTAATTAATAATCAACCAGTTGAAAGAGTAACCAGCTATATACTTATCTAGGCTCAACGATTAACGAGCAATGGGACCACTCTACAGAAATAAAATGCCGCATAGAGAAAGCAAGAGCCACCTTCGTTAGAATGGGAAACCTGTTCAGGAATATAGATCTTAATTTACAAACCAAATTGAGACTACTCAAATGCTATGTCTGGTCTATGCTCTTGTATGGTGCTGAGTCCTGGACGTTGACGGAAGCGTCCACAAGGAAAATTGAGGCTTTTGAGATATGGCTATACAGGCGAATTCTCAGAATTTCCTGGGTTGACCACGTGTCCAACAACATAATTTTAGAAAGGCTTCAAAAAGAGACCGAACTAGTGGGCATTATTAAAAAACGCAAATTGGAATACCTGGTTCACATAATGAGGAACCAAAAGAGAAAAAGTCTGCTCCAGCTGATACTTCAGGGAAAGGTCTTCGGAAGAAGAGGACCCGGTAGGCGCAGAATCTCCTGGCTGAAAAACCTCAGAACTTGGCTCTCCCTGTCCACACGAGGATTGTTCAGAGCTGCAGCAAGTAAAGTTCAAAATGCTTTGCTTATCGCCAACGTCCGGAACGGATAGGCACACTAAGAAGAAGGGATTCGTGCCCATGCACGTATCTAGGGAGGGGTACAGGTAGTCCGGACCCCCCTTCCCCCAAAATGTTATATAAAGGCGCCAAAAATCTAATGATTCACAAAAATGCACACGTCTAACGGCTCAAAAATTTCAAGAAAACGGCCCTAATGTACCCCCATCCCCTCGGCAACGGATACTCTGTTCGGCTGATCAGGTCCTAGTCAAGCAAAATTAAAGGTGGAAACCCTAATCTGCACCCACTCCTAAACTAAATCCTGGATACGTGCCTGGGTGTGCCTCAGGGGTCAAATCTGGGGCACTTGGTGTATCTGATGATATATGTATATACCTACCTTTGATTTGGTCAAAACTACTCAAAACTATGAAATCTAGATGATTTATTTACAGAACACTATTCCAGCAGTGCAAGAAAACATTCATAAACTTTTCAAATATTCTACGTATCACAATCCGGACATAAATCCAGACAAATCCTGGTTTTTTATTCAGACAGAAGAAGAAGAAGAAGGGACGTTGAAAGTGATCATTAAAATCAACAACAAGCAACTTATAGCAACAAGTAGTGCGAAAATACTAGGTGTAGATCTCGATGTCAATCTCGATCACGTAAAAAGTCCTGTACAAAAAACTTATTTGCATTTACGCAGCCTGTATGCAAAAGAGGGTCCTGCTAATTTTTTTTATGGTCAGCCTCCCGCAAAGACTGAAGGCCTATCACGCAGTAGAAGCGCTGCGAAAGGATAAGTGTCGGTGCACGTAAGATTTGGAACGCTGCGGGTTGTAGCTGTCGGGAAACAAATTCCCCGGCAGCTCATTCCACAGTGTCGAAGTTCTCCAAAAGAAGGAATGCTGGAGGAGACAGGTTCGGGGAGTAAGGACTTCGACCTGGTAAGGATGAGCTCGCAGAGCCTCTATAGTGTTCCTGGTTCCGGACAGCCTTTGGTGTTATTATCTGGGAGAGCTCACTCGAATATCTTCCGTGATAGATTCTGTAAAACAGGGATAGGCCAGAGCCCCCTTCTTCCTTTATTGTGAGGTTAGGCTTATCGATTAATCTAATTGCTCTCTCCAGAAGCTTTAGAGAGTGCTTAGGAACACATCCCTACACATGGGAGCAATACTCCAGCGATGGTCGGATCTGTGCTTTGTAGAGCAGCTCTGGTGTATACAGCCTCCTACAGCGGAGCAAAACTCCGAGCTTCTGGGATGCCGTTTTAGCAATACTAACGACGTGGTCGTGCCAGGACATGTTATTGTTGATGTTGATCCCCAAAATCTTGACTGAAGGTGACTCGACTATGGGGTGACCCTCCATTTCCACAGTTGGTAAGCCAACGTGAGACTTATTTGTAAGTGTTGTTGCCTGAGTTTTCTGTACGTTGAACTGTACTTTATTTACTAATCCCAACTCGACAATTGTTTTGATATCTACGTTGGTATGTGAGGCATGCTGCTATCGCCGACGTAGCGTCTCCTAGGATGATAGTGGCTTGCCTGGTTCCATGCACGATATTAATGTGCCGTCGTCTGCGAAGCTGTAGACTGGACTGGATGTTATTTCCAGCAGCTCGTTGATATACAGCAGAAACAGTGTAGGGGATACGACAGATCCTTGACGAACACCGGCGTTTATTGAAAATACGTCTGATGAACAGCCCTCGACTACAACAAACAGAGATCCATAAGCAGCAAGCTTGACCAGAAGTTCCTCATGTCACACTCTGTCGAAGGCTTTCGATATGTCAAGTGAAACAACACGGGATTCGCCATGATTTTCAAGTGAGTGACGTAGGCGAGGAGGTCAACCGTAGACCTGTGCTTACGGAAGCCATACTGGCGACCATAAATATGCTGTTATTGTGGTCCAGGTATTTCAGGAGCTGTGTGTTAATGAGAATCTCCATAACATTAGACATGATGCTGAGAGGATCCACAGATGGGTTTTTTTTTGCCTTTCTTAGGTATGGGTTGTATGCAAGCTCAGCGGCACAGCGTTTAAGGATAATGGCTGGAATTTGGTCTGGAGCAGTAACTTTCTTAGTGTTTAGTTTTTGGAGGATGCTTTTTACATCTAGATGTTGAAATTTGTCCTCTGCCATTCTCGAGTTCGCATTTGTATGGTGGTGGTCGGAGTACTTCCTTGGAAATCTAGAAAAGAATTGGGTGCGAAAATCCTCCCTAAGATGTCTGCCTGTTCTCTATGAGTAGACGCGATGGACTTGTCCTCTCTGGTCAAGAGTGGTATTGACGAATAGGAAAAGTTCTGACTGACAGCTTTAGCTATTGACCAGAATGTTCTAGACGAACTAGGACATGAGAGAAGCTTGATCTTAATTTTTTGGTTATGTTCCTCTTCACGCGTTTACAGTGATTTCTGGCGTCGATAAAATTGCGGTGGTTCTCGGCATTTCGATTATTCCTCCATTCTTTGTAATGTTGGTTTTTAGAGGTAACTGCATCTCTACAACGCTGATTAAATCATTGTTTATTTTTGGAGTGACGCTTGACGATATGAGGAATATAGGCTTCCATGCCGGATATTAATACCTCTTGTTATTTCTTGGGCACAGTTTGAGTTTCGTGACTTGAAACAGACGTCGTTCCAGGGAAAGTAATTCGATATCTGATTTGAATTACTGCAGTATTTTATATACTATCCATGCTTGGATCAAGTCACAAAAAATAGAATTCAAATAATTCAAAATAATTGCGTTCGTTTCATATTTGGCATGAGAAGGTACGATCATATACAGGGTGTTAATTAAGTATGTTAACAAACTTTAACCACGAATAGTACTCCGAAAAATAGAAAGAAAATGTCATATGAACATGGGTCCGAAAATGCTTCCTAGGGGAGCTACGCTTCTTTGCATGGGGCACCCTGAAGACGGTTTTCCCTCGATATTCTCGAAACCATTCATAACAAAATTACGAAATTAGGTACTATGGGTAAACTTTTGACGCTGAATCTGATTCTGAATTCAATTTCATAATTTTAATCAGAGACGTATCATACGGGAGGAGTTAAGGGTAAAAATAACCCCGTTTTCTAAATGGTAATTTCTTTGACATTTTGATTTTAGAATATGGTATTTCAGAGATTTCTACGTAAAAATGGTCTCTTGGTACATCTCGATAGGGCTAACCGTTTTCAAGAAAAATGCAAATTATTGAATCGATGCAGGCTATTGTAAATAAATAAATGTTCATCTATTTAGTAAATGTGCTGTGAAAAACAATTGCAATAATTGATAAACAACTTGAAAACAGTCAGTTTATTCAGTTTAGAGTTATCACAAAACATTTAGGTATTATTTTTAAAGTAACATTATTTAATAAGAGTTTGAACAGATAAGAAATATTATAGAAATTCGGATTCCTCAAAATTTGATTTCTTAACCAGTGCAAGTCTACTCGTAGTGGTAAATCCCTCGGTATTAGAGCTTGCACCCGTTGCATGTGATATGGATATAGCTGCTGATCTCTTAAAATGTGCCATACCGTTACATGGGTAATATTTAATTCATGCGCTATTTTCCGCGTACTAGTTTCAGGATTTCTCTCAATTTCGTTTAGAACTGCTTCCTCCATCTGAACGGTTCGTACTATTGCAGGTCTTCCTATGACAAATGTAGACCGTAGACCTCTTAAAACTACCTGTTTCGGAAAGTCGGGCGTGGATTCGTATAAATGTTCTTACAGCAGGTTCGCCGCCTTATTAGTTCCACCCACTCTATCATTATCATTATTAATCTGGGCTTGAAACGTCAGTGTTCCTTCAGAATGGACTCTCGCATTGATGACAGCTGGACAATCGCACAGCAGGTGCTCCATAATCTCATATTCCTGTTCACATCACCTGCACAGGGGTGTATATTATCATCATCAGTCACAATTTTTGTGAACTTGTAAAATGCATTAAGTCGGAGCTGGAGTATTGCCGACACGAACATTATCAATAGTTTTGAGAACTGTAGCTCGCTCAACTGTTTCGTCGTATCTACCCAGCGTGTAGGGGAACGGCCACTGCGCCGCCCACTTGAGGCGTGACCCTGAACTACAAGTTTCTCCATATTATCGCTTCTGTGAATATGTCCGAAGAATGTAAGCATTCTCGTCGACACAATGGAGGATAGTCACTTTGGATTACCGAGCTCATTCAGTATGGAAACATTAGTTCGATGGGCGGTATATAAGGAATTCTCAGCATACTGTGTAAGGCTTTCGCGGCCATCGTCCAATGAATTTGTGGTTCTTGGGTTTTTAGGCCGGCGTCGTTTAGCGTTAAAGCTTGACGTTTCGCCACCACGAGTGGATGGCAACTTCAGAAGCTATTTCACTTCGGCGACTTCCAAAATAGCCGAAGTGAAATAGCTTCTGAAGATGCCATCCACTCGTGGTGGCGAAACGTCAAGCTTTAACGCTAAACGACGCCGGCCTAAAAACCCAAGAACCACAAATTCATCTCAGCATTCTCCTCCACGTCAACATTTCAAAAGCATCTATGCGAGCTCGATCTGCCTTTTTAACAGTCTAAGTTTCCGAGGCATACATAAATTAGGAGAACACGAGAGACTGAACCAGCGACATTTTGGTAGCTTTAGTGATGTTATGGTCACGCCATATTTTAGTAAGCTTTGTCATGGCCACCCGTGCCTGTTGAATGCGCCGTCGAATCTCATTCTCACAGCTACTTGAATTGTCGATCAAAGAACCGAGGTACACAAAACTTTGAACTACCTCACAACGGCCTATTGACTTTATTTCTCGATGATTGTCATGCTCTCTATCTACGATCATAACCTTGGTCTTGTAGTTAATACCTAGACTATATGCTGCACTGTGTTGTTCTAAAATGTTTAATAGAGCTACTAGTTCTTCTCACAAATTCAGAGTAAATGTTAAATAACATCGGAGAAAATACACATCCCTGACTTTCTGGTTGCTGTTTGACCAGACCAACGAATTCGTTGGACCAGACAGATTACCATCAATTCTTACACGAGCCGAGCTAGACTCGTAGAGTTGCTGTATGAGAACTACTGAGTGGTAAGGGACTCCCATAGAAATAAGTATTTCCCAAGGCTGACGGCACGCACGTATGTAGAGGGCGGATTCAGGGAGTCCGGCCAGGGTGTAACTGAATAAGTGTAAAAATTTAAGGGAGTGATTTCTCATCGAAAAAAAAAAAGATAGGATCTTTCATATGAAGAAACTTCATTGGAGCATCCCTTCTTAAAATACAGCCCCTTAAAGGGGGTACATAAAATTTGTTTATCAATTTTTTTCGCAAGCACTAAAAGTTACAATATTGAAATTAACCTGACATTTTCTACTATCAAAAATACACTTAGCCAATAATTTATTTGGTTTACCCCTTAGATAAGGAAAGAGAGGGGATACCACACGCCCGTTTGATGCTAGATGAATTAGCTGTCATTAGCTGTTACCGAAAATGAATATCCACCAAAATATTTTTTTTATGATATTTAGCGTTTTTAAGACCAATCATTATAAAATATTGTGGTGTAGATAATGGTAGGGTGTGCAGCTTACGGTTGTAAAACCCACAGCAACAGGAAGGAGCCAGGAATTAATTATCACAGGTAAATTTTCGTAGTGTTTTGGTGCCATTTGGTAACAGAAATGTCAGTCGCGCGTTCCGTCCTCTCTTTTCTTGTCCAAGGTTTACCCCATGGTTGTATGGGGAGGAAAACGCAACCCCTAAAATTTATTTCCAATGCAACTTTTTGTCTTATTATTTGTTTACCATTTAAAAATTTATTTCCAATAGCCTGTTCCATTCTAAACAAAAAATGTCTCTTGAATTTTTTGCCCAAAATAAAACAAGGCACGAGGCCTTGTGGATGTGGGTGCGCTCTCAACGGTCTTGTCATAGATCCGGAAGGGCAAGCCATAAAGAGACTTAGGCCCAAAGATTTTGGTGTCGGCTTGGCAGCTGTTTTTTCCAACCCGTACCTAAAATATTGCCTTTAGACTGAGTGCTCTTTTACCAAGCTTATTAGTTGTCTTTTTCTAAGTTTTATCAATCGATCCCAATGGTTGCTGCGAACATTAAAAGGTGAATATATATTTTTCACTGTTCATGTTTGCGAAACTAAAATTAGGGTTTCTTAAACGAAACTGACATTTTTAACTAAGTGAGAAAAACACTATGTTACGACTTGAATAACCTTTATTAGATATTTTCATTCTTAACATATAGCTTTATTATAATAATTCATCTGCCACATGGGTTCTATATGTACAAATGTACAATTTGGTTTCAAACTATCACATCACTGTGCCAGTCTTATTTTTGTTACAGAAAATCGTAATTCCTAAAAATAACCAATAAATATGCGAAAATAAATATTAAATGTAGGGAAACTTTATTTAAAACTGAAATAAAATAATTTTAAGCGAAACAAAAATATAAATTTCAAGTTAATGAAAAAAATGCATAAAAAATAATTCAACTTTTTTGGGGAACATTACTTGGTGCTCCAATTACTATACAAGCAAAACCTAATTATTATATGGCAGAAAAAATACTCGACTCCAACACACAAACAAAAATAATTTAAACAAAATCATAAAATACTAATCAGCATCTAAATTCACAGTATGAATCCAAGAAAGAGCGGCCTTAACATTGGCCAATTTTGCTCTGTAAAGGAAGCAAGATATCAGTAAGTACTCAGGATAGGTCCTTCTGCCGTATTTAAAATTATCTCTTTCCGATTTGAATGCAGCTCCTGAAGACTGGGTCAACTTGCCCTCGCATAGCACTTTGGTGGTCAAGCTTAACAGCCACTGCAGGATCTGGAAGAAGAAATTCTCATTATTGTTCTACCAGAAGAGTATACAAATATTCCCCAAATACATTGATAGCATGAAAATGTCAATGTGCACAACAAACTATTTCCTTTAAAAAAATCAAAACTACTTTTTGCAAAATTTACAAATGGTACCAAATTCTTCAGATAATGTAGAATTACATAAAACTAAAACATTCTGAACAAATATTGTTATGCCAATGTAATTGCCAACCACCCTTTCAATGAATCAAATTCACACAGTCAGTATCTATCATTTATATTTTTTTGAAAAACCCATAGGTTACGACTCCAACATCAAAAAATTATGCAGTAAACGATAATTTAGTAATCACTCGTGAATTATATTGCCTTACGGTGCAAAAAAGCCATCTTAAAAAATAGATTACTGTTTCCTAGAAAATAACAATAAATATGTGTTGCGTTATGTTATGCAACATAAGCCATATGCAACTTACTTCTGTGCTTGAAGGTAGCTTGACCACACCAGACTTCAGCCATGAACTGGGTGCCCATAAGAACAGCTGACAGACATTGGCAGCTATCTCAGGATCAATGCGCTGAAAAAAATATATAATGTAAGAGAATTTGATTTACACTACTCCTCATCATTTTAGGCAGACAAGAGCGAAAAAAACGAAATAGCAATTGTCTGACAATTTTGTATAAAGAAATAGGACACAAATTTGAATACTTAATGTTTCTATCAAGGAACGTGATGAACTACTTTTGCCATATTTTTTTTATTCATCTATAAAAGCTGATTTGTCAAAAACCAAACTCAAGTGAATGTTTCTTTCTTCAAATGCTTCAGTAAAACATGTACGATTGCAGGACACGAAAGACATTTGTAATGGGAACTACATTTATCACTATATTCACTTCCATTTCGATTCTCAGCCTGCCCTGCACCATTCCCTATTTAATCGATTATTTATAGTATTTATGCTTAGATAACTAAAAAGGTGTCTGTATAGTTAGTGTGGAGTGTGTTAGAGTTCAACAATTTCTATGGTCATATTTGGCTAGACCACACTAGATAAGTGATGACAAATTGTAGGCGTTGGAAACAATGTTCTTCTTGCCTAAACCTACCTTGTTTGGTCTGCGTCTCAGGCATGCTTCAACCAATTTCTTAATGATGAATGGAACATCTCCGGGCATCTCAGGCAATTCACTTTCCTTGTAGTCAGTATTCTTCAGCATCTGCCGACCTTCTTTAGCATAGAATGGATTTGGAGAGCCAAAAATCTCGTAAGCGATCGCTCCTGCGGCCCAGAGGTCAGACCTTGAGTAGTTCAAAACACTAAAGGTACCTGGTTGCTGGTTCACAATCTCTGGTGCCATCAATGCCGCGTTACCACCTAGATACACGAATACATGATTCAAACAACCTTCTGTATTTGCTATTTCTTTCTACCAGTACAATATATATGGTTACAAAATAAATATGAACTCACCCTTATCAATCTCATAACTAGTATAAGGTAGCATGAGACCATTGTTCTTATCGGACAAACAGCAACCAAAATCGCTGATGACCAAGACGGGTGCCTCACGTTCTGCCATGTCAAGTAGCAAGTTGTCAGATTTGAGATCACGATGGGCTATGCCATGCGCGGTCAAATGGGCTATGCCTTCAAGCAGCTGAGTGAACAGTAGGATCGAAGTGCGAGTGGACGGAGAGACAGATGACAGATAATCTTGAAGACTGGTTTCATATCTGCATGAGAAATGAAACATTTATTAAATGAGATAATATAAAAGTGTGTTGGCTTGAAAGTCCATAATTCCAAGGGTGTATTTCTGACCCAAATTCAAGTAGAAAAGTTCAAATGAACATGTGCCCTAATTGGTCTGGTTTTCAAGATACAACAGTGGCAGATTTGCCGGTGAGGCAAGGGACGCCATGCTTCACCAGGCAAAACCATGCAAGATGTAATCAAAAATTTGATGAAAAATATTTTATTTACTCTTATCCCTACGTGAAATTTAAAATGTGTTATTCATTTGTGAGTAAATTATATCAATTTCCAATATTCAGGGATACAAGGACAACGGCAACATCGGCGATTTGAAAATGATGTGTCGATCGCCTCTGGTCTGTCTCTGATCGCCCGATTATTCAAATATATAACGGTATCTACTGCCCGTCGTACGCATATATTTCACGCGTGCTGATTGGCCCGCAGGCTCGAAAATGAGACAATGTTCGCCACAGCATAGTACACAACCAGCACAATAACTCAGGTTGGCGGTAATTACACGCGCATCCCCACTTTTGGATGATTTTTTGTAGGGATGCTAACGATACTTCGGTACTTCTGCACTAATATCGAGTATTTTTGTCATCGATACTTTTTGAGGCATTCCAAGCTGGTATCGATACTTTTGTATCGGTGTCGAAAATAATAATTATATAATTATTGAGGGTGTAATCAGTTGCACAAAATGCTCTGTACGAACTAAACGCGCCTATTTGGCTAAAAAATATCGAGTTGGTACCGGTATCGATATTTTCATTTTCGCATCTCTACCCAAACTTCACATCCGTAAAATCATCCCAAGGTCAAATTCTGTGGGAACCATTTTTATATGGGAAATCTTCAGAGATATTATGCTGGTTGTTTACTATGCTGTGATGTTCGCCACCGACTATTTAATAGTCGGAGATGTTCGCTATCGCCTCAGGCAGTCGATTATGACCGAATTCAAATTACGGACAATCCACAGTCCACAGGCGCCACAGTGGCAGACCGGCAAAGCAGCAAATTGTGCTAGTTATGTTCCCTGTCTCTTGCTAAGGGCAAGAACGAGAACATTTAGGGCAGCATCCCTCGTGTGCAGGAATATTTATCTATTATTTGCATATACAATAGGGTAATAAAATTGTTTGATTGTTATTATTTGTACAAACAATAACTGCTTGTGTCCCTAAGTACAGGGTGACCTAATAAGAATGAACGTCGGCAATATCTCGGTAACCGTTAATCATATAACTTCGAGCAAAAAATATTATTTTCAAATTCCGCTAGTGGCGGCTAGGGGGCGCAGCTGTTACGATCAATCAGAAAAACGGCTTTTTCTCAAAAAATATGCAAGTGAAGGTATATTATAAATTCTACCATCATGTAGACAGGTCAATTTCTGATTTTTTTTTTGTCGATAGTTTTTGCTCTATCTTGTAAGATGTAGTAGTGGGGGAATGTCAAAAAAGCGTTTGTTCAAATGGCCATAACTTTGGTATAAGTTGACAGAATTAGGCAAGCTAGGTCTTTTTTAAAAGAGCTATTCTTACCTAGTAATCTGTTGTATAAAAATTATCCAAGTTTATCTTGACTTAGTAGCTACAGTTCGGTATTTGACATCATAACAATTATTATGCAGTAGATTAAAAACTTTTTTGACATTCCCCCACCACTACATCTTACAGGATAGAGCAAAAGACTGTTAACAAAAAAGTCAGAAATAGTCCTGTCTACATGATGGTAGAATTTATAATATACCTTTACCTAATAAAATGTTTTGCTCGAAGTTATATGATTAACAGTTACCAAGATATTGCCGGCGTCCATTCTTATTAGGTCACCCTGTACAACATAATACATACTTTATAAAAGAAATTTCGTTTTCTCTGCCAAATGAAACAAAAAATACAAATTCTTGCAACTTTAATGTCTCAGCCAGCATTGATTAATAAGTATTTTAAAAGAAGGTACTATTTTTTGTTTTTGCGTTTCGACATTAGGAAACGCCAAGTATGGCATTGTCACGTTAGCTACCTTTTTTATAGTAGTAGTATAAAAGCCAAGAATGATAATGTTGAAATATATGTACTGTAAAATGTTTTAGTTTTCTTTATGACGAAATAAATGCTATTATAACAGTTTTAAGATGTTGTTGAATTTTATCGTTTCAAATACGACTTTTTGATGAACAAATGTATGTGCCATTTTGACAGTTTTGACATATTGTCAAGTTTTACTGCTTCAACAATTATTATACTTTCAGTACTTATAGGTCGATGACAGTTAGATTAGGCTTTTTATATTATTTTATATTATTAAAATAAGAGCTTCAATTTTATGTTAAATATTTTATAGTTACTTCAATCGCTTAAGGTATGTTTTCAATGAAATGTGCATCAATGCATTAAATGTTCGCCTCATCTACCAAAAGGTCCCAGATCCGCCACTGAGATAGAAGGTGTCAAAGTTTGGAAAAATAATTGATTTTTCAACATGACTTCCATAAGTCTTTAAAGTATTTACTTCATTCAGCTACATATGTGAAAAATAGTTTATTTATTTGGACAATCTTACCTTTTCATAAGTAGGAATAAGGACATATTTCTGCCCTCTCCTTCTGGATGGAGCCTCTTTGGTAATGCTGCAGGATATAAGCCTCTACAATCTTCCAGTTCAGGGATATAATCAGTAAAAACCGAAAATATGGCTACAATGTTGGGATGCTGTGGAAGATGTCTGTGCCTTCTGGATAATCTATAAAGTAATTATAATGTAAGCATAAAATTCATTCAGTGATGCTATTTGGAGCACTAATGTGACGGTTTTGGCTTCAATGTACTTGTAGAATTACATAAAAAAATATCCTAGTCCTAGTTATATTTACTAGCAACAAATATGAAAACTTACTCAATTTCCCAATCGGTTACACCAATGTTGCTGAAATAGACTCTTGCAGGAACTGTTTCCCTGTACATAGCATTCAAAATAGCCATGGCATTTGACTGAATATCATAGTTGAACATCATTTTCAGTGCCAGAGGGTACTCATTGATATCTTCCCTATCTGCAGTTACTACTTTCTGTTGAACAGGCATATCCTCCTGAGTTACTGAATCTTGTGAATCATTCTGTTTTTCGTTGAATTTGGCTGCATATACAACAGCATTTGCACCCTTAGCAATTGGTTTTCCAAAAGAGAGGTCGTTCAATGTGACTGGAACATTTTCGAATCGTGTCTCGTCTATATCTACATCTTTGTGGTTCCATTTCAATTTCGATATTGCTTCCTAAAATTTTTGCAAATAATAAATTAAAGTACACTGCCAAAAAAATATTGAATTTTAATTAAGATACTATTAATAATTGTGGAACTATAATGGAAAGTGATATTATTTCTATGGTTTTTAAATGACCCATTAAAGCATTATGATAAAATAGTGAGTAAAACAGGACTATTTTTTTAACTTACTCTGATTTCCCAACACACACCCTCTAATTCTTCTTCCTTGGTTAGAATGCCAGTCCCAGATGCCAAACTTACTCCAACCAGAGCAAAAAATGGGCCAGAATCTCCATATAGAATTCTGAAAAATGAATTTATAAGGTAGGCCATTAAACAAAAAAAAGTTCTATCAAATTTATTTCAAGTTTGGACTTCTGGCAATCAAATTATACTATGAAAAAGATTAAAATTTGATAGACCCATAATCAATACCATAAAGGCAAATAGTATATCAGTCTTTCTTCTGTTGGTTACACAACTAGCTTTCACTAGAATATGATTGCGAGCAGATGTAAAATGGCGGGTAATATGGCTGCTTTAGAACATATTTTGTGGCAGGCATTGTTTATTCCTTTTTGCAAATCTGATTCAGTGAGATAATGTGGCTGTATTTTATCCATGCAAGGGAAAAGCTGAGTAAAGTGAGGCAATTGTAAGTGAATTTATACATTTATTGTACCATCAAATATTTTAGCTACTGTTGAATGAATTTTCTCAAAATTCTATAAAAAAGTAATGTAGCAGTGAAATTTATATTTATTATGATTAACCTTGAAAAAGTCTCTACAAAGTATAACAAATAACACATACAAAAAAAAACATTTACAACTAAGTTTGATTACTTATCTTTCTGAATCACCAATTTCACATAGATATGCAGTTTTATTAATAACAACAATAACAACATAAATAGGTACAAAACATGCTATATCAACATTAACAGGATGTTTTGTGTTTTCATTTGCTATTTATAAACTTAGGTATGAGTATGAAAAATTTCCCAAAGAAAAATTAGCAGCTCTCTAATTAGAGGGAGTCAGTAACTGATTAATGTATCTTAAATTTTTAAATAAAAAAGACCATATATAACCCTTAACCGGTAACGTGCCAATTCGGGGCATAGCTGGTAACATGCAGTCTGTGAGACTGTAACGTCTTTGAAGCTTAAAAAATCAAACTCTCCTAATTATTTGTTGGAAAAAATGCATGAAGATTTGTTGGGTATATATCCTTTAATAATAATTTTGTATAAAGTAGCAGAACATGTGATGATAAGAAAAAAATTATGATAATTATTAACTAGAACACAAATTAGCAGCACAAATTTGTAGGACCAAGATAATAAAAAAAAACTTTGACCACACTCAAATCTATATATTTTGTGATTGATAATAAGTAAAGCAATACACCTATAAAAATATTTTGGTGAAAAATGACGGACCTGCCATGACTACCAGTTGAGAAAAATTATAACGTAAACCGTAACATTCTGTCTCACAGACCGAACCGAACTAACAACTAAGCACATCTGGAATGTTGTTTACGCAAACTTATTGATAAACGGGATATAAAAGGGATACCAATGGCAGATAGATTAGATGAGGTCATTTACAAGAAATGCGGTAAGGTTTTGTTGTAGGCTCGAATTTAAGATTGCTTGCAGTCTCACAGACGGCACGTTACCAGTTAAGGGCTAATTATAGCTTAGTCCAGAATAACAAAAATGCTGTGACATATTTGATGTTCCCTTGATGTCAAAGGCGCCATTTTTGGTAACCTTCAATGCTCTCCTTTGATCTTAGATAAGGAAAGAGAGGGGATACCGCACGCCCATTTGATGCTATATGGATTAGCTGATACCGAAAATGAATAGCTGTCAAAATGCTGGTGGAAAACTGACGGTAGTGTCAAGGTGGTGTTTTTTGCGATATTTAACGTTTTTAAGACCAATAATTGTGAAATATTGTGGTGAGCGTAATGGTGGGGTGTGCAGCTTACCGTTGTAAAAGCCACAGCAGCAGGAAGGAGCCAGGAATCACTTTTCACAGGTAAATTTATGATCTTATTTTTTTGGTGTATCCGAAATTCATGCAAATATCTCGATATCTAGTTCAAAGATATATGTGTATCCGAAATATAATTTGGAATGTACCACTAACATGCGAATCATAATGTTTTTGAGCACGTAAACTCTAAAAATTATGTTTTTAAGGGATTTTTTGGTTCAAATACAATCAGTTTTCCAGTGGCGTATCTATTATAGCTTACATTTTGAATAGAAATATTATGACTTTTCATTGTAATATATAATATACCAATACCCTTATACAAGGTGTGCATTTCAAGGGTGGCCTTTATTTGTAGTTGTATGAATAATAAAATTAATTTTCTTTCTTCCTCGACAGGTTTCCTAAAGATCTTCCTAGACATGATTTATGGATCAAAAATATGAGGATCGAAGGTTGGAAGCCTACAAGCAACGATAGGCTTTGTTCTAAGCATTTTGAACAGAATTTCCTTCATCAAACAAATCAAAAAGTATATCTTCTGAAAGGAGCAGTCCCCACCATATTTTACGAGCTTCCGGAATACTTACGTCCAAAAATTGTAAGTTATAATTCCTAGCTTACATTGTCTACGCTTAATCAATATTAAAATAATAAACATCCTAGGATTATGATAGATGGATAGATGGATAGATAGATAGATCGATATACTTTATAGTCTAAGAATTTACAAGATTCTTATTGACAAAGCTATATAATAACAAACAAAACTTTTGGGATATTCACTAAAACCTGTGAGGAGGAAGTTTGTTATAAATCTTCACTCCATTGTATATAATTGGATCATTAATGAGTTATGATTTGGGTGTGATATTAATTTAAAATCATTCTTATGCCTTATGCCTATATTCTATATTTATGGTCTCAAATTTGGTTTTATATTTGAGTATTAGTGATGACGTTTCCAAAATAAACAGTGCAATAAAGTAAGGAGAAATACGATTACGAATGGCTGAATAACCATTTAAAAATTGATAGCTATGAAAATCAAAAGGCAGCTAACCTCAAAAATGTAATAATTTCTTGTGTTACAGTTACATTATTAAACAACTATATTTAGGTGTGTTTACTCGATACGAAATCAAAACAAAATGTTACTGTCACTTTTCCTATAAGATTCAATCACTCATTCACATCTACTTAAATCATAAATTAATTTGTTCTGTCTTTCTTTCGGAAATAATGTTTCAAACATTGTCTAATATACAGCTCTGTTATTTTAGGCAAAAGAAAGAAAAAGACCCCGTGAACGTGATGTTCATCCAGAACCATCGCCATCAACCTCAGCTCTGGCTGCACAGGACGACTCTCCCCGGAAAAAGAAACTTAGAAGAGAACTGCTGCTGCAAAAAGATAAGAATAAGGAAAAAACGAAAAAAATCCGTGCCCTTGGTCAGTCACTGAAAAGAGCACACAAAAAAGTAGCCTCTTTAAAAATAATTGCTGAGGAATTAGAGCGACAAAATTTACTATCTCAAGAAAATTTAGTTTTAGTTCAAAATATGAGCAAGGTTAATATAGAAATATTGAACAGAAAAATGGGGAGAAATGTTCAATATTCACCTGAACTTAGGAAATTTGCCCTGACATTAAATTTTTTTTCACCAAAGGCATACAACTATGTGAGAGATGTTTTTGACACTTGTCTCCCGCATAGCAAAACTATTGCTAAATGGTTTCAGAATGTGGATGCTGAGCCTGGTTTTACCAAGGAATCAATAAATACCTTAAGAAATAAGGTTCAATCATCTGACAGACCAATAATTTGTTCATTAATTATCGATGAAATAGCCATACGGAAACATTTAGAATGGGATGGAAAAAAATTCCATGGTTATGTGAACTGTGGTACAAATTTAAACGATGACTCTAATGCTTTAGCCAAAGAAGCTTTTGTTATAATGTTGGTTTGCATCAATGGAACTTGGAAATTACCTGTCGGTTACTTTCTTACAGATTCTTTGAATGGCAGTCAAAAACATTCAATTGTATCTCAATGCATCCATCTGATTGAAGATACGGGAGCCAAAGTTATGTCAATCACATTCGATGGTGCTCCATCTAATACCGCTATGTGTCATAACTTTGGATTCTTATTTAACATTTCAAATATACAGACAAGTTTCAGAGTTACAGATCACAATGTATATATTTTTTATGATCCATGTCATATGATAAAACTTGTTCGCAATGCATTTGGTGAAAAGAAAATCCTAATTGATTGTGATAACAATTTTATTCAATGGAAATACATAGCGCTTCTAGAGAAGCTGCAAACTAGCGAGGGCTTACATTTAGGGAATAAGTTACGTCGCGCTCATATTATTTTTTTCAAACAAAAAATGAAGGTTCGGCTTGCAGTTCAGTTACTTAGTGCATCAGTAGCCGATGCTATTGAGTATTGCGAAAAAAAGCTGAATCTTGAGGATTTTAAAGGTAGTCAGGCAACAGTTAAATTTATTAGAATTGTAAATAGCATTTTCGATATTTTAAACAGCAGAACCCTAGTAGCACCAGGTTATAAAAAAGCATTATGTCAAAAAAATATAGATCGATCTGCGGAATTCATCAATAGTGCAATTTTTTATCTTTCAAAGTTGAAATTATCTAATAATGAGCAAGTAATCATGTCTAACAGAAAAACTGGGTTTATTGGATTAATAATTTCATTATCAAGTTCTTTAGGATTGTACAAAGAACTTGTTTCTGAGAGAAAAACATTACTGTACCTTCCGTTGTATAAGATTAGTCAAGATCATTTAGAATTATTCTTTTCGTCAATTAGATCAAGAGGTGGCTGGAATAATAACCCAACCGCTCGACAGTTTCTAGCTGCTTACAAAAGGCTTCTGGTTCGAGCAGAAATTAGAGAGGGCGGTATGGGTAACTGTATTCCATTAGATCAAATCCCTATTCTAAGTAGTTCTACAAAAAATGTAAGGTCTGAAGATGTAATTAATAGTAGTTTATCTAACCATAGTTTAATAGACATAAATGAGCCTTCTGATGATCTAGAAACTATTTGGAAGGATCATGACTACATCATGAATGCACCTGTGATAAGTGAATGTTCATCCCAAATTGTGCAATATATTGCTGGTTATGTTTCGCACCAATTACAAAAAACAATAAAATGTGAAACATGTGTCACAGCATTGATTGGTACTAGAGATCGGTTTCTCAATTCCCTAATTTAATTTAAAAGCCACAGCGGTCTGACTTATCCATCAAATGATGTTATCAAGATATGTTTGAAATCGGAACATTTTCTGAGAGTTAATGAAAATTGTATTCACACCAAACATTTTGTACCTTTGCTGATAAGCAAAATAATATCAAGTTTTCTAGGCACCCCTATTTTCAGCTGCTTAGAACGTCACGTATTAGAAAATGATGTAAATCATATATATTTTTTAATAAAAGCTGTATGCACAAAATACTTAAATATCAGAATCCATTTTATTGTAAAATCTCGATCACAACAGGACAATCCAGTTCGGAGCCAATTAACCAAAATGATTCTGTTTAAAGGGCAGTAAAATATTGGTAGTTTTTGACCTTCGTGACTGTAATATTGACTGCCATCAATTGTATGAGCAAGCGAAATGCCACGTTCCTACAAAAAATTTATTTTTGTTGAAGCACACAATACTGAGTTTCACCCAAACTTCCCCATAAGTAAATACATAACTGCAATAAATTAGAACTTACTGGAAGCAAGCGGTTAAGTGATAAAATAGAGTTGTAATTTCTATGTAAGTTATAGGACCTCACCTATATTGAATGAATTGTTCGTTTTTATTTACTACTAGCTAATCTAGGGGTCATTTTCTAATTTTGTAAATGTTTTGATTTTGGATAAGATTAAAGGACCTTTGTATTTCTAGCCCAAAACTTACTTTATTTCATGTCTGAGATAATTTTTATGTTTAACCCCCCAGCTTTTTCATTAATTATTGCCACCGTCGCAAAAAGAAGTTATGTATAAAAAAGCCTCGTTGGAGTAATTAAAAATACTGCTCTTCATTACACACTACAAACAGCAAGTAACAGCGTAACAGCAAGTAGATTTTTTTACTGCATATGGGGACTCCGAGATTGAAGGCATCAAATTCCTCAATCTCGTAAGCTAATCTATAATAACAAAAATGTTTTATTGCTGCTTCTGTTTACAGTATGTAATAGACAGTATTTTATATATAAACATAATGTCAATAAATATAAATATACTATAGGTATTATGTGTTCTTTAATAATAAAAAATTGATTTACTACAAACTACAAGCAGTTTTTTTCTTTCTGGGTAGAAGTATAATCGTGTCTTCCATCAGTCATATACTGCAAATGAACATAACATGTTCATGACTGAATAAAATATATACATTATCAATTTTTATATATTATTGGCCACAAAACAGCAGTCGAATGAAAATCACGGTTACGGTAATGTTAGTCACTTAAGTTTTAATTGTGGATGGCGAAATTGGCCATATAGAAACCCTGAATAACAATATTTCATTAAATTTTATTTGAAAAAGATTATTTCTACAAATAGCTCAACCAGAACGTTAATCCCATTAGTTACGCCACTGGGAATAGCGCTTTGGTGCCATTTGGTATCAGAAATGTCAGTCGCGGGTTCCGTCCTCTCTCTTTCCTTGTCTAAGCCTTTGATGCTGAAATAGCCTATTTGATGCTGACAATTTTATTATGCAAGCTTGACATGACATGAATACTAACACCCAAGACTAACAACTATTCTAGGCGGGCACTATAAGCAGTTGACTATAAAACTGCATATTTATCACATGGCATACACATACAGAATTGAAATTACGCTTCTAAAAGGGGTGATACACGTACGAACTTTAAGTACGTGGTTTTTAAGTTCGCGAACTTACTCAATGAAATCACGCATTTGATGATTTTCCTAAATAAACAAAACTTTTAACAAACTCCAAACACAACAAGCGTTGCGGATCGATGGCCTGCCGAAGCAGAGTGGTGGCTCGCGGCTCGCAGTACGAGCCGAGACAAGCTACGAGCAAGATTCAAACCAGTTGGCTCGCCGGCGGTTTGCGCGACGGTCTTAAAGTACGCGTACTTACGGTGACACACAGGCGAAAAAGGTCGTCGAGCCATAAGTACGCGTACTTGCTCGTACGTGTATCAGCCCTTTTAGGTTTGGTGCTGTTCAGTCTCCATGTTTCAAGCTACTGTAATGCACTAGAGTCACAATCTCCAGCAAAGGAAGCAGCTTAATGATAGTTTATATGCATAGCTGCAAAATTAATTTCAACCTTACCTTGTCTTAGGACCATATGACATGATACGTAATTCCATATCAAATTAAGAAATTTCTTAACAAAAAGGCAACAAAAAATTGCTGAGAATTTGAATCAGTATGACAGAAAGCATTTGATAGTATAATGTTAGCATTGTGTGATTCACAGGTTGTCTTGTGACCCTTGGGTTTGTTTATAATCAATAAACAAATTGAAGAATTATATATTAGATTAGATAGAATTATTATATTATTATGCTTAATACAGTCTGATTGACGCCAATTCTGACAGAAATTAGTTCCATTATTCTTCTTCTGGGCACTTTCATGTGCAGCTTTGATATCAAATTTCCCAGTATTTAGAACAGTTTCTAAATAATTTGAAACATTGGCAAAACCTCTGTGACATGTTAAGAAATTTTATAATAAACTTGTCCACAAATATTATAGGAAATTTCAGGTCAAATTTCCTATTGTCATATGGCACATAGTAGATAAAGATATTTGTGACTAACAAAAATAAAAAATTCCAGTGATATATATCTTAAATAAATGGTTATATTCATAAAATAAACAATAAAAAAAGGTAAATACTAAAAAAACAGACTTTTATTCATTGTAATGCTAGTAATAAACATGGGAATTGGAAAAAGCACAAAAATTCTTATAGGAGTCTGAAGCAAACAACGAATTCGAATAGGTAGAAGCAGTAAACAAGGGTTTTGTTTGGACCCACTATCTCAAGCATATTATAAATATTGTGTTTATCCTTGTGTTTATCAAGCAGCTTGATGCTCGTAGCAGGCAATTAGGCTGGTAAAGGATCGGAGGCAAAAAATAGCAAAGGATAACTTGGCCACGTTGCCAGATCGTCTCCGTGTAAACCTATTGTATTTTCGTTAGCTGTGACAACTGACAATATATATTTTGCAGACATTCCAGTAATAGTAAAGTTGAAAAAAGCGTGTGAGGAAAATCACAAAATAGACTTTTGCTCCAAAGGAAGATCCTGATCAATGTATTGTTATTATACAGGGTGATACTTCTTAGTCAACTGTACATAGAAGTCGTTAAAATAAACAACTTTTTCAAATAACTCGTACCCAAAAACTGAAAAATAAGCGGGTTACAAAATCGAAAAAAGTAAGTCTTGATTGTGTAATGTGTATCAAGACGTACCTACCTAGTCTGTTTGTATTTAGTTTTTTGCTTTTTTAGGTTGATCGTTTCGGGTTCATTGTTATAGTTTAGAGTAAAATTTGGGTTTTAACGGTGCATAAAGTATTAAAAGATCATTTTTAACAATTCCACAAAATTTATTTCCCGCGGATTTCTGTAAAAAAATAACATCGTGTTTGTGAACACAGTAAATAAGAACAACTGGGCCTTGCCAATATACACATGCCTGTTAGAGCATGGACTGAGACGAGCCGATCAACAATTGACTAAACCCCAGTTAAACCATTTTAACCTCAACAATTGAACCCGTGTGGTTAAGTTAGGTTAGTTACTGAAACTTAAAAATACCATAGTAGTTTTTCAGCGGCCCGGGAGTGGCGTCCACACACAACCAATCTCACCCCCATTTCGGTTTCCGCTAAATTAGGTCAAGCCAATATTTCTGAAAAAACGTGACAACGTCGCATCAACGGAAATCCCAATTCACAGGTCCCCAGATCTGGACCGAACCATGACCCTTTCCTTTTTCACCCTTTATTTACCAGACGACAGGTAGCGGACTCACTGAGTTCTATTGTTTGTTTTGGGTGCCAGTGACGTCTCAAAAGGGGTCTAGCTCATGGAGCGAGAGAATATTATATTCATGTAGTTCCATTTCGTTTACGTTTCTATTCCAGCTAATTCTCATGAACATGCAGTTTTTTTAGCTAACCGCGATTCATAAAACTGAGATTTGATTAAATAAGAAACGTTTCGAAGTTAATGTCACTTTAAATTTGTTTTTCCAGTTTTACGTAAAATGAATTATTGAAAAAAAATTTATTTTGCGCCGTAAACAATTTATGCTAAATATGATAAATTTATAAAAATAGAATTTAAATAAATTTATTTTATACGTTTCTTGTCTTCAAGCTTTACTGTTCATTTGTGTACCAGACGGTTACCTGTTGCAGGTTCCCTTCTTCAAAATGTTTCGATCTGTAATGATAGTCTCGAAACTGGGAAGATTGCGATACATAATGCTCATAAGTACCCGTTCCCATATATTATAGTTAATGTGTCTCTGTTTCTAAGGCAATAATAGGTAATACAGCAAATTTATTACTGCACTGCCTGTTGCTCCAATGTGAGAATCATACACTCCGAAGGTGAGAAGCCTGACAAAAGTCATAAAACCTCCCTTTTATATATTTACAGGGCCAAATTCTTTCAAATACCAAATCATAATCACTAAATAGATGGGTTCTTCAAGTTGAATTTTTTGTAGGTCTGTTGTATTCAAGTTTATTTTTAGCATTATCTGGTAATAGAAATATGTATATTGAAATATATTGAAAAAGTTCAGTGTAAGTTTTCATTTAATGCACCCCAATGTAAGTACTTAGTAGTTTTGTAGTTCCCTTTCAAATATTCAAACAATTAGTGGACCCGTATGGTACATAAATAGTCCAATAAATTTGGACTGGCTGCGATTGGTCGTAAATCCTATGCCACGAGTATTTAAGATCTGGCATCTTTCATTTTTTCCTATCACTCTGTAATAGTTTCTCTTTTCTGTATCCTCAACTTAATCGTCATTATCTTATAGCCACACCGTTACATGCTTAACCCTTCAGCGTATCTTGTTACTATTATTATTATTACATAGAACAAAGAAGAAAAATGTGCAGCCCGGGCTATTGCCCGCCGAGCTTATTTTATTTACGGCCAACAACAAACTGCCCATCCACCGAGCAATACCCCCGTTGCAAATAAACAGACCTAAATCCCAACAACCACCAATAAGGGATGCAGAAGGGCTTAAAACCAACAACTTCGACTCCTTGAACCAATGGCGCTCTCAGTGGGAAGGTTTTGCGGAACACCACTCGCGATGCGCATTTATGGGGGCAGCCTTACTTCCAGGATCAGAACTACCCCGGAAAGAGTGGGTAAAACTTAATAGAGTCCGAACAGGCCACGGCAGATGTGCCGACTCCCTTTACAAGTGGGGCTATGTGCAATCTCCCTTATGTGACTGTGGCGCGCCCCGCCAAACTATAAACCATATTACGAGCGAATGTGAACTGCGTGCGTTTCAGGGATAGCGAGAAGAGTTCTTCACAGCCACACCGTTGACGCTGAAGTGGCTGAAAGAACTTGACATCAACCTGTAAATACCAAAGACTATGTATCTTAGTTTGTAGCTGTATATATTTTATTTTAGTATAGGTTATAATAGTTTTTCTTTTAATCTATATTTACTGTCGTCATGTTTTTGAGCCATACGATAAATAAATAAAATAGCCCGCCGAGCTGCTCTTTCGTCACACGCTGACCATCACTCCCTCAAAAATAATGTAACGTACGTCTATGTCTGTATAATAAAAGCTCTTTAAATCCAGCGGATTTCTGTCAATTTCTGTAAACAATAACATCGTCTTTGTAAACAAGTGGTAAATAATAACACCAGGGTCATGGATACACTCACATGCCTGTTAGCGCATGGGCTTTGCTTCTTCTAGCCTATTCGAATTCATTGGAAGCAAAAAATGACCTGTTAAATCAAGTATTTTGGATTTATCATATATTCAACAATTCCATGTAGAAGTAACAAAAAAAAAACAGGTAGTATACATTTAGCTCAAAATCACATCAGATTTTGAGATTATTTTGAGTTTGTACTTAGGCTAATGTAAATGTCCAATAGCATTTTTTTTTTAAGTTAATGTAATTAATATTAGGATTTGAGGTATCAAAATAAACAATACAAAATGCTGTTACTAATAACTAGTAAGTGCAGCATTTATTTTTGGTGAGCAAGGTAGACATGAATATGTGGAATATTAACAAATAAAATTTTATGACTCCTTTCTGTTATCGAATACCTTCCATCCTCATGGAAGGTCCTCACCTTTGTTTTTTAAATTTGTATATCTAGACAAATCCCAGAAAACATCTTTTTTGACCAAAATTTACAACATTATCCAAGCAAAAGAGGCAGACATTTTCTTTTGCCACCCAATGCCACTTGGTAGGTTACTCTGCGACACTAACTCTGCCATAATAGATGCAAATTAATTATATGTATGCCTATTAATAGATATGAACATAAGTATAAACCAAAATTATCTACTCCATACCTTTTAGCAGCTCTTTTCCTTAGATCAGCAGCAAGACTGTTGGTGACCCTGTTGAGTACATTATCAATAAGGATCCTTCTGGCCTGTAGCCCAATTTGTACCCCAACATTCCTCAAACCAGAAGCGCTGGGTACGATACGATTGTCGAAGACCTTTGCAGGCTTCGAGGTGGCTTGATGTGCAGCATTAATCTTGAGGGCGATATTTCTAGACGCGAAGGATTCTTTCTTGCATATCTGTCGCACCAGCACTTTACCATGTTTGAATATCTGGGTGCTGAATGCCCTGACCGACATTTTGCGATTTCAGCACTTTGTAGGCCCCGAGGGGCGTCCTAAAAGCTGACAACGAACTCTCACCTGATCAATTTAAATGCGCAGTACAAAATATGAGACAAAATAATCACATAGACACATATCACAAAGGTGAAATCACAAACCCACAAAGCGATGATTCAAGTTAATTTGATTGGGCCTTTTGATTTTTGATTTGATTGACGTTGACGTTTATCACAAAACATTTATTTTTAAACATGACATATCCCTTCCATAGACGGGTAGACACGAAAGACTAGGGCCCGTATTTATAAACCTTCCTTGAGGGAGACTCAAGGTCGCCTTGATGCTTGAGTCTTCCTTAGCGACAAAATCCAATTTATAGTCGCTGAGGCTTCCTCAAGTCGTCCTCAAGTCCTCCTTGAGCCTAAGGTAGCATGGGAGCTCCCTTGGCTCTTCCTTAGACCGTCCTTACGTGGTCCTTACCTTCGTTTGACATTTAAGAGTAAGGTTGTATTATGTTAATTAAAAATATGTGAAAAATATTGTTTTGTATTCACCAAAAAATAGTGTCTTGAATTATTTTCCAGAGTTTTTTCTTGTTTTTTTGGTATATCTATGAGAGATAGGTGTATGGTTCGCTTTTTATAATAATAAATAATAATGTTTTTTACAAAGCCCAAACCAAAAGAAGTGAAGGTTCAGCCAAACTAAATTGAAACTGTACCAGTATTATATTATTATAAAGGTCATTAAAGGAGAAAAGTTATTAGAGACTTTGATTAAAACACACTACGATCATGCAACATATACACTCCCACAAATGAATAAATTGATAGTGGCACCTAAAGTTGCATTGGGGTTCCACCTTCAAGGCAAGTACTTTCAAGCTGTTCACCAATATTTAATAGTTTCTCAATCAATTTCTTATTTCAGGATCTTAGATTCATATCAGAATAAATTTGATGCAGATAATCTAAATTGTGGAGGTTCAACACGAAGAAAAGATATCCAAAGTATTAAAACATCATGTCCTATTGACATGTCAACAAGAAGTTAAACAGAATAATGATGTTATATAAGCCGATTTATGAGTGAATCAGTGTAAGCAAGATAGAAATAATAATAATTATATATTATTATATTATAAACAAGGTATGAAGGTGGAGCATGATTTATACAAGCATAAGTTTATAGTATAGATTTTTATCTGATTGTTATGTCAGAATTTCAATGAACTATGGTAATTTGGGAACAATAATATAGTAGCAGTAGCTATGGATGTGACCCATGTTTTAAACATTTATGCTTTTGAGCTGACTACTGTTATCGTAGTGGATGAATTTGGGGAAGGAGTACTAGTTTGTTTTTTAGTAATATATAGAAAATATATTTATCTTATTTTTTTGAGGTGATTAAATCAAATATGAGATTAGTTTCTCTAAAAGTATTCATGACTGATACTGTTCACTTTTTAGAGTGCTTGGTCCAGTATGATGGGAGCAGCAGAACTACAAATATTGCGGTCATGGCACATTGACCATGCAGTGATCAGAAATGTATGAAGTTATAAAATGTTCGTGGCAGAGTACTGGCATGGGTGAATTTAACCAAAGCGCCTACAAAATACTATTTTACAATTATTGCTTCTAGGTGTTGAAACTCATAACTTGACCTTC
The DNA here is from genome assembly GCA_951848785.1 of Callosobruchus maculatus. Taxonomy (NCBI): domain Eukaryota; kingdom Metazoa; phylum Arthropoda; class Insecta; order Coleoptera; family Chrysomelidae; genus Callosobruchus; species Callosobruchus maculatus. Next base: position 17,984,772 of record CATOUR010000032.1, read on the forward strand.
AGCACATTGTATCATAAAGAAAACATGTATAATAAACACTATGTGGTTAGAATAAATGCACCAACTTATAAAGTATTCTTATTTGGATGGAAAGAAAACGAAAAAGTTAAATAATAGCTTGCATAAGCTCCTGGTATATATTAGGGATAAACTATAATGGTTATTAAAGGCAAGTACACTATTCACACAAAAAAATATTTTATCAAGGCACAGTGCTGCTGTATTAAATAATTTTACTATTGATTTTACTTTGTAGTGCAACTGGACAAATTTATTGTGTCAAAAACTTGAATCTCATAGCTGTTTAATGTGCAACACTTGAAATATTTCTTATCACACATATTCTTGCAGCTGTAGTGATTTTTCCATAAGAAACTTCATTTGCAAATATGTTCACTTTGTAGCAATTGCTTGGATAGAAAAAGTTATTAAAACCTGTAAAAAAGTTAATGGAATAATGTTGCAAAAACTTTTTTATTTTCCACTTTTCAAATATATACATATAATCAGAAATTATTACACTTTTTTATTTTCTCTCTTCTGGTAACTCCTTTAACCTTCCTAAAGTATTTCATTTCTATTGTAAGTTGCTTTTACTCCATGCTGTAAATATCCACGATTCACAATAGTAAGTCAGGACTGGCCTATATGTCACTCTATAGACTGACATCTTGGTCCACCAGCTTATTTCCTTATGCCTAGAAAACAATTTTTCAGGTGGGAATTAATCTTGTTGGTTTTATCAATTCTCTTGTTTATTCCTAGTTGGCTCCCTGATCGTTCTAATACTGCACCCAGATATTTATACTGTTCAACTTTCTCTATTTGAACTCCTTGTAGTTATATTTGCACCTTTTTTCGTTCTGCAGATAAGCGGATACAACTAACACTTTGGTTTTTTCTTAATGCCTCTTTAAAATTTCATTCCAATTTGTGAATAAATGTTGCATACCTTTCTCGCTTTTGGCTACTATCGCTACATTATCTGCAAATGCACATTTCGAAATTCCTTCCCTTTTCCAAATTTCGATATCCAATAGATAAAGCAAATATACAGGTTCTGTGTACTTCTCTTCATCCATAAACGTTATAAACAACAAAGGACTGAGAGCTCCTCCTTGCTGCAGTCCATCATTTGTAGTAAATGCCTGAGATTTCAATTTCTCCATATATTTTTTAAATATATATTTTCAAATGTATAATTCCTGGAAAGTGTAGACAGCCATACAGAAAATGACACTAATGACAGTGGATTTTGCTATTTCTCAATTTCTCTGGTTTCTTTGCAACGTTGCCAGATTTTCCTCTTCCTTGGCTAAGGAGGCCTTGAGGAACGACTATAAATTAGAACATTCCAAGGCGTCCTTGGCTAAGGCTTCCTCAAGGGAGCCTCAAGGTCGGGACTATAAATACGGGCCTAGGCCTTTACGGAAACACTGATCTGGATCCGGATAGATCAGTTATGATCAGTTATATGTCAAACAGCTGTCAAGTGGGATTTATGATTCCATGAATTTAAGGGACATCGAACAACGAAAAAGTTGGTTTAACAATAAAAAACAGATGGTAAAGTAAAGCAGCTACTGATCTGACACTTTCCGAACGTCAGGATCAGTGATCCAACTGATCGGGTTAACCCGATCATAGTTTCCGTAAAGCCCTATAGTCAGGATGCCCGTGAATATTGATAGGAATTGTAGGCATCTGCTTCCTTCCCAACAAACGAGCAGGACTCTGTTTTATGGATGGCTGTGGAGCTGTGGAGCAGGACGATTCACTCATTGCGCAACCGTACTAGGCACGTATCCAGCATTTGGTTTCGAAGGGTTCCGATTAGGGTTGCCACCTTTATTTTTGCTTGACTAGGACTTGATCAGCGAAACAAGGTACCTATTGTCGTTCATTAAATTTTTAGCGCCAAAATTTCGGGTCATGACTTCTTTGAGCCCCGCCCCCTTAAATACGAGCCTGAACCGTACCTATTTTGTTGTCCAACCACATCCATTCTGTGATGTGCAATGCTTGCTTACAAATTTTAGAATATTCGAGGGCCTAAAGCCTAGTGGCTATTTGGTAAAACTCAGAATAAACATGTTATGTGACTACGCTTTGGGTCAGCATTTGTCGTGCAATGAACCTTGTTACGTGGTTACGTCGCTACTCCCCGCATATACTTCCGGAGTATAAGGATAAGGAATCCGCGTGGCCTGTATGAGAATGAAGACCAATAGAAATGTACTCTAATAATACGTCCAAAAAAGTATAAAAGTAGTGTAACTACCAAGGACGTTAGAATTTAACTTCCTGTCATTTTACGTAAATAGAAGGAAGTAACCACAAAACAGGTACGGTTAGAAGTAGTAGGTATGTACCACGTATGTACAATACTTTTTTCAGGCCTTTGCGGAAACTGTGATCGGGTTAACCCATGGCCATGGTTAACCCGATCAGTTGGATCACTGATCTTGACGTTCGGAAAGTGATCTGGGATCGGCCAGAAATAGGGTAGTTCACTCTTGTATAGTAAGTGATTGCGATCGGATGATTCAGATCAGTAGCTGCTTTACTTTACCATCTGTTTTTTTATTGTTAAACCAACTTTTTGTTGTTCGATGTCCGTTAAATTCATGGAATCATAAATCCCACTTGACAGCTGTTTGACGTATAACTGATCTATCCGGATCCAGATCAGTGTTCCTGTCACTTCCGTAAAGGCCTTTCACCATGGCCGACTCTACACTAGGCCGGAGCCTTAGATGTGGCAACGTGGCTTTGCTGTCAAATAGTGGCCCTATAGTTTCAGAATAATTATTACATTTCATATGTATTAGAGTTCATCTGGGTTAATAAATTAAGAAAAAAATGCTTTTTAGAACTACTACTACTAATACCACTTACATCTGATGTCTGGTTCATCATAGTCAGACACTACAAAGTATAAATAAAGCAACCTGTTTCCTGCTGCCACTTCCACTTCCACTTAAATGAACACTCAATTTACTTTGCAAATTGTCACTTGAGCTTGAAAAATTCACTACTAGGTCACCGTGAAGCCATTCTTGCTGGTCTTGATCCCCTTTCACTATCAAATCTTTTCATAGGTATGTCTTAGATGCATGCCCTCGTTGACTTGCCCAGATGAGTTCTATTAACTGTCTATCCGGATCCTGAGGCCTGATTCTAATTCAAGCGACCCTCGCTTCGTGACTCAACCCTCGCTTGGCCGCCTACTTCGATGTTGGGATTGTTGCACGGGATTGTTGGGAGACGTTTAGGACCTTGATAGCCTTAGGTTGGTATCATATACGTTCGAGGTTGGCATTACTGAAAACCCTAAATCACTGATTTTGACAATACGTGACGTCACCGTCACCTGTTTTTTGGGGGCACTGGGGCCCAGGCCAGGCCACTGGTTAAGGATCACTTTATATTTATGCTTTAAATACTTTTAAAAGTTGAAATACGTGGAAATACGCGAATGAATAGTGTATGTATGCTGCAGCTCCCGATCGCAAACATTAAACCGACGAATTTATTGATTACGACGAAAAACAAGAATGCATTTTTTGTTTACTGCGGTAAGTGATCCAATATTAAAGAGACTTGGTTGTATTGCCTTGTATATCCCTCACATCACTTCTAATTGAAAGAGATAAAAATAGGTTATTTACTTATCTGTCTGTGTGGATTCATGAATCTACATTTGACATGTAACAATACTAACAATTTAATAAAATCATCTTTTTTTCAGGAGAAAAAGTAGAGAGCTGTCGATGCATCGTCTGGTGTGTTCTTTCTACTTCAAGCATGGGCATACAAAAATGGACCACCATTCTTGAAAATAATAAATCATAATACTATGATGAAGCCTCAAGCAGCGGCTCTACAAAACCTAACAAATTGAAGTGATTGTTTTATTTGCCAGTTGGTAGAAAGAAAGTTTATCATCTAAGCAGACAGTGTGGAAATATTGGGTATGTTAAGGTCTATGTATGATAATTTACAAATGGAGAAACCAAAGTCAACTGGTTGCAAATTATGTGTATCTTGTAAAAATAAAAACCATTTATAAACTGTTTTCTTTTAAATGTCATTATTTACAGGAAACAAGCTTCATGAAACAGTCATAGGTCATAGTTGAAAGACAAATTGACGAGGCTTGCTTAGCATCAACAAGCTTCTGTAAATACTGTGGAAGTACAGAAGCTGAAAATTATTTTTTTGAGTAAGAAGCTAGAAGAAATGAAGGAGAAATTAAACAAATTATGTGTTCGTCTTTCTTTCAAACATAGATAAATCAGTGATGCAAGAATCAGTCCATTGTTATATAGGTTCGCCATCAAAATAAATCCTCATGAGTTTAGACGAGTTGATGGAATGGGTATATATTACTTGTGATAGGTACAATTTTAAACTTTACTTTATCTTAAATAAAATAAATTAAATTAAACTTTGTTTTAATTACATAAATGCATCTAAACAGATTACATACTTCATAGTGAAAATGAATCTACATTTACCATTATCAGCTTTTCGTTGTACATATATGAAAATGGCATTGCAATGCTATACCACAGAAAATAATGAAGATGCAATAATTCTACAGACAAGAAATAAATCTGTACTATATGATTTAACAATAATGCCCTAATCCTTAGCCTATGGATGAATCAAATAACTTTTTTGCCTTTGAGTTTGCACAACATTTCTGCATACCTAATTATATATGTTACAGTTAAAGTGTCTTACATGGATAGTTTGTAAATTAGCTGGATAGTATCTAAATTATCCAAATACCTGATTAATTTAGTGAAAAGTTATGTTTTGATTAAAATAACAATAAATTTTAGTTAGTTTCTATACTATCCAGTGAGTATGTAAACTAGCCAAGAATCCCATTAAAGTACAAGCCACAAATTGGCTGGGGTTTTTGGCTAGTCTACAAACTGTGTATAGTATTTGGATATTGTGTGAACTGAAATTTCTAGTAATGTATAACTACCAACTCATTAGGGGACCCTATTTTTTGCTGGGGATTATTTAAATTAAATTAACCAAAGGTAATGGCCTATTTTGCATGGTAATCAACGAGTTAGTTATTACATAATTACTAGGAATATAGCTCACACTTTATCAAAATACTGTGGTTAGTCTGTAAACTACCCAAAACCCCCGGTTAATTTGTGGAATTCTTTTGAGGTTTGTACTTTACAATTCGTGGCTAGTTTACAAACTGTCTGGATATAATACAAATTAACCAACATTCAGTGATATTTTAATTGAAAGATTACTTTCCACTAAAATAACCAGGCATTTGGATAGTTTGTATAATATCCAGCTAGTTTATAAAGTAACCATGTAAGCATTTCAACCGCAAGATATATAATAAAGCTTCTAAGGTGAAGCTCAAATGGACATTGCTTAGGGTAGGTGGCAGGAGATTGGTACATTGCAGCTCTGAAAATTTTTAATGTATTAGATGATGTATCTTTTTTTTTTTAATTTGTATGTACTCTTCACATGGGCAAGTATCACCATAAAAACTTCCTGCAGTTAGTTAATCTTGCATTTGATTTGAAAAGTAACTATAATGTATTAATCTGTAAGAAAACCGCATCAGTACCTCAGCAATAAAATATGTTTTGCCAATGCATTGCTCCTTCTTATTTTGGATTAGTAGATTAGATTCATTTACCAACAAGTATATATTCCAGAATTTATAATCATCAATAAAGTTTCCAGAATGCCAATCTATTACTGTCATATCAAATTCATCTTTTTTAGCAGGTAATTTTATTTTTTTTTTCACTGTAAAGACAGCAAGACCATTGGATAGAAATATCGATTTATTTCAGAATAATAATATAAATACAAATTTTAAGTAAACCAAGGAAGAAGATATGAAGAAGGAGTAACTAAACTTAACAGTCATACACTGCATATGATTCAATAACAAATAAATATCTATTTATCTCATTAAGTTGTAAGATTTCATACTAGAATATAAAGGTTCTTTCTCTGTGCATAGTGTACAAGTCAATTTATTAACAAGATAATTGGTATAGTTTTTGAAATTGGAGACATATTATATTGATTTGATAGTTTTGTAAGATGAGACAAATGTCATTACCGCCCTTTTCTATTCAAAAGATATTTTTGATGACTGATCCCTGCATAATTGTTCAAAAATCAGTCAGTTTTATATATAAGCCATCCACAGCAAACTAGAATTAATATAAACAAAACGTCTAGAAATTCCTAATGCCTACACATAAAAAAATTAGGTTTTTTGACTTACATCCAAAACATATAATTTGTTACCTAAATATTTAATTTTAATTTAATTTCCTTATTGCTTTTAATGGCCGTTCTTTAGGTTCCACCTTCTTTTAGAATTTAACTTGCAATACTCAGTTCCTTTATATTCTAGTTTTACACAGTACACACATAGGTATTCAGTTACCTATGTAGATACAATACTTTATTACAAATTCATATGGTTATAGATCCCTACTGTTTCTAGTTATAATAATTCAAATAAAAATCGCCAGAAAAACTCAAAATGTGAATATAAAGGAAGCAGTTTTTGTTGATAAAATGTGGTCTACTTTCACTCAGTTGGGTCTGAAATGTGTTCATTGTTATTGTATCCATATTATCACCTGAATATTATTATTACTTCTTATAAAAAATCTAATGTACAAAATGGACAATAAAGTCTAGGTACCCAGAGCATATTTAAGATAAATTGAAAATGGCTGTGATATATGTAACTGTAACATTAGATCAAATTGAATTTTGTATGTTCCGGTTTTTTATTCTTTCGCTCAGAATGGTTTGGTTTCATAACTGTATATAATATTTTTCAGAGATCATTGAGATTTATTAATCGGTATAGTGTTGAAGCTATATTTCTTTCATTATCTTCAAATATGCATTATGGTCATATACATAGACATCAATAATTTTATCTCCTGAGACATATATAGTCTATATTGAACAAATGAGAGTCACATAATATGGCACATATTAATGAAATACACAAATTCTGTTTAGTTTACTGTTGTATGTTCGTCTTTTTCTTAGGCATAGGTTGCATAGTTTGCATTTGACGCAATACTATATTTCCTGTGTTTGTTCAAAAGTGAAATTTAGAATTTAGCTCAATATACCATATTATGTTTTAGTATATATATTAATTTCCGTTTAATGTCATCTTAACTTCACTGAGGTGAATGTCATCATTATTATTATAAATGCCACATATTAGAAGAAGTAATGTATTACATTGAATCATTTATTAGTATGTGGTATATTCTAGGTATATTCATATTGTTTAATATAATGCGGATGACTTAAAACTTTTCAATATTATAAACAGTCTTAGTGATTTCCATGATATTGAATAACAGAAAAGTATAAATAATGTATCATTTAATAATAACACTAAAACAGCTTTATTTTAGTTATCATCGGTGAAGTCCATCCATCACTCCTCTACTTAACAGAGTACCATACATAATATTTGCAATTTCATAGTTACAAAATGATCAAATCCTTATAACTAGTTTACTCGTGCCCATAAATAATACTCTACATAATACAAAATACAAATCAGTTGAATGTCTTAAATTGACTATGAATAAGCGAGTAAAACCTGAGTTACATACTCGACACGATCTCATACTTTGAGGCTCTTTTAAAACCTGATATTGAACTTTTGGTTTTTACATTGTCAGAAATTTCATTATAAATTATTCACGCAAATAAAAGAAGTTGTTGCGCAAAAAGAAAACCTATTATAATAATGTTTATAATATAATAATGATAATAATATATTCAGATCAGTAATAGTTCAGGTGTTGACCTGGCACAGCCTGTCAACATTTGTTGCTACCACAGTCATGCGAGAGAAACTTGGAAAATCATAATAATATAAGGTTTCATAATTATATCTCAAAAGAATATTTTATATTCTTACCCAATGCCTACTAAAACAACAATAACCAATAATATTTTCAATATGCAGACCTTATCTCATAGGTGAAGTATGCATTGCGTTTGTATATTGTTCCTATGCAATTTTATCTATAGTACACTGAACAGCTGTAACCAAATTTTTCTAGGCCTTCTAATATGTCTCCTATAAACTTTATAGTAGCATTAGTAATCTGGACTGCTTTAACTCCAGAGCAAAGGAATATATTATGATCAACCACACCTTGAGATGATATCCCATAAGGTAGTCACTTTTTGTCTGTGATTGAAGAACTAGTTTACTGTTTTAGTGACTAAGATGTTTTTAATGTAGTATATAGTGATAAGCAACTAGTAACTGCCGTGAAATTTGTGGTTGTAAGATCTACCAATAAATGAATAAATTCCTACAGATATATCCATGTAGAACTATGTCCAAGGACCTTGCTAAACCAATTTTTTCGATGTAGCATCACTGTGTTTCTATCAGTATATAACTACACAGGCTATTGCTATAATGTAGGAAATGTAATAAATAGTTTTGAAATATCATCAGTAACTCACCATTAAATCAAACCACATTCATTGAAATTAAAAAGGTTAGTAATTTTGTGGAAGTCTTTGCCACAGAAAAATTATACTGTATTACAAATAATTAAATTTGATCTAAAAAAAATATATCAGATAAGTACTCAAGTAATCAATGCCTGACAATTTATGAATATGTTAACGTGGTAGAGCTCTAGAGTTATATTTTTGATTTTTTGTATAATTTTTGTTGAAAATTCAGCTAAGGTTACTAAATTATTTTTTTTTTAAAAAACTCTTCAAACTGGCTTTAGCCAAATTATGTATTACCTGACATGCTTTTGTTGGTACTTTAAAAAATTAATACCTATCAAATGATGATACATTAACTACTTCTTATAATATCAGTGAATGTGGTTTTTTATTAGCCAGAGCGATGGTGTTGATTAGTAAGAGACAACAACAAAATAAATTACAATAATTGGCAATAGCTTTAATATGTTCAAAAGTATCTTTGAACATACTGGAGTTTTGCCTGTTGTCCTTGCTACCTCAACATCATATCAGCACTAGGAAGCAGAGGTGGTGGCACTGGTTCCAAACCTATATCATCCAGAATCTCTGGTGGATTTTCAACATTATACTGCAGTGCAATGTTGTGTATTACAGCACATGCCATTATGATTATTGCTGCAGTTAGTGGCATGTAATGCACGGTTCTATGCTTCAAGAGGCACCAGAATCGCCCTTTCAACAAACCAATACATCGCTCTACTGTACTCCTACATCTTACAAATCTTGTGTTGTAAGCCTGCTCCTCATGAGATGCTGGATTTTTGATAGACGTCATCAGCCAAGGTAGGCAGGGATACCCAGAATCACCTAAAGAAAACAAAAAAGAATTATGAAAAATTCTGATGGAAACAAGACTTGCCAAATCTGCAGGCATATCAATCTCACGTCCCTTATGGAGAGAGGACAAAGAGGGGATCTTATTGTTATATACTAAAACATGAGTCACCACTACTCCACTCTTTGGAAATATTACCACTTAATTAATTAATTACACCAATTAAAACTCGCCCAAGAGAGTAGTTTAACACTACCAAGGAAAACTTTTTAAGCAAACTCTCTGTATATTTATGGAATAGCTTGCAAAGTTATAGTCACTACACCTTCAATAAACAAATAAAAACAAGGTTGATAATGAATTGGCTTCTATCAGCAATAGAATGATCCACCATTTCAAGTTAGCATTCATCATCCATCGCACCACTGTGATAATTTGGCACAAACTGTATATTTCAACAGTGTGACATTTTAACTGTAGCAATAGTGTGTAACATGCAAAAGAATGACAAACCTGGAGCAGTTTTAGCCACCAACTGCTCTTATCACTAGGGTTGTCAGATCGCCAAACCTAATCGCCAGACAGACCAGTGAGTTTGGTTAGAAAAGCTGGACATTCTAGATTTTGTCTCAGTATTAATAGGTACAACAAAAAAAAATGTATATGTAACATCTAGCTTTTTTTATTATTATCATAAATCTTGTTAAATTCTAGTGAAAAAATTAATTAAATCGAATGGCAGATTAGTCTTAGGTATAGGTATTTTATTATTAATCAAATAGTCATCGAAATGTAAAATGTAAAAAGCCTAACAAAAGCCAGGCATTGTTTATTTTGGTTAAACACACAATCAAAAAGCCTACCTATGTCTGGCTTTATCCAGATGCCTGACAACAATACTAATCACAATTGTAATAATAATAATTATAATTTTTTTGTTTATTTCACTTACCCATAATCTTACTATTCTGTTCTGCATTGTAGCCATTATTCTTCCAATATTGCTTTGGTGCCACATATATATGCATCATACCTGCTGCCTGGCCATTTAGCAACAACATTCAATATTTTCATATTTGCATCACATATCTGAAAACAGGAAATTTAATGATTCTATTTGTGGATTCTAGCAAATATTCATGAGTTTGACTCACAATTTGGCAATTCAGACTATGGTAACCTTTTCTGTCATTGTTATAGCTACTTGTGTCCCATCTACAATTCCTATAACTTTGAGCATCTGATGGTGACGATTGATAAATCTGAAATTAAGCCTTTTGTAATATCATTTATTTTACATTATTTAATGGTATTACTGTTGCTTATTGGCTTCCTTTTCTTGGACATGCCTAGGATAAGGTACCCAAGTTTTCATAACATGCCTGAGTATTGTATCACAGACCTCCTTTATTGATCTACTCATTGTCTGGCTCATGCAGGACACGCTATTACCAGCTATACTTCATTGATAGCTACCAAAACTAAAAAAATGTAACGCTCCAAGCACCTACAAAATTATAATCAGCAAACTGTACAAGGTTGTTAAATCTACCATTTACCTTGAATGCTACAGAAATTCGGTTTTCATAAGTTCTCCTTCTCATGAATGTATTCACCAAATACTGACAAGCATCTTTAGATGGGGGAAAATTGTCTTTAAATGCTCAATCCGGGATGGAAAGTGGATCTTGAGCATCTCTGATCATCCTCCGAAGTCATCGAGATCGATCCCGTTCTTCCGCCCTTTGCAACTCATCAACAATTTGCAAATGTATAAAAGGCAATGCCATACTTGCAACATCACTAATAGGTATCTCACAAATGAATAATGAACACAAGATCAAGAAATCAACACGTACGCAAATCAAAAGATCTTACTTTTACTCTGATCAAAACACGAACACCGATTTCATTCATAACCTTACATTTGCTCGGTGTTGCGCGCCATTTGCAGTTTTCGTCGTATGTCAAAGTAAAAAGACGGCATATCTCACGTCCTTGTCGCACATCAAGCGAGGGTCGCTTGAATCTTGTCGACCCTTGACAAAAATGAGGCGACCCTCGCCAAAGCATTAATGTTGCACGAAAATACTTAGCTCCCATTGGTGGAACCGACGGCAATTGTTAATTTAGTCAAGGGTCGTCTCAAGCGACCCTCGCTTGGCGAATTGGAATCACCCTCCAGATCAGTGTTCCTGTCACTTCCGTAAAGGCCTTTCACCATGGCCGACTCTACACTAGGCCGGAGCCTTAGATGTGGCAACGTGGCTTAGCTGTCAAATAGTGGGCCTATAGTTTCAGAATAATTATTACATTTCATATGTATTAGAGTTCATCTGGGTTAATAAATTAAGAAAAAAATGCTTTTTAGAACTACTACTACTAATACCACTTACATCTGATGTCTGGTTCATCATAGTCAGACACTACAAAGTATAAATAAAGCAACCTGTTTCCTGCTGCCACTTCCACTTCCACTTAAATGAACACTCAATTTACTTTGCAAATTGTCACTTGAGCTTGAAAAATTCACTACTAGGTCACCGTGAAGCCATTCTTGCTGGTCTTGATCCCCTTTCACTATCAAATCTTTTCATAGGTATGCCTTAGATGCATGCCCTCGTTGGCTTGCCCAGATGAGTTCTATTAACTGTATTTTTCTGTGATATTTGGGATGTCCAGAAAACATTGTAGGTACCACATTGTGCTCTAAAATAGGTCTTATCCTTTGAAATGTTTGTAAAGTATTGTCTTTATTCTTATAAATATAACCAGCCCGTACGAGGAATACCGTTCACCAACTTCTGTTTATGTCCCTTATTGGAAGCACAATTGCTAATGATCACCCTATTTACTTTGTAAATTTTAACTTGAGCTAGAAAAATTCACTATTAGGTCACTTTGAAGCCATTCTTGCTGGTCTTGATTCCCTTTCAATATCAAACCTTTCGTAGGTATGCCCAGATGCATGCCCAGATGAGTTCTATTAACTGTCTTTTTCTGTGATATTTGGGAGGTCCAGAAAACATTGTAGGTACCACATTGTGGTTTAAAATAGGTCTTATCCTTTGAAATGTTTGTAATTATTGTCTTTATTCTTATAAATATAACCAGCCCATACGAGGAATACCGTTCACCCACTTCGGTTTATGTCCCTTATTGGAAGCACAATTGCTAATGATCACTCTATTTACTTTGTAAATTTTAACTTGAGCTAGAAAAATTCACTATTAGGTCACTTTGAAGCCATTCTTGCTGGTCTTGATTCCCTTTCAATATCAAATCTTTTCGTAGGTATGCCCAGATGCATGCCCAGATGAGTTCTATTAACTGTCTTTTTCTGTGATATTTGGGAGGTCCAGAAAACATTGTAGGTACCACATTGTGGTTTAAAATAGATCTTATCCTTTGAAATGTTTGTAATTATTGTCTTTATTCTTATAAATATAACCAGCCCATACGAGGAATACCGTTCACCCACTTCGGTTTATGTCCCTTATTGGAAGCACAATTGCTAATGATCACTCTATTTACTTTGCAAATTTTAACTTGAGCTAGAAAAATTCACTATTAGGTCACTTTGAAGCCATTCTTGCTGGTCTTGATTCCCTTTCAATATCAAATCTTTTCGTAGGTATGCCCAGATGCATGCCCAGATGAGTTCTATTAACTGTCTTTTTCTGTGATATTTGGGAGGTCCAGAAAACATTGTAGGTACCACATTGTGGTTTAAAATAGGTCTTATCCTTTGAAATGTTTGTAATTATTGTCTTTATTCTTATAAATATAACCAGCCCATACGAGGAATACCGTTCACCCACTTCGGTTTATGTCCCTTATTGGAAGCACAATTGCTAATGATCACTCTATTTACTTTGTAAATTTTAACTTGAGCTAGAAAAATTCACTATTAGGTCACTTAATTTGAAGCCATTCTTGCTGGTCTTGATTCCCTTTCAATATCAAATCTTTTCGTAGGTATGCCCAGATGCATGCCCAGATGAGTTCTATTAACTGTCTTTTTCTGTGATATTTGGGAGGTCCAGAAAACATTGTAGGTACCACATTGTGGTTTAAAATAGGTCTTATCCTTTGAAATGTTTGTAATTATTGTCTTTATTTATTTTTATAAATATAATCAGCCCTTATGAGGAATACCTTTCACCCACTTCTGTTTATGTCGTTCATTGGAAGCACTAATTGCTAGTGCAACCTGGTACTACACACTTTGCAGGCATCTTTTTATCTTTATAGTTTCGTTTGTGCAGGTAAATAATTAGAAACACATTAATAATCACCTTCCAACCATTTTTTCTGCTCTGGAAAAATACACATGACATAACCACAAATAAAAACTCGGCCCGCTCATTCAGTGTTGCCATATTTCATGCTCCGGCCTAGTGAGTAAAGTCGGCCATGCTTTCACCTATCGGCGTAGATAGTAATTCTTGCTCTTGTGTTATCCTATGATCCGTGCTTGATTTTGTTCCGTGTCACTAGCTCTTTGTTTTTAACCTCTTTGTGGTTCTGACAACAAAAACAGCTGATTGTCAAATTTATATAACCTTAATTGGATGCATTTTTAAAAATATCTATTTCATCTCCAAATTAATAACAGCTGAAACGAATGAGTGCGATAATTAATGTTATCAAAAATATCTTGCATAGCATGTTGCAGTTTTTATTTTTTGGTAAAAAAACGGTGAAAAATACTTTAAGTATTTATGTAAAGACCAGTGGAGGTAATACAATATCTGTGGACCTAGATCCTAAGTGGGACATTAGAAATGTTAAGGAGATTCTGGCTCCTAAGCTGGGCCTCGAACCCGACGAAGTAAAGATAATTTTTGCAGGCAAAGAACTAGGAGATAGCATAACAATATCAGTATGTATATATTATAGTGTATTATGAGGTATACAATATTTATACATATTGGAAGTAATTAGTCATAGGTATTCCAAAATGCTAGAGCCTCAAAAAGGAATCTAACCTATTTTCTACAAACCTATAACATTTAATGGATATTTTTTAAGATGTTTCTTATAAGTTGTTTTATACATTTGGCTAGTGTAACAAGGTGTATTTGTATATATATTGGTGATGATTTCCTTTTGTTATCCTTTACTTAACACTTTGTATTGTAGTACCTTTGAGAATTTCAGATCTTCATAAACATGCTTACTATTTAAGGAATGTGATTTGGGCCAAAGAAGTATCTTACATGCTGTGAAAGTGAAAAGCAGATCAATATTAGCTAAACCTAGGCATAGTTTCATAGATGAAGATGATGAGGATGATAAGCATGGAAGCAAACCTTTGTGTGAAATATTAAATGATACTATGTTTTCTAATGAAGATAGCTCAAAGAATAGTTCTAATGCTGAAGATGATTCTCCAACAAAAAGTAAGCAATCCAAATTACTGCTCTCAAAAAGGATTTAATTTTATTTATAAAAGTTCATTAGTAAAATGTTAAACAGATTATTCTAATTTTGCCCTACAACTTCAATTTCATTGTTTTATGTTTAGTTTTGTTTGTTAAACATTAAGTGTGATTATGCTTATTTTAGCAACCTAATAACATTTAAGGCCCAAGATATTGTTGAGTTAATGGCATAGACAAAACTTGTAATTGGGCCTTCTCAATTAATTGGCCTTATAAAACATTGACCAGACACCGGTGCTACAACGCAACAACGCCCCACGTAATTTGGTAAAATTTCATATTTCAATTAAAGGGGATGGTCTATTATGTATTTTTAAAGAAGAAAATTGGTGAAAGAAGCATTCTTTGAAAAAAAAAATAGTTAAAACTCAGTATTTTCACCACACTTTCAAAACGTACCCGAACAGTACAAGACAATTTTAGAATCGAAAACCCGCATGACAGACGTCAATAGTGTCACAAAGATGCGGTGTTGCCAGTAAGCAGCAGTTATCAGTTAATGTACTTCACGAAATTGTGCAGTTGCACTTTTTTTAGGTTAGTGCCATGGTTAGTGAAAAGCATGGAAAATTCAGTCAATGTGCTTTCTTCTTCTTAAGGTGCCTTATCCTTGAGGACGTTGGCTATTACATTTGCCCATTTAATCTTATTTGTGGTGGCTCTAAATAATTCTATGGAGGTCATATTTAACCACTGTCGCAGGTTTTTGAGCCAGGAGTTGCGTCTTCTTCCTGGTCCTCTCTTACTATTGATTTTGCCTTCGATGATAAGACGAAGCAGTTCGTATTTTTCGTTTCTCATAATGTGGCCAAAATATTGTGTTTTTCTTTCTTTTATGAGGTTCATACACAATGTTCAAAAGGAATTAAGTTTAACCTGATTTTGTTTTAGCAGAAACTGAAATGGAGGATGAAGTTGGTGTTAATATACTCACTAGGTTGGGTGAAATATAAAATTTATCTCAATTTAGGCTATTTTAGATTTGTACCAGTTGGTCACGGGGGGGTCGGGGGGGGGCTCGGCCCCCCCAGACGTTACTGATATCAAATATGTTGAAAAATCTAACCAACCTTACCTCGGGTAAGATTGTCACCTGTTCTGTTTTTAGTGGCAATGGTCCAACCTCAGTCGCACGTTTCAATGATTTACTGGAGCTGATATGGGCCAAATATAACAGTAAAAAGCTTAATCACAAACAATATTAAAGTCACCGATTTTACATAAAAAGCTAATATGCAAACTAAATAAAACGAACAATAATACATAATACCTACTTAATCACAAACATCAGCTATAAACAAAGGAACATTTGAAATAAGATATCTTTAAATTTAGATAGTTAAAAATGTAGAACGATTCACGATTTTTTCTGTTATCCTTGTACAGGGGCCATGGGGCCATGCTAATCTTCTCTGTAACGTTTTAATCTTAGTACATGTATGGTCGAAGCGATGTTAAATATCGAGCAAATGTTGGCAACATCGCATCTATTATCATCTGTCAAGCAGTATCTCACTTCTAAAAATGTATTGTTCTGTGCGCATGTGTTACTGAAATAATGTTGAAAATACAGTTTTATCAAATTTTTTCGAAAAAACGTGCTTCTTTCGCAAATTTTATTTTTTAAAATCACATAACAAACCATTCTCTTTACATTGATAGAAAAAAATTCTCAAATCGCGTGGGGCGCTGTTGCGCCACAGACCCCCAGATACCTATATAATAAACATCTTTGTAGCATACATGAAAAACTGCTTACATATTTTCTCACATATTTTTTTCAGAAAGTAACAAAAAAGTTCACTTCTATGTTTTTTGCCCTACTTGCAAAGCACTGAAACATGGAAAGTTAAGAGTCAGGTGCCACTTTTGTAAGAGTGGTGCTTTTACAGTACACTCAGACCCTCAAAACTGGAATGCTGTTCTTAGTCCTAAACAAATCACTGGCTTGTGTGAAAACAGTCCTGAGCTTTGTGCAGATGTATGTATTTTATAATATTATTTGTAATGGGTGTAACAAAACCTTAGACAAGGAAAGAGAGAGGACGGAACCCGCGACTGACATTTCTGATACCAAATGGCACCAAAGCGCTATTCCCAGTGGCGTAACTAATGGGATTAACGTTATGGTTGAGCTATTTGTAGAAATAATCTTTTTCAAATAAAATTTAATGAAATATTGTTATTCAGGGTTTCTATATGGCCAATTTCGCCATCCACAATTAAAATTTAAGTGACTAACATTACCGTAACCGTGATTTTCATTCGACTGCTGTTTTGTGGCCAATAATATATAAAAATTGATAATGTATATATTTTATTCAGTCATGAACATGTTATGTTCATTTGCAGTGTATGACTGATGAAAGACACGATTACACTTCTACCCAGAAAGAAAAAAACTGCTTGTAGTTTGTAGTAAATCAATTTTTTATTATTAAAGAACACATAATACCTATAGTATATTTATATTTATTGACATTATGTTTATATATAAAATACTGTCTATTACATACTGTAAACAGAAGCAGCAATAAAACATTTTTATTATTATAGATTAGCTTACGAGATTGAGGAATTTGATGCCTTCAATCTCGAAGTCCCCATATGCAGTAAAAAAATCTACTTGCTGTTACGCTGTTACTTGCTGTTTGTAGTGTGTAATGAAGAGCAGTATTTTTAATTACTCCAACGAGGCTTTTTTATACTTAACTTCTTTTTGCGACGGTGGCAATAATTAATGAAAAAGCTGGAGGGTTAAACATAAAAATTATCTCAGACATGAAATAAAGTAAGTTTTGGGCTAGAAATACAAAGGTCCTTTAATCTTATCCAAAATCAAAACATTTACAAAATTAGAAAATGACCCCTAGATTAGCTAGTAGTAAATAAAAACGAACAATTCATTCAATATAGGTGAGGTCCTATAACTTACATAGAAATTACAACTCTATTTTATCACTTAACCCCTTGCTTCCAGTAAGTTCTAATTTATTGCAGTTATGTATTTACTTATGGGGAAGTTTGGGTGAAACTCAGTATTGTGTGCTTCAACAAAAATAAATTTTTTGTAGGAACGTGGCATTTCGCTTGCTCCTACAATTGATGGCAGTCAATATTACAGTCATGGAGGTCAAAAACTACCAATATTTTACTGCCCTTTAAACAGAATCATTTTTGTTAATTGGCTCCGAACTGGATTGTCCTGTTGTGATCGAGATTTTACAATAAAATGGATTCTGATATTTAAGTATTTTGTGCATACAGCTTTTATTAAAAAATATATATGATTTACATCATTTTCTAATACGTGACGTTCTAAGCAGCTGAAAATAGGGGTGCCTAGAAAACTTGATATTATTTTGCTTATCAGCAAAGGTACAAAATGTTTGGTGTGAATACAATTTTCATTAACTCTCAGAAAATGTTCCGATTTCAAACATATCTTGATAACATCATTTGATGGGTAAGTCAGACCGCCGTGGCTTTTAAATTCAATTAGGGAATTGAGAAACCGATCTCTAGTACCAATCAATGCTGTGACACATGTTTCACATTTTATTGTTTTTTGTAATTGGTGCGAAACATAACCAGCAATATATTGAACAATTTGGGATGAACATTCACTTATCACAGGTGCATTCATGATGTAGTCATGATCCTTCCAATAGTTTCTAGATCATCAGAAGGCTCATTTATGTCTATTAAACTATGGTTCGATAAACTACTATTAATTACATCTTCAGACCTTACATTTTTTGTAGAACTACTTAGAATAGGGATTTGATCTAATGGAATACAGTTACCCATACCGCCCTCTCTAATTTCTGCTCGAACCAGAAGCCTTTTGTAAGCAGCTAGAAACTGTCGAGCGGTTGGGTTATTATTCCAGCCACCTCTTGATCTAATTGACGAAAAGAATAATTCTAAATGATCTTGACTAATCTTATACAACGGAAGGTACAGTAATGTTTTTCTCTCAGAAACAAGTTCTTTGTACAATCCTAAAGAACTTGATAATGAAATTATTAATCCAATAAACCCAGTTTTTCTGTTAGACATGATTACTTGCTCATTATTAGATAATTTCAACTTTGAAAGATAAAAAATTGCACTATTGATAAATTCCGCAGATCGATCTATATTTTTTTGACATAATGCTTTTTTATAACCTGGTGCTACTAGGTTTCTGCTGTTTAAAATATCGAAAATGCTATTTACAATTCTAATAAATTTAACTGTTCAAGATTCAGCTTTTTTTCGCAATACTCAATAGCATCGGCTACTGATGCACTAAGTAACTGAACTGCAAGCCGAACCTTCATTTTTTGTTTGAAAAAAATAATATGAGCGCGACGTAACTTATTCCCTAAATGTAAGCCCTCGCTAGTTTGCAGCTTCTCTAGAAGCGCTATGTATTTCCATTGAATAAAATTGTTATCACAATCAATTAGGATTTTCTTTTCACCAAATGCATTGCGAACAAGTTTTATCATATGACATGGATCATAAAAAATATATACATTGTGATCTGTAACTCTGAAACTTGTCTGTATATTTGAAATGTTAAATAAGAATCCAAAGTTATGACACATAGCGGTATTAGATGGAGCACCATCGAATGTGATTGACATAACTTTGGCTCCCGTATCTTCAATCAGATGGATGCATTGAGATACAATTGAATGTTTTTGACTGCCATTCAAAGAATCTGTAAGAAAGTAACCGACAGGTAATTTCCAAGTTCCATTGATGCAAACCAACATTATAACAAAAGCTTCTTTGGCTAAAGCATTAGAGTCATCGTTTAAATTTGTACCACAGTTCACATAACCATGGAATTTTTTTCCATCCCATTCTAAATGTTTCCGTATGGCTATTTCATCGATAATTAATGAACAAATTATTGGTCTGTCAGATGATTGAGCCTTATTTCTTAAGGTATTTATTGATTCCTTGGTAAAACCAGGCTCAGCATCCACATTCTGAAACCATTTAGCAATAGTTTTGCTATGCGGGAGACAAGTGTCAAAAACATCTCTCACATAGTTGTATGCCTTTGGTGAAAAAAATTTAATGTCAGGGCAAATTTCCTAAGTTCAGGTGAATATTGAACATTTCTCCCCATTTTTCTGTTCAATATTTCTATATTAACCTTGCTCATATTTTGAACTAAAACTAAATTTTCTTGAGATAGTAAATTTTGTCGCTCTAATTCCTCAGCAATTATTTTTAAAGAGGCTACTTTTTTGTGTGCTCTTTTCAGTGACTGACCAAGGGCACGGATTTTTTTCGTTTTTTCCTTATTCTTATCTTTTTGCAGCAGCAGTTCTCTTCTAAGTTTCTTTTTCCGGGGAGAGTCGTCCTGTGCAGCCAGAGCTGAGGTTGATGGCGATGGTTCTGGATGAACATCACGTTCACGGGGTCTTTTTCTTTCTTTTGCCTAAAATAACAGAGCTGTATATTAGACAATGTTTGAAACATTATTTCCGAAAGAAAGACAGAACAAATTAATTTATGATTTAAGTAGATGTGAATGAGTGACTGAATCTTATAGGAAAAGTGACAGTAACATTTTGTTTTGATTTCGTATCGAGTAAACACACCTAAATATAGTTGTTTAATAATGTAACTGTAACACAAGAAATTATTACATTTTTGAGGTTAGCTGCCTTTTGATTTTCATAGCTATCAATTTTTAAATGGTTATTCAGCCATTTGTAATCGTATTTCTCCTTACTTTATTGCACTGTTTATTTTGGAAACGTCATCACTAATACTCAAATATAAAACCAAATTTGAGACCATAAATATAGAATATAGGCATAAGGCATAAGAATGATTTTAAATTAATATCACACCCAAATCATAACTCATTAATGATCCAATTATATACAATGGAGTGAAGATTTATACCAAACTTCCTCCTCACAGGTTTTAGTGAATATCCCAAAAGTTTTGTTTGTTATTATATAGCTTCGTCAATAAGAATCTTGTAAATTCTTAGACTATAAAGTATATCTATCTATCTATCTATCCATCTATCCATCTATCCATCTATCCATCTATCCATCTATCATAATCCTAGGATGTTTATTATTTTAATATTGATTAAGCGTAGACAATGTAAGCTAGGAATTATAACTTACAATTTTTGGACGTAAGTATTCCGGAAGCTCGTCAAATATGGTGGGGACTGCTCCTTTCAGAAGATATACTTTTTGATTTGTTTGATGAAGGAAATTCTGTTCAAAATGCTTAGAACAAAGCCTATCGTTGCTTGTAGGCTTCCAACCTTCGATCCTCATATTTTTGATCCATAAATCATGTCTAGGAAGATCTTTAGGAAACCTGTCGAGGAAGAAAGAAAATTAATTTTATTATTCATACAACTACAAATAAAGGCCACCCTTGAAATGCACACCTTGTATAAGGGTATTGGTATATTATATATTACAATGCAAAGTCATAATATTTCTATTCAAAATGTAAGCTATAATAGATACGCCACTGGAAAACTGATTGTATTTGAACCAAAAAATCCCTTAAAAACATAATTTTTAGACTTTACGTGCTCAAAAACATTATGATTCGCATGTTAGTGGTACATTCCAAATTATATTTCGGATACACATATATCTTTGAACTAGATATCGAGATATTTGCATGAATTTCGGATACACCAAAAAAATAAGATCATAAATTTACCTGTGAAAAGTGATTCCTGGCTCCTTCCTGCTGCTGTGGCTTTTACAACGGTAAGCTGCACACCCCACCATTACGCTCACCACAATATTTCACAATTATTGGTCTTAAAAACGTTAAATATCGCAAAAAACACCACCTTGACACTACCGTCAGTTTTCCACCAGCATTTTGACAGCTATTCATTTTCGGTATCAGCTAATCCATATAGCATCAAATGGGCGTGCGGTATCCCCTCTCTTTCCTTATCTAAGAACAAAACAATAACTGGATTATATTACTCAGTGTTGATAGAACATGTTTGATCCTACATTGCTTGTCTTAACATAAACCTAATTCTAATTCCTAATTTTCAAAGTTAATTTTCATAAAGAACTTGAAGCAACTGCATTAGTGTAAATCTTACAGATACTTTTATTTGATCTAATTTATTTTTGTTTGTTATTACATCCTTTTTATCAAAACAATCAGTTGAATATTAATGCTTTTTTTCTTTACAAAATAGCTCCTGAATAACAGAGAACCAACATTTGCAGAATTTTATTTCAAGTGTTCAGAACATACATCACTAGGTGAGCAAGATGAGGCTGTTCCATTGTATTTGATAAGGCCAAATTTGAGTGATATACCATGCTTGGCTTGTGGAGATGTTAGGTAAATTTTTGTTTTTTACATGATAATTAATTTGTCTCAAACTGAATATTAATTTTTTTAGTGATCCAGTGTTTGTTTTCCCTTGCCCAGAAGGACACGTAACTTGCCTTGATTGTTTCCGACAATACTGCATAACAAAACTGAGTGAAAGGCAATTTTGGCAGCATCCAGAATATGGGTACACTTTGGCTTGCCCAGCTGGATGTGCAGATTCATTTATCAAGGAAATCCACCATTTTAGGTTGCTCACTAATAACCAGGTCTGAGAAATTACTTACTATAATAATGCTGTTATTATAGACTGTTGTTTTGTCAGAAAAATATACTTTGTATTGTATTAATTTATAGTATGCACAATACCAACGTTTTGGAACTGAAGAGTTTGTCCTGCGATCTGAAGGAGTGCTCTGTCCTCAGCCAGGATGTGGTATGGGAATTTTAGCAGATCCAGACTGTACAAAGATCACATGCATCAACGGTTGTGGGGTATGTATTTAGACGTTAGTAATAGCTAAATTAAGAGGCAGATTGTGTGAATATTGTTCTAAAATTCTGATAAAAAATAGAACACTCACAAGAATGTCAAATATAACTGCCACTGGCATTTCAAAACTTTTGTACCCAGGGGTTTACTTCATTGCAAAGCAATATATTAGATAGCAAAGTATAATTCAAACTATGAGAGAGAGAAAGGGAAGTTTTTCTGACAATGAATTATATATACATGTATGAAGCCATGTAGTGGTGAAGCCAGGGCAAGTAGGCCAACTTTCACCCTTTTTTCCGACCCCACAGAACTAACACCAAAAACCCTCATGGCCTCATGAAGTAATCCTGATTATCGAACCTACAGACCTCCTGATGAATGTCAGTCTGACCAGTTTACTATATAGCCATAGTGATTCCTCTTCAAACTCCGTCGAACCAAAAATAGACTGCACATTTCCCCAGGAAGTGAAACGTCTTCTTCCCAAAACCTGGAGCCGACAGGGTCCTCTCCTGAGTAACAGATGTCAAGTCAGTCGGCAATTACCTGTAAAACCCCCCAAAAAAAGGTTGCGCGTTTATTTGCCTTTGTTCAAACACTAAAAATTTAGGAAAATTAATTTTTTTTAGAAAGTTCATAAATTAACCCGAAGTTTTGCTTTGGTCAGCCATCGCGTACGGCTATTGTCAGGGCCTGCTATAAACCTTCTTGCTTGCCTGCAGTCATCTCTCTCTAACCAAGGCTTCGCCAGTTCCTTGTAAGCCCAGTCGTCCAGGGCAACATTGACTGGCGCCTACTAATTCCAAGGATGTTTCATTCTGCCGAGTGCGCCACCATCAATTTGGCATATATTACTGCTTAGACGCATTGATTAACATATTTAATCAGTGCAGTGCAAGTAATATGTCTAACAAAATTTGATTCAAACACATATTTATGTTGATCGTAGAAAAAATGTGCGCAAACAGTGCAAAAAGCACATCAATAAACTTTTTGATAAAAAAAATAAAAAAAGTTGGTAGGCCTGGGTTTCGATCCAA
The DNA here is from genome assembly GCA_951848785.1 of Callosobruchus maculatus. NCBI lineage: Eukaryota > Metazoa > Arthropoda > Insecta > Coleoptera > Chrysomelidae > Callosobruchus > Callosobruchus maculatus. The sequence continues at coordinate 18,008,460 of CATOUR010000032.1, forward strand.
AGACTCTGAGATCCACTACCGGATTCTCTAACCGCTGGGCCATCCTTGGATTGAGGCGATCTTTTCAACGAAACATATTTGATTAGGTACTAACTTACTGGAATCTGTAATCTGACTTCAACTTCAAACATTCAAAAACATATTTATTTCGATCGTAGACTTCGTCTCGAGCTGCAAGCTTCATTTATCGACTGTATTGCAACAAACTAGTTATCAGTTTACCAGTACGTATTTTCGCGATTGGTTGGGAATCTAGAATCTAGTATCGGAGTAGGACGTCGTTGGTCAAAGGAGCATCTTGACCGCCATGGTGACGTCACACGGGTTCGGGAGCCGTCGGCGCGTTTTCGGTTCTCGAATCAAGAACCCATTTTTATTTTGATATAACTTTTGAATTATTGCGAAAAAAAAGAAAACAAAAACAGTTTTGTTATAAAACTTGTATATGATCTTTCCATTTATGACAAAAAAAATATTTTTTTTCTTAATTCAAAACCTCAGTTAGCGAAAATCTGTTGTCTAGATATCTTTAACTTTGGCTATTTCCACCCTGCACAAATCCTATATTCTGGTGTCGCTAACTACCAGGTTTCGTGCCACCCACGTTCCCCGCGACACTCATTCTTAGGCAAGCCCACTTTTTTATCCAGATATGCAGGGGCAGCATTCACATGTATAAGATCTTTGAAGTTACCAATTGTTAAATTGCAAGAGCCGACATTGCATCCGAAGGTAAAATCATAAGCTGCAGTCACACTACTCGAGAAGTTACCCAAAGTTAGTAAAGTACGACAGCGTGAATGGCCGCTTCAGACTACTGTGTTCCGCTTCAGGCTACTTCTACTACTTTCAGTCGCTGTCGGTCTCTGCGATGAGGCAAAGAATCGGCGAAGTGACCGACAACACTGCTCAGCCTTACTCGTCGAAAGAAAATGTCCAGTGAATCTGTTTTACGGTGAAAATGAGAAACAATTGAAATATGTGAGAGTGCACAATGTAAATGCAGCTGTCTCTTACAAATAATCCATTTCGCCGTTGTCAGCTGACTTCGTTATTAACAAAACAAAGGTTATGTTCTTGTCTGCCGAGCAGAATTCATGCTGAAGTTGAGCGAGTAGTGTGGTGACTCTCTTCGTATTCGACTTCAATGAGGCTGAGGCTTAAATGTTCTTGCTGCCAGCTCCTTGTCCCATGATTTGTATCGAACTGTTTATGTAGTAACAGCTGCTGATAACTTCCACTTAAAGTATCAATCACTACTGCATTGCAAAGTAGCGTGCTCTCTTGTCGTTGATTTTCTTTTTACTTTGATGTCAATGGCATCGACTGCTGTGGTCATTAGGCTCGTGTTCTGTATAGGCTTTGTTACTGATTCCCGGCGCCACTCTAGGAACAGCTCTTAATATTGACGTCCCAGTTTTCTCTAGACTATGAATTAGTTATTTGCACAAAAATACTATTGTCTCTGTTTTGCGAGTTGCATTATATTGTGTGGATTATGATAACTTATCAAAATATGTTTTTAGTACGTTTTCTGTCGAAATTGCCTGCAAGGCTACCATATAGGAGACTGTGAGACTGTCGAAAATGGGTTCAAAGATAGCGGAGAAGGTTGTTCTTATAGCGTGGATCCCGCTAGAGTCGCCGAGGCTCGATGGGATGAAGCATCCAAAGTAGCCATCAAAGTGCTGACCAAACCTTGCCCAAAGTGCAGAACTCCTACAGAAAGAGATGGTGAGTTTTGATAAAATTTCTTATTTATTCGAGTTCTTTGTCTACTCTTGCCTTGAACCCCTTGAACTATTTACACTATCAGTTGACTCTGAAGGCTGTGTCACATGAACGCTAGTCTGTTAGCGATACAAATCTGTCTGGGTGATTTACTGTTTTTCTCTTTCTCTAACTTCTTAGAGTTACCTCTCAGCTGTCGAGTTGCACGAATCGCAAATAGTTCTTACAAGAGTAGTACCCACTGGTTCACTTGAAAGTTTTAATCAATCATCACGAATCCTTCTCTCCCAAAGTGTTGAAATTTGAGCTCTCTGAGGTCTCTCAGGATAATCTTAAGTTATTTAAGGAAGGAGACAGTTTTGCAATGCTTCTCTGAGCCCTTTCAGTAAGTTCAATGCCTTTAATGAAGTTTATGTGCAACTTCTAGCTTAGGACTTGTATGTTGTATATAGTTTTCAGATCATTTCTTTCGTGTGATCGTGAAAGGCTTTTCTTGTGAGGTAAGCTAGGCTTCTTTACTATGATGTTAATGCCGGTTTCCCACTTCAAGTCACTGGTTATTATAACTACAATGATCATCTGAGCATAAACTGTTTGGATCTTGGCTCCATCCATAAAACATTTTTCCTGTGGGTTATTCAGGCCTGTATGCAGTATAGTGCATTTTTATTTGTTCAGAGGCAACAACCACTGTGACCAATAATTAATTTTGTTGAAATCTCTTGTCAAGATCTCACAGTTTTCCAGGGGATTGCAGTATGGTTTAAAGTCGTCTGCAAATAAAGCGTTACTAGAATCAACTGATTTAGCTAGGTCACTTGCCTAAAGTATGAATAGCGGTGGACCAAGAACAGAGCCGTGAGGAACTCCACTATACACGTGTCATTTTAGTGATACAGAGCCATTTATTCTCGCACAATAATTTCTATTTGTTAACTAAGTCTTCTGTGTTCCACAATGTTAGCTGTATGTCATATGCATTTTGCGCCCTAGTTATAGCAATATTTGGTCTAATGTTATTTATTGACCTTAGTCAGCTAGCAGTTTTATAATACAAAAATATAAACATTTCAAAAATGCATCGGCTCTCTGGCCGCTTATGTCGTTGAGCAGTTGCCTTGATCTAAAGGTTGAAGAATTATCGTTTTTCGGAATTTTATTATAACATTTGAATGATTTGATTTTTATCAATGAAGTAGATGTGGTCAGAAGTAAGTAATGAAAGCAATTTGTATATTTTTAGGAGGTTGCATGCACATGATATGTACAAGAGCAGGCTGTTCATTCCATTGGTGTTGGGTATGTCAAACCGATTGGACTCGAGAGTGTATGGGAAGTCACTGGTTTGGGTAAACATTGTATAAGCAGAATTGAAAGCCTGTTTCAACTACCTTGCTGTTACTTTTTAATAGTTAGTAGTCTTTAAGCTGTTTATTTGTTTGATTTGTAATTAAAGCTTACACCTACCATAATAACTGAGGAATAAGAAAGGCTCGACAAAAAAAAAATAAAGAAAAAAATATTGTAAACCAAAGTTTGTATAAGAGTATAATTTATTGAAGATCTTATGCTAGATACAAATGTCGAATTAGAACCACCTGTAGAATTGAGGAAAAAATATATAAGAATAATCGGGAATCCATGTATCTGCATTAAAAAATCCAAATTGATCAATTATTCATCCTTGTATAATTATTGTTAAAAATACATTATCCACATATAACAGCAAGGAAGTTCTCAGTGTCTTGCCATAAAACCTTTGTATGCGTTTGTTGTGTTTGTATATATTATCAATATTTTTAATAAAGGCTTTGTTCAAGGGCGTACCCAGGTAGGGGCAGGGGGGGGCAGCTGCCCCCCCCTAGAAGATTAAATAAATGTAATTTTTTTTGGCAAATAAAAATTAAAAACGTGTTACCTACTCTGCGCAAAATGAAGTGTTGGAAACAAAATATCTTTTCAGCCAGATTTGTTCTTTATTTTCTATAGTTAAATATTCTACAACATTCGATATAGAGTCTGTATAGTGAGTCGTGTCGGTCGTGTCACAACGTATTTATTAGAATATTTTATATGGCGACCTTCAGCCGCCGTCAAACGAAACGCAAAATGTTTTGATCAAGTTTTGATACACTTTATTTATTTCTTTATTTCGTTTTTATTATTTGTTAGTTATCACTAACAAATGAAAGTGTCAGTAATGATTTATAGTCGATAATTTAATTTCTAGAATCTGATTTTGATTACGAGACAGAATAAATAAAAATTAAGTACGGTTTTGATGCAAGTTTGGTTTTATTATATAATTTTTGTTTTCAATGCTATGCTAAAATAAAATAATATTCAATATGTTGCATATTATTTTAAGTAGTATATATCTGTACAGATTTAGTTTAAGATTCTTAGTGTTCATAAAATAAAATAGTGAAAGTATCAAACTCAAATTTCATAGCATATTCTATTCAGTGCTTACAACTAAATTATTTTTAAATTTGCCGCGGTTATTTCTGTGCCGCGACTCACTAGACAGACTCTAGTATACTGTTAGCGATGCAATATAATTTAAATCTCCCACAAAACCGTGGTATCTCGTAGTTTCCGCTTCCGACGAGACAATCAGAGCCATATAGGATTAAAGCTGAATATAATTGGAAGAAAATAACATCTAACGCCATCTAGTTTCGGACGGCAGTACTTTTTCCAGTAAAAAGAAATAGGCTCAATGTATACTGTATACGGTCAATAGAGACATCTAGTATTGAATAGCAATACCACGAAGAATATTCTAGCATGGACTATTCCGGAAAGAAAAGACAGTGATAGCATGTATTATAAGACAAGGATGGAAATAGAGTCGAGCTCGAGTATTTTCTACATATTTCGGGAGCGAGAATATTTTCAATATATAAGCGGAACGTAAGGCAGAGCACGTGAATTTAGTTCGAATACAATTCAGTTCGGAGTGGAATACGAGCGAATATTTCATACGCCATAGATAGTGTCTTATAGTTTCGTTGCGGAGACACGAGATTTACGTTTACTGCGCAACAACTGGAAATATTACTCCGTCAAATGGATATCAGGAAATTCTTTGAAAGAGGTGAGTCAAAACAAAACACTTAAGTACATACTTAATATGATTATTTGATTTGTTTAAGGGGGGCTATGACTCTCTTGTAAGTGTATATCTTAGGCATTACTTACAATATTTAAATTTATTAATTACAACACGTGGTTTTGTTATAATAGCTAAAATAACATTTGTGAATATTTTGTGATAAAAAAGTTAAAAAAAAAAACATAAAAGAAAGATCCTTGCAATATTTTGGATTTATTAATAAGATCATACCGACAACAAAATCCCTTTTCTCTAACGTCACAACAAGTGTATTATTTCAAATTACTTACCTAGTTTTGATTATTTGGCGTTCAAACCATATGCAAGAGAATGTGAAACTTGATCTTTGATTTTCGTCCTATGCAACCCGCCTAAACACTGTAAGGGTAATTCTGTGTATCCATTTTTTAGGGAGGCCACGCGAAAAAAGAAAAAAAGGTCGGGAAAGTAGCAGTGGAAGCGATGAAAATGACAACCATGATAAAACCACTCATGTAATGCCAATATCATTGCATGCTAACATTGGACAAGCGTCAAATTCTTCAGTAGAACCTCTTAATATATCTGTTGCCGACTATTCTTCTCCATCGACATCCCAACAAACTTATGACGTCAACGTCGATCCTGAAATTATAGTGGACGATGGCTGTCATGAAAATGATCTGGGTCGTTATGTTGGATTGGCTACCCAGCTATCGACGGAAAAGAAGAGGGAGTTGTTACAAAATCCTTGGATCCCGCCCAGAAATTACGATTTTGAAAGTGATGCAAGCCATTTAAAAAGAAAATTTAATCATGCTTGGTTGGATCAATATTCACCATGGCTAGTATATTCCAAGCGACTAAAAGGTGCTCTTTGTAAGTATTGTGTTTTGTTTCCTCCGCCCATTAGCACTGTGAGAGGAATTTTGGGATCGTTTATGGTCAGGCCATATTTAAAGTTCAAAAATATGCATGAAGACTGCCGAAAGCATGCAACGACCAACCTTCACCAAACGGCGACAAATGCTGCAAAAAATTTTCTTGAAAATGTTCCTGTAGACATCCAACTGCAAAGTGGACACCAAAAAGCAATCGATGAAAACAGACAAATATTGTCATCAATTATTTCTTGTATAGTATTTTGCGGTACACATGATATGCCTCTTAGGGGCAAACAAGCAGATGAGGGTGTTTTATTAGATTTATTGAAGTTGAGAATCGATTCAGGGGACAACAAATTAAAGAGTCACTTTGAAAAGTGCCGTCGAAATGCAATTTATACTTCGCCAAGAATACAAAACGAACTAATAAATTTATGTGGCGAAGTTATTCAGGAGAATGTAATTAGTGAGGTTCGGAAGACCATGGCTTACTCAATCTTAGCTGATGAAACAGCAGACGTATCTGGGAAAGAACAGCTGTCAATAGGCGTGCGGTTCTACGACGAAAGCAAAAGTAAAATCAGAGAAGAATTTGTAGGGTTCGTTGAACTAAAAGCACAAAATGCTTCCGCAATCGCCGAAGCAATTGACAATTTCTTAATTAGTTCTAACCTCTCCAAAGAAGATTGCGTAGGGTTTGGATTCGATGGCTGTTCTACAATGGCAGGAAAAGAGGGTGGCGTACAAGCCATTTTGAGAAAAAAATATCCTCGTGCCAGAAATTAGAAATACTGTCGCCACTGTAAAGGATGTTATAACGTTTTTCAGAGAATCGACTACACGTCGAAACTACGCTCCAAACCTATCACGATTATGTGAGACGAGATGGTCCGAAAAATATAAATCAATCAGAAAGTTTTCTCAACATTTTTCAGAGCTCGTGAAATCTCTAGAAACGTTATCTGTAGAGGGAAATTATGCCACCAGAAAATCTGCATATCAGTTGCATTCAGCCGTTACAAAACCAGTGTTTATTGTTTCTCTACAAACAATAGCCAAATATTCAGCAGTTATAGAACCAGTAGTTAACGCACTGCAAGCTAAATCGATCGACATGATCTCGGTAGGAAAACACATTAAAAATATCAAGGACATTCTCAGAAATGACCGCGAGTTTCCTGATAGAATAAGTAATGAAATACTTCAAAAAGCACGAGCTGTTGCAATGGATTTGAACATAGAAATTTCGGTTCCACGTCTTGCTCATAAGCAAACACATAGAAGTAATCCGCCATCAGACAATGATAACGAATATTGGCGGCGTTCCCTGATAATACCATACATTGATTCACTCATTTCATCATTGAATATTCGATTCTCCCAAGAAAATACTCCGGCGTTTTCTTTAAGCAGGCTACATCCCTTGTATATGACAAAAACCAGCATTGCAGACCTACACAAAAACGCAGAATCATTCCCAGAATTTTATAACCTGGATATCACCGGGGAACTGAACCTTTGGCATAATTTATGGGTGACGAAGGCTTTATCAGATGATCAATTAAAGGACATAGAAGTAGTTGATCTGTTCAAAGAAGCGAACATTTTTTACCCTGCTGTCAGAAAGGCATTAATTATTTTAAGCACTATCCCATGCACCACGGCGACCGTAGAACGGTCCTTCAGTACGCTGCGAAGAGTTAAAACGTGGCTAAGAAGCACCATGGGTGAAGAAAGGCTTACGGGTTTATGTCTGATGAGCGTACATCGCAATTATTTAAAAGACAACAGTGAGTTTATTGAAAAGATTGTCATAGACAAATTTTCGGCAAATCCGAGAAGATTACTGTTAAATTAAAATAAACATATATAATATTATATATTATACATAATGTATAGTATAATTATTATGTACTTATAATATTTGTTTTGTGTCATCATAAAAGTTAATGAATAAAAGTCAATTTTCGAAACAGGTATAAGCACTAAGCAGCCCCCTGCCCCCCCCTAACTGAAATCCTGGGTACGCCCTTGGCTTTGTTGAACAATGTTTTTATGTATATAGAATTATGCGTGCTCGACTCCTGCAGGTGCGCCTTTACCCGATTATTGGGTGATCGGTTATTAGTTTTTTTAGCAAGTGAATCAAATTTCTACGTACATATTATGTATAGTACGGCAGGTAACTTCGATGTTCGACAAACTGCTGGTCAGTAAATGAGGTTTTGGGACTCACTAAAGTGGATTCAAATCCGCCGTGCAGTGAATGTAAACAATATCACGCGCTCGGCGGCTAGCCTGTGGATGTCGGTCGCCAGAGCCGTATTCAGAATGGCAGTCATAAAGTCCATAGTATCGGATGTGGAGTATCATTTATAAATCATATTTTTCCAGCTGTATTGATATATTTTAGATTTTAGATATTATTCTTACCTTAGGAACCTTCATTTTGGGGGTAAAGTTGAGAAGGGGTCAATACTTCAACTACATTTGTCCATCTATTCCGAGTGTTTTTTTTTGTTTTTTTTGCCTCTCATCTGGAGTGGAGGTGAAAATCCCTTTTACAGACATTATGCGCTATGCTCTTTGGCTCTATCGCGTCGTGATAGTGTGGGGGTCCTATCCTATTCCGAAGATTCGAATACCCACTAAAAACACCTCCAATTCTCGTTCATTGTATTCAGCTCCGGCACCTCGGGAATCTATAACAGGTTCAATATTCTCTATTATGGTGTCTAATCGCCACATTTCCTATTCCACCTTTTCTTGAACATGTCAAATGCACTTTTGCCATTTATCTGCAGTAATAGATCCTATTGCTTCTTGGAAATGGTTTTTCACATCATCAAACTTGAACGTATTGTTTTTTTCAGCTACAGCGTTTTTAATTTCAGCCCAAACTAGCTCAATAGGATTGAGTTCACAGTGGTAAAGTGGAAGCCTCAAAACTATTTTATTTTTCTCTTTGGCCATTTCATCTATTCTATATTTATTGTACTCAGCCTTATGCTCATTCACAATTTGAAGTAATTCAACTTTCAGTAATGATTCGTCAAAACTAATGTTTTTCGATCGAAGCCAGTTCTGAATATCTAATTTTCTGGAGGCATTTGTTGGTACATCGTCAGCAGCAGTTGTTAATGATTTTTTCTGGGTTTCTTATTTATATACGTTTAATATTACCTCCTTAAGCCTCACGTCAAAACGGCTCTTTTATGACCTCTTTCTTGGTGGACTCAAATCCTGACTTCTAGCCACATCTGCAGTGTCTGTGCCTCTTCCTTGGTAGACTTAAATCCTGTCTTGTAGCCACATCCATGGGTTCATCTGCAGTGTCTGTACTACTATAGACATCCTTCAATATCTCCTTCATGTTATCGGGGAATAACACAAACACCACTAATAACTATTAAAACAACACACAACACAACACAGATAACACTAAAATTCGCACAACAACACGGCAGGTATTCGATGATAAAAGCACGATGTATGCGACGCGTCGTATACAATGATAAACACACGGAGCCGGGAGCAACTGAATAAAATACAAACCTGCGCTCAGTTCAACAAGCCAGACGGACGTCAGAGTGGCAAGCCGGCCAAGGTGCTTATTGCCTTTCGGCCAATCGCAATGAATGCCGCCTTACTCGGGCGGCGTGCGTGGTATCCTATTTGTTTACAATCTTCTGCACCTTGGATTTGAACATGGTATAGTCACTGATATCGCTTGTAGTCCACCAATGGCAGCTATCAATATGCCATCTGAGACAATGTAACAGAGAACACATTTAAATATCTTCAACTTCCCGCATAAAGCTTAATTCAGATGCACACGACATCCCTCGATACGATGGTACGAAACTGTTCCGATTGGCCGAAATATTCAAAACGATTTCAAATCAAAATATTTCAACCAATAGAAACAGTTTCGTTCCGTCGTATCGTCGGGTGTCGTGTGCATCTGAATTAAGCTTTAGAAATCAACCATTGAAAAGTGATTGATTTTCATTCGGGATGTAGATAGCATGTGACTATGCCAATTTGCATTAAGCCTAGATTCAAGTTTGTCACGTTGTGGACATTTTTCTATAAGCATTCCACTTTTTTATTGAACAAAAATTAATTTTTGTTGAGTAACATATTTTGCTGCACTGTTATTCTATTTTTCACATAATTATGTTTTTTTTATGGGGAATTGTGCACGCACAGAACAAGTGGCTCCGGCGGACCGCATGTTACTCTGGAAACATCATGTATACTGACACGTCATCAAGGCAACAGGCTTTTTTTTTCTTATTTCCGTCATCACTCTTATCTCCTCCCACCGACAATAAAATTTATCTTCGGTGGCAGGGAAGAGGTCAGTGACATACATGTATGTCATACATGCTTCTACGTTGCTATTCGCTGGTGTGTGGGCAAAAAATGACATACATGTGCGACATACAAATTTTCTGTTTCAAATTGAATTCATGCACGCCCATACATGAATGAACATACATGTATATCGGTGTGTGGATTAACCTCAGTCTGTCTTAACGTGGTTATTCTGTTCAGTGTCGCGTGGGTAATATCATAGGTTATATCATATATAACATACTATTTTCAAAATGTCTGATTTGAGAAGCTCAAGCTTCTCAAGAGGTTTCATGACAGAATTCATTGAACCTTATAAATGTTGACTGTCTGTGGAAAACGAAATGCAAAAATTACATGAATAGAATTAAAAAAAGTTGCAGTGTATATGATGTATCATTGAATAAACTACAGGAGATTCGTAATTCCTCCGAGCCGCTAAATAGCGAAGCGTGATTGATAATCGTTTATGAGGTGATATAGCAGACCTCAGTATTGTGTCCTGCTTCTCAATTACTGGAGTTACTAAATCAAGCAGCATACGATAACTGGCTTCATCCATCCTTAAATAGTTTCTCCAATCATCCGGTTGTAATTCTTCCAGTCAATTTATGTGTCAAAAGTTGTCGCTTTGAAAGTCATTCCTTCGGCCACTTTGTGCGGGTCCGCCGTTGTTCGATTTTGTTTCTATTTTGTTTTTTTTACAATGCACGCGTACGCCACTGTCATCAAAATTAACTCGTCTTCACTGCTCATCGCTCGTAATCAAACTACATGTTTGACACTCAAACAGCCTTGTGTGTGGATAACAGCGTATTTACTGTCATGCTTAGTTTGTGTTTCGCATACTAGTTTGACAGTCCTGTATGTCACACATGCACGCCGGTCTATGGCCGCCTTAAGGATGATCTACGAAAGACTTATGACGTACATCACGCTAAGATTTGTTACGTGAAATGTAAAGGCGGCCATAGACCGGCGTACAAGTGTGACATACAGGACTGTCTAACTAGTATGCGAAACACAAACTAAGAATGACGCGTGCATTGTCAAAAAAGAGAAATAAAATCAAACAACGGTGGACTCGCACAAAGTGGGTGAAGGAATGGCTTTCAAAACGACAACTTTTCACACATATAAATTTACTGGAAGAATTACGCTTACAGTCGGATGATTGGACAAACTATTTAAAGATGGATGAAGCTAGTTATCGTATGCTGCTTGATATAATAACTCTAGTAATTGAGAAGCAGGACACAATACTGGGTCTGTTATATCACCTCATGAACGATTGCGAGTCTCGCTTCGCTATTTAGCGAATGGGAGGTATTACGAATCTCCCGTAGTTTATTCAATAATACAACATACGCTTTTTAATTCTATTCATGTAATTTTTGCATTTCGTTTTCCACAGACAGTCAACATTTATAAAGTTCAATAAATTCTGTCATGAAACCTCTTGAGAAACTTCTCAAATCAGACATTTTGAAAATAGTACGTTATATATATTACCTACGCGACACTGAACAGAATAATCACCTTAAGACAGAGTGAGGTTAATCCACACACCGACATACATGTATGTGCATTCATGTATGGGCGTGCATGAATTCAAGTTGAAACAGAAAATTTGTATGTCGCACATATATGTCACACTTTTTGCCCACACACCAGCAAATATCAACGTAGAAGCATGTATGACATACATGTATGTCACACATGTGTACCGGTCTATGGCCGCCTTTAGGTTTGAACTTTGGGGAATGTTAAAACACTTCACGGAAAAGAAGGGAAAATGTTCGCTGCGTGTTTTTTGGGGACATAGCATCAATGTTCCGTCATATATATATTTTTTTGGAAAATATACTTCATTCACACTTATCAGGTAAAAATCGCCGGCTTGGAATGATTAGACTTGGTATGATTAGACAGACCAGTGTGTTTATAATAAAGTAAAAAAATAACCAAGTTATAAATACAGCCTAAAAAAATTAAAAAAATAATAAACTAAAAAACAATGGATGCTTGGAGAAGTCTGTATTAAAAGATTGTATCTCGAGAACTCATATTGTATATTTTATTCTAATAACTACATTAACATCTCAATTCAAACAATAAACTATTACTTGCTATCAATATCTGTTCTATACATTTTACTTGCTCTACCAAAATCATGGTTGGTTTTACAATTGTCCAATATAACAGGAATGAATCCAACACCTGTTTGCACGAAAGTTGGTTGCGGTAAATCGGCAATGGCATTCTTGTTTTCTACATAATTTTTTATTGTCGCGTAGGGGAACGTGTCTCCATTTTCTGTCATGAAGTTCAAGACCTGAAATTTATTACTTTATATTTCAATCTCTTTCGCTCTAATTTCTATTGGAATCAAAAACACTTAAACTGAAACTTCTAACTAGATGGTTTTTATGAAAAATAACTACATCGAGGGCAAATACCAAAAAGTACCCCTTGCGGGTATTGGTTCGCACGCTTCCTTTGGAGAAACATCAAGAAATTGATACCACTTTACTCAAAGTGAGCTCAGGGATATCAAGGATATCACTATTCTTGTTTGGAACATGTCCAGTGTGGCGATTCTGTAACTTTCGCTATAGTAACGAAAGCAGACGAAAGCGAAGCTAATCATTTACGAAAACGATTTTTGACGGCATTCCATAACCAACGTTTAACGGTTCGTTACGCTTTCGGCATGGAGCTTGATGACTCACGAGCATTCACGAGTCGACTTAAATATCTCTGGATGAGACTGCGAAATCCAGCAATGCCGACCATTGCGAAGGATTAGTTTTTTCTCTTGATTCATTGCTGGTAATTAACTATACAAATAAATTTAAGCGAATTGTCACTTTGACACACAGCAATAATAACGTCAAAACTTGACAAACGAGATCCAAAATATTTCGCTATCGCTTATAACGTTCATCTGCGTTCGTTATATCAGAGTCGGAACGAAGACATTTATGGAATACCGAAACGGGCGAAAGCGTTGGAAGAATGTCGCTATTGCTTCGCTTAAGGTGCGTTTTCACGGGTCGATCTGGGTTGAACGATTTAGATCGATTGTTGAATCGAAAGCAAATTGAATATGTAAACCACTTTTCGACTTGGTCATTCGGCGGAGTGAGTCGATTCTACAGAAATAGAAAGACTGTCTACTTTTGATCGGCGACTATCGTCACACATTAGAACAAAGTACTAAAATCACTAAAGAGTGGTTCTGGACCTGACGACATACATGTTCCTGTCGAGTAAACCTTTTTGCTTTCAGCCCAGATCGAATTATGGTCGAACGATCCAAATCGTTCAACCAAGATCGACCCGTGAAAACGCGCCTTTAGAGTTACAGAATCGCCACACTGAACGCATTAGGCACGTCACGTTTCGATCTTTATGATCCCATCATGTGGTCCGGGGTAAAATCCTGTATCAGGCTGATATGAAAGCAGTGAATCAACAGAAATAACTACTTCGAGGGCAAATACCCCTCTGCAATAAATTACACTATTGGCTGGAGTGCTTCCTTTGGTGAAACGTGAAAGAAATTATTTTCACCCTACTTAAAGTGAGCCCAGTCATGTTGGTACGCTTGACAACTTGATGTTTTGTCAACACGAGTGGAAGGCATCGTCAGAAGCTGTTACCTGTTCGTCAACTCCCGAAAAGCTTTAAGTTTCGAAGCGCGTCGACACCATGACGGCAGAGAGTATTGACGCCAGCTGAATAGCTCAAGCATGACTTGGCCGACCGTGGCCGCAAAACCCACATTAAAAGCTAATAAAATAATTGAGTTTTATAAAGTTCATCCAAGAAGCTGATTTGGTATAGGAGTCGATAATATTCAACTGTGTAGAAAAATCAGCACCTAATTACAACCAAACGGAATAAAAGGAAATGAGTAAAACTTCAATAACGCCGAGACTAGTTTGCTATGGAAATTGTTTCAAACAAATGTTGATTATAAATATTATTATATTTTTATTAAAAAGTTTCGTGTGAAGCTCTTCCTCAAGTTGAACTTTTATGGAGATAACAGCTATTAAACTGCTGTTTCTACTGCTCCTATGTCATACAGGAAGTGTCCCAAAAGTCATGAATTATATTTTTTTGTCGCGCCGCTACTAGCTGTAGCGTGGTTGGACTTTTCGCGTTGGGTGGAGGCAAGCCTCAGCTTCGCAGCGCAACCAAGTTTGGTCTACTCTGAACACCCGGAATGTTAGCATCGTTGAATTAATGCAGATCTGTTTTAAAACCTCGTCACGACGCGCGATGGCTGATTCAAATGAACAACGTTGGGCGTATAAAAGAGAATGCGCCAATCCACATTTCTCTGCGCGTCCGTGATTTCCTGACGAAACATAACGTGGCAACTCTGTCGCAGCCGTCCTATAGTCCTGATCTCGCTTCGCCTAACTTTTTTTTTTCTGAGATTCAAGAATGAACTCAAAAGAAATCGTTTTGACAGCATTCATGTCCAAACAGCTGAGACAACGATTTAAAAAGGTTCCCAACGAGACTTTCCAGGAGGCTTACCAGGCATGGCAAAGCCGGTATAAAAAATGTGTAGATACTAAACGTGATCACTTTGAAGAATATTAACACTTTGTACGAATATATCCAATAAATTTAAAAACAAATATATTTCATGACTTTTAGGCATTTGCAATGTCTCGTCAATAAGGAAGATTTGCGTGTACCGCACTGGGAGTATAGATAAAATTAATAACATTGAAAGGTTCTTTAATTCTTTGGGCTCATTTTTGACACTACTTTTTCTAACATGGTATTGCCTCTTAATACGTACATTACCAAATCAGCCTCTTAAACTAAACGTTCAAATTTCGGCTTTTTTTATTGGATACACCTTGTTGTCACAAATGATGGCAACAAAAGAATGCAAGCTGAGCAAAAGCAATGTTGTCACGCGTCCTTCTAACAAATAATAATGATGATAAATGTCTTTATTTGCACTCCAACATGACGCGAAGTTTAGCCCAATGGCTACTACCTTTATCACTTAACCTCGCGAAGGAGGGTATAAAAATGTACATACCTACAATTATTAAAAATTACAATTTCAGTATGATATATGAGATATATGATATGATAATATACTCTATATCTATATGTATTATACAGGGTGGTCCAATAAGCTCTCTAGCAGCCATACCGTTTAAATTAGACAAAAATATTTTAAATTCAAATGCTCTACATTTAGAAAATAATTTCAAAGATGGCGGACTTCCGGATATAGCGGAGGTAGGCATTAACTTCCTTATTTTAAATAAACATCCTGTATATTCGACTGTATCACGTTTTTGAATTCAGCATCGATTTTTAGGTCCAGTTTGTTAACCATTGTTTATGTCTATGAAGCCTATTTTCGGAATGATTCAGCAATTTTTTCAAAATTTGAAGTTTGTAGTATTTTACAAGAAAAGTTAATATCTCGGAAACTAAACGCGATAGAAAGACGTGGGGTTTTCGCTTTTGAAACAAGCAAGAAATGTACTTGTGTTGCAGTGAGATCATTGTTTCAAAAGAACTTTAAACCAATAGACTAGCAATTTTCAAATTTGAAAAGTTAAAAACGTTAAAAACTTTTTTTTCAAATGGGATGGTTGATAACTTTCACATCGGTGGATGAGAAACGAAATTCTCTTTCACTTTTATCTAGCCACATGTGGTTCTATCTTTGATGGTTTTCAACATATTTACGGTTTTGTAATTATTGCGTAGGAATTGGAAAAATCGTGTGGCGTAGCTAGCAGACGAAACACTTGGCAAAAGTTCTTTTGAAACAGCGATCTCACTGCAACACAAGTACATTTCTTGCTTGTTTCAAAACCGAAAACTGTATCTTTCTATCATGTTCAGTTTCCGAGGTATTAACTTTTTTGTAAAGTACTACAAACGTCAAATTTTGTAAAAATTGCTGAATAACTCCGAAAATAGACTTCGTAGGCATAAGCTATGGTTAACAAACTGGATCTAAAAATCGATGCTGAATTCAAAAAAGTGATAATATACAGGGTGTTCTATTTAAAATAAGGAAGTTAATGCCTACTTCCGGTATATCCGGAAATCCGCCATTTTTGAAATTATTTTCTAAGGGTCGATAATTTGAAAAGAAAGGTTTTTTATTTAAAACATTTTCATCTAATTTAAACGTTATGGCTGCTAGAGAGCACTGCGCGCTTATTGGACCATGCACGCTGTATAAAAGTGACGAAAATAATCTGTAATCCAATTAAAGCTAGTAGTAGATAATAAACAAATGATACGAATTTTGAAAATAAAAAAATACAGTAATAATCATTCATTTTTTTCAGCAACTCACTTCTGGCATACTTTTAAATAATATTATGTTCCTAGACTTGTGCTCCTGGTTGATTACACAGCGTTGTACGTAAAGCGATCCACAGACGCTCCGGAAATCATCAGAGGAAAAACTGTACAGTCCTGGCCTGAAGGCGCTTGCACTTTGGCCTGAATACACCCTCCTCCACAGACGCTCAGGAAACCTTTCAGTTCAGTTCAGTTCTAGCAAGCACGGCATCAAAAGACGGCCTGCGCAGGCGATCGAATGGTTTTTCAATTCCACATCCTGCACGGCGGCCTGTACAGTGTATCTACAGTCCGGCGAACCTCCACATACGCTCCGATAATCCTTGAGGCCAGGACTTGCAGTTTTTCCTCCAAGGATTTCGGAGCGTCTGTGGGCCGCTTTAAAGATTCATTGTTGTTTACCTTGATCATCAATAAAAACTACGGCATCTATGGCCTTTGTCAAAGTATAAAATTTGATATAAAACTAATTGTGAAAAACTGATACTGCTTGACGGCTGTTCCAGAAAACAGCTGTTGGTTTTTGCGAACTAACTTCCTAGCCAGCTAAAGGTGATTCTGAAATCGCATTACTCTAATTCGGCTGTATCTGATAAGTTAGTTGTTTTTCTTCCATCATACATTACAAAGGCTATCAAATTTCGCAATCACATACAAAATATTATACATTCCCATTTGAAAATATAAAGATATCTCCGATTGAAGTCTCCTTAAAAAAAACGATTCAATCTGATCGTTTAATCTAAGGAGCAATGCACACTGAACGGGCGTCAGGCGAGGATGCGGCGCAGTCTAAAGATGTACTATGACTAGGTATAGTATGGAGATAGTTATCTTCTGGAAATAATGTCACTACGCGGTATAAGCCGGTTCGCAAATTGAATTAAGATCAGTATATGTATGATATGTGAGTACGTGTCTCTAATCTTCCATCTAGTGCCCCAAATCACTTAGATATCAGCATGGCATCGGTACCATCAATTGTGGTAACAAGGTATAATACATGCTATTGAAATATTAGCATAAAATAGCAAATGTTTGCATTACATTGTACTCTGGAAAGTTCTGGAAGTATTTCTGAATATACTCTTTCTGGTAAGTGATGTTGTTTGTGATCAGATCTGGAGATGTGCAGAAGTTGGTACAGGATAGAGGCAGGTGGAAAGGAACTTTTTGGGAGTAGTCCATTGGGTAACTATCTGGTGGAGTTGGGGTCTGGAAGTAAAAAGTAAGTTTTAGAAATTATCCAAAATTCTTTTTTCTTCTTTAAGTCTCTAGGTACTGATCGTATAAGAAATAAACAAAACTCATGACGTTTTCAGTTCATGTGTAGTCTAACCTAAAAGTGGATCATTTATAGGTTCACAATTAAATTGAACAATAATTATAAATGCAACTACTGGCGATCATAGCTTGCTTGACAGAAGGGCATTGCAAATTCGACGGGGAGGGGGGGGGGCATGAAAAATTCAGAAAGTATGTAGCAGTAGTATAATAACATAAGTTGCCATGTCCCCCATTATACAGATACGAAATATCATGGGCGCCGCGCCGCCGCCCTTTTGGGCTTGCAGCCCGTGTGCGGTGCACACCCTGCACGCGCGGCCCTGGATATAATGTTTGGTTTTAAGTAATGTAATACAATAAGTAATATTTACTGAACATTGTCAGAAATAGTAGTTAATAGCGTATAAAATACAATTAAATAATTGAGTTTAAAACTATTGAGTATCTTGTATCTTAATAATTGTTCGCATTTGGATATTGTTTTTAATAGATTAGTCATGGCCTACTGCTATAAATAAAGTAAAAAATGAAATTTTGAGCTTAGTTGTCAGAAAAAATTCATACTAAGTAATATATATTTTTGAAAAGCTTGAATTATTTCCGATTGACGTAAAAAATAATAATCCATTTAAAAAAATATATGTTTGCTTCATAACTGAAAAATGCTTAGAGTAAGAGAAGAACAAGCTACACCACTAGATTCTACAGAAAAAATTCTATAATACCCTTTAAACCTTTCAATAAGATAAAAGCATTGATTAAAGTATATAAAAGGTAGCCGAGGTACGAGGGTGGTCTCAAAATCGATAGTATTCGATTTCACCCTGTATCTCAAAAACCAAGAGGGCCATGATAATTTGGTTGACGGCATCTTTAGTTTCACAAAAAAGTAGCACACTGTCGCGAAAACCGCAACTCTCTATGTTAATAATTAAAATAACCGAGATACCCTGTAAAAGTGCCCAAAATGGTACATCCTATACAGCGTCGGAATAGCGCTTGACGTCTCATGGCATGGCCACCTTTGCAGTTATAATAGTGTGAGTTATGAAAAATAGTTCACGCTAATTATTAATTTATAGGTAATTATTACCTGTTCGAAAATGGTTTGGTCAACGCTCTATTACTTTATGGGACTGGATAAAATAAATAAACGCAATATACATGAGCTAAATAATAATATATTTCTCAGACCGAAGATATCACTTTGATATGGATTTAACACATTAAAATAACGATGTCAGACGGATGACGATAGTCAATCAGTTCACAAAAATTACTATACAAATACAAGTACTGATTGCTTTTCATCATCTATCTGAGTTGAACAATCTTTGTATTTTACATCCTGGTTCATTGCTACAATGCTGTTTCCTAACAAACTGTCCTGAGAATAGTACAAAGCTCCATCTAGTTACAATATTTCTACTTCCTTCTAATGAACAGAACTTGGAACATATATTTTTTGTTTAAAGAAAATCATGGAATAACATACCTGCTGACGCATTTCACACCTACAAATATGAAAGTTTTCCAGAAAACTGAAAAATCCTGACAGATGTCAAGAAATTCCAGATCACTAGCATATTCAGAATTTGTGGAAGCACTGAGGCCGTTATTGTACTTAGTCAATGTAGTTTTTTCAAAGACAGATAACATTTCAGTTGAATGTGAAAAAAAAATAAAAATACTGAAAAGCCAGTTGAACGATCTCTAAATATAAATATCCACTATATAGAGTTCATATAAATATAATACAAACTGTTCATATATTTCAGGTCATTTTTAAATCGACAAACTCTAGTGGATCGAACTATCCCCATTTCTTAGACAAGCTTTGTGCTATTCAATATATTTAGCTAATTTTATCATTTCGGATTTCTTCTAAAAGATCCTAAACACAACATACAATATAATATGGACTATGTTATTTAACTTCAATATTTGTACAATATCATTCTGATGTTTGATCGTCTCATTAATCATTGCCTAGCTAAGTCTACCTCACGATCACAAATGCTCAATACATATTTAATTCTTAATAAAAAATAATTGTGAGACTACACACGCAGTTGTCAAACGATATGCAGTGAGATCGGAATATTTAATCTGCAAGCCTTTATAAACGCAATTGGTATGGCTTATACAGAAATCGGTCTTTTCCAATAAAAATGTATCTATACATGCACTTCCTTTTAAGACCGCAAAAGTTTGAATTGAGTATACCTACTGCTTTAATACATTTATCGACAACATGCTTATGTAGAATCATATAGATTAACTATAAATGGTATTTATTTCGTTTATTAATTGGAATAGTCTAGTGATAATTCCACCTAATTTACGCAAATATATATTTATTTAACGGAATTAGGGTACTAAGGTGTTAAACATATTAATACGATGTAGGAATATTACTTTTGTACTTTCAATTTCCAGGAAGACTAATTTTGAAAAATGATTGAATATTTGTAATTATATTAAATGTTTATTATAACAGAGATGTAGGGCAAGATTGCAATATTTCAAAACGTCTATTTCGGAGATTGGACATTGTCTATACAGTTTTTGAGTACAACGTTTCTATTCTTCAGATGAACTGTCGAACATGTTCATTTCGTTGCTATTTATTCTCGCCTAGCTGACGTGTCGTTCTTCGTGGCTTGTTCTGATTGGTCGGCGCCGCCTTCTGCTGAGCGCGTCAGTTCTTGATGACGTGTCGTTCGTCAGGGCATGTTCTGACCTGTTGTGTTGTGGTGCAGTCGTGTCGGTTCTTAATGACGTGGCCGTCCGGCTACCATATTGGTCTAATTTACATACTAGGCTTACTGTAAACGTTCTTGTTGTTGGCGATATAAGCTGTTTCTTTGAATTTCCGGTAATACTAGTGAAGTTCGGTGTCGATAACTCAGAACAAACTTGGACACAAACGTGGAATCCAGTGACTATCGAACGGCCATGTCAGTCAGATCTGACGCTACTGCACCAGAACCCAACCGTGACCGGTTAGAACAAGCCCCGAAGAATGACACGTCATCAAGAACTGACGCACTCAGCAGAACGCGGGGCCAACCAATCAGAACAAGACACGAAAAATGGCACGTCAGCTAGACAAGAATATATAGCAACGAAAGGAATATGTTCGACAGGTCACCTGAAGACGATTGAAGATAGCAAATGAATCGAAATGTTGTACTCAAAAATTGTACAAAAAATGGAAGTCCGAAACATCTACCTTGCCTACAAACTTCAAACAAAATTGTAATAATATGTTCGAAATTACTATAGTAGGCTTGTCGTAGAACATACGAGCCTTGAACCTATATAAATCCGTTAAAAAACACTTTGTTTACTAACTGATAAGAAAACAGTGTTTGGATATGGGTGTTCTAGGTACTCGTACAGAATTTTAGCTGTGAAATGAATATTTATTCAATATTGTTTACTGCTAATGACAGCGAAAAGTTGGACCTGCTGCTCCTCGCCATATGCTTTATGGTTTATTAAGTTATTTTTTTACACAAATTTACCTTTTTGTTTATTGACTCTTATTTATTGGTTATTCCTCTTTTTATAAAAGAAATTCGTTATTAAACGCCTGTTGATTTCTAAAGTCTGGTCCAAACGCCACGTTTTTCACCACGTTTTGTCTGTGTAGCTCACATGGTGCCGTTTTGTATTCATGCTTACGCAATCTTGTTGACGTCGACCTTGGAGGAAGTACTACTCTGGTCAATTTTTGCAAAGTTGAGACAAATGGACTGTTTAAAAAGTATATGGCGTTCAAGGTGGTTGAGGAAATGGCTCCTTAAGAATACAACGCTTTACCCATGTCAGATTGCTACGTGAATTACGTAAAGTTTGTCAAAACTAGTTAATCGTTTAAGAAGTACAGCAAAACGAAATAGCACCAATATGGTTCGACGAGATTTATTTTAGCTAACCATTTTACGTAAACACTTCTTTAAGAATTAATTTTCTATCTGCGGACAACATTTTTTTAAAAAATTTCTACCAATATCTAATACTCGTGCTTCTTTTTATCTTTGTTACTATATTTGTTGGATTTGATATGCCATATTCATTGGAAACTTTCATATACGCGATAAACTCAGTCAAAAGCTCCCAGAAAATTTTCGAAGTGTGTCATTCTCGTTAAATCAGCAAACAAATTGTACCGAAAGACGGTGCCAATGTCTCCACGCACACACGTGTCAGCGCAGTTCATGGACAACTATGCTCACCAGCTCAGTTATCGCTGCAACTGCACGGTCTCCACGCAGTTCTCAAAAATGCTCCGTCTTTTTATCCACACGCAACGTTTTGTCTGCAACGTTTTGAACTGCCCAGACAAAATGTTGTGGAAAACGTAGCGTCTGGACCAGGCTTAACACCGATATATCTCAAAAACAACAGGATAACTCACTCAGTCCAGAACACATTTTTATGAGATGCGGATGTTTGACATGGATTTACTACTTAATTTCATACCGAAAAATTTTCCAGGCTTGTCAGAAGGAATTGGCGATAGGTATTAATATCTGTAACACCTTCAAATGTTCCCAACGAAGACTATAGGAAGATTTAGAATATGTCGCTATACATTTTCCTCGTTTTTGTCGTTCATTTATTTCAACAGGAAGCATCCTCTTACCATATTATGTTCTTAATCTCCTAGATAAAATTGGGAAGCTCTATAATATATATCTTGAAATGTTTGTATGATCTCTTGTAAATTTTGATCTACTAAGGCACAACCTTACTTAAAACCTATGCATGGTATTTAACAAGCAGTATCGGCAGAAAAGTTGTGGGCGAATTCTTGCAGCAGACACTGCTTGCCAACGACCTGCGTACGAGATGCATATACACATGAATATGCACTTTTAGCACATGTTAAACTAATAAACTAAATTACTTTGAGGATCGTACACACCATTCGTAAAGTATTTTAAACCATCTTTCGTTTTCGTCTATATGTCTCAATAGATGATTCGGGTATATCAGAACAACACTCGTTTCCACTTTACGATTACATTGGCTAACATTTTGATATACATAGTACGATATACACTGGGATTTTTGTTGGTTTAAGAATATAATTATTGTACAAGAGCGGATAATCTGATCACCCAACCATATAGATATTTCACTTCTATGGGGGCGTATGACGAGAGACAAGCTTATGTCGTCCTCTTCATTTTTTAGAGTGATACTTTGCGGTAGTTCAGTCACCAGAAATTTCCCACCTTCCTTGCACTATATCTGCGACTATATGATCATATAATATACAATCTCTTAAGACTAAACTGATACATGTAAAACAAATGGAAATAGCACTATGATAATATATCACATTTTAGAGATCTAGTGAACTCACCCAAAAACAAAATATCGAACGACTATTAGTTCAATTTGCAATAAAGAAATTTATTTACAAATTTGACTAAAGTTATGTACAGAATATATTCCATTTTGATTTAGCTATCTTTTAATATACATCCAAATCGTTAAAATCAACGAAACAAACCAATATATTGGTCCCAAATAATATGCCTGGAGACGAAACTGTTATACGTAAAAATAACTTCCAATACAGTCCTTGCAAAGGCACAATATATATCTAATTTTCATATTTTATAAATGTAAGGAGCTCTTCTACACAGTCAGAATAGTGTTCCAATACTCGGCACCACCTTAAATGAGGTTTCTTCTTAGTTTTGGGATTTAAGCCTTTTGTTGTTCCCAAGGATTTCTATTTGATTTACAGTGCAATTCATAATCCTATAGACTGTGACTCGGAAACTAAGAGCCCGGTTTTCATGAAATGTTACACCTTGTTTACTACCACAACGATGATGTTTTTGAAAATCATGCCAGTGGCGGTAAACTTAATACTCAAATAACAAAAATATTAAAACTAAACAAACCTTGTTTCAAGGTATTTCAGATATCCGTGATGAATTAATATTAAACTCCCCACACTAACAGTTGATTGGAGTACTGTGATCACGAGAATTTTCGATTTTGAGATAACACGCTTTTTGGGCTACATAACCAAAATTCGCGTGACTATTTCCGTCGGTCTGTCTTTCGGTCCGTTGGTGTCTTTCTAGCTTCGTAATTTCAGTAACCGCTGCTTGGATTGTGATGAAAGTTTGGTAGCGTTATGCTGTGGGGTCGTGGTAGCACGTAATGATGCTATAATTTTGAAAATCGGTGCATGGGCGTCGGAGTAATTAGCAAAAATAAAAAATTCAAATATTCGTTTTTAGGCGTTTTAGGGGTTGATTATCGTTTTCTACCTTTTTTTGGTTGGGGGGGAAACTAAGGAGGTTGGAGGGTATGGGAATGCGAGACTAATAAATTTGTTGTATTCATGATGAGTTCTCCATTGACCTGTCAAAGAAAGGCCTATCGGCAATAAATACACTTTTTAGGTCTATATCTTGCCTATTAGAGAAACCAAGGGTTTTAGACCATTCTGTATTATGTAACGGTAATTACTGAATTGGTTTTAATGATATTTTGACACAGTATTACAAAAATTGCGAGGATGGAAAAGGTGTATGGTTTTTAGAATACGTGTCAGTGGCGGCGCAAAAAGGATGTTGTATGTTAGGTACTTGCAATGTGTTTTAAGATGAAGAAGCCCTGACGCTGAAGGAAAAGAAAACCCCATTCAAAGCAGTATTTTCTTCCAGAATGAAAAAGCCAATTGTGTTGGAACACTATTAAGGAATGTAAAGGTGAAATTTTGAATTTTGTCTAAGTGGTAAAATTATTGTTTCAGAAAAGCCACCTCAATAAGTATTAAGATTAGAGCAAACCACATCTGGATAGCACATATCGTCGAGCAAGTTTGGAACGCCCACTTTAGGCTGCACCTACCTACACTGTAGTATAACAAACGGTCGAAAACGTGGACCAAGTATACCGAATTAGTTGCAAGACTTTACCACTCATTCACGTTTTATCTTAATAATTTTTTGTAAATATAGTTTACAAATTTTTCTCAAAAAAATTGCGTTGTGCATACAAAGTGGCAGCGTTAGCTATCACTTTGGTATTTTGAAACTGTTCTCTATACCTATTTCATGTTCTGTTATGATAGATATTATAAAATCACCTCAGGTGATGATATTTTGTCAATATTTAATGTTCATTCTATCATTTATAACGTGATCGTGAACGAGTATTTTTGTTCATATCGATATTAGTACTCTGATGTAGACCGGCTTAAAAAACATCGAACTTTTGAGCCAGATATATCGAAATGTCTTTGATATGTCGATGTATCATTGCCATCCCTAAGGTTCAGATGCCAGACAATAAAGCCGAACCTAATATCTAACTATCGATAAACGTTTCGGGTGACGATGTGTGCTATTTCGGTGGTTGTTACTTTTCTTTACTTTTATACTATTAATCTCCAGCTAAAAACGTTTAAACTTTATAGTACTTTTTGCTAATCTATCGGCATATATATTCATATATCTTACGATTTACACGACATTGCTGACTACTTCTACAGCAAGATAAAACTAAAATGACATGTACTTCAAAAATAGCTGATGAGGATGCTGGGACGCTCAATATTAGGGCGCAACAACCGTTAATTCGAGAGTCGATAGTTTAATCAAGATAACTTGTTGCGAATCAGCACTAGTATTAATGGTTTTCCAATGGACAGTAGCGATCCCCTACCTTCTAATTCGAATTTTTATCTAGAAAAAGCGCTAGTCACATTTGTCTTTTTTTTTTGACGGCCACTAAGAATTATTTGTAAAAAGTATTAGTTTTGCCTTTTATTGTCCATATGTTTTAGTTTAGCGACGCTTGAATTGATAATTGGAGGTCAAAGAATAAAGTCAGGTAATACCAGCCGCACTCCCTGCTTTTTTAAGACTTCTTTGCTATATGTGGTATTTTTCGAAAAAAAAAATCGGAGGGTAGACTTAAATATATGTTCTGAGTAATAGTTCAGAGAGGCCGATCAAGTAATACTTGGAGACAAAAATTAACCAACAGTGCACGCCAGATAAAAAGCTAGATGTTTTTTTTTGTACGCGCGAAGAAAATTACGTGGTCTAGTGGGTCATTACTAACAAGCTCCCATTGCCTTCAGCCGTATGTGTTTTCTAAGTCTTTTCTTCATAGAGCTTAAAGGACTCGCCAAAAGGAGTGATTTTTCCCAAAAATATATGAAAGAAATGTTTAGGGATATCCCTGTGCGATTATGTCGAAACAGACACAAAAAACGCAGATGACTAAGGAACATACGTAGCAGCACGCTTGTGGTCTCTCTCTGTTGTCGTGCTACATCGGACTTTAAAAACAACAAAAATTGTGCAATCATTATAACTATAATACGAACTGTTGAACAGGGGTGCCGGGTTTTGAAAATTTCTGTGGGTGCTCCGCCTTTTTAATGACAGAGCTGCCTATATTTTTAGTTATTTATATCAGTATTAGCCTTACCTTTCCTTACCTATTGCTATTTATCTATTTACACGCACTACCATAGAATTATTTAGCCTTTGCTGAGCCCTTAAATAAGTCTTTATCCTTCGTTTCCTTCGTAATGCTAAAAATGACCTTTCGGCGGTACATATCAATATTGGAATAGTTAAAATCACATCTTTGGTAGATGCGCAATGAGTATTTACAAATGAAACAAAATCCTCCACACTATTGAATTTGTAATTTTTTGTTTGCGCAATTTCTAAAAAAGCATATTTCGATGAAGAGTCAAACGATCCATATATCAAAGTCATCTCCATAAATGTTTTTCACATAATTGCTGCTTGTATCATTATTTTTCTGAGTAAGAAGTAGTTCCATGTTGCGACTTTATCTAACACTTCAAAATACATTTTTTGATAAAAGTCAGCTGCATTAGAAAATTCGTGTGGTTCGCTTGTAGAGTTGTGTATCCTTTTAGGTATTATCCGTATTTTTGGAGTGTTAGGTTCATCCAATTCCAAAATACGAGCTAAAGCTACAGCAGACTTCCAGACGTTTTCAAAATTTTCCTCAGTTCTTTGGGACGATATAACTTCCTTGACTGTATTAATATTATCAATGACTTTTTGCAGATGCAGAGATGTCTTCTGTAATGTAGCATTCAAAGCTTCAGTACGACCAAGAATTTCTATCAGTGATTTCATGATAAACAGAGATTCGGAAGACTGAAGCTGAGAATGAAAATTATTTTAGATACATAGTCGTGGGTGCTCGGCACCCACAATTTACCTCTCGTGTGTGCTGGAGCACCCGAGTACCCACGGAGTCGGCGCCCCGGCTGTTGAACATGATTTTATTTAGTGTACGGTGAATGTGGTGAAAATGCCTCTCAGACTTCGCGAGTGTATGCTGATCGTTTTCTTTGCCATATTTTCCCTGCACCCCGTCGATTTGTCTATCTCGTGCAAAGAGCTAGAGATACAGGATATTAATATTTGTATACACATCATCGTGAAAACGCTGAAAGACCTAGACAACTTCGAATGATAGATACCAAATTGAAGCAGAGATAACTTGCGCTTTTCAATCTCGCGCCCCAAAAATTCTAACTTTATCTAAAACTATGTGACAGTGCCGCACTTAAAACTTCACAGCAAACAAATAGTAAGTATTTTCTTACATTTTTTTTATTCTTGTGCTGCTGATTCACCGCACATTAGCTTTGTCATTTCCCAGGTAGTTTTTTCTGAAAAGTAAAGTCCCAACTTGTCCTGTATATCGGTACAGTTATTAACGACCAAGAGATTTAACATTAACTAATTTGAGCCCATTCTTTAAAAACCTATGGCAGGTAATTTAGCCAGCATATTTATTCACCACTGAGTGGTTCAAGTGGTAAACAAAAAACATATGAAATAACTTAGACTTTAAACTGTCTAGAAATTATCCAACATAGGTATGTACCTAAATGTGGTTCCATCACTCATGGACAAAATAATTGTGAATTGAAATCATTTTTTAATCTTTAGTTAGTTCAGTTTTCTTTACATTACTTTAGTTTTGCTATAAAAGCATATTTTTTAATTTCTAAATTATTAATTATTTTTACATGCATTATACAAATCTCATTCAATGGAAAATCAATAATACCGCATGTTCTTCGAATTAGAAGGTGAAGAGAAGTCCATTTCAGTAGTATGGATATGCCGGTTCTGATCCTCCCTGAAGGTCATTCAAATGGGGTGGGGATGACCTTGGTTTCCATATTTCATGAGGTGTATTGACGTGGGTTTTTCTTATAGGTGCCGGTTCTGATCCTCCCTGAAGGTCATTTTGTAACGTTGTCTTTCCAAAAGTGATCGTATCTTAATGGGGCTTTTTAAATGGGGTGTTGGGTAACCTTGAGAGTTCCAGTTCACATTGACTGATTGTGAAATATTTGTTATTAGTGTTTGTATTGGTTGTTTGTATAACCTTGAAATTAGTTGTATGATTTTCCTATGAGGATCGATAGTGATCCTCCCTGAATGTTATTAAAATGGGGTGGGGATAGCCTTGAGCTTGGCCTTTCAAAAGAACGTGTTTTGCTAACGTCGGGCCTTGCATGATAAGCGAATGAGTGGAGGTGGGGGTACGATGCCCTTGAGTATCTAGCTATAAATCGAGGAGGCTCGATCATCGATGCCACAGTTGCTTGACAGACAGTGATCAAGATATAGTCTAATAAGATGCATACATGTAGTGATTGCGGTGATAATTTTACGCGTTCGGATAATTTGCGTCGACATCAGAGAAATGTTTGCAGTGGCAGTTCCACAAGTGGACCACAAGCTAAAAAAATTAAATTGGATAGTACACCTCCGAATATGATATGTCCTTGCTGCAATGTTTCACTTCCGAAAAATCGAATGACTGCCCACGCAAGGACATTACAACATAGAACAAATTCATCGATCCCGATCACTGATGGTGTGAGACTTATAAAAAGTGCATTCAAATGTAGAATTGCCAGCTATAGATTTAGCCCATCAGAATTGTATACCGACTTTAAAGAGTTTTTCGATAACATCAAGCAAAATACTCTAGATGTAATAGAAGAGAAACTTCGAGTGCACAGAGCCCTGAAAGTGAACATGGAAGTATTCGGGAAGTATGTATTACAAACGAGTGATGTGGCAGACGTCAAATCCTTCAATACGGTTAATAAAGTAATAGACGAGAGCACAGACCTATCTGATGTTTATCAACGGTTTGCTGATGAAATTACATCCCAATCATCTGAGTTTGAGGAGAAGGATTCTGGTATGTTAGATATTTAGAGAAGTGCATAAATTGAGATAGTAACCTTTGTTGTTTTATTTTCAGGGTGGGCGATCGAATGTATCCTTTATGCTGAAGTGAACATTAACAAGTTTTCACCATTGGGTGGATCGTCTTATATAAAGTTACCATACTTTATAGAGAAAAAGAAGGCAGTGGTAAATGTGCGAAATCAAGACCAGTGTTGCTTTGCTTGGGCCGTCACATCAGCGCTACTACCAGCAAGCACCCGAGTAGCGGAAGTGTCATCCTACCCGCATTTTTCAACCATATTGAATGTCCACGGTATGAACTTTCCTATTACTTTTAAAGATATCTCATTGTTCGAGAGAAACAATAATATATCTATAAACGTGTACGGAATTGAAAAAATAATCAAAGATGGTAATATCACATACGAAATAGTTGGTCCATTGAGATATGCTCAGAAGAAATTAGCTTTACATGTCAATCTGCTCTATTTAACGGATGATAAGGGGAATGGTCACTATTGTTGGATAAGAGATCTTTCACGGTTAGTTGCACATCAGTTAAGTTCAAACGAGCATAAGCGGTACTTTTGTGACGGTTGTTTGTTATATTTTTCAACTAAGGCGTATCTAGATATTCACCAAAGGAACGATTGCAATCATATATTCACGATAACACCCACAGAAAAATTACGAATTGATAAGTTTGGTAATCAGGTTCCAGAAAACATACTTAAATTCGAGAATTTTGAAAAGCAAATGCCGGTCCCCTTTGTTGTGTATGCGGATTTTGAGTCATTATTAAAACCAATCGATAACTGTGAACCCAACCCAGAATATTCGTATACAAACGAAACCCACACACATGAACCATATTCATTTTCATATTTTATTAAATCTTCATTTGATTCTGCCTTATCCAAATTTGTCTTGTATCGAGGTAAAGATGCGGCGAAAGAATTCGTGACAAGGCTAGAAGCTGATCTTAAAGAACTATATTTCAAATATTTGAAAGATGTAACTCCCATGATCCCTTTAACGCCGGAAGAGCAGATTGAATTTGATACTTCAACGAAATGTAACATCTGTGAGAAACCATTTTCAGGATCCGATATTAAAGTTCGCGATCATTGCCACATAACTGGTAAAGTTAGATTCGGGGCTGCACATTCGAAATGTAATTTAAATTTCAAATTACCAAATTTTATACCAATTATAACGCACAATTTAAGTGGGTACGATTGTCACCTATTTATCAAACAACTATCTTCTCATGGAGATAAGATAGACGTGGTAGCCCAGAATAAGGAAAAATACATTTCATTTACAAAAAGTCTGTATATGCATGACTATGTGGACCGAACCGGTAGAATAAGGAGGAAGTTTTTACAAATGAGATTTATCGATAGTTGTCGTTTTCTACCTGGATCTTTACAAGCATTATCAGACAGTTTGACTAGTAGGGATTTTCTGGAGAGTAAAAAGTATTTTTCAGACCCTAGAGTCTTTAATTTAATTAGACAGAAAGGTGTATTTCCTTACAATTATGTGGATGATGTAAAGAAATTGGATCAAGAATATTTACCGTCAAAGGCAGAGTTTTATGATAAGTTGAATGAGAAAGATATATCTGAGGAGGAATATTCGAGGGCAATAACTGTATGGAGAACGTTCAACTGTAGGAATCTAGGTGAATATTCTGATATTTATTTACGGACAGACGTGCTTCTCTTGTGTGATGTCTTTGAAAGGTTTAGGAGAAATAGTATGAATATTTACAAATTGGATCCAGCACACTATTTTACATCTCCTGGATTGTCTTGGGATGCCATGTTAAAGTATACCAAAGTTAATCTCCAGCTCCTTACGGACATAGATATGATTGGGTTCTTTAAGAATGGTATTCGCGGGGGGATAAGTCAATGCAGCGATAGAATGCACGAAGCAAATAATAAATATTTACCAAATTATGATCCATCTAAAGAATCGACATTTATATCATATCTCGATGCCACGAATCTTTACGGGCATGCTATGTCGTCACCTCTTCCTACGGGAGGTTTTGAATGGATGGGGGATTCAGAACTATCTACATTCGATTTAGAAAATGCCAAAATAGACGGTGAGAATGGCTATGTCTTGGAAGTTGATGTGCGATATCCTGAAGGGTTACACGATTCACATAGCGACCTTCCGTTTTTGGTGGAAAGTATGATCCCACCAAATGCCAAGACAAAGATTCCGAAATTAATCCCAAATCTGTACGACAAGAAAAAATATATTGTACATTATCGCGTACTACAACAAGCTGTACGGTATGGTTTGCAAGTAACCAAGGTTCACAGGATCCTTAAGTTCAAACAATCGTTCTGGTTGAAGGAATATATCGATCTCAATACGGCAATGCGTAATAAAGCAAACAATAAATTTGAAAGGGACTTTTATAAGCTTCTAAATAATGCAATTTTTGGAAAAACTATGGAAAATGTAGATAATAGAAGAGATATAAAGTTGGTCACACATTGGGAAAATCTTCGTAATAGCATCGGTGTCGGAGCACTAGTAGCTCGTCCAAATTTCAAGAGTTGTTCCATATTCAACGAAAATCTTGCAGCTATCCATTTAGGAAAAGTTAGAGTACATTATTTTAAGCCAATATACGTGGGATTCTGTATACTGGACATATCTAAAATAGTAATGTATGATTTTTTTTATGGGTTTCTTAAAAAGCAGTTCAACGATAAAGTATCTATGCTTTACTGTGATACAGATTCGCAAATTTTGAAAACTCATACAGATGACTTCTATGAATTTATGAGAAATAATATTAGCGAGTTTGATACTTCAAATTATAAACAAAACAATGAGTTCAACATTCCAGTCAATGACTCTATTCTGGGTAAAATGAAAGACGAATTTCCAGAAGATCCTATAATAAGTTTTTACGGAACAGGTGCGAAGGCATACTATATCAAGTCAGTTAAGGGAGAAATGAAAAAAGCAAAGGGTGTTAAAAAAGCAGTAATACAAAATCAGTTATGTGGTAATGATTATAAGCATATACTAGAGAATGGTGGTCTGATTTTAAGAAAAATGAATACATTCAAAAGCAGGTTGCATGATGTATATACAGAAGTCAAAAATAAAGTAGCTTTAGCACACAACGATGATAAAAGGTTTATAATTCCAAATACAACAAAAACTTTACCCTGGGGGCACTCTGACATTCAATTTTACCAAACAGACCCCGCATCGAATGTAAAATATGCTATCGATGCCATTAATCAGATCACCGCGCGAGATGAGGCTCCTGAAGATGGTAATTTAGATCTACTTATACAATTAATGTTAGCCGAAGCTTCTAAATATTAGATTTAAGTTACTGTAAGCTTGTAAAGTGTGATAGTATTAAATATATGTTTGCAGAATAAAGTTGGCACATTTTATTTAACCTAAACTCAGACTACCCACAATCTACATCAGATTCATTGTGAGACTTCAAAAATGACTATAGTTGTTCTAGATATCCAAGGATATAATATCCAGTCTACGTTTGTTCCAAAAGAGATAGGGTTTAAGAAAAGTGGAAGTTTATTTCATTATGTGCTTAAACCCGTCATTAAATTCAATGAACTGAGCGTAAAAGATCAAAGAAGCGTCAAGTTTTTGGAAAAATATAATCATGGCATCAGATACAGTAGTGGAAATACAAATGCGCAACAAATCATGAAAATAATTAAACAACATATCAGGAACAGCGATAAAATCTTTCTTAAGGGCCATCAGAAGTATGAGTATGTAGTGAGAGCTGTAGCTATGTTAAACTTGAAAAACATACAGATAGTGAACATTGAGGCTATAGATCATAGTATCTGTCTTAACGTGGGCATGAGCAGAGCAGAGCAGAGTGTTCATAGCAAAAAGTGTGACTACCATTCCGAAAACACGAATGGGAGATGTGCATTGAGAGTTTGTGAGGCTATTGATTCGTGGATTAGGACACCGCCTCCGTCACATCCGCAACCACATATGAAAGTTCTGAAAGACGAGTCGTTAGCCGAAAGAGCAGATCATAATTTTCATTAATACATAGAGTGCCTTTCTTTTAGATTCATAGTTTTAGATTCAAGTTGTCTGTTCATAATTTTTTGGTTGTTGCAGAATTTAATATCTTAAATAGTTGTTAGTGGAGTCTTGGAATTTTAAGTTGCTTTCAACGTATTATATTTGTAGTTTTAGAATTGATATTTAAATCTTTGTGTATTGCAGTTACTTTTATTTGGTATGTTAATATACACATAAGAAAATTTCAAATTGTATTAATCAATAAATATATCCACAAGAAAGCTTTGAGATATTTATTTAAACGAGTATAATTATAGAAAAGGCGAGCTGTCCCTAGCAGTCGGAGTGTTTCGGGGAATGAGACCCTTTGGGTCTCGTAAACTCATAATACAGTTTATTTCTTTAATCCCTAAGTCCATAACAAACTTTATTACCACCCCATGTTTAAGATTAGGTTATTCCACGAAGAGAGGTAAGCCTCTATATAATCCCTAAGCCATTAACAAAATTTTTTATTGCCACCTCATCTTTAAGATTAGATTATTCCACGAAGAGAGGTAAGCCTCTATATAATCCCTAAGCCATTAACAAAATTTGTTATTGCCACCCCATCTTTAAGATTAGGTTATTCCATGAAGAAAGGTAAGCCTCTATAAATACCCATTTAAAATTTAATGGTGCCCCATGGCTACCCTCTTTAAGGCATACACATCTATTAATACATACTTAAAAAATCATTACCGCTCCAGGTATTCAAACTCATGAAATATTTCATAAGTTCTAAATACACATTGATGTAGAAAGAGACAAAAAAAAACATGGCGACATTGGAGTTGATAGGGTAGGGATGTGGGCTGTCTTTCATCCCCATTGGAGGAGTGGGCGTACACCTCTGCCTCTACCCCTACTCTCGAACTATCTGATTGGTGGATTGAGGTCTTAAAAGTGCAGGCGAGGACAGGTAGAAATCATTCTGTCCAGCTTTTGCCGCCAGAATACATCTCACTACCAGCCACCAACTAACCAGCTACGAACCATGTCTCTGAAGAGAAGTGTAAGTAAAAATAATTTTATCCTAACTTGGGAGACCGCTCTACCAACTACCCTCATGGATATGTTTCTAAATATGGTTTTCTCTTTATTGTTACAGATGCCCATCGAATACGACTCAGAAGATGAGTTTCAAAGCTCACCGAAGCGATCGACGCTGCTATCGCGATCGCCTGTTGCCAAGGCTGGTCCCTCGCAAGTACGCGCAAGTCCTACCACCAGGAAAAGGACGGCGCCTATGAAGATGATGACGGGTACCAAACGCCCCAAGAAGGTAGATGGTGATGAATCGCAAAAAAAAGTGGTTGCGATGCAAAAAGAGCCGCGAAAGAAGGTTGTAAGAGTACCGTCGAGTTCGGCAACGCAGCGGAAGCGAAATGAGGGTGCCAAATTTAAGCTGTGTAAGTCGGCATGCAAGACTTACACAGCTCGATTTCGGCAACCTGTACCCCAGTTTGCCACTTCCGCTGCTGTACCCCGGAGTCGACGGTAGACTTCTCCGTATTGCACGAGGCTCCGACTGTAACGGAACCACCTTTTTGGCGAGAGTCACCCGTCCGGACTTCGGCGGTTGTTGAGGAAGCTACCCCGACATTGCCGTTGTCGATTACTCCACCGGATCAGAATCAAGCACACAAAATTATAGTGCATCAGAATGTGCTTGTTACTGCTCCAGTGGAGTCATCGACGACGACATCTTCGGAGCTTCATCAGGCAAGTCGAAGCCCGGAACCTCTTGCGGTTAATGATGCCCAGTCATCATTTTCACCGGCACCGGCTGACATCCTGGAGGCCTTGCCGCGTACACCCAGGACACCGCGGATATCAGCGACTCAATCGTCCCTCGAGTCGCTGACATCGCACGAGGCCAGTCAACGTAGCAGCGGTAGCGGAAGCAGTGGCGGAAGCAGTAGCGGAAGCAGTAGCGGCAGCAGCAGCCAGACCAGTAGTGGGAGCAGCCAGACTGTGGAGGAGGATCCTGGCTCGCTGCTTGCCAAGGCGACTGCTAAGATGAGAAAGGAACTGCAGGACGCAAGGGTGAGGGTGCAGGAACTGAAGGAGGACCAGTTCCCGCAGATCTTATCGGCCGCCAGGGAGGAGAAGCGAACCGCCGAAGAGTCGAGCCGGCAACTTTGGGGCGACGTTCTGCTGCAGGAGGTGGAGTTGCAGCAACTTCGGGAGGAAGTACTGTCGAGGGAATCGAAGTTGCAGCAACGTCGGAAAGAAGCTCAGCAGCAGGACGTGAAGTTGCGGCAAGCCGGCGGTAAGCTTGAAGGCCTGGAGGAGAGAGCCTCCAAGATAGAAAATTATGAGGCGAAGATAGCAAAGCTGGAGGGACAGATAGCGACGATCGAATCCGTGGATTACCATCCGATCTGTCTGTCCCAAAACCAGAAGGGTGTGTAGTATATATATATATATATATATATATATATATATATATAGTATATATATAGATATATAGTACACTTTCCCTTATAGTTAGAATTAGGGTTTTATATGTATATATTTAGAGTTAGATATTTGTATAGCATCTTTATTTTATAATTATAGTATTGTATAAATGTATATTTTAACTAATAAATTTTTCATGTATATATAATTGTTATTAAATATATATTTTTTAATTTTAACAAATTTTCATTGAATATATAAAAATCTTATTATATAAATGTATTTTTTAATTTTAATAAAATTTCATGTGTATATAAAAATATTACTGTTTAAATGTATATTTTATTTTTTTATAAATCTTCATGTACAATAATTACAAAAAATGTATTACTCAATTTTAATAAAATTTCATGTATGTATAAAAATATTATTGTTAAAATATATATTTTATAATTAATAACTTTTCATGTATAATAATTACAGAAAATAAATTATACTTGTTCTCAAATTTAGTGTTTCAGTTAATAATATTTTTATATAATAGTAGCAATGTACAAATGTAATTTTATGTATATCTTATAATTGAAAAAAAATATATAAATATATCGATTATGAGATTATTTAATAAATGAGTAACAAAAAAAAATATGTGAACAAAAACTTTTGATTTTGTATTTATTTGTATGCAGGTGTTAGATATTTGTGTAAAATTTTCTAAGATAGTAGTAATGTACAAATGTGTTTTTTTATTACAATATTTTTTATGTATGTCTTATAATTAAAAATAAATAAATTCAAATATATATATATCGATTTTGAAATCTAGTTCTTTTCTGGTTAATAAAATGAGAAATAAAAAAAATATGAAAAAAAGTTTAGTCTATAAAAAAATATCTGCGAAAAAATTCATAAGGAAAGTATTCGTCAAAAAATAGGTTAGTTTATCAAAAATATTTGTGAAAAAAAAAACTATAGGTTGGTCTCCAAGACAACAGGATAGTGCATAGTGTCCAACTACACATAGTGCTTACTGGTTCGTGATAAGTATCGGTAAAGGCAGAGACTAGGTCGACGGCTGCGCCGTCGACTACCCGACTGCCCGAAACCCCGGGTGAAAAAAATTATAGGTTGGTTTCTAAGACAACAGGATAGTGCATAGTCTCCAATTACACATAGTGCTTACTGGGTCGTGCTAAGTTTCGGTAAAGGTGGAGGTTAGGTCGACTGCTGCGCCGTCGACTAACATCGACACGGGCGGTGGGTCGACGGCTCCGCCGTCGACCCACCTTATCTCGCCGCGCATGCAAAGGCGAGGCGGCGCCGAGCCTTTGTATGCGCGGCTCGGCGGCTTCGCCGTAGCATGTGCCGCCGCCGTGCCGGCCCATAGAGCCGGCGGCACATGCTGCGGCGAAGCCGCCGAGCCGCGCATACAAAGGCTCGGCGGAGGCCCATTTTGACGCATTTTGAGGGCCAAATGTGATCTTCAACGGTCCTTCAAAACGGTGGTTTTTCAGAAAAAAAGAGTGAAAAAAAAACGTTAGAAGCATGAAAAAATCGAGATAGACAAAATTGGAAGACTGATAAAAAATGAGAAAATAAAGTACACCACTGAATAAAATTTTTAGAAAGATCGTTTGTTGGCAAAGCCGCCCACGCTCGATGAATTTTTTTTCTGTCACGATGGTAAGGTTTTTTGAAAAAAGGTACGATTTAAAAAAACAAGTTTATTGGTTAATACAAAAAAATCTCTTTATAATTTAATAATAGCACCTCATGTCTCCTCCTCGCTATCTATGAGAAAAGGCAGTTCTATCCGCGCACCTCTAAGGTTTGATGGACCATCTGGACGATAAGGATCAGCATCATCATCATCATCGCTGTTATCTGATGAGCTGTCTATAGTAGACAACAGGAACCCCAGCGGCTGTACTGTGGAGTCGCATGGTCCATGGTCCATCGGTGGTCTCGCCACCGCCCAATGAGATTGGTCGGGTGTCTCATCATCCGGTACCGCAGTCTCCATACTCCATATGCTGGATGTGTCCTCTTGATCCTGCATCCAAGACGTGGAGTCGCAAGGTCCGTTTGACTCTGTAGTGAAGTCCATTTCGCTGCTAGTTGTATTACTGTACCAGTTGACTCTGCACTATGTTTTTCATTGACAAGAACTCTGCCTTTTATGTTCTAAGCTCCCCACACTAAAGCCCCCTCCATACCTCCCCACCTCTTCATTTTATTTGTGGAACATCGGTGGCGTTGGGTGGTGGGTACTGTAAAGCCACACCCTAATCCACAAGGTATATTTACCGTTTCTGTTAGCCCACTGGTACTTACACAATATACCATCATCAAATAAAAGATCATACCTTTTTTTTATTTTTATTCAATATTCGTAATATGAGGCAAATCGATACATATAATGTATATAAATATATATATATATATATATAATATTTTGCTGTTTATTTTACAACTCAAAGAAAGATATAATACGTTCCTTCTCTTCAGTCAGCTTGCATCTTTTTTGAGTTGATGTCACTCGTAGGGT
Source organism: Callosobruchus maculatus (assembly GCA_951848785.1). Lineage (NCBI taxonomy): Eukaryota > Metazoa > Arthropoda > Insecta > Coleoptera > Chrysomelidae > Callosobruchus > Callosobruchus maculatus. The sequence continues at coordinate 18,046,500 of CATOUR010000032.1, forward strand.
GTCGATTCTCTTCTTGCAATCATCCAACTGTCGCTTTCTCCTCGTCTTGGTTTCTTTTACACGCTTCCTTTCATCGTCTAGCTGTTTCAACTTTTGCTCATCGATAACTTGTGCTGCTTGGAGACTATCGTTCAGTGCCAGCTCCTCTACCAGTTGCCGCTCATTATTAGCTATTTCATCCTTGATGCGTTGAACAGTACTCCTCAACGCTTCCGTCTGGTCTTCGATCTCTGTTTTTGGAGGTTTATTTGATTTTTCCAATGTCTGCCGCAATAATGCTCCAAAAGGCTTGGAAGGTGCCTTTTTTATTTTTCTACTCGTTATCGCAGGCACTGTACTTGTGGACGCTTGCATCGCATCCACGCCAGCTCCTATAGCTACAGGAGTATTCACACTGGTTGCCAGGGCAGGCACTGCACTTGCGGCTGCTTGCGTTGCATCCACGCCAGCTCCTATTGCTGCAGGGGTGTTCACACTGGTGTTGTTTTCAGCTGGTGGGTTCACATGGACGAATTCTTCAAGTTCTTCTTGGACATCTGCAGCCAGCTGCGTAAAAGGCAACCCCTCATTTTCGAACTCCTGCAGAATGGCCTGTAAGTCGTCCCCGACGACTATAATATCTTGATTGTTGGTTGCGGCCATAATGTTGGTGATATAGGTATGATATACAATATTTTTCTGCGGAACGGTACGATTTTCTGAAGAACGTAGAACTGAAAAACCTTACAGAATGAAGCTGTATTTATACCCAAAAATTCACAACATAATTCAGTTGTAAAATCAGAGCGGAGGGGACGAATACTTGGATGGGGAGGATGGGCGAAACAATCACAACCAATAAGCTTTAGATGGGTGGGTTGGGTGAAACTATCGCATCCAATAAGGTTATATTGGTGGGAGCATCCACAATTCTTGTTGGTTTCAGATATCGATATAGTGGTACACAGATCTAAATTAGCATGGTTGGGGTTGGGCGACAAAGTATTTCAGGAGCAGGTGATGACGTGCGAATGTGTTGCCAAAGCATATAACATTTCCACCAATAGGGATTTATGGTCTATACGCCGATTGGCTGGTGGGTTGGTCGTTCTATATTCCCGTTTCAATAGCAGTTGATGACGTACGAATGCGTTGCCAAAGCATATAACATTTCCACCAATAGCGATTTATGGTCTATACGCCGATTGGCTGGTGGGTTGATCTTTCTTATATTCCCGTTTCAATAGCAGTTGATGACGTGTGAATGCGTTGCCAAAGCATATAACGTACTTAATGGTCTATACGCCGATTGGCTGGTGGGTTGGTCTTTCTATATTCCTGAAACGGCGTACCCTAAGAGAGGATTGAAGCGGAGAAGGGGAAGCGTTAGTCCCCTAATATCGTATAAATACGGTGGCTGAACGAGAATTATTTAGTGAAGTTCGTGATTCAGTTCTTCAGTTATAGCAAGATTACAACAAGATAATCAAGAGGAAGAACGAGAATGGAAGCCGTAGGATTCAACATCTTGGACTTGGAGCACCTGAGTCAAGGTAAACATTATTCTGCCATTGTATACATTGCGTACAAGTAACAAGTCAAAATACAGCAAGTCTGTTTTCGCTAGTTTCCACTCATATGTATTTCTACAATGTACTCTTCTTTTCTTTTCAGCACCAGAGGTCATTCCGGGTGACAGCCGATACAGCGGCTTCACAGAGGTGGCGAGGCGGCTGCGGGCGACAGCATGTCAGGGTGGTGTGGCAGCATCGACCGCAGATCACCGGACATTTGGTCTGCGGCAATGTCCGCTGATCGCGGACCATCTAGTGAAGCCGTCGTCGATGGCTAATCACCTGGTGCGGTGTCGGCGAAGATTGGCAGAGAGTCATGCACCATCTGAAGGTACCTATGTAGTTTGTTTATGAGTAATTATTTCCGAGTTTATGAAATGCTACCTTTATTGATGACACTAAAAATTTATCAAAAACAGTTTATCTTTCTATGTTTTTACTTTTTTTGTGAAGCAAACGTATTCTATTACAAACTAACCATATACTCATCGATAATTCTTTCTTTTTACAGCTTCTGACAACCGTGGGGTAAAAGGAAGAGAGCAGGGTGATGAAGTCGCCACCACCAATGTAGAGGTGCAGATTGAAGGTATAAAATGTGTTCATTAAATGCGAAAAAATCAAACCACCACCAACTTAGCATCTTTTTTTTTTGTTTTGTACCAATCCTATGATATTGATACTTTCAACATGCGCCAACATAGCAATTTTTTATTATTTTTTGTTGTGTATTGATAATATGATATTGATGCTTTCAACGTGTGTACCCATCATTCCTGAAAAATCTAAATTTAATGAAACCTCGTAAGATTTAGCAATATATCCTTATATACCTTTCACCTTTTGCATCTTGCAATCTTCGCACGCATTACAAAACAACACTTTTTTTGTTTCAGAAAACTGGGATAGCGATAACTACCAGAGCTATAAACCGAACTTAGAAAACAGGGCGGTCCTGCGGATGCCCCCACCGTTCTTGTCCAAGAAGGAGAGACGCAGGTGGAGAGCGAGCGAGGTCGCCCGATTTAATAATCTAACAAATTAGTCAATGATTATTGTAAATATATATGCAAAAAAAAATAAAACTACAGTTAGTCCAAACAACTGTTTTATTTATAAACGAATCTAAAAATCATCCAAACAAAAAATAATAAAATAAGTTTACACAGTTATCGAGAAACCATTCAAATATATTATTGAATCATTACAATACATCTTTTACGTCTATCCACGAATTTTTTTCTTTCGGGAAACCTAACCACTTAACGAAGAGCTTGGTTCCTCTTTTCTTCAAGACCCTTTCAATCAGATACTCATCTGGAAACTGCGTCTTTTTTAGCTCAGCTTCGTAGAAACAGCCGCTTATCGGTTGCCCATCCATATCATCTAACATATATGTGACTGGATTTGTAATGTTAACGTTGCGTATTTTAAACAATTCCGTAGAATAGTTGGGGGTGTAACCTTTTTCAAATACACCTTTATATCTGCTTACTCTCACAATGTCCCCAAGTTTAAGCTTACTTCTGCCTGCTACCTTTGGATTGCGATACACATTCAATCGTGTATGAAAATCGACTTCGATGGGGGCCAATCCTGTTGTTCGATGTTTCCTGTTGTTATAGAAGTTAGTGACATTTTGCAGAATTGTAATCCATTTGTAACTACCTCTTGCAGAAAATTCCTTGTACAACAAGTGTTTCAGTGAACGAATAGCTCTTTCGGCAATTGCTGCTTTTTTCGTAGAGAACGTGGAGTAATGGTTAATTCCATACCTTTGCATCAGTTCAAAAAATTTGCGATTGTAAAACTCAGATCCGTTATCTGTTTGCAGATTGGTTGGATGATAGCTAGCGTCCTGCAGGATATCATGCATTGCAGCCGTCACGTTTTGCATATCTTTATTCTTAATTGCTCTACACCATAAGAACTTAGAGTAGCAGTCAATGACTACCAATATGTATCTATAGCCATTATTTTCCTTATGAAAAGGTTGCATTTCCGCTAAATCGGCTTGCCATAAGTCAGCGAAACCTTTTATGATAGTTTTTCGACGGCGAAAGTTCTTCCGAACTGCCTTGTGTAATTCTTCTGCTATGCCACGTTTTGTTGCGCTGTTAACTGACATATCTACATGTAGAGGTCTGACTCAGGTGATTGTAGAAAAGAAACTGATCATTAATCATGAAAAATCAACCGATCTATGGTCTGAGTTGATTTAAAGTGTAGCCTGCAAGCCACGCTGGTAAAACAGGGCCACCTTCAGCATCGAATTCCCTGTTGACTCCACTAGCTAATTTCTGGCAAAAATTATATAGAACCTCTAGTTGCTCTAAAATGGATATCAAATTGGTTGTTAATACATCAATCTTTTTCTCAAGGCCATCACTCAATTCTAGCGTTTTGCTATTCACTATACTTTCAAGCATATCAGCGGTACTTTTTAGTTTTTTTTCAACATACTTTATATGAACAGAGTCATTTTCATCTGTAGGATCACCAACATTCTTTAACTGCTTTCCATTGATATCATAATTTCCAGTTTGTGTAAGTTTAAAACCAATACCTGGAATACCACGTACAGTTGTATGCTTAGAACTGCGACGACCAAACTTATCTATCGTATTGTGCATCGCTACGAAAGCGTTATACTATTAGTGGGATCTTTCAACTCGCAAATATATATACCCCAAATTAGCGTATTACGCCCTCTTCACGCAATTCTTCTATTATAGATAAAATTTCGTTGTCGTGGTTTGTATGACCAGCTGATTTTGAGCTGTATAGCAATTTCAATCGATCAATCAGCTCGTTGATGTCGTTCCAGTACACAAAGTCGCGTTTATTAGTGTTAAATATCTTATACTTAGGTATCTTCATTTGTGTATGTCCCCTACCAACTCTGGCTCTCAAATGCATGGGGGATGATGTAGATAGGATATTAAATAATTTATTGAAATACTCAGATCCGTCGACATTGTAAATATTAAGAGGTGTGTAATCTTTGCGAAGTACATTAGTTAGATTCAATATGGACCTGAATGTGTGTAGAGTTTTTGAGTTGGAGTTTCGTGTATCTCCTACAAACATCATATCTAGTAAGTCTGGGGATAGTTTGAATTTAGTAGTCTTATCACCCGACGATAAATAAACCGCCTTATCATCAAATTCCACTTCATGTACACCCATTAACAGCTTCTGTGATTGTGGGTTGATCCTCACATTATAAACACTTCCATAGGCCGGATGTCCTGCTCTCAAATTATCTATATGACTTTTCAGCACCTCAGCAACTGCCTCTCTGTCCACACTTGAATTAGCTGTAGATACATACTGAGTAACTGAATCTCTTTCCCTCTCATTAATTGATGATGGTGTATCAGGTAACTCCTTTATTGGTGTTATACCGGAAAAAGCAGCGGAAGTCAATTCTTCGAATCTCGCCCCTTTTGGTGTACTAGTAGAGGGAAGGGTTTGATTTGGATATGTAGATGGTGGTCTTTTAGGAGTGCTTGTATGACCAACGTTTTGCATTGGTTGTTTCGATTGTGTATGAACTGATGCATTCGCTATTGTCTTCAGCTGTTTCGTAATAGGTTCATATATCCGTTCCAATGCTGTGTTATCGATGTCGCGACCTTTCTTTACAGCATTAAATTTTTTTTGGACAGACTCTGTTGCTTCCACTAATTCTTTTTTGAGAGCAATCTCAATGCTGCTCTGTTGCTGCTTCATACTTGTTATGGTAATGCTACAGCTGCGATGTACATTGATTGCAGTCTCACATTCAATTGATGATATTCCTAGTCTACCAGTGGATTTATGAAACTATCGAATCCTTTCCTGTACCGACCATCTTTTAGTTCTCTATCTTTATCAATTACTAGAAACCCATATTTCTCCCTCCAGCACATTGCACACATATCTTGGAACTGCTTAAAGGTTACGTCGGGTGCCACATGATCTGAAAAAACATGTGAGAGGTTAGTGTTGTCAACTTTGAACAACACAATCAGATTTGCGTTATCTCTAATCACCCTTTTTGGTATCCAACTGTAGCTTTGCACGCAATAAAAGCAATCCACACCTTTGTGTCGACCCATACTGAAGTATTCTCGGATAACATTTTGATTTTCACATATAACGTCATCGAAAATGAAAACTGAATTTGGTTTGGCTTCTGATGGTGGTAGAATATCAGAGTTATTGGTAAATGCATGATATCCCAATCCATCAATCGACTTCATTACTTTTTCTATGAATGTATACTTGGGTTGATTAAGCGATTTTGAAAATATATAGATATTTTCGAAGAAAAGCCCATCAGGATGCAACAACAAAGATATCAGCACATTGGTTTTTCCGCAGTTTGATGGGCCAACAATAATACAACGAATCGTGGATGGTAGTAGTATACCATGTCGATGATGAGAAGTATTATTTTCCAAATCCGTGACCTTTACATCAATATTGCTAATACTTAATTCCTGATCTTGTTTTGTCACCTTCATCGTGCAACGACTTAACCGTATATAAGCCGCAGTTGTTTATATATGTTTTATTTAAATGCCGATACTTCTTGGGAGAAGGTGTAGCAGCATTTCCAAAACTGGTGGTGGAATTGTTAACAAGTTGATAGATAAGTTGCCATTCGAAGCACATTTACCCTTTTATCAGTTTTGTGGGCCGGGCACGCGCGTGGAGGAAAGGCTAGCTCTTGGCCAAAAAGGAATCAATAAATTAGACGCGGCTTGCTTACAGCACGACCTTGCATACCGCAAATCTGACTTGGCTACAAGACACTCGGCTGACTACCTGCTTCAACAAGAAGCCTGGAAACGAGTCAAATCAGCTGATGCAAACTTCGGAGAAAAAGCAGCTGCCTGGTTAGTTACAAATATTATGAAAGTAAAGCGTCACACTGGAATGGGTCTTGCATCACGACGTGGGCGCAGTAGGAAAAAATGCATGCGTAAAAAATTGTGGAATGCATTACGTGTAAAACATCATGCGGGAATGGGTTATGGATCACGACGTAGAAGGAATAAGAAAAAATGTGTGCGTAGGAAAATGAGGAAGGCTACAAAGAAGGTGCATTTTGGTTCAGGGATACTAAACAGAGTTCGCAAAAATATGAAGAGATTTTCGAACCATAAGCAAGATAATAACGTGCTACGAAAAGCAACTTCTGCAGCATTATTAGCCGCCCGGAAGCATATCAAGTCTCTGGGAGGGAAACGACGTATTCGCCTTCCGCGAGTTATACCTATTCCAAAAGTAGGTGGAATTCTACCCTTGATACCAATTTTTGCAGGTCTCTCAGCATTAGGCAGTCTCGCTGGGGGTATTGCAAATATTGTTAGGACCTCTAAAGCAATAAATTCAGCACGAGAAAAAAATTCTACATCTATCTCCGGTATGAATAAAATTGGCAGTGGTTTATATTTGAAACCATACCGCAAAGGATTGGGTTTGTTTATCAAAGCTCGGACTTCAAAAAACTTTTAAAAACCCTACCCCAACGACCGCTGACAGACAACGACCTTGTTTATTATGCCAAGCAGCTAAAAATACCGTATTTCAGAGGAGTTTTTATGCGTGATGATCTACCTAAACAAGGTCCATTCTGGAATGAGTCAGCCATTATCAACTTAGATAGCAAGAGTGGGGGTGGGTCACATTGGGTATCATATATAAAACGGGGAATGGTGGTGTTGTATTATGATAGTTTCGGCAACCTACCACCAACGAACGAGCTAGTGAAGTATTTATTCGATCAATCAAGGAAAATTAAGATCTTGTATAATCTCAGACGACAGCAGAACTTCAATACTTTTTGGTGTGGACATTTGTGTCTACGATTCCTTTCCGAGGAAAAGCAGAAAGCTAATAAAAATGGATCGTGAAACAATTAGAAAAATGAGTTATTCCCTGAAAGCATTCTCAAAGGAAAGAAGTCTGTTGAACATGACAGAAGAGGAACTTGCTCACATACCAAAAGAAGTACTCATAGCATGCGCACCTAATGAAATAGCACATGTATGGTACAAACTACCATTACACTTGAAGGAAGACCCGGACATGCAGCGATTCCAATTCTGCTGGGAGCATTATGATACACATCAGAGTGGCGATCAAGCAGATGGGCCGCCGCCAAGAAAAATATTTTGTTGTTATTGTAATTTACATGATATTACTTTAAAGAATAATAATCAAAAAAACAATTGCTGTTTTCAATAAATGTTGCTGTTTGGATATATAAAGTGTTACCTTTTTTTGCACCCCATCAGTCATGTCTTACACATTTACGTTGACGGGTTATGACAGCGAGTTGTCGGCTAATTTCTATCCACCAATTGAGCTAGATACTAGCGCCCAGTATGGTTTGGGTCTAATAGGTTTTTACTCCTACAACTCAATATTCAACGTACACGAAGAAAATAATCTAATCGCTTTGAGGTATCCAACAGATAACACCAAATTCAAAATTATATATATTCCGCCAGGTACCTACGAAATCGATGAACTAAATAAATATTTACAAAGGACAATAAAGCCCATCAGTATACACCCACCTAAGCCCACAACTGATGAGTTGTTCTCTCTCAAAGCTAACAACAATACATTAAAGTGTGAGCTATACTCAGCGTATGATGTTGACTTATCTTTTCCTAACTCAATCGCATCTTTGATTGGGTTTGAACCGAAGATTTTTGGACATGACGAAATACATGTGTCAACTTTACCGGTTAATATAACTACAGTTAGATTGATAAGAATCGACTGTGGACTGATATCTGGCGCGTACCACAATGGAAATGAAATGCACACTCTTTACGAGTTTGACATAGACGTCGAGCCAGGATTCAAACTAACAAAGGAGCCACAGAATGTAATATATATGAGCGTAAAGCCAAGCGGACGTCAGTTTATCGACAACATCACACTTAAAATTTTGGATGACGATGGGAATCTAATCAACTTCCGTGGTGAAAAAGTAATCGTTAAATTGGAATTGCGACGTTTAACTTAAAACAAGCTTCATAATTCAGCAAGATGGGTTTTTTGTACAACGTAGGTTCATACCAATTGAAAAATGTCAAGAAAGTTCACACAAGTAGACATAAAATACGACGAAATCAGAGAATTGACGTTATTCGTCGTTCGTCTGCCGCCAAGGATACAGCATCGAAAATTTCTCTACTGAATCGTAAGTTCCTCGAATCTATAGGACTGCAACTTACCAAAAAAAATGGTTCTGCACGTATCAAGTGAGACGTTGGATGTTTTTGAGGAACCTATCATGGACCGTTCCTTAGCCAGCCTTCATGAATACACATACAAGCCGTACGGTTCGCCGTATTTCAAGAACTCCGATATTGTTCATATACCGATAAATTTCCAAGATCTCATTTTAAATATTGCTGACAGTTACATTTACATTGAAGGAACGTTTACCCCAGCAGATGCAACGAAGACGTGCTACCTATCTAATAATGCTCTATCCTTTTTATTTGATGAAATTTCTCTGCATATGGGTGGTGAAAAAGTTGTTGTCGTGCGGAATCCTGGAATAACTTCAACAATGAAAACAATGATTTCACATGGTAAAAGTGCAGCCCATACACTTTTATGTACCGGATGGGGCCTGAATGCTGATAATTTAGCGATATGGGATTTAAACAGCAAAGTATTCAGTGGTAGGATACCTCTAAAGCATATAATGGGATTCGCAGAGGACTACAAAAAAGGAATTCTGAATATAAAACAAGAGCTCGTCTTGGTAATTGCAAGATCTTTCAAAAACTGCTTTGTTGGTGAATGTGACGCTCAGTTAACAATATCGAAGATTGAATGGAAGGTTCAACATATTGTTCCTGAAGATCGATACAAGGTAAAACTTCTACAGCGATTGAATAAAAACAGTCTCAATTCAAGGATTAAGGTAGCATTTCGCTCTTGGGATTTGTATGAACTGCCATCACTTCGCTCAACATCATCAGACGTCTGGGTAATTCGAACAACCAACAAACTGGAGAGGCCTTTGTTTGTTATCGTTGGATTTCAAGACTCAAAATTAGCAGAAAATCCTAAAGAGGATATCACTAAGTTCATTCATGCCAACATAAATTCAATTCGATTAAAGTTGAATAATCAGGTATATCCGTATGAACGATGGAACCTAGATTTCAACAGAAAGCTAAATACTGCAGCTTACTATGCATTTGAGAGCTTCCAAAGAACATTTTATAACAAGGACATTCCAGAACCAATTCTTAACATAAAGGAGTTTAGTGACAATCCTCTATTTGTGATTGACTGCAGTCATCAACCTGATAACCTTCAGCTCTCAACTGTGGATATATCATTGGAATTTGAAACCAGATCTTCTTTCCCAGCGAATACGAAGGTGTATGCATTGATAATTCATGATTCGTGCATTAGTTACAACGCCTTTGATGGATCTATTCAAAATGGACTTATTCATTCCTACTAAGTGTCTCTGATTTTTTATTATATCTAACTCGCAGAAATAAAACAGCTTTTTAGTACATTTAGTTTTTTATTTATACATATAAAACGACACACGGTGTATACAGTTATCATTCCTTATCTAGAAGGCGATATTTGATAATAATATCTTGAGGTAAGTATTTAACTATTTCGTACAAAAATGGTTTGAGTTGATTATTAATCATTCCATCACATAGTTGGTCGACGGTACATTCTTCACGTAAATACTGTCTGCATAACTTTTCCCCTGCTTCATATTTCCTTATTAGTATCCTCTTTCGTTCGACCTCTTCATCATCCCAGCAGATACTTAAGTCATACGCTGTGGAATGTTCCTCATCGAAAATCAAATCCACCAACTGGCATGCAATTCTCTGGATGGCACTACGTAGATCTTTTGCTTCAGGCCACCCCATTGCCGAATACTGCATCCACATTATATAATGGGAATGGAGAGTTAGTCTGCTTCTGAAACAAACGGAACGTCTAATATCAGCTACAAACAAATGTTTTTTTTTTATCTCGAATTTACCTTCCATATATCGGGGTCCAATACATGGGAGTAACCATTATATTATTTATACCCAACACAATCTGTACTACCTCATCACCAAATATATTATTGTTGAATATAATCAAATTTCATCAAACATTTGGAGCGAGTGCCTGGTGTTTTAGGTGAACTTTGACCTATATATGATAGTGAATATTTATTTTGTGATTCATTTATCTCTTTGATCACCGCTTCAGACATATGTTCCGTTACTCTTTTCGGTAACCATACTTTGAACTCATCAGCATTATCTTCTAATAGTGTTGCTACTAGACATTCACCAAATTTTGATTTGACTGGTGACAGATTCTTAATTGTATGGGCTTTGTTTACAGTTAATGAAGACAAAGTTCTGAACGGTATTTTGTTATTGAGTTCACAGTTGATTTTATTGTTAATTTCATGCAATTCAGAGGTAGTGACAGACATTGTTTAAAGAAAAACAAATAATGTTACTGTTGGATAAATAATATAAAAGGGTGCTCACCAATTTATATCTGTACACATATACTTCGGGAATATACTCCGATCGTCTCTCGACTTTTACTGATCACTAGCACCGTTAGTACACTATTTATACAGATACCATCAAGGTGAAGATACGTCACCGTGCATTCTTCTCAAAACCGCAAAGAAATATCAGTCTCAATAATCACATTCAAGGACGTTCAAAATAAGCAGCTATACAATAACACAAAAAAACCTCAAGGTTACGCAAATAACCAATACAAACACTAATGACAAATATTTCAAAATCAGTGTCTATAAGCACAATGTGAACTGGAACTCTCAAGGTTACCCAACACCCCATTTAAAAAGCCCCATTAAGATACGATCACTTTTGGAAAGACAACGTTACAAAATGACCTTCAGGGAGGATCAGAACCGGCACCTATAAGAAAAACCCACGTCAATACACCTCATGAAATATGGAAACCAAGGTCATCCCCACCCCATTTGAATGACCTTCAGGGAGGATCAGAACCGGCATATCCATACTACTCATTTCAGGGTTATGTATATCCTGATATCCCGTTACTAACCTTCCATCCACTGAAATTCGGAATAGAGCTAAGAAACCTAATAATATACAACGTCTTATAACAGAAATTTTAGACTTGCCAAAAATTCCAAGAGTCAAATATAACTTCATACTTTGTAAAAGCAAGCACCAACTAAATTTAGCTTAACTGATATCATAATAAATATATATAATAAATTTGGCATAATTTTTCAGCAAACTGAATCACAAATAGAATTTTTATAGGGTCATAGCCAGACTCGTCCCAACGTCTCACAGCTGAAATTCAGTCGTATCGTCGACGTTGTAGAACAGCTCCGTCAAGTTGGTAGGCGGTTGGCTTTGAAACCTCCCACCCCTCTGCGTGCCGCCGAAGGCCTCGTTGAAGTCCGGCAATGGTCGGCAGCGTTCGGCACTCGTGACACCGCCCCCTACAGATGAAGAAGGCGGTCGCTTGCTCAAAGTGGCGGACCTTGAAGATGCGGAGCGAGACTGCTGCTGACAGACACCAAATGTATGAGATCGATAAAAAAAATGAGGAGTTTTGATTAGAACGCAATAGTTGAGTAGCCCGCCATGTTTGATAGTCATGGGGACACGCAATTAAAACACGATACATCGAAATTTGACACTTGGGGGATAGTAAACATGTAGCATTGATTGTTAAACATTATGCTCAAATTATTCTTGTTTACGATTTTTTTGGCAAACCTGAAGATCTGGAAGACATGAGTTTTTTTATTTTCGCCGCACGAGACTGAAACTTAAAGTGTGACCGAATTTGTAATCTCCACCCTCAAATTATCCGAAACACGAGTTTTCGTCTCAAAGAAGTTCAAATAAAGATTTTCAATTTTTAAGGTAAACCTGAATATTTGAAAGATTTGAAATTTGTGATTTTTGTTAAACGAGGCTGAAACTCAAAACTGCGATCGGATTTGTACCTAATAACCACCCTCAAATTATCCAAAACACGAGGTTTCATCTTAAGAGAAATTCAAATATTGGTTTTCAATTTTTCAGGTAAACCTGGAGATCTGAAAGATCCTAACATTTTTATTTTCGTCCCACGAGACTGAAACTCAAAACTGTGACCCGATTTGTAATCTCCACCCTCAAATTATCCAAAACACGAGGTTCCATCTTAATAGAAGTTCAAACAAAGGTTTTCAATTTTTACTTTTTAGGTAGGTACCTAAACCTGAAGATCTGAGAAAGATCTGAAATTTGGTGATTTTTGTCAAACAAAGCTGAAACTCAAAACTGCGATCGGATTTGTAATCAGCACCCTCAAATTATTCAAAATACGAGGTTGTATCTTAATTGAAAGGCAAATGAAGATTTTCAATTTTTTAGGTTAACCTGAAGGTCTAAAAGATCCGAAACTTTTTATTTTCGTCGCACGAGACTGCAACTCAAAACTGCGACGGAATTTGTTATCACCACCCTCAAATTATCCAAAATACGAGGTATCATCTTAATAGACATTCAAGTAAAGATTTGAATTTTTAGGTAAACCTGAAGATTTGAAAGATCTGAAATTTTTTATTTTAGTCAGACGAGACTGAAACTCAAAACTACGACCGGATGTGCAACCAGAACCCTCAAGTCTAAAACCCGAGGCTTCATCTTAAGACCTTAAGATTTTCAATTTTTTAGGTATACCTACCTATCTGAAGATCCGAAATTTGTGATTCTTGTCAAACGAGACCGAAACTCAAAACTGCGACAGAATTTGTAATTAGCACCCTCAAATTATCATCTTGATAGAAGTCCAAATAAAGATTTTCAACTTTGTAACTGAACCTGAAGATTTGAAAAATCTTAAATTTTTGATTTTCGTCAAACAAGACTGAAACACAAAACTGCGGCCAGATTTGTAATCTGCACTCTCATGTTTTTCATCTTAAGAGAAACTCAAATAAAGATTTTCAACTTTTTAACTAAACCTGAAGGTCTGAAAAATCTTAAATTTTTTATTTTCGTCAAACGATAGTGAAACTCAAAACTGTGACCAGATTTATAATCAGAACCCTCAATTGTCCAAAACACGATGATGTTTCATCTTAGTAGTCAGTTGCTTTTTATACATTTATTTAGCATAGAGAAGCTACTTACAGGGTTCTGAAATTAATTAAAATTAAGATAATAAGAAATATAAATATGAGCACAGCACATCGACACTTCTAGAACTATAGTCATAAAATTAATAGAACATTAAGTATTGTAGGTGCACATCCTACAAATGTTTATACAGGGTGTCCCCTAATTAAATGGTACACAGCAAAACTGCAGATTTTTTGGGTAAATTTAACCAAATTTTCCTCAGTGCGAAACTTGACACTAATCGAAACACAGGGCGTCAAGATTGTAATTATTATTTCATTTTTGCTTGATAATTCATCAACAGCACGACGTAATGGCACGAAATTGTTAATTTGAGAGTTTTGAGGGCAGAAATTCATCAATAACTTTGCAAATGTGTTCGAAATACTAATTCAGTCGGTCCTGTATTTTTATGTGAGCAAATCCACTTCTGTTAATCAATATGGTTTTACAACAAACAACCTATTACATTTTACCCAGTCGTATATTTGTGAATACATTGATAAACAGCTTCAGACAGACGTAGTATACGAGGCATTCGACACACTACACCTTTTCCAGCAGTAGTTTCTAAAGCATTAAATGATAATTTAAAACGGTCAAGATAATTTTCCACCTCATCAATTGCAAATTCAAACTGACAGGTATGGGTTACACCTGACAGGTTGAAATCACAAGTGGAAAATTTACTTGACCGTTTTGAGTTATCACTTGACGCTCTAGAAACTACAGCTGGAAAAAGGTGCGGACCTTAGCATCCTTCTGAACAAACTGTCTATCGGATTCGCTGTCACTATTTTTTGAATCATACTTAAGTGACAGGAGGCAGCATGTTGTATGCTGCGGTCACAGGTATGTTGAACACAAGGTTTTCTCGGATGTTCCACAGGGCACCTTTATTGATTAATATAGGCCTTTACGGAAACTATGACCGGGTTAACCGGATCACTAGGATCACTGATTCTGACGTTCGGAAAGGGATCTGGGATCAGTCAGAAATAGGGTTAGTTCACTCTTGTACAGTAAGTGACGGCGATCGGATGATTCAGATCAGTAGCTGTTTTTCTTAGCCATCTGTTTTTAACTCTTCAATCAACTTTTTCGTTGTTCAATGTCCGTTAAATCCATCGAATCATAAATCCAACTTGACAGCTGTTTAACATATAACTGATCTATCCGGATCCAGATCACTGTTTCCGCAAAGGCCTTATATTTATTTTGCAGGATCACTAACGCTGAGGATTGTCATCGCTTACAATGCAACATTGTAAGGGTTGACAAAATAGCGTCACGAAAACAAACTTCAAGTGCATGTTGCAAAATGTAGTGCCATGTCCTTTACTTTGAAGCATCCTTACATTATTGCTGGAACAGATCTTGACAGACCTAACACAATTCAGGGATTAGGAGTCATATTTGATGGAAAAATCTCATTCTCCTCTCATATTTACAATATCGTAATATCAGCAGTAAGAGCCTAAGGTTTTATCGCTATAAATACAAATGACTCCAGGAATTCATCAACCCTGAAACTACTCTGCTACATAAATCGCCTAGAATCTATTTAGCGAAAATTTCTCACATATTTGTCATACAAAGAAGATGACCTATACCCTGTAGTTGGCTCTTCTCACAGCATGTTATTGATGAGACACAATGTCAATAGCTTAGTAAATAGGCGCAAGAGGTGCTCGTACTCAGTAATATTTATGTATAAGCTTATACATGGATTAATTGATTTTAAAGCCTTTTTGGAGGAACTTCGTTTCAACATACTTAGAATAGCGTGTAGAAGCAGTATGACTCTTTACCTAGCCAAGCCAAGAACTGTCCTTGGTAGTGATTTAGATATATTTTGTTTGGGCTTAGACAATATCAATGCATATTTTAAATTACCTATAAGACTGTGGTGAGATGGGTAGAGAAGGCTTAAACGTTACTTTTTAAGCTTTTATGCCTTCTCTCCAATGCATTAACCATGGGCACTAATCTTCGTTAGTTTCTTTCGAGATTTTTTTACGCTTGTAATGCCACCCTGTAATTGGCAGATGCTGTTGGGTGTTGAGACAATAAATAAAATAAATGAATAAATAAATAAATAATAGTAATAAAATAAAAGTTCTCAGTTCTTACTATACATTAAGCCTCTTTAAAATAGTGATGTCTCATGTCATGGTACGTTAGTATAAATGTTGAAGATTATGTTTTTTCATGCGTTTCTACATGTAAAATGTATACTTTATAAAAATCGCTCCGGGTAACGGTTTTTCAGATACCTGCTTATCAATTACAAACTCAAATTTCCTAATGTAATTTTTTTTATCGAAGTCGGCTGTGATTAAATCAGATGCCAGTTGCAACAACAAACGGTACAGACTTATTTTCTGTAAAAATTTACTGGTGGTTGTTGAAATTTTATGTGCTACTCATGGGTTTTTAAAATATGGGACTTTCCTCGTTTGAAATTAGGATTAGGTATCAACTTACACAGACTCATTTTCACTAACGTAACCTTTTTATAACGGTTTCCGATAAAAGACCCATATTTTCACTTTTTTCACCATAGTACGAATTTCCTGACCAATAATCATATCAACGTTCCCCATTTTTTTTATGTGGAAAATCAGATTCCGCAATATGCAAATGTTATTTTCGAACACCGAATATAATCTTTAATTTTGAACGTTTAAGATCGCTGACTCAAAACCAAATATGTTTGCCCGATACTCAAATTCATGGTTAATCAGTAAGCCTTTTCACATTTTAAGGAATCATAGAAGTAACTTGCGTGAGATGTTTGAAACTCTCTTACCTTTTTAACTTTGTTATCATCAGCTTTTTCTTCATAGTGAGGTATTGAGCTTTGATTATAGACTCTCAAATATTCCTCTTCGCTCTGCTGTACGTTGTTATCCGTTAATGCTAATGACTGTATTGTAGTGCCAAAACTCTGGAAATATAAAAAATTGTGTTTTTAGATTTTCCAAAGCATGTGATTTCCTAGGCCTTACCCTACAAGAATTTGTAATATATAGTGCTTCGATATAGTAACTCTATCGTCATTGTCAAAATGACCTTCACTTTTTGTGCACCAAGTAACAATAAATATGTTTGCCATTTATTGAGTTTTTTCCAAACTATATCACATCTCTATTAAAATATAATGTTCCTCTTACTCATATCATAAAGCAGCATATGTATAAAGAAAACATGCAGAGAAGCGCAAATGTAAATTTATGCAAAAAGGCTCCCGCAGACTTCCTAGAGTTTTGTTTGAATAATTTGCATTTTTAGTTACATGGCATATCTTTTGGAAACAGTAAAATATCTATTTTGCTCTGGCAGGGTATTTTCTACTGGAGAGATCGCTAAAATAACCAACTCTCTAATTAAATTGCACGTAGGGTAAAGTCGGGTATATTGTACCAGTTGTTAAATTGTACCACCTCAATATTTATTAAATTGTAAGCCTCGAACGTCATCTAGTTTGCTCTTTTGATACCTCTTGTTGTCAAAACATTAGTTACCAGGACGCCTAAACGGCGGTCTCTCGTAAAACTTAAAATTTGTGTTTTTCTGAAAAACGACTTTACGCAGTAAGTATTATACAACTTTAGATAAGCCTCTGTATCCGAATGATTAGTTTTTGGTAGTTGAGGTGGCGTTCTTCGTAATTATTGGACATTTGGAAATAGTTTAGGCGGTTTATATTTACCCTAACCTCACTTTCTTAAAAGAAATAAACCAATTCGTGTCAATAATATCGGTTTGCTAATTTGGACCACCACCTAGTTTGTTAAATCGTACCGGTACAATTTACCAAATTCCAGTATTTTTTTCAGTCATGTCTCGCAAGGGTACAAAATACTGCCAATCTGCCAATGGTCAGAGCAAGATATGAAGACAGCAATAAGAAACTATAAAACTGGAAATTTTGTGCATGAAAGCTGTGCTTCGTTTCCCAGTCGATGAGGCTATATTTGTATCTTCTGTGTTTGAGTTAAATAAGTATTGAGTATTAGTTATTTGCTACGACAATATTTTGTTTTACCCAATTTGTGATTTATGTGTTTAAGTTTTACAAATAAAAATTATAATTAATTGCAATGTATTGTATTATAAATCTGTTATTCAACAACGATCATCTAATGCATTTTGCCATGGTACAGTTTACCGAACCGGGTGGTACAATTTAACGAACCAGTTGGGTAGATTGTACCGTTTGCAACATTTTAAAAAAACATTTAAGTAACTCGAATTTTTAGCTTTGTTGAATTCAAATCAAGTCAATAGCGAGATATTTGATAAAGTGTGCAATGTGGTACAATTTACCCGACTTTACCCTACACAGTTTTCTCTGGCATTTTCTAGCCAATAACTAAAATCATATTTATTCGAAGAAGTCTAAAGCAACACTTTATCAACGTTTGTATACTTCTTCATCAGAAGCAATAAAGTATTATGAAAAATTCGCATTTTTTTTAATGTGACTTCAATGATCGATCACACAAAGCATGAATCTACAGTTGGGGTTTTGAATGTATAATTTGTTGTGATAAATGGAAAGATCATATATAAGTTTTATAACAGAACTATTTTCTTCACAATAATTCCGTTTATCAAAATAAAAATATATATTTTTTTCAAAACCTCAATTGAATTCTGACATACTATATAGTCCAGTCCAGTTAGTGGGTAATTCTTCGATATCTCGCAAAGTATACCTGATAGAAGAAATTGTCAAATACAAAAGTTATTTGGTTACTTAAGACGCATATTCTAAAAATATTTTGAAGTATACAGGGTGTTGCGGGAAAGTAGAATAGTGACCAACTTAATTTCTTTATATGGAACTATAACTTTTTTTTAAATTCTTTTAGTTTCCATCATTGATCTCTATTTAACCCCAAAATATTTTTGGGCTTGGTTGCGACGTTGCCAAGTTATAATTTATTTTCTATTAATTTCCAGATTTGCAAGGTCGCAAGTAGTACGTCCAAATTGATATATTCCTTCAACTTTTCTTAATAATATTATACAGCGAGGTTACTTGAATATTAAGTGGATATTATTTTGGATGTTACCAGCAATTTGTATCTACAGGGTGTTTTTGGCAGAATTTTAAATTACAGCAACTTGAAGGTCATATTACTTTGTTTTTTTAAATGTAACACCCTGTATTTTTTATTTTAAATCGAAATATCTACTAATACCCTATCTTGCCTTGTAATATTTTTTTTTCGCGTTTGCGACGTTGCCAAGTTATAAATTATTTTTCCAAATTTTTAAACAAATATCCCCAATTTTAATTTATTTTAAATAGAATCCTCTACTTATTTTTATTGCAATAAATTGCGCATGTCGAACTTAGTAAGATCCCACAATTTCAAAATTTTGTTTCTGTTAATTCCTGAGATACGGCAACACCGCTTTTGCAGTAAACGGTACCGGAACGCTTAAATATTTCCAAACCCGCCACAGCTGGAGAGGTGAAATTCAATACTGGGAGGTTTTTGAACATACAGAATTCAAAAACGCTAACAGCAGTGTTGTCAGATTTACCACTTTTACGTTAGACTTCGTAAATAGGGCACTCCATTCAAAATTATGACGTAAAATTGGTAAATCTGACAACACTGCTGTTAGCGTTTTTGAATTCTATATGTTCAAAAACCTCCCAGTATTGAATTTCACCTCTCCAGCTGTGGCGATTTTGGAAATATTTGGGCGGTCCGGTACCGTTTACTGCAATAAAAATAAGTAGAGGATTCTATATAAATTAAATTAAAATCGTGGATATTTGTTTAAAAATTTGGATAAATAATTTATAACTTGGCAACGCCGCAGACGCGAAAAAAAATTACAAGGCGATATAGGGTATTAGTAGATATTTCGATTTAAAATAAAACATACACGGTTACATTTAAAAAAACAAAGTAAAATGACCTTGAAATTGCCGTAATTTAAAATTCTGCCAAAACACCCTGTAGATAGAAATCGCTGGTAACATCCAAAATAATATCCACTTGATATTCAGGTAACCCGCTCTATAATGTTATTGAGAAAAGTTGAAGGAATATAATTATCAATTTGGACGTATTACTTGCGACCTTGCAAATCTGGAAATTAATAGAAAATAAATTATAACTTGGCAACGTCGCAACCGATCCCAAAAATATTTCAGGGTTGAATAAGGATCAATGACGGAAACTAGAACAACAAACAAAAATTTATAGTTCCGTATAAAAAATCAAGTTGATCACTATTCGACTTTCCCGCAATACCCTGTATATTTTATATGCGTCTTAAGTAACCAAATAACTTTTGTATTTCTATCAGGTATACCTTGCGAGATATCGAAGAATTACACACTAACTGGACACCCTGTATATACATCAAGATATTCCTCGTATTAACCCACCTGCTGTTTCTGCTGCTCCTCTACAAACTCCGCCCCTTTGTCCATTTCCTCGGCTTGCGTCAACGCGATTGGCTGTGACTCGAGATCAGGCGGTACGTTTTCATTCGAGTGGGGCGGGGTCATCGAGACGTTACTTAGGGGCGGAGTTATCGGCACGCCGGCTCCCGCATGATGGAATGGGGGCGTGACAGGTACCGAATGGGGTGGAGTCAAGCCGTTTAGTGCTTGAAGGGGCGTCTGGCCGGTCTCTAACAGAGGGCTGGGAATACTGAGAGGCGGAGAGGGCTGGTGGTGATGATGTGAGGCCATCTGGGTATGGTGGTATGGCATCTCGGATACCATGTACCCTGGAATTCCTAAAAAAAGTACATTCAAAGTACATACCGTACCCAGATTTATTTATTGATGTTGCAAAGTTAGTTGAATGTTCGTTTTATTGAGTAATATTGTTTTATGGAATTTATTTGGGACTTTAAATATAGTAGATATCTATAAGATCTGTATTAAAAAAACAGTTAATCGAAAGTAGTTATTATTTTGACTCCAGTATAATTACTTCAGGTTGTCAACAGCGCGTCTTAGATGTCAATGGTTCTTAGGTCAACCTAAGGTAACACACAAACCATAATCAAGAAAGCAACCTAACCTAATCTAATCAACGAATACTGCGGACTTAAGTCACTACTGTCACTGTGGCTTTTTGTGGAGGAAAGGCTGTGAGTTTCTAAAAGACCGCTATGTTGCCAAAATCCGATATGGTTCCTTATTTACCGAAATTGTTTTAACTGCCGTGACTAAAGTAATTAATAACTAATGCATTTCAGGAAGTTATTAAAGGCTAAATATCAGAATTTTCACATGACCCCTATGACAAATTAGCCTTTTTTGTATTTAAAGATAGAATAAGCATATTTTAAGAGTACGAGGTGTAGACCTCCCCGACTCAAGTAGTACCAATGCGTTATATGACAATCCTTTTGTGCAACCCCCACCTGAGTTTAATCGAATAGTAATATTATTATGAAGTGGACATTAAACAATTCTGTGCACAGATAAAGCAGTTAATGACATTTGAGTGCTACAATTTATTTAATTTTTTTAGCTTCCATTTGAATTTCTGGAAAGATGTGTCACGTCAAAATCTTAGTCTGATAAATACGCGTAGAAAATTTGAGAATTTAAGAGAAGAAATTCGTTGTGGCAAGCTTCTGGCTAATATCTAATGATGGGAGTGATAGGATATACCAATGGGAGTGGAGGCAGTGCAGCCGATACTGGTAATGAAGAATAGTTGGATTATGAAATTAATGTGATGTATTTGCCATAATTATGATGCCAATACGCTCACACAAGGTGATACCTTCGAGGGTGGCAATGTTTGTAATTGGTATTACAGATAAATGAAATGAAATTTTAGAAAAAATTAACATGTGACATATCGTTTTAGACATAGACACATTCTCTTTCAACTGGTGCTATCAAATTTATATGTTGTATTACAGTTTTTTGTGCACCTTCCACATTTCCACCCCCTATTGTCCGATCGGCACCAAAATCTCTTCAACTCGAAAGAATCTTTGTTAATTCAATCGCTGGAGAAGTTTTCGAGTAATCGTTGGAAAATGGACGTACAGACAACCACACAGACGGACATCAAAAAAAAGGGCTGGAGGTGGGGGTAACTCAAAAAATAATGTCACAGCGTAAAATTTTAATAATACCATAATACAGAGCATGTTTTCTTATGTCGAAAACGCTACCGCGCCTACCGCAAAAATTTCAAAATGGGGAAATAAAAGTTCATAAAAAATGTAGCAAATTTTCGAACTTTAAAATGGCAGTAACTGTCACCAAAATTCTCCAAATAATTTCAAACTTTACTGTTATAAAGAGGTTTTCATTCTCTATCTTCTGGTCTACCTTTGGTGCAAATCCACGATTTATTGATGATGGTGGTGGGGGTCACTCAGAAAAATAATAATGTAACAGGGCATTTTATTTTCAGAAAATGAGTCAGGAAGTGATTTTAATTGCAAATGACAGCTGGCACGTTGATTTCGGTGAAATTTGCGGTAACGGTCGATTCTAATAACTTGCCCCTCCTTTGTCGAGGAAGTTAAAAATATTCTTTGGAATATGTAGCTTGTATTATTGCATTAAAAAAATAGGATAGAGTAAATAATTACATAACTAATTTAGTCATGGTAGTTAAAACTGTTCCGAAAATTAAGAGAACGTATTGGAAACCGGCGACAGTGTGCTGTTTTACAAACCCACAGCCTTCTCTCTCTTCACAAAAAGCCATAGTTATAGTGACGTAAGTGCGCAATCTTTATCGGTTAGGCTGAGTTGCTTTGCTGATTATCGTTTATTTGTTATATTTTGATATATCTTAGAGCAACTGACGTCTAAGATCCGAATAATGAGAAACGCGGTGTTGACAAATTGATTAAGTAATTACAGTGGAGTCAAAATAATAACTAATTTAGATTAACTGGTATTTTAAAATAGAGCCTTTATAAATATCTAGTTTATATAAAAGGATTTATGAATAATTGCAAGATGATTATTATACTTTGCAACTTTTCCGAAGAATGAATTTTATAGACAAAGAGTTAGTAGGTACCAATTTGAATCTAGGCATAGAGAATTAAAGAAAAGATATAGCTCTACCTGTGACATTTCTTGCTCTCATGTCATCGTGGTAGTTGTGCCACATGTCAGTGTGTTCTTGGAGTTGAGTGAGCGGGTTGGGCTGAAACAGAGAACGCGAGATATATACAGGTAGATATTGATTAAACAGAATATCAAATATATTCCATAAATGCCGTGTGTTCATTAAAACTGCTAGACACTCGAACCGGCTATGAAACTAACGTAATTTCGCATCGATTTTCCCTGTTTTGTTGGAAACGGTGGCAGCATTTTGCACGGGCGAATCAAACCATACAATTTTTATCAAATTACCAATTGTGCAGGTTTTTTATTGGAACTGTTTCATGAAAAGCCGCGATACCAATATGAACTACAGTGATAGCACTTGCAAGTATTTATTACCGAGTTCGACGTTTAAATATAAAACATTGCATTGGACATTCTGAACATTTTGAAAATAAATTGCTCATTTCAAATTCCACCTAAAATTCCAACATTCATCAATCTTTGATCCACATTCACAGTGAATTTTTTATAAAATCATACATCAGTACGTGTTCATTAAAAGTCGCATTCCTTTGTACATTTGCCAGGTATATAGTTACCAAACTAATTGTGTGGTAGAAAAAACTAAAAAAAATCAGAACGGGGGATTCAATCTCGCATCTCTCAGTGTTCTAGCAATATTTGAACTATTTGGAGCACCGAATGTCACAATCACAGAGATTCCGGTTTGATCAACACCGTACAGTAGGTATTGTTTGACTTAGGACCGGTTTCTCAATGTCTAGTTAAATATTTATCTGCAAGATAACAGCAACTGTCAGCTAAATTGTTTAAACAATTGAAGGCTAAACTTACGAAGTGACGTAAATCTTATCTGACAGTTGTATCCATAGCAACGCTATCTGGCAGATACCTATCTGACACTTTAACTGGACATTGAGAAACCGGCCCTCACTGTTACAATTGGGATTTTGGTTTCTGATTCAAGTGAGGAGCTTTTTGGAGCACCGTTCTTATAATGAAGGACCACATAGCTACGAGAACTGCTCTTAGAAAGGAGTTTGATTGTAGATAGGAGGGAAAATAAAATAAATTTCGATACCTAGTGTAACACTTTGAAAATACACTTATGTATTTCAGAAAAAATATTATGCTTCTTGCACTATATTGAGTGAAAGTGTAATGTCAAAGGAAGGTGAGGCAAGACGTTTCGATCGTAATGAAACGGACATTTCTAATTATTTTGAATACTTAGTCATTTACAATTATTTTTAAATAAATAGTCTTTAGCACTACAGGGTTGGGATAAAGTATGGAACCAAGCAAATAACTTTGGAACGGAAAGAGTGATATTGCTGAAAATTTGCAGGCAAGTGTAGTGACGTCTAATGCATCCGAAGACATTATGTTAGCTATTAATGTACTTCCGGTTTAACCGGAAGTACCGTCAACTTTTTTAATTTAAATGGGGCACCCTGTATATTTTTGCAGATTTTAATTCATCTTTTTTTTCCGAATACGTCACCAGTGGGTTTAGTATTTG
Organism: Callosobruchus maculatus; assembly: GCA_951848785.1. Taxonomy (NCBI): domain Eukaryota; kingdom Metazoa; phylum Arthropoda; class Insecta; order Coleoptera; family Chrysomelidae; genus Callosobruchus; species Callosobruchus maculatus. The sequence continues at coordinate 18,070,872 of CATOUR010000032.1, forward strand.
TTTCTTAAAAAATTTGTCTCACAAATTCGTCCGTGGCAGTCTGCGGTCTTCCCGTTTGAGATACTTTTTTTTTGTATTTTTTTTAGTCACCGTCAAACGTGTTATAGGACCCCTGTCGGGACGTAAATCATTAAAAGTTGACACACTTCTTTGTGAGTTCTCACAAGATCGCCAAAACCGACTTTGAATGACCGGCATTTTAAACACCTGAAATGATAAAGAAGCTTTATCTTTCCCGTTTTAACAGAAATCAATGCTAAACCCACTATGGACGTATTCGGAAAAAAAAAGATGAATTAAAATCTGCAAAAATATACAGGGTGTCCCATTCAAATTAAAAAAGTTGACGGTACTTCCGGTTAAACCGGAAGTACATTAATAGCTAGCATAATGTCTTCGGATGCACTAGACGTCACTACACTTGCCTGCAAATTTTCAGCAATATCGCTCTTTCCGTTCCAAAGTTATTTGCTTGGTTCCATACTTTATACCAACCCTGTATAGAAACAAAAAAATTGAAAAAACTTTATACTCATTGAAAAAGATAATAATTTCAATCTTGTCAGCAATGTCAAATACTCTATCTTGCCTCCCCGGTGGGGTTTCATCAAGGCGCGTTTACTGTACCTGCAACAAACCTGCAATACGAAGGTGTGAAAGGGCACGGAGCAGAAGGTTTACATATGTTCTGACAGTCAGGCGACACTGAAAGCCATCTGCGGGACCAAAACTAGGACATTCTTGGTTCAGGACTACGCGGAGAGACTAGAGGCTGAAGGGAGTTACCTTGATGTGGATTCTGGGTCATACGGGGGTGGTACTTCGTAATGAGGGAGCCAATAGACTGGCTAGACTCGGCACCGGAGAGCAGTTTCTTGGCTTGGAGCCCGTTGTAGGATTAAGTAGGTCGCAGGTAACCTCAGCTGTCAAAAATTGAGTGAACGGTACCAAAGATGAATAATGGGATGGGATGGGATGAATGGGATGATTTTATAACCAGGCATAATACACCTAGATCAGCATGGCTATGGAACCAAGGCCGATGAGCTATCAGAAACCTTGTAGGTGTTGTGACGGGGCACTGCAGGCTCAGGCAGCATCTACCACTATTAAGAATTAAAAAAAACTTCCTATGTCTGAGTCACAGAGTTAACATCTCTAGAGGGAATGTAAACAACAACAAAATTCATGGATGTTCATTAATAGATTCAATTATTACTGTGATGTTACAAACTGATACAATAAGTTGTATTAGTATTTAGCTATACTTAGAGAGTTACTCTTATCATAACTTGATTGTAACAGTTGAGAATTTATTATTACCATGAAGTGTTTCCCCATATTTCACGCTACTGAAAACCAAAACAAAACCTATACTAACCTATGATGGTGTTCACCGATTCGTCGCTATTGCAGCAAACTATGCACTTTTTATTTCGTCCCATCATGCAATTATGACAATATTGTTCATAAATAATTTAATTCACACCACAAATAGTCACAAAGTACTCAAATATACACTAAACAACAAAAATCTCAACATTGCTCAATAACCACAACTACAATGACAGCCACATGACAGCTTTAGGGGACGCCGATTGTAGGTTGCCAGATTTACGACATATTAGAAGTTATTGCGACATCCCGCTATGAAATTTACCATTTTTGAGATTTCGTTAAATCAATACAAATTATCTTCACGTAAATCAGTTATATTGCAAGTATATTTTAATGTATAGTTAAATACCCAGTTAAATACTTTAAGGAACATGTGTTCAAACTGCGGAAACTGCCAGATTTTGAAGAAACTGGAAGGTCGTTAAGCGGACGAACAAGAGTGGCAATAGCGCTATAGATGTTGGCTGGCCAATATTCAAATTAGGCTCCCTCTAGAGATGTTAACTCTGTGGTCTGAGCTGTGAAGAGGCCGATGAAACGGCATACCACTTTCTTGAGGACTGTGAGTTGCTAGGCGGGCTGAGATACGAGCTCTTTGGATCCGATAGACTTCAGCCAGAGAAATTACCCTCCCTAAGCTGGGCCGACATACTGGTCTTTGTTAAAAAGTCGGTAAGGTTTGGCAGGGAGGGAGAGGCAGGCAGTGGTGACTGAAGGGTAATATTCGGGAATGGCAAGAAGGGCCTACTGGGACCTGCACGGCCGCCCCATAGCTTCTTCTACGACATTGAGTCACAATCACCGCCGCGCATGGATTGATGTTTGCTGATGAATTTCTGGTTCTTGATTTTTTAGGCCGGCGTCGTTGAGCATTGCGGCTTGACGTTTCGCCAACAAGAGCGGATGTCATTTTCAGAAGGATTTTCGGCGACTTTCTAAATACAAGATTTTACAGTATCTTACGCGTTCAGAGGGACCTCAGCTGTAGACAATGTGGTAAGAGAACTGAGTCAATCTTTTCGTCCCCTGTGAGTGCGTAGTATTAGACTACAAGAGGCAAAACCTATTTGAAATCTGTTCAAGCTCCAATACAGGACTATAGAATGTTGCGATGAGCATCGAGTAAAGTACAATAAACCAGAAGTTCGCAGTATTTACCGGGACACGGACCTCTTTCTAGATGAACAAGAAACGATTTTTGTAATTAATAGTAACTGGATCCTGAACAAGCATGCAGTTGGAAAAATGTTATGGAGGATGTGATGCTGTATGCTGTATAAACTAGCGCACCAGGATGAATACTACACAGTCTGAACGCTTGCCAAACCGATTTTTTTTAACCGACATATTCTTTGCTATGTTAAGGTTGCTAACATCTCTAATCAAACATTTCCAAGTGCAAAATTTTAACATATACTCGTAAGACTATCTATACCAATTGCTTACAACTACAAAATGCATGGCATTAAACTCACTAGGTGTACTCATGTGTCTCATATCTCAGCTATCAATCTGAAGCTACTAAAATACCGAGTTTTGTAATTAGGAATTGTAGAAAATTTTCTAACGAAAGCGCACTGAAGTTATTGTATTACTCATACTTACGTTCGAAACTAGAATATGCTTGTGTAGTTTGGGATCCATGTCATAATTATGTGTTATAGGTATAATATATTTGGAGAATGTTCAACGTATATTTTTTAAGTTTTTGGCATTCAGGATTGATAGAGTGTGTTCTCCTAGGGGGACTCATCGGATACTTTTGCAAAAAAGTTTTAACTTTTACTCATTACAGCTTAGAAGATGTAAAGCAAGTCTGTCTCTTTTACGTAAGCTTAGTCATAATTCAATCGATGCTCCGGATATTCTAGATAAAATGAATTTCTCTATACCTAAACATAACATACGCCAAACTTCAACTTCCTGCTGTAAGTTCTCCCGTACCAATATGTTATTGAATCCTCTGGTCAATGTGTTATGCTCAACCTTGAACTCAATTTCCAATAATCGTGATTTAAGTGCTGATCGCCTCTCAACCATTTTGAATTAATTTAACACAAGCATGAACCTCGTCTAGCCTAGCGGCAGTAGGAACGGAAACTTATAGTCTAGATACTGGAGGGAAAAATCAATACACATGCATTGCTTCTCTGATTCTTCACTTCATCAAACCAACAAAACAAAAACAAAACAGCAACTCGATTTCTCCTAACCTTTTGGCAACAAAACCAAAACGTTCAGGCAAATATTTTGCCTTGTTGGTGTTTTCAGCTGCTTATCATTTTCATGTGGCCAGTTGGAAAATGTCGAAGTGTTGACGTTTTGTCCGCGCTTCTGGTCTGACGATGTGTACGGGTCTAGAGGAAGATAAAATAAATCCCTGGTTCAGTTTTCCCCGTTGATGTGTGCTACGGAGTATGTCGTAAGGAAAAAATAGTTTTTGTGTAATCTGGTTGTACAATTGCTATAAAAGATCACACACCGTGAAGGAATTAGGGATATTTTGTAATGCTTCTTCAGATGAGGATCCGACCTATTATATTATAATTTCATTATCAGTGCTCGTTCTTATGCATGTTTTAAATCTAGGTCGCATTTTTCTACTAATACCGGCATTACAGACATCACCTTTTCGTAAATCTTTTAATAATCCCTCAATATAGCTTTTGTGTCGGTTTTTTTAGGCTGGGTCTAACTCAGAAAAGTCTTTCATCTCTTTGGTCAATAAATAGAAAACACGCAATTTTGAGCAGGCCACGTTTTCTATCGACGGCCACGAAGTTGACTAATTGTTGCCTAGATAATCATGTCGACAGCATTTGACAGTCTGTTTTTGTTTTCGAAAACTTGAAGTTTTGTTGTGTTGCTGTTTTGTTGGCTGGATGTGGACCTCTATCGACTAACCAGTTTAGCACTGATCCATTCACATAAATATGCTATGTTGCTTTTTGTTTATTTTGCAATTATAATAGATATCTGGTTTTAGCTCTCACTGACTCACTGAAGCTTATGCAGAGCCTCTGTCCGTCGGTCCGCCCGCCCGTCTTTCCGTATACAAAAGATAGCCAAAACTACAGTTGCTAGAGAAATAACTAAATACAGATTCGGAATCAGTATGAAAAAACTAGTCCGGGAAAAATCCGGTTTTGTTAATATCGCTTCCGGTTTAAAAAAAATTGAATTAAACTACGACAGGTAACTGACGACGTATCATGTACAGTGTATTGATATTGCTGAAGCACAGGCAGCGTGGCCGAGCGGTTAAGACGCTAGGCACCAGTCCGCAAGGGTGTGGGTTCGAATCTCACCGCGGTCAACAACTTTTTTTTCCTTTTTTTAAGATTAAATGTTAAATTTGTTGAATACTAGTCCGGGAAAAATCCGGTTTTGTCAATATAATAAAAGATTTAATTTTTATAACAACAAATTCCGTAGTGAGAACGCCGGAAACATAAACCTGTGGCAAAGTAACGGAGGGTCATGTGCATGCGAGTTACAATCATTTTCATATTTTCCAGCTTCTCTATTGTTCCACTCATTGCAAATATGCCTACGATTTTGCATCACTAGGTTAATAAAGACACTCAAATGTAGTTCGTAGTCCAACATCGTTATCCTGAGCAACAGCTATCACCACTTTCCGGTTGAAAACGGTATCATTAGCTTTAATATTCATAATATAAAGACCAGTCTATAAACGTGTAATAGCTCGCGAGCGGTTGGAGATTTAATAAATACACCCCTAATTGCCGTTACGAATTCAGCCAACTTGTTGCTCCCCGCACACTCTGACGAAAGAAATGGAAATTGAATAGAGTTGGGTGAACGTTACTCGCTCTTTCCGGAACGCTCTATTCTACACTACGATGATAACTGCTTCGTTATTTCTGTCGCATTTCCAGATACTCCAGGAAAATAAGGCTTGTCTATCCAACTATCTGACAGGTCTTTTCGGCCAAATCTACCTACAAGAATAAATCCTAACTGCTAACTGTTTGCTGCATGAGATTTATGGGCAAATTAAATTTCTAAACAAATAAAGCGTAAAATTGACAAAATTTGCCTTAAGGTAATTACCTCTAAAAAGTGTTCCAATTGTAACTATTTTTAAAATAAACTATCTTTAAGAAGATGTCTTAACCTATAAAATGGGGGGTTTTATATTCTGAAAACTCATTAATTAATCAAATAACTAACTACCTAACTAATAACATCAATAATTAATTTCAGAACGCTCAGGTACCGGCTTTGGTAGATAGATGGCGGACCAATACTTTTTTAAAGTACTGCTTCCCAATATCTATATGTTGCTACTACTAGCACGAGTTTTGCCAGCTAGGCACTGACAGGCAATTTCATTTATTCGTCTGAGACCTAAATCACACTGACGAGCTTTAATAAAAGCGAAACCACGTGGTCTGTGATTGGTTTTCGGATGAATGAATGAAATTGCTACTCTTTAATTGAGTTAAGTTGCTTTTGAGCATAAACCGAATGTCGGGAGTGTTAAATGAGTGTTCCACAAAAAAGAGTCTGTTTGTTGTCGTATCCCGCAGGTTCCTATACCTGATGCTTTTAAACGGGTCACATAAACAGTACTCGGTTCCTTAGATAAACACTCAGGTGTACCGGCTTTGGTAGATAGATGACGAACCAATACTTTTTTAAAGTACTACTTCCCAATATCTATATGTTGCTACTATTTATTGATTATACATGATACTTGAGATTGAAAGTTTTGTTTTGTTAGGCAATCGTCCTAGGCATAGAAATGCTACAGTTGTGTTCTTTTTTTTAGTATATCTAGGGTTAACTGGGTAGTAAAAATCGGATTAGTGAAGAAAAATACGTGATAGATCTCAGAGAAAAGTGTAAATCATTTGTTTGTTTACCTGATAATAACCAGCTGGTGCTGCAGACATCGGCCTCTGCATGTGAGCTTCTTGCATTTTGGCATATTCGTTGGGGAAGCAGTTTGGATTTGCAGAAACATTCATAGGAGACTGAAAAGAATAATAAATAAAACAGGTTACTCTTTACTCGGCGCTTGTAGTAGAAATAATTAAGGACTCCACAAACATAATTAGTTCTTCAAATTTGCTGAAAAATTGCAGCATGACTATTTTCATGGTGCTCCTCAACGGGTCTAAGTCTAAACCTCAGATAATTCGAAATAATGTGGCTCAAAGGGTAACCTGTAAGATGCACTTGAATAGGAGTTTTATCAGTTTGTGAAAAATCGTGCATAGGTCTCATCAAAAATTTCTGCAAACTAACATAACCAAGCAAGTCATGGATATTAAAGAGATTGTAAACAAAAGTCCAATTTATGTCTAGTTTGACATCATAATTTCAAGTTTATAGTTACGTACTGTTAATTTTTGGCGAAAAATCGAAACTTACGCTTGAAATTTTTTGTGCTAAGATATTTTACGAGTTCAAAAGTCGTCTCTCTCCGAAACAAAGTATTAATCCATACGTTTGAGGACTGGGTATTGCTGATACAACGAATTCAAAATTTAAACAGTTTTTCTTGGTGATGGACATCAATAATAAAGACCAATTTCTGCAGTTTCTGATGAAAATGTTGCTGCCGGTTTAAACGGAAGTACCGTCAACTTTTTTAATTTAAATGGGACACCCTGTATATTTCTGCAGATTTTAATACATCTTTTTTTTCCGAATACATCCATAGTGGGTTTAGTATTAGTTTCTGTAAAAACGGGAAAGATAAAGCTTCTTTATCATTTCAGAAGCTTAAAATGCCGGCCATTTAAAGTCTTAATGATGATCGATTTTGGCGATCGCGTTAGAACTGACAAAGAAGTGTGTCAGCTTTTCAATGATTTACATCCCGATAGGGGTCCTATAACACGTTCTGCGGTGACTGAAACACTAAGACGTTTTAATTTAACTGGAAATATTAAAAATTTACCTAAAACGTGAAGACCGCAGACCGCCACGGACGAATTTGTGAGACAAATAAAAAAGGTTTATCTTACCCATTTTTACAGAAACAAATACTAATCGCACTATGGACGTATTCGGAAAAAAAGATGTATTAAAATCTGCAGAAATATACCCATCTAAATTAAAAAAGTTGACGGTACTTCCGGTTAGACCGGAAGTATATTAATAGCTGACATAATGTCTTCGGATGCATTATGCGTCACTACATTTACTTGCAAATTTTCAGCAATATCACCCTTTCCGTTTCAAAGATATTTGCTTGGTTCCAGACTTTATCCCAACCTTGTATAAATGTGTCCTTCCCCAGAAATTCATTGTACAATTTCTTCAGCATCGAACAACAGAAAACAACACAAAACAACAGAACACAACAAAAAATAACACAAAACAACAAAAAATACGGAAAGACAACATAAAACAACCGAAATCAACAGACTACAAAAGAAAAACAACAGAATACAACACAAAACAACAAAGAACAATCGAACACAATAGGAAATAACAGAATACAGCAGAACCAACAGAATATCCATCCTGAATATGCGTTACGAGCATTGACTATATCATACAAACGCAATCACAGACAAAACCAGAAGACAGGCGCTCTGTTATAGGCTATACCATCTTACATGTCTACCCTAAGAAATTGATTGTACTGTTTGCTTCGCATCGAACATCCCTGGGCAAGAATTTGCGTCTCTGGCGGTGGTATTGAGCGACCTTCCTTATCCTTATCCTTCCCGCCATACCGCCCACGCGAGCCGGCATCTGACGCTAACGCCGAGCGGTAAGACGCCGATTCGCTGCGAAGAGAATTCAGGAAAACTAGAAGACGCTACTAAGATATAGGTTCATAGCGAATTAGAGGCAAACAGTGATTCTGTTACTTTGGATTAGGCGACTATCTAAGCTTTTCAGCCTTAGGGCTTCATTTAATTATCAAAGGACCAGTGCCGTATATAAGGGGGGGGTCTTAGGGGGTTCAAACCCCCATGAGTATTCCCATGAATCACATAACTATTAAAATAATACAAAATAAAAGTAATCAAAATGGGTTCTCCAAACTTAATGATTTATTCTACTATCAACCAATCGCTCGGCGTTCATGACACATTAGCAGCGATATGGTCTATACAGTTTTTAAGCACATTTAAGGCCGAATTTATCAACAGGCGCATTTTAACAAAGGCTTTGACCAATCAGAGCAGCCCGTTCAAGAACATGCATCTGTCAAAGTTCTCTGAAAACTATTGATCTCTCTTAAAGTTTACCTCAAAAAGGTTAAAAATGACATGCTTTATATACAAATCGACCATTATGAACCGTCTAGTATCTTTTCCAGTCTGATTTTCCATCCTAAATGAGTGAAAAATTGCATTTTCTTGTTTAATCAAAAGTATAGCAATTGCTAATTTCAACCAATCAGATTCTGCAAAAACTGTACATTTGATCGCTGGCTTTTTCTTCTGCTAAATGATGATGACAAAAAATTAGGGTTTTGAATAATTTTTTTGTGATAAATGGAGAGATCAAATATAAGTTTTACAACAAAACTGTTTTTGTTTTGTTTTTTTTTCGCAATAATCCAACAGTTATATCAAAATAAAAATGAGTTTTTGAATCCAGAACCGAAAACACGCCGACGACTCCTGACCCGTGTGACGTACTTCATGAAAATACTTGTAACAGTTGTAACTAAAATGTATATTTGTTGCAACATAGGCGATGAATGAAGTTTGTAGCTCGAGACGAAGTCAACGATCGAAATAAATATCTTTTTGAATGTTTGAAATTAGATCACAGATCCCAGTAATAAAGTACCTAAACAAATATCTCCTGAGGCGATTTTACTGTAGCATGCTGGGTGGCCGAGTGGCAGAGTAGCCGACATCGTATGACTTGGTAGCGTTGGTGGTGTTGGTTCGAGACCTAGCCCGTGCAACTACCTTTTTTTTATCAAAAATATTCATTGGAATGCTTTTTACTCATGTTATATCATTTTTTTGTACCATCGACATAAATATGTTTTTGAATCAAATGTTATTAGATGTTTTACTAGTACAACACTTCCACTGACTGAATTCTCCACCGCCTCCCGTACTTAGCTTTTGCAATATGTCAAGTAAAATGTCTAATAAAATTTGATTCAAAAACATTTTTATGTCGATGATACAAAATATGTGTGTAACATGAGTAAAACACATCGAAATATTTTGGATAAAAAAAATAAAAAAAAAATAGTTGCACGGGCTGGGTCTCGAACCAACACCACTAGCGATACCAAGTCATACGATGTCGGCTACTCTGCCACTCGGCCACCCAGCATGCTACAGTAAAATCGCCTCAGAAGATATTTGTTCAGGTACTTCATTACTGGGATCTGTGATCTAACTTCAAACATTCAAAAAGATATTTATTTCGATCATTGACTTCGTCTCGAGCTGCAAACTTCATTCATCGCCTATGTTGCAACAAATATACACTTGTTACAACAATAGTTTTGTTATAAAGCTTATATACGATATGATGAAAAGTGTCATCCAGCTTTGACGTTTTTTTTTCAATATTGATAAGATACTATTGGACGATATTTATTAACCTAGCCCGCAATACCCAATAGAAAGCTTTTGCTAAATAACATCCAATAGAAAAGCTTTGTTAAATTCTTTGTTAAATATGCATGTTGATAAAATCGGCCCTCAGGGTCGTATTCATAGTCGATACTCAAGGTTTTGTGTTTCGAAATCTTACTTGGGGGTCTTTTACGTAAGGCTCCCTTGAGTAATATTCAAGTAACGAAATGTCAACATGACATTTCGTAGATTTTGTAGGTTTTGGAGTACGGTGTTGTCAGTTTCTGTCAAATATCCGCCACAGAACGCGAAATACTGAGACAATACAAAAAGAGATAACAGAAAACATCAACATGTGTGGGCATAGGCATAAAAAATTGACTTATACTATATTTGCAATATGACAACGTCGCCAAATGAATCTTGCTGTCTGGTAGATGTTGTCTAGGGAACAGATACACAAGGAAAGCCACACTTGAGGGGTCCCTTCTCCCTTGAGTAACCCTCAATAAATAACCTTGAGTAATACTCAAGGGTTACTTGAGAAACGGCTATGAATATGGACCTAAGGCATTACAAAGTAAAGTATTTTCTTTTATACATGAACCCCTCCCCCATGGTCAACGCCTAGCTACGGCCCTGCAAAGGACAAAACTAGAGTTGTCACTTATCAGACAGACATCGCAAATATAAACAACGTCCCGAATTATTTTTTAAATCCTGACAGTTTCTGACCAAACCTTAAACCCAAAGAATATTACTAGGATGCCGAATACAAAAGAAAATTAATTTCTAGCTAATTTATATATTCATGTTTGGTCATATGTTAGTAAATATTACAACTTCAATTATTAAATAAAATGTATATACATGTTTCATATTATCGGGTATATCCAACCGTGAAAACGCATACACGAAACCGTCTTGACTTTGAATTTGAGGTTTTAACTGTATCAAAAAATAATTTTTGCGTCTTGCATCAAACATTTATTTTGATTTAATTCCATGTGAAACTGGGGTATGCAAGGGGCCATGCAATACCGATACACAAATTACTATATAGCCCTGATCTAAAAACGAAAATATGGATCTGCAGTACACTGGTATGCATTCAGGTACAATTACTTCAGTGCCTACTTTTGCTCAAATTATATCGTTATTTCATTTTATTGCATAAAGTTGTTTTTTTCTACAAAATGATAGACTAGGAAAATATTAGAGACATAACAGGGACATTTCATCAAAGTCAATCCACGCTCTTTTGTAATTTTTCAAAATTTGTTGTATTATTTGCGAAATTTGAGGGTGATTCAAAAAACACGGTTCAATTTCAGATTTCTTCTTAAGGTGCCATTGTTGGTGATTTAGCTCATAAAAACGGAGGAGCTTTTTCAAAAGTACAAACTGATTTTTTATTTTATATCAGTGCTATGGGCATTGCCAAGGGAGGGAAAGTGAGGGCAGGTACCTCCACCTTAGAGAACAGAAAGTGATTTTTTTGGAGCCTTTCTTACGATAATATTTCAGGTAATGGAAATAATATCTACTCAATTTTAATAATCACTACATTTTTATTAACTCCCACAATAGTGAATCAATGTTGAATCTGATCACACAGTTGTATTTGTCAGTGAATTCCCTTCAAAAATCTTTATCAAAAGTATGGTGACGACGCGACGTGTCACGGCGATTTTTATATTTTGTTATCATTTCAGAGATTGGATGGGTGGCTAGTTTTAGCTGGGACACAGTGTATAGTCTTAAAGTATATATGTATGTCTAAAATTATATTTATGCACTATCGGGCGGTAAAGTACAAATTATTGATACATTTAGCGGGCGTAAAGTGCCGCTTTAGCGCCCGTAGGCCTTCTTTTCAGCCCATAAGCCTTGCCATACATTTTCATAGATTTAGCGGTTAGTAAACTTAATGTTGCATCTTCTGCAGCCTTAAAAATCTCCGGTGGTGTTACGGAAACCATTTCATCGTCACTACTTTCCGTGATATCAGAAAAATTCGAAAATATTCTGACGTACGAACGTATAGAACTAGCAATTTGCAATTCAACTGTGGTTAAAAATGGCGACCATATATTCCCGTCATATTCCGGTCTTATTTACTTAGTTGCTATGGCAACGCGGATGAATATAAATGATTTGGTCGATTACCACACAACATGTGTTGTGATATACATATAACCATAATATATACCACCGAAGTACAAAATTCAAAAATTTAACGTTTACTCTGAATTTGTGATGAGACAGGTATTGGACAACGGAAATGGCGGTATAACTATTGGCGGAAGCAAAATATTCAACTTAAGATTTGCTGACGATACAACCCTTATTGCTGCTTCTTAGGAAGAACTAGTAGCTCTATTAAAGATCTTAGAACAACACAGTGCAGCATATGATTTTGGTATTAACTGCAATAAGACCAAGATTATAATCGTGGATAGAGAGCACGATAGTCATCAAGCAATAAAGTCAGTAGGCCATTGTGAAGTAGTTCAAAGTTTTGTGTCCCTCGGTTCTTTGATCGACAATTCGGGTAGCTGTGAAAATGAGATGCGACAGCGCATTCAACAGGCACGTGTGGCTATGACAAAGCTTACTAAAATATGGCGTGACCATAACATCACTAATGCTACCAAAATGTCGCCAGTTCAGTCTCTTGTGTTCTCCATATTTTTGGATGCCTCGGAAACTTGGACTGTTAAAAAGGCAGATCGAGCTCGCATAGATGCTTTTGAAATGTGGACGTGGAGGTGAATGCTGAGAGTTCCTCATACCGCCCATCGAGCTAACGCTTCCATACTGGATGAGCTCGGTAATCCAAAGAGACTATCCTGCATTGTGTCGACGAGAATGCTTACATTCTTCGGACATATACACAGAAGCGATAATATGGAGAAACTTGTAGTTCAGGGTCTCGCCCCGAGTGGGCGGCGCCGTGGCCGTTCCCCTACACGCTGGGTGGATGCGACGAAAAAGTTGCGGTTCTGTCATCATCATGTCTGTGACATGATGATGATAAAATTCAAGCAAGTTGCAACGATATTTATCATAAGCTAGTCACAGAAGGTGGAAGAGAAAAACTTATTACTTATTTATTAAAGAAGGATTACAAAACCGATCATGTATAAAGTTTTGTATGTATTTCTGGTGTAAAGAACGTTTATGGACCTTACATGTTAATAGCCCGAGCCGCTAGGCATATTGCATGTCACAGGGGGGGAATTACCCCTCCCAAGATTTTCCAAAAAAAAACTCAATTCAACTTTGACTTAGTTTATTTGACTTATTTATTTAAACAATTGTCGCACTGAAAGAAAAATCTCTTTTGCAGTAACTAAATTACAAAAGGGTTTATTTTGCATTATTACAGTGATGCATATCTAATATATTCCCATTGTTACATAACCAGTTGAATGTCCTATGCAACGTGATAGCTTGTTTCAAAAATTTACCTAACTCATCAATTACCTGTTATGAAAATTGCATTGCAATTAAAAAAGTTAAAACACTAATTAAAAAAAATGGAGTACCTGTTGTGGCTTCTAGGGTACCTAACTGTTGAGTGTTCATGATCGTCTAATTTTGTACGCTGTGCCAATAAAATGTTCACGGATAATACGTATTACTATTGATCAATGGTATTACATATTGTTTCCGTAAAAATAAAATTGATTTATGCATCAATAGATTTTTTATTTCATCTCCCCAAAATACCTGATATTCCACTGTTTCACTTGCTGTTTATATCTTAATTTTTATTTTAATACTATCAACATTTTCCTTTTCTCTTGCGTCAACGTCTTTCAAGAAGGTATTACAAAAAATGGTGAAAGCACACACAACTTCATGCCCCGCGTCCCCCCCAAGACTGGGGTCTGGATAGGCCCCTGTTGCATGTACATGTTGCGGTCCATAAATGCTTGTTTTACGCCCGTGATACATAAATAACTATTTTCTGTTACGTGATAATTTGCTTGCCACCTCAGATTTTTTTTGCACAGGGTCACATTTTTTTGCAGAGCGGTGTACATGAGGAGTCAAATCTTAATGTTCGCATCACTGTTTTGGACCATAGATCCTTTTTAGGTGCATAAGGAATAAGAGTGAGGCCTTCTCATCCATTGGTCAGTGTGACACACGAATAGCTTCCTGGCTGACGTTTCAAGCCTTTGACGCGTTTTCGGCGTGGCGCGTCGTGACGCCGGGCGTCGCAGCGCTCTGCAAGGACGCGTCGTCATGGCAACAGAGACCGGCTCCGTATCGACGCCGCCGTCGTTGACGCTAAAGGGCACTAACGGTCTACGGGGCCGCCTAAAGGACGTATTCTTCTACCCACTTTCCACCTAACGTGTACCGGAAGGGTTCTGTAACTGCTGGCCTCTCACCCAGTCCCAACCATCTATGATTGTGAGTATAGTCTATAAGACTTCCTTTTGTCAGTTGCAACAGCTGCTGAGAAAAACCTCTTATACCTATTCGGAGCTAGAAAGTACCTACTTCTCATCATCCAACCTTTTTAGTTGTATAAATACCTGACAAGACCTGACTGGACATGATCTTCTACCCACTCTTCACCTACCGCGTACTGGAAGTGTTCTGAACCTACTGACGTTTTACCCAGCTCTGACTAGTCTATAATACTCCAATTTGTCAATTGCAATAGCTGCTGCACATACCCATTCACAACCCGAAAGTACCTACTTCTCTTCATCCTGCATGGCTGGAGTATAGCTTACATATCTGGAGAGCGGCTGCCCCTACTACCCTGTCCATACTTGATACAATCCAGAGAAGAACAATGCGACCAACCGGCGACCCAGTCTTAACGCGCCACCTCAGGCCAATTTCTCAACGACATGACATGTGGTTGGTGACCGCTCACTTTTCTGCTCTAGCCACCCGCGAGACTGCCTCAACTCATCCCTGTGAGATCGTTCTTCATACATGAAAAACCGAGATGTATGACGATACCTTTGTTCCCAAGGTGTCCAAGGCTTGGATCGGACTGCCAGGATATGTATTTATTCAGACTGCAAGTGTTGCCTTATCCAGAGCCCCCACCAATGAACTTCACCTTTTAGATTTTGAGACAATATGCTTTTTGGGCGTTTGATGATTGAAAATCTAAGTCACTAACTTTTGTCGGTCTGTCTGCCTGTTGCCGTCTTTCTAGCTTCGTAATCTCAGTAACCATTGCATTGTGATGTAATTTGAGTAGCGTGGTGTAGGTTAAACTGCTATAATTTTGGAAATCGGAGTAATAAGCAAAAAACTAAAATATTTCTCAAACTGCGTTTTTAGGCGTTTTAGGAGTTCCGGATCGTTTTTTAATTTTTTTGGTGGGGATGAAATTGGGGTGGTTGAAGGTAAAACATTTGTTGTATTCGTAGTATGCTGTTCATTAACCTGTGAAAGAAATACCTCGCTGCACAATACAATTTTTTAGATCCATGCGAACATTGCCTTGCCTATTTCGGAAACCAAGGCCCAATTTCACCACCTCCTGATAACTGTCGGACAGCTTAAACGTAAGTTTTTGTCACTTCCTTACTTAAATATGTAGGTAAGCTATCTGACACTTGTCAAGAGCTGGTGGTGAAACTGGCCCTTAAAATATTACTACCGTGGCAAGAATCGTTTTTAGATATCGTGTCAGTGGCGGCGCAGCAATAATCAAAAAGTAGCTCAAACTTTGTTTTTAGGTGATTTGGGGATTCCTGGTCATTTTCCACATTTTTTAGAGGAGGTTAAATTGCGGTAGTTTGGGGGGTGGCGAGTGTGAACTTGAAAAATTGATTGTATTCGCAGTGGGCTCCTCATTGACTTATAAAAAAACGAACTTATTTTTCAGCTTTATCCAAATGCTGTCCTTCCTTAGACAAATAATTATTTTGGAAAGTTTGTATGTTATGTGTATATTTCACTACTAGCTAATAGAGCTAAAATTTCTAAACCGTACCTTGGGCCGTGGTAGAGATCGATAAAGCCTACGATTTTTGAAAATTGTGTTAGTGGCGCTGAAACTAAGTTAAAAGGGAAACAGTACAATACACTCTTCAAACTCTTTTTTGGGAACTCTAGGGACCTTTTTGCAGCAGAGATTTAAGTTGAAAACTTTCAGCACGAATTGCTGAGGTGTCGTGTCGTGTCTTTTCGACTATCCTATATGGTTCCACTCTATTGAACGTTCTAGAACAACACAGTGCAACATATGGTCTTGGTATTAACTACAACAAGACCAAGGTTATGATCGTAGATAGAGAGCATGACAATCATCGAGAAATAAAGTCAATAGGCTGTTGTGAGGTAGTTCAAAGTTTTTTGTACCTCGGTTGTTTGATCGACAATTCAGGTAGCTGTGAGAATGAGATTCGATGGCGCATTCAACAGGCACGGGTGGCCATGACAAAGCTTACTAAAATATGGCGTGACCATAACATCACTAAAGCTACCAAAATGTCGCTGGTTCAGTCTCTTGTGTTCTCCATATTTTTGTATGCCTCGGAAACTTAGACTGTTAAAAAGGCAGATCGAGCTCGCATAGATGCCTTTGAAATGTGGACGTGGAGGAGAATGCTGGGAATTCCTTATACCGCCCATCGAACTAATGTTTCCATACTGGATGAGCTGGGTAATCCAAAGAGACTATCCTCCATTGTGTCGACGAAAATGCTTACATTCTTCGGACATATTCACAGAAGCGATAATATGGAGAAACTTGTAGTTCAGGGTCACGCCCCGAGTGGGCGGCGCCGTGGCCGTTCCCCTACATGCTGGGTGTATACGACGAAACAGTTACTAGATATGAGTATCAAGAGCGCCACTGAACTGACAGTAAATCGCGAACGATGGCGAGCTGCAGTTCCCAAACTATTGATAATATTCGTGTCGGCAATACTCTAGCTCCGGCTTAATGCATTTTACGAGTTCACAACATGTCTGTTAAGACATTGTGACTATGATGATGATATAGTTCCGAGGTTTGGACGCTTAAGAAGGCGAAAATGGATAGACTGGAGGCTTTCGAAAGGTGGTGTTATCGAAAAATGCTGAGGATCTTATGGATAGGGTGATAGGGCCTTAAATGTGGAACTGCGACAGAAATAGGAAGAAATAATTAAAATCCTCAAAAGGAAAAAACTAGAGTACTTTCGTTATGTTTAAAGAGTACCCAAATACGTACTGCTACAACATATTATGGAACGAAAAATCTAGAGCAAGAGAAGCCAAGGAAGTCGAAGAACCTTTTGGATGAAAAAATGAGGGATTCGTTTGGAATGATGTCAAATCAATTGTTAGCTTAGAAATAGGTGCAAACAAAGTTAGGTTTGTCATGAAATATCCAAACTCCACTAGAAGATGGAACTTGAAGAAGAAAAAGGGACCTCTGATCATTTTCTATTCCCTTTTTGGACTGCTTAAAATAAGCCGTCGCAGGATGGGGTCTCAGATGGGATGGTTTGGAAACCCCATGTGATTAGGATATCAGTTGAAGATTGAAAAACAAAAACTGTGTTGTCCTAGTTCCTATGCAGATAAATGCAAAAAACTATTTACGAAAGTATTTGTGTTGGACGTTTTTTTGCGGGCGAGCGGGTGATGATTTGGTTACAAGGGGAGCACTTGCGTCTAGCCGGACCGTGCAACTTTCCAACCTGCAGTCCCGAAGACCGCCGAAGGTTTCCGATTACTATCCGATGATGCCGCAACGGCGCCAAATTTAAATCTAGCGTCTTATACATCAATGATTCAAGACTTTATTACATGAAGAGGCTGATGTCATTTATTGGATAATGGATATTCGCTATTTTAAGAAGACGCTTCACCGAGGGAGAAAACGATAAAAGTTGCCTTTTTTGACAGTTCAAAATGTAAAAAATTAAAGTAGGGCATTTTAATGAATAATGCAAAAGCTTTCTATCTTCCTGCAACATAGAATTGGGGATAGATGTGGAATGTGGAAGATTATTTGTGTCTAAAAAATAATATATTTCGTTGACAAATTTCTAAAAAAAGTCTGAATCGTCCAATAAATAGTAAAATTTATCATCTTTAAAAAATTGCAGAAAAAAATAATTCGTCCTTAACCTTAAGAGTAAAAAAAATCTCTGGTCCCTTTGAATTACTGTAAAAAAGCAAATTTAGTACATATTAGGTACACCTATCACTGTGTTTTAAATTAGTTGTTGTTGATTATTTATTAGTGAAGAAGTTACAAACTGTCTCTGATCATACAAACGTAGTATATAAGAAAGGCGGCCCCAATTATGGAGGACTAAGACTCTCCTCATTAGGTACCCTTTGCATCAACTTTCCCTTATATTAGATATACTAATGTAAAAAATGGAATGCTTCAAAAAAATCCTCAATTTGAATCAAACATATGCGTCAGAAATTATGAAAAATGAATTTCAACCCTCACTAGCTAAATTTTCTAGGTTTAGTACTAGTTAAGTAATGCCAATAAGAAGGAAATTTTGGGGAAAGGACTTTCTAGACAATAGCATAAAAGTAGAAAACATTTTTCAAAACACCATTGCTGAATCTGGATGGTGGATACAGAAAATGAAAACACGACGAAAACAAACAACACACATTTTTGACTTCTGCAAACGGCACACAGAACAACAGAACTGTCACTGTTAATGACAAATGCGCATACGGTTCTGCGGGTTGGAATGTCGCACGGTCCGGCTAGACGCAAGTGTCTATAGCTTAATGCATGGCCGACTGTACACTAGGCCGGAGCCTTAGATGTGGCAACGTGGCTTAGCTGTCAAATAGTGGCCCTATAGTTTCAGAATAATTATTACATTTTATATGTATTAGAGTTCACCTCGGTTAATAAATTAAGAAAAATACTTTTTAGAAGCCAGACACTACAAAATAAAAATAAACGCAACCTGTTTCCTGCCGCCACTTCCATTTCCACTTAAATGAACACTCAATTTACTTTGTAAATTATCACTTGAGCTAGAAAAATTCACTATTAGGTCACTGTGAAGCCATTCTGGCTGGTCTTGATTTCCCTTTCACTATCAAATGCTTTCGTAGGTATGCCCCAGGCCATGCCCAGATGAGTTCTATTAACTGTACGTTTCTGTGATATTTGGGAGGTCCAGAAAACATTATAGGTGCCACATTGTGCTTTAAAATAGGTCTTATCCTTTGAAATGTTTGTCAGTTATTGTCTTTATCCTTATAAATATAACCAGCCCTTCCGAGGAATACCTTTGACCCACTTCTGTGTATGTCCCTTATCGGACGCACAATTGCTAGTGCAACCTGGTACTACACACTTTGAGGCATCTTTTTACCGTTATAGTTTCATTTGTGCAGGTAAATAAGTAGAAACCCATTCAAAATCATCTTGCAACGTTCTTTTTAATCTGGAATAAGGTTATGTTGGGCCATGGTTTGGTAGTCCTCTCCTGGGCTGCAACCTGGTACTACACGCTTTGCAGGCATCTTTTTATCTTTATAGTTTCGTTTGTGCAGGTAAATAAGTAGGAACCCATTACAAATCACCTTGCAACGTTCTTTTTAATCTGGAATAAGGTGATGTTGGGCCATGGTTTGGTAGTCCTCTACTGGGCTGCAACCTGGTACTACACGCTTTGCAGGCATCTTGTTATCTTTATAGCTTCGTTTGTGCAGGTAAATAATTAGAAACAAATTCATAATCACCTTCCAACCATATTTTCTGCACCTGGAAGAATACACATGACATAACTACAAATGAAAACACGGCCTGATCTCCAACGTTGCCATATTTCAATGCTCCGGCCTAGTGAGTAGAGACGGCCATGCTTGATGCCATAGAAAAATAATAAAATGCTATCACCGACACATGTTGGATGTACTGAGTCAATCAACTTGACTCCATTCTTATTTTGTGTTGGTAAACCGTGACTCCCCCTCCCCCTCGCGGTATCCGCCGCTGCCGTGCCTAACGCGAAGCGTGGCCTAACGGGGCGCGCGGCATACGTCTGCGACTCGCCTACGACTCCTACCCTATAGGGAGATTGATTAGCCACCTAAAGTATACCAAGAAGGGCTTCCCTCTCTCTGCGGACACGGTTCGCACTATGCGACATAACATCGGAGCCATACAGGGCGCACCGTTATAGGATGAGGAATATTCAAACTTTTTCAAAATTGACGGAAGAAAAAAGTGTATCAAATCAACGAGTTCGAATAGGTTAGAATAAGTAGTAGTAGTAGTAGTAGTGATGGGGAGGCGAAGCCAGGCAGGTAGGCCACCTTTGGCCCTTTTTGCCAACCCCACTGAACCAATCACTGAAAACACTAAAATTCTACACCCTAGAAAGCTCCTTGTCGAACCTACCAGACCTCCTGACGAAAGTAAGTATGTCCGACCATATCGCTGAATATAGTGGCTCCTCCCCAAACTCCGTCGTGCCGAATATCTGAACCCTTAAAGGGGTGACAAACGTACGAACTTTAAATACGCGGTTTTTAAGTTCGCAAACTTACTCGGCTCGACGCGGTGACACACGTGAAGCTGGAATCACTCATTTTGATAATTTTCCTAAATAAACAAAACTTTTAACAAACGCCAAACACAACAAGCGTTGCGTATCGATGGTCTGCCGAAACAAAGTGGAGGCTCGCTGCTCGCAGCATGAGCCGAGACAAGCTACGATGCTACGGGCAAGATTTCAAACCAGTTGGATGGCCGGCGGTTTGCGCGATGGTTTTAAAGTACGCGTACTTACGGTGACACACAGACGAAAAAGGTCGTCGAGCCATAAGTACGCGTACTTGCTCGTACGTGTATCACCCCTTGGTTGCGATAAACTGCACATCTGCCCAGGAAGTGGAACACTGTCTCGTCCTCCTCCCAGCATCTGGAGCAAATGGGGTCCCCTACCACACTCATAAGTGACAAATGTCTATTCAGCCGGCAATGGCCAGTAAGAACCCCCACCAGAAGGTCAACGAGTTCGATTAGATTAGAATAAGTAAAATAGGGATAGTTTAGAATAAGTAAAAAAGGATTTTGTTTGTGTCCACAATCCTGAAGCGGCAGCTTGATGATTTTCTTGTGGCACACTGACCGCTGAATCGCTGATAAAACCGTATACCCTTTGTATACCCGCCATCAGATAGCAGGTAAGGAACCCTAAGGTTACGTTTCCACCTGAGATGTACGAGGATGTGTTAAGCGGAATGTGTTTTTAACGAACCAATAGAA
This sequence comes from Callosobruchus maculatus, assembly GCA_951848785.1. Taxonomy (NCBI): domain Eukaryota; kingdom Metazoa; phylum Arthropoda; class Insecta; order Coleoptera; family Chrysomelidae; genus Callosobruchus; species Callosobruchus maculatus. Next base: position 18,092,052 of record CATOUR010000032.1, read on the forward strand.
TCGCTTGAATTATCTCTCCTCTCTCAGCACAACTGGTGCTGTACGTACAAAACATGTTGGCGAGGAATGTGCACTATTAATGTGTTTCGAGAGATGTGCGTTAGAAATGCGTTGCGAGGGATGTGGGCGAGGGACGTGTCGTGTTGTAGTCCTGCAAAAAGAAAACTCCGAACAGAGCCTGCTACACATCCTCGCAACGCTCATCTGCATACCGTTTCACAGACCTGTCAAATATCTTCGCACCGCTCATCTTCCTAGCACATGGTGGAAACACCCACACCGTTCCACAGCTCCGCTACACATCCTCGCTGCGCACATTTTCCTAACACATATCTGGTGGTAACTCAGCGTAATAGTGGCTTAATATAAATAGAAAATTCGTTTTGGTTGATCGTTTCGGGTTTATTGTTATAGTTTTAAGTGAATTTTGGGCTTTAACAGTGTATAAGTGTTAAATAACTATTTTAAACAATTCCACATTATTTAAATATTGCGAATTTCTATAAGAAATAACATGTGTTTGTGAGCATAGTAAATAATAACGACGGGGTCTTGGGAACACACTCATGCCTGTTAAGAGCATGCACGTTCATTTTTCTAACCTATTCGTGTTCGTTATATCATATGGCTTGAGTGAGTATCTATCTACCAGACATCCTCGGTGTTAACAAGGTATAAATATTTTGAAAGGTTTTCAACTCATGGTTGTCGCTCATTTGCCCGTCACGGCACGACCTGATGCTGTCCGTCATCCGACTGCGACGGAAAAGTTGTCGCTCATTTATTCGTCACGGCACGACCAGATGCTATGCGTCGCCCACTTTGCGGCTCATAAAATCAACATACCGTTTTATTATTAGTACCGTGTAGCAGTCACAGATAAGAGATACACCATGTTTGAAAGCAGCAGTTTTGACGAAGGATTAGTAGTAGTGGCTGCAATATTGGCAGAAGAAGATAATAGCAAGGGCAGCATGTCAGTCCACCCTATTAATGAAAAAGGGCGAAAATTTGGGAATTTTCAACATCTATTTAATGGCCTGAAAGGTTTTTTGTAGTCCATTTCATGACCCTCTGTCCTTCGTCACTATCGAACAACTGCTGAAATGTTGCTAAACAAATTATTCGCCCTACCTCGGAAGGCCGGCGCCGGCCAGCGATGCGCTCACTTGGCCGGTCCGTCTCGGTGCGTACCGTTTTTGTCGGGGAGGATCAGGGCCTTGATTCTAATTGGCGTATTCGGCCAATGGGAGCTAAGTATTTACGCGGCCGTCGACGAGACTTTTCAACAGTCGCGTAAATACTTAGCTCCGATTGGTCGAATCCGCCAAATTAGGCGACTGTCGCCTGCGAACTAGAATCAAGCCCCGGGCACCGGTAATCCTTTCCGTCCCGTGCCGGGCTAATGAGCGTTGGCTTTTTTTGATAACTGAGCAGACCGCGCAGGCAGAGCCTAAATACCAGAGTACCGCGACTGCTGTGAAAGGGTTATGTTAGGGGAAGTTTGTTAACGCGGGATCTGAATGGGCCAATACCCGCAGGCCCAATAAATACATCTTCTGGCAGTCCATTCCAAGCCTTGGATACCCTGGGAATAAATGTGCGGTTGTACCACTCAGTTCTTGATGTATGAAGAACGACCGTCATAGGATGAGATGCAGCGGTCACACGGGTACATCTGATAGGAGCGGTGAGCGGCGGAACGATAGAGGATAGCTCAGAGGAGCAGATTCCGTTGGAATATCGGTAGAAGAGTGAGAGGTTACCAACAACACGCCGGTGAGAAAGTGGCTGGAGGTGGAACGTCAAGGCCGGGTCGCCAATTAGTCGAATTGCCCTTCTCTAGACGGCGCGGCGTCTAGTGTATAGACAGGGTAGTAGGGGCAGCAGCTCTCCAGACATGAGAGCAATACTCCAGGCAAGGTCTTATCTGGGCTTTATATTGCGTCTTTTATGCTTGATTAGTAAAACCGAATTCGCTATTTGTTGGTAACTGTAGTGAAGCTTTACGGACTTGCTGTGCTATATTGGAGTGTAGTTTAACAGTTTTTCGAGATGGGACAGTGCGGAGCAGTGTTTGTAACACGGGTTGCATTGGAAGAATTTTCAGGTTAGTTGGCAATGTTTGGGGGCTGAAGTGTCAAAGATGATGGCTTTGAGTACGCCATGCTGAAGTGGTTTGTTTACTACCTCTATGTTCAGTTGTTACTCTGAGAGCGTGAGGAGGTTACATGGTGAGAAATACTTTCTGGCTCGAAATAGGTACTCAAGCTTTTTACCAGCAGCTGTTGCAATTGACGCGACGTGTTCGTGCCAGATCAGATTTTCTGTAATGTTGACCCCTAACAGCTTGAATGAGTGGCTCCTTGGCAGAGCCCGGTTGTTCATTAGAACCTGGTGTTGGCTAGGGACTTCTTGTTTGATAGCGTACAGTACTGGGTGTTGGAGGCATTTATCCATTTATTTGCACTATTTTTATCCTTCCCGTATTTTGACAGAACGTTCCGATACGAACTATGATGGGCAAATGAGCGACATCCTTATAGGATAATAATGTATATATCTTACCTTATTTCAAGTGGATGCACACATAGTGGCGCGAGAAGCGGGAGTAACCGCTCGGGGCAATTTGGAGCGGTAACTATTAATCGCGAGTCAAAACGGTTATTAGAGATGTGCAGCTTCAAAGTTGTCATACCGATCTATCCCATAGACCATCAAAATAGATGAAGTCCTTGTATCGCATGATCAGGGTCCACGCCGTTTGTTATATGTTATACAGGTTCAAAGGATCTGTGTCCGGCCAACTTGTGGATTTGCATCCATCCAATACTGAGCCTAGGACATGTATACATACGTAACTACACCGAGGATTGAACTTGATAACTCCTCTGCTAAAAACTATTTAGAATGATTGCCTACTTGCGCAGTGCTGCATTATCCAACAACTGCTGCCCCAGCCGCTTGCCTCTTACCTAGCCGCTCTAACATGTTTCTACCCTTATAATGAAAAATAGTTTGATACTTTTGCCTATATTGCATTTACACATTGGTCAAGAAATAGTGCATGATTATGTGCCTAAAGATCGTGTTTATCAACAGTCATGTCTGAAGGTGGGCTCTCGCTATTCAGTTTCACTGAATTAGTTTGACTGATTTAGTAATATTATATACATAATGAACGTAAGAACACATTTTCATTAATACTTATCAGTAAATTTGTACTTTCAATAAAATTGAAAGCCAGTCCTGAATCAGTATTAAAAAATGAATACAAACTGACATGCGAGAACTTTCTCTGTCACTAGTAAGTGTCATCCACTGGTATCATCAATTTTGTTACTTCATGTTAGACTATTATTTATCTGTACAGATCGTACAAAATGGATTTTCGATGGCGCGATGCCTTTTTGGAGACAAGAAATATCAATGCTTCTGGCATATCTAAAGCGATTTATACAAAAATAGGCATCCATTGCCTAAGCCAACATCTACGACATTTTATTCATTTCATTTGGAGTAAAACAGTTTATAATTCAATTGCTAATAGCAAACATACTTCGCGGATAACGGGTTTGAATTTTCTTTTAGTCATCATTTGGTGTCTATCAAGAGATCATTTAGCAAAACATGAAATGTATTGCACAAACGTCATTTTCATTAATGCTGAGTCAGTCAAAATGATTCATTAAAGTTGAATAGTGACAACAAACGTCGTTTTCGTTGATGCTAAATCAGTGAAACAGTTTCAGCGAAACTGGACAGTGAGAACCTGCCTTTAGATGACAGATTTGTCAATTTCGGCATTCACATTGCATAGGTTGATGTTCTATGATGCTCAAAACAGGTGGTGGAATAAAACGACCAAAACTGCTGTTTTTAAATTTGTACGTCGTGGCCTTTTCAATGTGTGCTACTATTCCATAATTTTTAATCCACAGATGTGTACTATGGTTAGAAATATTGCATTAGGATGTATTGATTGCATATCTTTGTGTACAAATATATATACACACTATACTTATATACAGGGTGACCCACGACGATTAAGACAAGCAATATATCGGAACTGGGCAGTAGTAGCGAATTATAGTTTTGGGGCTGTAAATTAGAGCAAATATAGTATCTTCTCTTATTATTGTGTCACCCAATGAGGTATTTATTTTTGGTCACGTGACGTCCGATTCAAAATTTTTAATGGGACACCCTGTATATTTGTGACTTTTTGTGTTCCTTCCAATAAAGCAATTTCAAAAAACTAACACACCTGAGGTCTAAAGTGATTTATTCAAGAGCTATAGGCACTTAAAGGACTGTACCACTAGGTACTATTACGAAACATTACGAAGATAATTTAACTGTAGTGGTACATGTTATAATCAATCACTTTAGACCCCGAGTGTGCTAGTTTGTTGGAATTGTTTTATCGGGAGGAATACAAAAAGTCACAATTATACAGGGTGTCCCTATAAATTTTTGAACCGAATGTCACGTGATCAAAAACAAATACCTTATTGGGTGACACAGCAATAGGAACAGATACTACATTTGCTCTAATATACACCCCCAAAATTATAATTCGCTGCTACTGCCTAGATCCGATATATTGCTTGTCTTAATCGTCGTGGGACACCCTGTAGTATGTATATACTTTTTGCCTATTCCATAGTTAATGCTAGAGTATTTTGCATACGTCAAATGCGCATGCGCCCAGCCTAAAATTGAGTGGAAATAGAACATGTTCCATTCTGCATTTAATGTTTGGTTCAATTTACTAATTTGAAACAATTTGCTGTGTGATACTAGCCAATTCATACTGCTCATGAAATTTAACCAAATCTTGTCCAAGAAACAGTGTTGTGTAAACCAGTCTTTAGATTAATGTACCTCTACTTATACCTTAAATGCATCAGTAGATTTAAAAATAAATAAGTTTTCTTTATTTTTTCCTGTCGATCGAGCGACATCCACCCCGTATGGTGAAAGAGTCCCGTGTGTCAGTCTACTGACACAGTTCCCGCATGCACGGCAACTAATCGATCAGGAAGTCGTCGCTTCTAATTGGCATTGGTCAAACTTCGACGTGCATACCTCTATCAGAAGTTGTTAAAGGAGTTCGTGTATATAATACAGTATTTAAACGGTATTCCTTCTCAACTACTAGGGGTATACGAAGGCAGTTTGTATAGTTGTCAGTAATTATTAGCGGCACCGAGTTTAATTAATGTAATTTAGGATGTCCTTATGTTATAGGGTCACAGTAGATAATTCTGTTATGTTACATTTTTGGAAATCGGTGCAGTGGCGTTGGAGTAATTAGCAAAATATGAAAGTTCTCAAAACTGCCCCCAATTTTATTTTTAGACTTTTGATTGCTTTCCTTTATACTTTATGGCCCTATTCGAATATTGGTTTAGGAGACACCTTATACATATTACACTTCACATTTACATACAAATTACACAAATAACGCTGGTTTATATGAATTTATAAAATTTGTAAATTTTGTTACTTGAACGCGTGTTTACCTCTACAGCACGGCGTCTCACTTTTTACTTCCCACACCGATAGGTGAGTATTGTGATCGCGAAAATTTTCGATTTTGAGATAATACGCTTTTTGGGCATTTTATGATGTGTACATAACGAAAATCCCCGTCACTCATTTCCGTCGGTCTGTCTGTCTGTCTGTCTGTCTATCTATCTGTCTGTTGGCGTTTTTCTACCCTCGTAATCTTAGTAACCGCTGCAGGGATCGTGATGAAATTTGGGTGGCGATATGCTGTGCTGAGGGGTCGTAGTAGGTAATGTTACTACAACTTTCAAAATCGGTCCATGAGCGGCGGAGTAATTAGCTAAAAACAAAAAAATTCAAATATTCCTCAAACTTCATTTTTAGGCGCCTTAGGAGTTTCTGATCATTTTATAATTTTTTTGGATGGCGTGAAATTGGGGTGGTTGGAGGATGGGGGGTTGCAAAACTGCAAAACTTGTGGTATTCCTAATCGGCTATCTATTGACCTGTGAACAAAAGACCTAGCGGCATAATACACATTTTTAGGTCCCTTCGAATATCGCCTTTCATATTATTACACCATTGATGAACGTATTGTTAGTACGTTAATCAATGATTACACCAAAGGACTTAGAATTTCCTGACACGACTATTGCTTTAGATCATTCTGTATTGTATAACAGTAATTATTTAATTGATTTTAATGAAATTTTGACACAGGATTACTATCATGGCGAGGATGGAAAATGCGAATGGTTTTTAGAAATCATGTCAGTGGCGGCGCAGGAATAATAAAAAAAATTTAAAAATATAAAAACAGTTCAAACTTCGTTTTAAAACGTTTTAGGTGTTGCTGATCATTTTCTACTTTTTGGGGGGGAGTGATATTGTGGTGGCTGAGGGGTGGGGGGTTGTAAAACTGAAATATTTATGTAGTACTCATAATTAGCGGCCCATTGTCCTATCAAAGAAAGACCTAATGTCGTAATACACGTTTTTAGCTCCATCTGAACGTTGCCTTGCTTATAGAAACCAAGGGGCAGTGGCGGCGGAGCAATAATAAAAAATATACAAATATCAAAACCACTCAAACTTCGTTTTTAGGTGATTTGGGGGTTCCTGATCGGTCTCACCATTTTTTTAGAAGGGGTTAAATTAGGATAGTTTGGGGGTGGGGATTGTGAAACTGAAAATTTTGTTGTATTCGTATAGTGGTACAATATAAACCTGTTGTTAGGTACTCTGGGGATCTCAGATCATTTACCACTTGTTTTTGAGTTGAATTGAGCCGAAGTAGGATGGGGTCGCAGATAGGGTGGTTAGGAAATCCCAGAATAGTTTCTATTGCCCTTTAAAGATCGATACTGAAATACAATCAGTTTTTAAATATCGAAAAATGAGTAGGATACCAGTTGAAGATTGCAGAATAGAAAATATATCATTCTAGTTCCCACGGATAGAGACGCAAGAAACCATTTACGAGAGCTTTTGTGATGGATGTTTCTTTGCGAGCGTACGGGCGATGATTTGGTTGCTAGGGGATCTCATACGATAGCTTCGTGCAATGACAAAATATAAACTGGTATCACCGTAATGTGTGGGAAGTACTAAGTCAGTCAACTTGACTTCATTTTTTTTTCATAGCTGGTAGCGCTCGCGAAGGTATTCACATCCTTATCGTATATTGTATGTCCAATAACATTTGACTATTTATTAAAGATATTTTCACAGCTATGGAAGTGGAAAATTGTGGTGGTAGGAAGGGGTGGCAAATTCATTAACTCCAACAATTTTGTTATTACCGATATGTGCAAGTACTGGAAGACGAAAGACAAGTAATGGTAACAATGTTCATCTCCCTCACCATAACGAGATGGTCATCCCTTTGCGGTCCCTGAACAGTCATAGGGGCACGCGGCAACACCCAGTCTGCCCTTCTGGCACTTGGTCTGGGCAGGATAACTCCAGGTCCCATTGGGCGATCTCGGTTTGCCTCTCGCATGGCTTTTCGTATTCTTGCCTCCTTCGGATTGTACACGTACTCTGAAAGCAAAATAGTTTGGTGAGCAAAATATTCGTCAAAGACTGCGTTTCCATCAGAGATGTGCGAGGATGTGTTACGAGGAATGTGTTTTTAACGAACCAATAGAATCGCTTGAATGACCTCGCCTCGCTCAGCATAGCTCTGGTGGAAATGGCTTAGCGGAGCGAGATTTTTGTACGACAAAACAAAGCATGTTGGCGAGTAATGTGTGCTAAGAATGTGTTTCGAGAGATGTGTGCTAGAGATGTGGGCTAGGTGTCAGGTTGCCAGTTCGATTTTTATCTCTTCAGTAAATATGCAGCTAATAATTCAGTAGATTTCAGCGAACATTTCAATGCTTCATAAATTTCAGAAAGGTTAGTGAAACAAAACCAACGTAGAAAATGTACTTTTTAGAACTGAAGAAAAGGCACAACAAATAGAAAAGAATAAAATATAAAACACAAATAATCGTCATCCTTTATGCCTGAATAATCACAAGAGAACAAAATCTCCTCCAAACGAGCCTGTTTTGTTTTTTGAAATAAAAACAACTGAATATTGCCGTATCGTGGGAAATACTGAACAAAAATTATACAATCATATGTGTACGTCCTATATCGATCTCGACTATTCCACCCCTTAGAAAAAATAGAAAAAATATACATACAGGGTGAGTTTTTAGTACCAGCTCGGTCGATAACTCCACTACAGTAGAAGATAGCGAAAAAAGTTGTACATAGAAGTTATAGCCTCGGATATGCTCCTTGCTTAGAAAGTATTTTGAATTACACAGGGTGATCCATAACTACGTGGTGATGATTGCTTGATAATTATGCATGACGTCTATAAAATTGTTTCCTTAGCACACTTGACCTATGATATCTCGTTAGTTCAGTGTTTTGACTTGATCGAGTACTATTATGGCCTTATATTTTAGTTTTTTGTTAAGCAAACACAATATTTGATAGCATTTTCTCAAAATAAATAAATTTTATTAAATAAATAGACGGTATATTTAAAATTTGTAGAAAAATCAAAATATCTCAGATACTAATGATGCAGCCATAACAAGTGCTATACAAAGATAAAAGAGCATGTCAAAAGCAATTATTTGTTGTAATAAAATATTGGTAGTTATATTTAAAAAAAGAGAGAAAATCTAGATTATGCATTCTAAATTACCCTGTTTACGAATATGCGTCACGGGCTTTTTTCATATCCGATTTTTAAACTAGAGAATATTTTTCATTCATCCGTGTAAAAAACTGATTTTTGGTTCATCATTTTTTGATATACAGTACCTTCATTTGACAGCGATTTGGATATAAAAATGGTCATAACTTTTGATATACCCTGTATAATGTAACAATATCATATATTGTAGGAACGGAAATGATTAGTAGAATTTGAATATGGAATAATATATAGGGTGTTTCATTTAAAAAAATGCATGTTACGTAGTTATGGATTACCCTGTATAAATCTAAATATATTTTAAGCACGGAGCATATCCGTGGCTATAACTTTTATATACAACTTTTTTCGCTATCTTCTACAGTAGTGGAGTTATCGACCGAGCCGGTATTGAAAACTCACCCTGTATATCCAAAAAAAATTGAAAACACTTATATGGTAATATTGAGGAACAAGCTAAGAACAAAAAGCATTCCTGAGTCGCACCTCGCAAGTTCATTGAAGCACAACACAGATCATTGTCATTGTTTGACAAATTGCATGTATTGATGTATGGTTGTCGAGTGCATAGATTTCATCATCGAAAATCTGTATAGGTACTAGGAATCTAGTAGTTTAGAATGTTTGATATTACGGTAGATTCAGGTGTGTTTGACTAGAACGGTGGCCAGACGACTGAAACCGCAGATATACCGTAAAACGGTAGATCTGGCTACATTGACTGAGACACCAACAACGGGCAGATGCACCGCGCTCGCTACACATCCTCGCAACGCTCATCTCCACACCGTTTCACAGCTCCGCCACACATCTTCGCACCGCTCATTTTCCTAGCGCATCTCTGGTGGAAACGCACCCTAAAGGCGGTGCCAGACATACGGCATTTGGCGAGTACTAAGCGACTGCTCGCCCGGTGGCAGGTATGTGCGGATCAATCACCAACTGGCGAGCATCTACGTGTATATCAGATATTAGCGGTTGGTAACTGAATGGCGTCTCAGTGGGAGTAACGAATACTCAGTATTGTTATAGGTATTTCATTTCAAGAGGCTCTAGAACAGTGGTTCCTAACCTTTTCGATATTGTTACCCCTATGACCTATGAGGAAAACTGATTTTACCCCCTTTAAAATGTTATCAAAACAAACAGAACAAGCAAATATAACCATCTTTGTTTATCATAATTAGCACAACAGCCTTACAAGTTTAACTAATTTATGTGTATAAACAATGGAGTTCAATAATAACCCGGTTAAACATAACCATGATTGATTATGAGATCGGGCCTAATAGTACCCAGTTACACTGTCTAGTAGTGAAACTAATTCTAGCATAAAAAAGTAGTGAATGTTGGCTTAATGTGAAGGTTGGAATTGTTTTGCATTCACAAGTTTTTTAATGTTAGGTTTAGTTTCACTTAAAATGCATCTCAATTCATTTTCCACAGTGAGACGACTTCTGGCCTTTGTTTAGAGTGTTACTAATGTAGAAAAACCACTCTCACACCTATAGGTGGTGGCAAATGGTATTAGCAGTTTTAAAGCTCTGTTAGCTACAACAGGATATTCGGCACCTACTTTGAGCCAAAATGTGCTGAGATTATAATTCTGAAATTCTACTTTCAAAGTACTATTCTCGCGTGGTGCAGGAAATTCCACTTTTGCCTTCATATCTTCATCTCAAATAATGTCATCATCAATGGTAAACGGTCTTAATATCCAAGAGTTGGACTGATGATTTTCCAAATCCAAAAAATACTGCTTTAGTGAATCTATTACAGCCGATACATGTTGAATCACGGAATTTTTAAACGTGATTTCGCAGTGCTGTGTAACTTTTTTCTGTATTTTTTATTTTACGATCCTAATTATTAGGTTCCTCGTTACCCCCGTAAAATAGATGATTTACCCCAGCGGGGGTAATTACCCCCAGGTTAGGAACCACTGCTCTAGAAGATGCCATAAATGAATCCTTTTTCTTTCTCAATTCAGTGATGATGTGGATGCAGATTCAAACGTAATACGGAAAGTACCCGTTCTCTTTCAAGTTGCTTAAAAGATCGACAAACAACGGGAACTGCACGCGCGCTCTACAGACACTGCATGTCTGGCGCCGCCTTAATATCTATAACTCGTTCTGTACTTGTTCCTCAACTACATCGATTGAAATAAATAGTTTACTCTGATTCACCGATTTCTCATAATCTTATGTTGCTTGATTTTTGCACCGTAATGTAACTCAGTCCAACGTTAACACAAGATAAAACACATATTACTAGGGAGCTTAAAACAAATTAACTATAAGAAAACCTGAACAACGATTCTCTTTTTGGTTTGAACAACATTAATTACAATTTTCTTTGGAACAGATCCGGTCAATCAATCAGCCCTTCAGGGCACAGATGTGGTAGGTGTTTTGTCATCGCCGCTTTGAGTTGCACTGTTGTGTGTTATATTGCCCTCATAAGACAGGTAATATCTTGATTCTGAGACACCGATGCATTACATTTTTGAGTTATCAACGATGCAGATGCAGTATGATGTGTTCTTTTAGATATACAGCTATCGATTTATATAGGATACAACTGCTCTGCCCAACTAATCCATCATCATCTCTGCTATAGAGATGATTAATCCGTATATCTAAAAGGGGTGATACACGTACGAACTTTAAGTACGCGGTTTTTAAGTTCGCGAACTTACTCGGCTCGACGCGGTGACACACGTGAAGCTGAAATCACTCATTTTGATAATTTTCCTAAATAAACCAAACTTTCAACAAACGCCAAACACAACAAGCGTTGCGCATCGATGGCCTGCCAAAACAAAGTGGTGGCTCGCGGCTCGCAGTACGAGCTGAGACCAGCTACGAGCAACATTTCAAACCAGTTGGCTCGCCGGCGGTTTGCGCGACGGTTTTAAAGTACGCGTACTTACGGTGACACACAGGCGAAAAAGGTCGTCGAGCCATAAGTACGCGTACTTGCTCGTACGTGTATCAGCCCTTTAAAGTTACCGGTTGATACATATTTGGTTTGTTAAGGGTGTCCCAGCATAAGGTACACAACCCAATCTGGGTGAAACTAGAGCACAATATATCAACAAAGATATACAATTTAAAATAAATTGTTAGTCTTTTATTTGTAGTAATGCTTTCTCCCTTTCATTTGTTTGATTTGAAATAATTATAACTTTTGAAGCTTGGCGTGAATTTCGTTAAAAGAAACATTAATAATGCCTAAGATGCTGCTAGGCAATATTTATCACTATGGGAGTTTATTACCAGCTAGTGTTTCTCATGCAGCAACTCTACGAGTCTAGCTCGGCTCGTGTAAGAATTGATGGTAACCTGTCTGGTTAAACTGCAACCAGAAAAGGAGTTCGTCAGGGATGTGTATTATCTCCGATGTTATTTAACATTTATTCTGAATTTGTGATGAGACAGGTATTGGATAACTGGAATGGCCGTATTATTGGCGGAAGCAAAATATCCAACTCAAGATTTGCTGACGATACTGCCCTTATTAATGCTTCTCAGGAAGTTCTATTGAACATCTTAGAACAGCACAGCGCAGCATATCTTGGTATTACCTACAACAAGACCAAGGTTATGATCGTAAATAGAGACCATGATAATCATCGAGGAATAAAGTCGGCCTTTGTCAAGTAGTTCAAAGTTTTGTGTGCCTCGGGTCCTTTGATCGACAATTCGGACGGCTGTGATAATAAGATTCCACGGCGCATTCAACAGGCAAGGGTAGCCATGACAAAGCTCAATAATATATGGCGTGACAATAATATCACAAAAGCTGCCAAAATGTCTGCTGGTTCAGTCTCTTGTGTTCTCCATATTTTTGTATGCCTCGAAAACTTGGGCTGTTAAAAAGGTAGATCGAGATCGCATAGATGCTTCTCAAATGTGGGCGTGGAGGAAAATGCTGAGAGTTTCTCATACCGCCCATCGAATTAACGCTTCCATACTGGCTGAGGTCGATAATCCAAAATGGCTATCCCCCATTGTGTCTAGGAGAATGCTTACACTCTTCGGACATATTCACAGAAGCGATAATATGAAGAAACTTGTAGTACAGCGTTATGACACGAGTGGGCGGCGCCGTCGCCTCTCCCCAGGAATGCAGGGTGGATACTAAGAAGCAGTTGCTGGATATGAGTATCCACTGAACTAAGTAAATCACGAACGAACGTTCGTGTCGGTAGTACTCTAGCTCCGACTCAATACATTTAACGATTTCACAAAATGTCTGTTGATACATTGTAACTATTATGATGAGGCGACTAAAAAACTGTAGAGAAAAGTAAGTGAGCTTCAAAAAAAAATATGTATAAGAAATTGTACACTTTTTTTAACTATGTTCGATTTTTAAGGAAATATCCTCATAACCGTGCTTTTTTATTAAGTTCCATTTATCCTCATCCAATATCCTATCTAATAAAAAGAATAAAACGTTCTACTTTTAGCTCAAGTTTGCTGCGTTAAGTTGAAGCATTTGCGTGTGAGCGTAGCGTCGTTTATTGATCATTATTTGTCATCACTCAAGTACAGACCCTTCTTTGCATCTCACTGTTGTAATTCTTTTATTAGACAGGATATTGGATGGAGATCAAAACACGATATAAAAAAGTATGACTATGATTTTTTCTTGAAAAAACTAATTTAGTTTGAAAAAATGTCTAAAATCTTTAAAAAATTTGAAGCTCACTTACTTTTTCTGGCGGACTTTTGAATTCGCTTTTACTAGACATTATTTATGTTTTTATTTTAACGAAATACACGTAAGTTATAATGATTTGGAATAAAAATGACAAAGAAATAAACTGTCAATATGAGGCAAACAAATTTTTTGAGATTTTTTCAAATCATTTTTTTCTCTCGATAATTTGTGGTCTATTTTCACTCAGTTTCATGTGCTCACTTCAAGCTGAGACACCCTTTAGAGATAATGAGTGCATACATCTGTAGTTACCGATCGATACCTACATATTTGGTTTGCTTATAATAAATAAAAAAATAAAATATTATTGTTATCTCACCTTCCAACTAAATTAATTATAAGCAGATATTAAAGTTAACAAAACTGTAATATCTGCTCTACACACGACCACAATGTGCTTACTATATTCTACTACTTAGTAGTATGTAAGCACAACCGACTCCACAGTTTTGAATAATCCAATTTCCACTGCATGAAATCGATTGTGGAACAAATAGGACATATTTAAATTTCAGTCAGAAGAAACAAATGTTATCAACTTTTATAGGCCATTCAATAGCAAGCAACTTTACTACCATCGTTATTATTTGTCAGTGTGCATGAAAAAATGTTTAAATTTTTTTGTGCGTGCATTATTTATGGTTTATACGGATAGGAGGTTTTATTTACAGTCGTGAAAAGCCATGCTTCGGATTTGTTGTTTTCGTTCAAGGTTTAACTCGTGAAAAGTATTGGACAACAAGGTAAATGAATATTTCTTAATCAGAAATTGTTTATCTTTTTTGATTTATAGATACTATATTTATATACTAGATAATTCTTGAAATTCGAGTTGACGTGCCTTGAATAACTATAAACAACAAACAACGGACAGAGTCTTAGCCATAACAATTAAATATATGAACATCAAACTTAGAAAGGTCCACTTTTGCCGAACGAAAACTGATTCTGCGTACGAGGGAGGGTGACAAAATTTTGATAAAATAGAATTAAATTTTGCCTCTCAAACATTATCAGTATTTTTCACAGAAATTAGTAGCTCATGATTTTACCTACAAAACACGCATAAAGTATATTTTGATATTCAATTTTTTTAAAGATATTAAGGATATGTCCAGCTAGGGCTTTTTGGGAACCTAGGATGGATGAATGGAGCTTAAAACCGTTATCTATTATCAAATGTATTCAAATCTAGGCTACTTATTTATTCGTAGTTAAGGATAATGTCTAAATCATCATCATAGCCACAGTATCTTAACAGACATGTTGTGAATTCGTAAAATGCATTAAGTCGGAGCTAGAGTATTGCCGACGCGAATATTATCAATAGTTTTGAGCACTGTAGCTCACCGTCGTTCGCGATTTTCTGGCGCTCTTGATACTCATATCTAGCAACTGTTTCGTCATATCCACCCAACGTGTAGGGGAACGGCCACGGCGCCGCCCACTCGGGGCGTGATCCTGAACTACAAGTTTCTCCATATTACCGCTTTTTTGAATATGTCCGAAGAATCTAAGCATTCTCGTCGACACAATGGAGGATAGTCACTTTGGATTACCGAGCTCATCCAGTATGGAAACATTAGTTCGATGGGCGGTATAAGGAATTCTCAGCATTCTCCTCTACGTCCACATTTGAAAAGCGTCTATGCGAGCTCGATCTGCCTCTTTAACAGTCCAATTTTCCGAGGTATACAAAAATGTGGAGAACACAAGAGACTGAACCAGCGACATTTTGATAGCTTTAGTTATATTATGGTCACGCCATATTTTAGTAAGCTTTGTCATGGTCACCCATGCCTGTTGAATGTGCCGTAGAATCTCATTCTCACAGCTACCCGAACTGTCGATCAAAGAATCGAGCTAGACAAAACTTTGAACTACTTCAGAACGACCTATTGACTTTATTTCTCGATGATTGTCATGCTCTCTATCTACGATCATAACCTTCGTCTTGTTGTAGTTAATACCAAGACCATATACTGCGATGTGTTGTTCTAAAATGTTTAATAGAACTACTAGTTCTTCCTGAGAAGCAGCAATAAGGGTTGTATCGTCAGCAAATCCTAATTTAGATATTTTGCTTCCGCCAATAATTATACCGCCATTCCAGTTGTCCAATACCTGTCTCATACAAATTCAGAGTAAATGTGAATATCTAATATAATAAGTATTCAATAACAATTATCGTTATTTATTAATAGTCTGAAGAGAATCATAAATATTTCAACAAATATCAGGAAATATAATAGAGATATGGAAAATATACCCATGACTACCGGGGAATAGATTGAAACCCACTTATAACTGTTCACAATTAAAATCAAACCAATGTATATTACAACATTCTACAAAATTCAACAAACTATACAGAGTATCCTCGTATACAGAGTGAGTCTAAAGTATGGAACGTATCTATTATCTCGGAAACGGTTTGCACGATTGACATGAATTTTGGGTTATGGGGGTTTTGCAATACGGTCGATGGGCCGATCTTACAGTGTTGTCGTACCTAGCATTTTTCTGCATTTCAGCATTTTCTTTTACAGTGCATCTGCTCAAGCTAACATAACTAATTTCTGTCGCAAAATGTACTGCGAAGTTTCATTATTCTCATGGCTTGCAGTGGCGGATCGTTACTTAAGAGACCGTTGGAGCCAAAATATAAAAAATAACCTAAATTTATCGGCACCTTAAAAAATATAATAAAACCACAGCAAATTTTATCTGAATACAACCTATGTACAAAAACAAAAAATACACTTTTAAATTGTTTGGTATGTAAAATCGTTCCTTATTTTTCACAAAAGTGTCATTAACTTGTTTGTTAAAATTGTCAATGTTATTTAAAACTTTTTTTCGGCCGATAACATTCCAAGAGCACTGAGTTCTTTCATAGAGTTTCTTAGAAACGTCTTAATCGTTATTAGCACCGAAAAGGATCGTTTTGCTTCCGATATGGACATTCTTCATCCATGTAGGATCGCCACCAAATAAAATACATGAGAAACAAATTGCGTTTTTCTTATCACATCCACAAATCCAATTATTTTTATTGTACATATTTCGATTGAACTTCCGCACTCGGCTTTTAACATTCGACGAACTAGAAACATCTTGCTTTTTTGAATATCTAAATCGGGAAGCTGTTTTCCAATTCCTTGATTTCAATTTTTAAAAAAGGATTGCTAATACTATTCATTTTGGCAATAGTCCCTCAGTTATTACGAGTCACCTTTAAATATTATTAAAATAAGTTTCACGTCGGGGCGCAAAACAGACAGCAGAAATTAATCCGAATATTCCCAATCGACAACGACAAAAAATTCTAGTCTTGGTGAGCCAGCAGTTACCTGGCTCCTTTCCCTATTAAAATCGCGCTCTGCGCGTAGCGTTAATATGACCTCATTTAACCTTTCGGCTAGATGTATTATAGCAGAATTAGAGCCGCTGTTTGTTTGGCTCCCACACCGCACGCCGTGCTTTCATAGCAATAGTATGGGCGTGTTTGGCAAAAAATTAGGATAATATATTGGATTTTTGTCAATGTTTAATATTTGCTAAATAATTTTAAAAAAAAGTAGGATGCAATAAAATATTTAAAGGGAGCACAAAAAGTTAGGTACTCGATTTATTGTGGTGGTGCCATGGCTCCCTGGCTCCTTAAGGCGAGCCGCCACTAATGGCTTGTTGTATTCTAGCAAATGGACAACATTTTGAGCATCTGCAGTAATCGCCTTCATGTTTTTTGAAGTTAATGTCTTTTAACTTGAGCGGATGCAATGTAAATTTAGTTGTAACTCCGAAATTATGACCTTTAGATATAGGAAACTTTATACAGAAAATAATCAGTATTTTTGAAGGATATAAAAAATGTACCAATATACAGGGTGATTCATTTGAAATAAAAAAAACGTGCAAACCGTTTCCGAGATAAGTGAGGCGTTCCATATTTTAGACTCTGTATGTACTACCTGCAGAAGGCAGTCTAGTTATAGTTCTAGTAGTAGTTCTAAAAAGATCAAATCACATTTATAAAGCATTGTAATATTACATCTGACAGGTTAAATTTACAGTTGAAGGCCTCGAAATGTAATTTGATTCTTTTGAGACTACTGTTCAAAGGGGGTTAACTGCGTAAGCTGGGGCTGTCGTCCTCTAAGGGGCATCTTTACACAACCAACTACTGCTTTGTTTTCACACCTATAAGGCTTTTTGGAGGTGCCACGAACGTAAATAGTATCTGACTGAACAACAAGTGTTAGATGTGTACTAGAGAAGGTACTGACAAGCTATGCATACATTTTTAATACGAATATCCCCTTTCTTCCAGGCGTTCCGATTTCAGAGAGTAGTATGTCATAAATCAATAAATTTTTCAATAATTTACGAGAGGAAACCAAGTTTGATAGAAACTTAGGCCCAGTTTCACAATCATTGGTAACCTCTTGTAGTCGCTTAACCGACAGATGGAAGTTGACCAGTAGTTATCGGAGAGCTCTGTTTCACAATGAAAACCAATGGTTGAACTTATTAATTTTTAAGTTGGCACCACGGATTGATCTCAGAGCACTGTCGTGAATAAAAGCTAACCCTTTGACAAAGGAACCTAACCTTTCTTTTCATATTTTTGATTATGTCTTTACAGAGTATACTCAAAATCCATCGACGTCTTATACTATGTTCCAAAATCCCATCTACCCAGTGAGCAGATGAATTTTCGAGGATAGTCACGTGATTCCAGATGTTAGGGATGTTGGAATATTTATGAAACGGCAAAGATCTTTTTTTGACAATTTTGACATATCACATAACCTGTGCTGTTTTCTGATGGTCAGAGTGTCAGAGTAGTCGTACCCGTTAGAATGTCAATGCATACAAATAAAGCAGAATAGGTTATGTTAAGTTGTTAGCTGTCAAGTGAAAAATATCTCTTGACAGTCTTGACACAAAGGTCGCTAAAATCTCAATTTGATTTCCGAGCAAAACGATGACATCCATGGCCTCGGAAATGCAATAACGGAACACAGGTTTTTGTTGACAGTTTGATGATGGGATTTTGGAACGTAGTATTAGACGTCAGTATCAAAATCCATGTTTTTATAACCTCCAAAGCTGTCATCGATTGACCCAATAAACGTCAAGATAACCCATACCGCATCCTTGGGTCAACATAACTATACTGGTTGACCAGAGCTTTTGACGTATACCGTCGATTATGAAATGGATTATTTCCGATAACCACTATTTTTTTTGACCACTAGTTAACTAACGATTGTGAAACTGGGCCTTAGACTCTTGCGCTCGTATTGCGGCACCTTTTGTAATGCTTGAAATGCCCTCGCACAAAGTACTGTGTACCCGTTTGAAATATTTTGACGTGACCCTGTATAGGAATGAACGATCGAGCGGGAGTAGAGATGACGTCGGTGCTACAGCCTCCCCAGATGCTTAACCCAGAAACGAGGCGCGAGGGAACGAAGCTAGAAGCGCTAGAAAGGGGGCGTATCTGATGCCCCTGCTTGCCTTGCGGCAAATGCCGGCACGGCACATCCTCTCTTCAAATGTCAATAGATGCACCACGACGTATTTGCTAAAAATATACTACTTCTACTTGCTTAGAGTGTCAAATACTGAATCCTCAAGGAACAATATATATAGATACATACAGGGTGAGTTTTTAGTACCCGCTCGGTCGATAACTCCACTACTGTAGAAGATAGCGAAAAAAGTTGTATATGTATAAAAGTTGTAGCCATGGATATGCTCCTTGCTCAGAAAATATTTAGGTTTATACAGGGTGATCCATAACTACGTGGTGATGCAAACATGCATTTTTTTAAATGATACACCCTATATATTATTCCATATCCAAATTCTACTAATGATTTTCATTCTTCCAATATAGGGTGTTGTTACATTATATAGGGTACTTTAAAAGTTATGATCATTTTTATATCCAAATCGCGGTCAAATTAACGTACTGTATTTCAATAAGTAATAAATCAAAAATTATTTTTTTTACACGAAAAGATTAAAAACATTCTGTAGCTTTAAAATCGTCGATAGAAAAAGCCCGTGACGCATATTCGTATACAGGGTGATGTAGAATGCAAAATCTAGATGTTCTCTCTTTTTTTAAATGTAACCCCCAATATTTGATTATACCAGAGAATTGCTTTTAATATGCTCTTTCATCTTTGTATAGCACTTGTTATGGCTGCATTTATTAGTTTCCGAGATGTTTCGATATTTCTATAAATTTTAAATATACCTTGTATTTGTTTACTAAAATTTATTTATTTTGAGAAAATACTGTCAAATTTTATTTTTGCTTAACAAAAAAACAAAATATAATGCCATAATAGTACTTGATCAAGTCAAAACACTGAATTAACGAGGTAATATAGGTCAATTGTGCTGAGGAAACAATTTTATAAACGTCAAGCATAATTATCAAGCAGATGTATCAAGTATGCTATGAAATACTAAACGACACAGTCCGAATAAAACGATCATTCAATCTTTCAAGCGCATTAGTTTTATAGTGCCTCCGTTCTGGATATTACTGTTCATAGTTGATATATTCTAGAGGCAAATAGACAATTTCTCAAAGATTATCCTAAATACCCTCAATGGAAAAATTAATTTTAAAAGATGGTTTTTCACACAGTACGGAATTATTGAGCAGGCTATGAAAATTGTCAATTTTTCAAAACCTACCTGATAAATCTGCTTGATAGTTATGCATCACGCCTACAAAATTGTTTCCTCAGCATACTTGACTTTATTATCCCGATGATTTAGGGTTTTGACTTGATCAAATGGTATCATGACCTTATAATTTAGTTGTTCGCTAAACAAAAAACAAATTAGATAGTACTTTCTCAAAATAAATGAATTTCAGTACATAAATAGAAGCTATATTTTAAATTTACCGAAAAATCGAAATATCTCGGAAATTGATGGACGTAGGTACAACAAGTGCTATATAAAGATGAAAGAGCATATTAAAAGTAATTGTTTGGGATAATAAAATATTGGGGGTTACATTTAAAAAAAAGAGAAAATCTGGATTTTGCATTCTACATCACCCTGTATACGAATATGCGTCACGGGCTTTTTTATAGCCGATTTTAAAACTAGAGGATATTCTTAATCTTTTCATGTAAAGAAAATAATTTTTGTTTCATTACTTTCTGAAATACAGTACGTTCATTTGACCGCGATTCGAATATAAAAATGGTCATAACTTCTGAAATACCCTGTATAATGTAACAATACCCTATATTGGAAGAACGGAAATCGTTAGTAGAATTTAAATATGGAATAACGTATAGGGTGTCTCATTTAAAAAAATGCATGTTTGCGTCACCACGTAGTTATGGATCACCCTGTATAAATCTAAATATTTTCTGAGCAAAGAGCATATCCGTGGCTACAACTGTTATATACAACTTTTTTCGCTATCTTCTACAGTAAAGGAGTTATCGACCGAGCCGGTACTAAAAACTCACCCTGTATATTGCCGAACAACTTGTCATGCTTATGAACCTAATACAGTTCCAGAAACTCGAAATCCCAAAACAACTTTTCTCTTATAAATACTTTTAGTTCCCACACCGATAGATAAGAGAAGTATTGTGATCGCGAAAATTTTCTATTTTGAGATAATATGCTTTTGGGCGTTTGATGGTGTCTATACATAACGAAAATTCACGTCACTGATTTCCGTCGCGCCGGTCTGTCTGCTGGTTTGTCTGTCTATCGTCTCACTGTTCACTTGCCTCAGTAACCACTCCATAGATTGTGATAAAATTTTGGCAGCGACACAATTTTGAAAATCGGTGCATGGGCGGCGAAATTGATCAAAAAAACAAGAAATTTCAAATATTCATCAAACTTCATTTTTAGGCGTTTTAGGGGTTGCTGATCGTTTTATATTTTTTTTTGGGGTGGTCGTGAAATTGGGGTGGTTAGGGGGAAAGCTGTTAATTTTCTTAATGGGTTCTCCGATGACCTATAGAAGAAAGGCATAATACAGTCATTTAGGTCCATTTGAATATTGCCTTGCCTCTTGCCTATTACTGAAAGCAAGCTTAACCTGGGTAATTAGTGAATTGATTTAGGTGAAATTTTGAAACAGCATTACTACTATGGCCAGGAGTGAAAACGCGTATGGTTTTTAGAAATCATGACAGTGGCAGCGCAGCAATAATCAAAAAAATAGAAATATAAAAACAACTTAAACTTTGTTTCTAGTCGTTTTAGAGGTTCCTGATCAATTTCTCCTTTTTTTGGGGTGGTTTAATTGGGGTGGTTGGGGAGGGTGTGGTTGTATACCCAAGAATTTGTTGTATTCATAAAATACTCCACATTGCACTGAAAAAATTGACTTTGGTGATATCGTGTGGTTTTTTTAGACCTATCGGTACGTTACCTTCGAATATTTGTATCTGTGAAATTTGATACATACATGTAATCGTGTAACTTGGAAACTACGAACTTGATTACGATGAAATTGTGACACCGTATTACTGGCGTATAGGAAACAGTTTCGTTGTCGAAACTAATGCCATAATATCATAATGCCAGTGGCGGAGGAGAATTAAAAAAATGAAAAATGTTAAAACCGCTCAACATTGTCTACTTTCTTGATGAGTATGGTGTAGGGATAGAGGAACTCCAATTTTTTTTTAGCATTCATAATGTGTAGGAAGTTCATCGTCAAGAACTTGACGCCATTTTTTTCCATGATATAGAAATCTGATGCCATTTTACCCTGACTCTCAAACGCTGAATGCTGATTTTCATTTTTTATTTTCATTTTGTTTGATATACAATTTTTATGTTCTTTGATTCTGTACAGGAGACGTCTTGAAGACTTGTAACATAACAATACAGTCTATTTTCTGTATAGATTTTTGTATTGATATTTTTATTTATTATTTATTCAAAATGTGTGTAGTCTAATATGTGGACGCATGCATTCATATACCTTGGGGTAGTCCAAACCCAGAGGGCTGAACCCAGTGCTGTGGGTCGTAATAAGGAGCTGTGGGACCTCCGTAGTAGTCGTGTCGGTACATCTGGCGATGCGGATGGAAGCCGTAGTCGGGTTGCTGTGGGTACGGAGGCAGCGGGTCATGTTGATGGTGGTAGTATTGCTGGTGAGGCGAGTGATAGTACTGCGCTCTGCAGAAAAGTATCCGGGTCAAACTATCAATATAGTTGAAGGTTAAAGGTTAAATCACATGCTCACTGTTGCCGACGATACGATAGTACGCCGCTGTTCTTTAAAATACCAAAAATAATTGGCGCCAAACTTATGCCCGATAATTTAACATTACTTCAACAGTCTGTCCCCTATGTAATTTAACAGCTGACAATATCCATGAATTTGTATTTGAAAATTGTAGTCCAGCAAGCGCAATACGTGAGCTCAATAAAGATTTTACTTTTATCGCTCTTATGGATGAAATGCTCGAAATACTTTTAAAAATATTAAGAAGCAAGAAGCTTGACTTGACTTGACTTCTATTATTCACCAGCGTATGCTGATGGCCTCTTTCCCAAAAAAACTTGATGTTTTAACTGGCATAAGAGCAAGCCTCTTCAAAAAGTGTTTTAAGCAAACATTCTAAAAGGTAGTTTATGACAAATACCTAATGATAGGTTCATGTACAGATATTTGAAGATAGAATATAGTAAGTTTATAGTTTAGGAATGTAGTAAAAGTAGTGCCAATCTGGCTATTTTGTGTTTCCGTATAGATGCAGGGTCATATGACACAGCGCGCAAAGAATTTGAATATTGCACGTTCATAATATTTTCTTGCAATTTGTTTGATGAACTTTGACAAGAAAGGAATATCACGACCTCTATGTATGGTTGCATTAGGCACGTACCAAGGAGGTTTAAAAATTGTTCTAGGAACTTTGTATTCCTTGCAATTTTGTTATGTGCGTTTCAGCCGCAAAACACGCCACACATGCTTGAATTGTAGTTGTAGATGGTCGTACTAACAATTGATACAACAATAACTTGTTACTTGGACTGAGTTTGGCTGTTCTCCTCATCGTAGGGCATATATTTCGAAAAATAATCATAAGTTGTATGTAAGGCTCCAAAGTTTGAGTTGCATCAATCTTCAAGCCTAAATATTTTGCTTGCGCTGCCCATCTGTTATTTCAGTAGGTAATTGTTGCCGTCGTTTGGTCACAAAAACAGCCTACGTTTTCTCAGCATTTAATCTGAGTTTCCAACCAAGAAACCACCAATCGTGAAGCTGGTTCAGAACTTCTTGGAACCAGTCACCAATCTCTCGATTGGACGTGATCTCTGGCAGGAGATGAAGCTAACTGGCAAAAGAAAATATTTAAACGGTTGAGTAGATAATAATGTATCTGCGAACCTATTTGTTCAAGGGAAAGATTTGCTTTAAGTTTGAGGTCTAAAATACTGCAAAAGATACTTGGATCATCAAATCATCATCAATCACCAAAGATATCCTTAAAGTATTCAACCGTGCATGTGAATGTATATATTAGATTATTCGACGTACAGTACGAATAGGAATCGTATATCGGAAATTGTTTGCATGTGAATTAAGCTTGAGACAGAGGTGCGTAATTTTGTGGTACTAAAATGGCAGGTGTGATATTTGTGATGTGGGATGCAAAGTCTTTAGCTATGTGTCAAAAGTTCATGTAACACGAATATAAAAGCATCAAATTAAATTCATATCTATAAATAAAGGTAAAATACAAAACATATCAGCGGCATTTTAATATGAATTAAGTAAGTGAAACTCCATTATTATGCATTTTTGAACGCTCACATACGTAATTTAAAAATATCTCCCACACTATTTATTTTGAGCAATGGAGCGAGTGAGAAAAAAAGGTGCGCGATTGACCACACCTCTCTAATCTTAAATATTAAAATGTCAAACATAATTCACAACTATCACAAAATCCCGCGCCTTTTGATTTAAGAAATATTTGAAAAAATGCGTACTCTTTGGGACGGGATCAACAAACAATCAAGTGCCAACTTAAAAACCATTCATACCCAATAGATATTGATGTACATTAATACTTTGCATGCATGTCATATTTCTCAGTGATTTCTGTCTGTTATAGAATACAATATTTTTAAGGGGTCATTCAGTAGATGTTAGCGGTGGTTAACCATTATCTAACGAAACTTGTGATTCTGATTGTCTTTATTATTTTCATTTTTCATCCAATTTTTTTCTAAAAGGTCCAATTTTAAGCCATCGAAAATATTGCAATACTGAGCCACTAATTACTAATATTATCGTGATAGAATATTAATGACAACACAATAAAGAACAAAAGCTGGTGCAAAATCTTTAAAAAAGGGAAGCGAGAACAGAGCTGAAACGCTTAAGCAGTTCTGATGTCTGATTGTGCTCAAAAGTTTTAAGGTAGTTAAATTTTGAAAAGTTACAGAAAAACTCAAATAATGCTCTAACCTCATTTTACGAATATTTTAAAGACGTTCATTCGCTACGCTAGAGTCAAATATTATTTTGACTTTATTTTAATTACTTAATCGATTTGTGAACAGCGCGTTTCTCAGCATGGTCACCTAATATCCGAAACAACAAAACAATTCTTTTAATGCAATAATATAAACTAAATAAGTTTAAACATTATTTATTTTTGTAACCACAGTTAAGATATATTTATACTAAATACAAAGACAGCTAGTCTGTCATAAGGGCCCATGTTATAATGAGGATATTTTTTAATTCGTTACTAACTTTCTGAAATGATCGGTAAGAGGTGTTGAATTTTTGAGTGTAGATACCTACGTCATTAAGCTTATCAAAACGGAAAAAAAATAAGTTCACCTACCAACAACTCTCGTGAATGAACATCCTTAAATCTTCTATTATTTGTAGGCGTACAACAGATTTTAATTTGTAGAATTTTATATTTAATTTTTTGAGCGAAGGAATTTACAAGCCAAGTCCATTTGAGCTTCACTTTGGACGCTTTACTGGTGCATCTAAAAACATGTAAAAGTAGATACTCAAAAAATTCACACGAAAACTTTAGATACTTATAAATGGCGCAAATTAGGTTCCTTAATTGTTATAAACAAAGGGACTGTGAGTTTTAAAGGAAAAATGGCTAATTTTGTTCCAAATCGACCTACGACAATTTTATTTTCTTCAAAGTACATATTTAAATGCCAGCTTTTTAGATACGAAAAAAATAATTGTGTAAACTCAGTATCAAAAAAAGTTATTCTATTTGTTTATAAGCACAAAATTTTGAATTTGAATTTAAATCAGATATGATGTTCGGATCTTCTTTAATATTCTGCCTATAGAATTGATGTATATTTATGGTTTTTATTTTATTGTAAAATAGCGTTTTATTAATTTTAGTTGGTTTTTGCAATTTTATAAACAATGAATAGATCCTTCCAAAATTGAGAAACGGTCATTTTATAGCGTATGGAATCTTTTTCAAAACAGTTTGTCAAAAAGATACTCACAATTCAACACTTTTCAGTGCTAACCAGTTCGAGACAACATTTGTCATGTTTGAGCTTTATTTGTTTATAACTTTTAAATAATTAGGTCTTGTTTCTGTAGTTAAATATGACTCAGATTGCTGGATGAATGAGTGTCAGGAGAAAATCCTTATTTCCCTGGAGTATTCGTTATTTATATGGATGACGAATAAAGACGTTTATTATTATTATTAAAGTACATTGATTGTTTGACTGATCCATCTCCTAGTTGACAGTTTACCTGTAGGGCAGACAGTTACAGCAGTCCATGGTAAATCCGGCAACCGAAATTATGACCGGCAATCTCTACGCGCTAACAACGGCATTTCCGCGCGTCGGTTTTCGCGCCAAAAATCCAGCCGTACCGTCGGCGTCGTTGCGGTCGCGGAGCGTGTTCGCGGTCCGATTCGCAGTCGGCCGTGATCGCGAAACAAGTGACGGTGTGCATGCCGGACGCCGCGCCGCCAACGCCAACTGAGACCGACGTCGACGTCGGCGTCCGCGTATCGATCAACCGGCCTGCCGCGGCCGGCGCGTCGCGACGCGCGAAAGCATCGCCACTCTGCTCAACCTCACCTGCGATGCGATGGTGCCGCCAACGGATGCACTGGCGTCGCATCCGATGGATCCCAGGAAATACGGTTTCAGTGGACTAGAAGCTCATAGGGTTTTTATTATGCAAAACCATGCCTGGATTAACCATGGGGCTAAAGGGGCTGGAGCCCCGGGCCCCGCGGTTCAGAGGGGCCCCACAGGGGCCCTACTTTTATGTAATGTGGCAGAGCAAATATTGGTTCACTAGATGAACAATAACATCAGTACGTCTACTAAAAACTAATTTCGAGATTTCAATCAAAACGGTGTTTTTCAATTTCTCTACCTATAAGCAAACCAGCAGGCCATGAAATATAAACAAAAATGTGTTCAGATAGAAGCAAATAACATAGCAGAAAGATACAGATAAAATAAAGTAAAGGGGCAAGGTTATAAAAATTCCCTACAACCAATGAACTCTAACTAGAAACAACGCCGGTAAGATGTCTAAGGTCAAAGCTGAAATACGTCAGAAGTGAATAATTTTTACAACTTACTAGCTACTGCAATGTATTATAGATTAAAAATTTAAGAAACTATTAAACTTTCAGCGATAGTTCCTAGCAGTCTAATATCTTCAGCACAAAATTTCACATTTAATGATATAAAACAATAGTCATTTCAGTCAAAATCAAAAGTAACGACACCTCTGACTGTCCCACTGTAGCCCTTCTAGTGTTTCAGTATCTATTAGCAAGATCGCAAAAAAAAGGAATACTGACAAATCAGATTTTAATTTTTTGCCAGGCAAATTATGTTTTATAATTTGATTTGATTAGATATGTTACCTGTGTTATTTCTGATTAGACTTGATTTGTTGTAAGTCATTTTTATAATTTTAACCATTTACTCTAGTTGTCTTTATCTTTCTGCTAAGTTAGTTGTTTTCTTCCACCTAAATAGTTTTTTGTTTGTATTTCATGGCCTGCTAAGTGGCTTGTAGGTAGGAAGATTGAAAAACACCGGTTTGGTTGAAAATTTGAAATTAAATGAAAACTACCAAAGATTGATACCAAATTTTAAATTCGACCGTTTAAAACTAATTAGGCATTCCCATTTGAAAAAATCAAGGTAATTCTGATTAAAGTTTCCTTAATTAGTCTACCGATTTCTCCAAGTACAAACGTAATTCAAACTTGAACGTCAAACCTAAGTTGGCCAATTTCAAGTTTAGTCACACGGCAAACTCACAGCCGTCTAAGTTTTATAATCGCTGCGATATTCAATTTTTTTCTGAATTTTCTGCTTATATCAAAAATTGTGAATTGCACCTAAACGGCTCACTTCAAGTCCCAGGTGTGATACATAAAGTCACACTAGAATTGACCCGGTAATCTAAATATTCAATAATATATACAGGGTGTCCATTTAAAAAATCATAACTTTGATATGGCACGCTTTTATTAGAAACCCGGTATAAAAGTCATTCTTTTTAAAATGTAGTCCAACTCGACCTACATACATTCGCAAATTTTCTAAAAAGTATTATGGTTTGGTCACAAGAGTCCGATGCGTTGAGCTTGACTCAGCCTGTATAAAAAGAAAATAGAAAATACCTACCCATTGGATACTGTCGGCACCTGTGGCCCGTGCCAACATAAAGAATAAATTGAAGTTGAACTGATACAAAGACGACGCTCAAAAACGAAAAGTAAGTTATCCATATAGCTTGTTAGTGTTGTGTCTATATGCTACATATATACAGCTTACCAAAATAACAAACTCTAAATAACTATTTTAAGGCCGCTGAGGATAAATTAGAAGCAGTGAAAAAATTGCCTAAAATAAGTTTTTTAAGCAAACCTAACGCTCCGCTTGAAAAGGATTGCACTGAAAATAGTTCTGATTACTAAGCAAACGCAAACATTGAGAGCAGTGCTGATACTGTAAGCGGGACTCATGACGTACTTAAAAAGTGTATAGTAGTTTTTTTTTGTTATATCGAGAATAGTTTTCATAAATAATAGTATTTGCATTTTATTTATAAAGGGCCCCTTAAAATTATAAGCCCCGGGCCCCATGAAAGCTTAATCCGGCTATGTGCAAAACGTTTGATAGCAGGTATTAGCAGAAGGACCAGCTGCCGATATTCGTTTAGGGAATTGGGTATATTACCATTGCCTTGTATTTATATACTTGATTTACTAGTTTATGTTAAGGAAAATCTGCAAGAGTTCCCTAAACTAAATGATCACCAAACATACGCGACTAGAAATTCGCTCATCATCCAGATTCCAAAGCACAGGTTATCTAAAACAAAAACAGTCCTAAACTGATAGCTATAAAACTATTCAATAAATTACCCGGCATGTTCAAGGCACTTCCATCAAAGCGTTCCAAAAATAGGTTAAAGTTACTCCTAAAGCAGAAGGTCTATTATTCTATAGATGAATATCTTTAAGATATTGTCGAATACTGTTTTTAGCTGTGTCATTTATATTTTTATCTTTATACCTAGCTTTGTGTATGTGTTTTTATACTGCTTTTCACTTTTTTCTTTTGTGTTTTGTGTGTGTGTGTTTTTTTTATAGAACTCTAACACTACAGGTACTTAAGAACATGAATGTGTATATATTTATTATAAGCGTTTGTGGTGACTGTTACATGTAACTGTTGGTTGCTTCTTTGTTTATTTTAGTATAAGAATATTGACATATCCTATATCACTCTGTGATCATTGAGGGTGAATAAAATCTATCTATTTATCTATCTATCTAGTATGGTTTAACTATTGCGAATTGAATCAGATTTTATTCAAGTTGTTATACCAGAGTGCATTAACTGTAAGAGAAATCACGTAATACATAAACGCAAAACATGCTCGAAAACCATCTGAAGGCCCACGATATTTAAATACAATCAACCAAAGAAATAGCTGCAAGTCGTCGACAGACTGCTTAAGCAAGGTATAACAGTATTTGGTATATTCACTACGTACGGCGCCCTTTTTTGTTGCAGTTTCTATCAGGCCATGCTGGACCGTGCAGACAACCGACGTATTAGTAGGAAATACATTAGTAGCGCGCCTATTGACCTAACACTAGCGAATTTGTTGAAATAAAGGTATGTACTAGATATTAAAATAGCTCATTGGGAAAAGCGAACAGGGAGATGCAAACATTGTTGAACGTGAATTTGCAGAGTTCAAAAAGAAGTATTTACATGTACTTTGTCAACGCGTTATCTGATAGGTATACTTTTATATCTATCTTTTTTTATAGGCAGCGTCGACTACTGTGGTCATTGGCTACCATTATCACCATTCACAGAATTGCGAGTTTTACTTTACAATCTCCAATAGAGTCCCAAATTTTTGATGTACAGCAGAATGTTCTTAATCTTATCAGGGCTACTGAAACAACTATGTACGTCATGAGGTATTTCATACAGTTGACGCAGGGGATGAAGAGATGGACACTCGCAGATTATGTGGAGGATGGTCAGACGGGTACCACAGAAACTACAATCGAGAAATGTGTTCTCAGTATCCCACTGTGATTGCCATAGATCGCGGATGCATCGCTTCACCAGAATTTTGAGTTCATCTTTTGACATGGGGATTATCGATAGCTACTGTTAGACACTTCCTGGTAGGCAGCACGGTCAGCGGCTTCATTACCATGTATTCCTACGTGTCCGGGAACCCAAACAAAAAGTACCTTCTTACCGACGT
Source organism: Callosobruchus maculatus (assembly GCA_951848785.1). Taxonomy (NCBI): domain Eukaryota; kingdom Metazoa; phylum Arthropoda; class Insecta; order Coleoptera; family Chrysomelidae; genus Callosobruchus; species Callosobruchus maculatus. The sequence goes on from CATOUR010000032.1 coordinate 18,122,336, forward strand.
CTGCCAAGGATTTCAACAAAGATATACATTTCTGGATAAGTGGATCGAGTGAGTTTCGATTTCTCAAAGCTCTTAGTGCGTTAAGGGAATCGCTTATAATTGCTGCAAAGGATGTCGTTGGATCCATTCCAAATGCTTGCAAGGCTTGAAAAATTACATACTGCTCCGCAGAGAAGATTGAAGTCATCGGTGACAGTGTCCAGGAATGCACAATGCCGTCGGTAAAGAAGGAACAACCTACCTCGGAGTCTGTCTTCGAGCCGTCTGTATGAAATATTTTTTTATCTCCAAGGTTGTCTAGAATCTGAGCGAGATTCGATTTAATGACTTCTGCGGGTGTCGAGTCCTTGGGTAACGTAAGTAAAATCCTCACGCACTATAACAGATGGTAAGCTCCATGGTGGCGTTTCGTGTTGTTTAGTGGGGTACGTAGGTGGTATAATTAATCCTATTTCCTGAATCAGGTCACTTACACGCGTACCTGGTGGTCTGGTTATTGTTGGTCTTAACAGATAGCTTTTATGGGTGTTAAACAAAAAAGAGTTATTACGATGTTGAGGCTTTGTCTTGCAGGTTAGGGTATATGGTAGTGCCAGCTTTTTACGCCGGAAAGCAAGGGGTCCGATGCCTGTCTCCGAGCATATACTTGAGGCTGGGGACGTGCGAAAAGCTCCTAGACAATACCTCAGTCCGAGATGATGGACTGTGTCGATTCTTTTCAGCTGTGAGGGTCTAGCTGACGAATAGACTATGGAGCCATAATTTATGCGGGAAAGGACGAGGTGCCGATATATCCTGACAAGTATGTCAGTATCTGCACCCCAACGTGTCCAGTCCGTCGGTCTGTCGGTCCGTCGGTCTGTTGGTCCTTCAGTCCATTGGTCGGTCGGTCCGTCGCTCCTTCAGTCCGTCGGTCTGTCGGTCTGTCGGCCCGTCGGTCCTTTAGTCCGTCGGTCTGTCGGTCCGTCGGTCGGGCGGTCCGTCAGTCCGTCGGTCGGTCGATCAGTCCGTCGGTCCATTGGTCTGTCGATCCGTCAGTCCGTCGGTTGGTCGGTCGTCCGTCAGTCCATCGGTCCGTCAGTCCGTCGAATCGTCAGTCGGTCGGTCCGACGGTCGGTCAGTTGATCGGTCGGTCTGCGGTTGGTCGGTCCGTCGGTCGGTCGGTCGGTCGGTCGGTCCGTCGGTCCATCGGTCCGTCGGTCCGTCAGTCCGTCGGTCCATTGGTCTGTCGGTCCGTCAGTCTATCGGTCGGTAGCGGAATAGCATACTTTTTTTGTGGGGGCTGGCGATGATTTGTTTTCTTATGACGATTCCAACACGATCTTGTATTGTCTTCTGGAAAATAAATATTGTATTGTATTGTATTGTATTGTCTGAACAGGACTCTTATATTTAAATAACATCTGACAAAAGCACCAGTAAATTAAGAACACATAATAACATAATACGGAGTCTTTGCGGTACATGTTGGGGCTTTTCAGCATCCACCCTGAGATGCTCTACGCTAGGCTTGTGTATCCAACACACCTATCGGTGTGGGAAGTAAAATCTTAGTTTTAAGATATTTCTGTGTACTACAATGAAGTAAGCAGGAGCATCAGAAATTTAAGAGTTTCAGATAATTCAGTTCTACGGTCAAGTTTCTCCAAACCCCCCAACTTCTCCTGTAAATATTTTTTTAGGACGTGTAGCGTTCGATGTACCTTTTCTGTGTAATATCATGTATACACTACTCAATATTTGCACGGTAGCACCCGCAAAATACGTAGGTAGCCAGCCAGCCATTGGCGATCCGAGCTTGCAATTCGTGGGTTAGTATTAAGGAGCACTTTCAGCATTTTTATAGATCTAATTATTTGAACATAACGAATTCACCATTTTTAGGAAATGAGTCCACTAGATACCTAACATCGTTGAATACATGATCAACCTAACAAAAATTTGGAAATCTATTGTGTAAGACTTTCATAATTTTGGAATGGATTTACAGTAACATCTTGAGGACTTAAACAATTGTAGAAATGGCATTGCTCCAAAAAATCAAGGAGCATGGGTGCTTGGACTCTTGGACAGCAAGCCATGCTTAAGGTGGTTTGAATAAAAACGGTACACCTCTTTAATACAAATTTCTCTTTTTACGTTTTACTTGATTGAGGAGTGTGCTAGAGTTAGTTCAGTTTTCTATAATAAGACGTTATGAGTGGATTGACAAGGATTCTTCTTGCCAGTATATCAGGAGAACATACTTTCTACTAGTAGGCAATGAGCAGAGACCTTTGAAACATCTAAAAACGAGGTTCGAGCTGTTTTATATTTCCGTTTTTTTAATTATGGCTGCGCTGCCACTGACAGTCTTTCTAAAAACCATACGCGCTTTCCATCCTCGTCGAGGTTATAATAGTGTGTCAAAAAGAAATACTCGAATAATGAATGTTTGGATAGACCTAAACAAGTGTATTGTGCCGCTAGGTCTTTATTTCACAGGACAAAGGATAGCCTTTATGAATACAACCAATTCTTCAGTTTTACAACCCCCCACCCCCCATCCACCCCAATTTCGTTGTCACCCTAGAAAATGTAGAAAATGATCAGAAACCCACAAAATGCCTAAAAGCTAAGTTTGAGGAATATTTGATATTTTTTTGCTAAATACTCCGCCGCCCATGCACATATTTTCAAAATTATAGCAGTATTACTTACTATGACACCACAACATATCACTACACAAATTTCATCATAATCCATGCAGCGGTTACTGAGATTACGAGGCTGAAGGAACGCCGACAGACAGGCAGATAGACAGACAGACAGACAGACAGACGACAGACCGCCAGACAGACAGACAGACAGACCGACAGAGAGACCGTCAGACAGACCAACAGACAGACCGACAGACAGACCGACAGACAGACCGACAGGCAGACCGACAGACATACCGACAGACAGACCGACAGACAGACCGACAGACAGACCGACAGACAGACCGACAGACAGACCGACAGACAGACCGACAGACAGACCGACAGACAGACCGACAGACAGACCGACAGACAGACCGACAGACAGACCGACAGACAGACCGACAGACAGACCGACAGACAGACCGACAGACAGACCGACAGACAGACCGACAGACAGACCGACAGACAGACCGACAGACAGACAGACCGACAGACAGACCGACAGACAGACCGACAGACAGACCGACAGACAGACCGACAGACAGACCGACAGACAGACCGACAGACAGACCGACAGACAGACCGACAGACAGACCGACAGACAGACCGACAGACAGACCGACAGACAGACCGACAGACAGACCGACAGACAGACCGACAGACAGACCGACAGACAGACCGACAGACAGACCGACAGACAGACCGACAGACAGACCGACAGACAGACGGAAATGAGTCACGTGGATTTTCATTATGTATATATCATAAAACGCACAAAAAGCGTATTATCTCAAAATTGAAAAATTTCGCGATCACAATACTCCCCTCATCTATATCGGTGTGAGAAGTTAAGTCTTTGAAATGTAAGATATAAGTGGCACCAACCTTTTTTTCCTAAAATATGGATTATTGCGCCATCTAATAGTAAAATATCTTACCCACAGTCTGAAAAAGTCCGACACGAACCAAGTTGACTAATAGGCATTTGAACAAATTTACGTTTTACTCATGTAATGTTCACTTAAATTAATTTCGTTAGTCCCCTGTAAAATTTAGTTAAGGAATGTCTACGTACTCTAATGGGTGCAAATTGCTAAGTCAATCTATTAGACCTCATTTTTGTATGATCCATTCAAAATGATCGGGATGATTTTTATCAGTGGGCACGCTACTGGGTTGTCTGTTGATCGCGGCAACATCGGTGTGCCGCGCTGGACGCCGGCGACACGATCGAACCAGGACACAATATACTGTCGACTCCCCACGTCCTAGTTTTGCTCCCAACGTACGAGAATTTCACCAAAAAAAAGGCAGAATTTTCAGAAACCTCTTTGCTTTCCTTGGAAAAGCAAGCATTTTTTATGAGTATCTGCTTGACCTCATAGCAAAACACGACCACTAAGAGTTATTACTTCCAACTTACGCTTGTAGGTCAGTTCTGTACTTATACAGACAAGACTGTTGAGAGAGCGCACCCACAATGCCTGCAAGGGTGCGTGTGATGACACTCTGGCCTCTCAATTGCCAAGGAGCTCCTTAGCTAACCTAGTGAGGAGATAAGTGAACATTACCTGTCCATGCCCAGGTAACACATCCGAATTGCGGTTGGTGCTGCTACTGAACACTTGTCAGCTAAGGAAACTCCTCCAGAATATGAGGTTAAGAGGTACACCTTCCCTGTGCAAGGGATGTGAACATGAAGATGGGACTGTTGAGCACCTACTGTGTGATAGTCCAACTCTCTTATCAATCCATTCTGGGGGAACGCTAACATTCCATGGCCACGTTGGGGGGAATCCGCCTGAGCTGCATCACCGCATTACTCACTAGGCTGGGGTCGCTGGACACTCAGTTCTTAGGGATCCTGGGGACGACGTACAAAGAGTTTAGTTGGACCTACATTCTGTGATCTAGGCGTATCACCCTCCTTCCAATACAGAATACAGAATACGTTTCACCAAATCATATAATGGAACACAAACTGTGGGTGTATCTTTAATGCATCGCACATTTCTGGCCAGTCAATAAAACACAATTGTGTAATTTGATGAAGACCTCTGTGGACAATTTCGAAGAAAGGTCACAGGGCTGTCCGAAATATCATTAAAAGGGCATCTTTCAAAATACATAATTTTTTATGATGAGCCAGAATATCGCCATGGCACAAAAAAGGGTGTTTATTTGAAAACTTTTCACCCCGGATTCCTCGAAACCCGCTGACTAAAAGAAAAAATGTCGAGACACGTCCAAAGATTTGTCAGGGGGGACATCTTTTTAACCAAAAACTACTTCACTCCCTTGTATCCTCTGTCCCAATAACAAATTTTAAATGACAAGGGCACTTCGAGTAATATCTCGTTTCAAAGCTATGTCGAAGTTCTTTATTTTGACGTTTGCTTCTTAAAAATCGGTCGATTGTTTTTCGAGAAAATTAGATTCTTCATGTATCTTAGCTTGTTCAAATAGAATAAAAAAAACGGAAATATAACTTTTTATTGTAATGTGTATTCAAATGTTGCTCGTTACTGGCCAAACAATGATATAGGTAATTTTCAAATTCCCAACAGGCAGTTTGGTTGAACTACGTCAACGCATCATTGAAAGCTGCCATGATGTTTCACAACATGTTTTTCAACTGCCCGTCAGGAATTTTAAAATTGCCTATATAATTGTTTAGAATATAACCCTTATAGCAATAAAAAGTGATATCTTCATGTGTTTTTGAACTCTATTTGAACAAGTTAAGATACATAAAGATTCTAATTTTTTCGAAAACGGATCGACCGATTTAAAAAAATCAAACTTAAAATACCTCTTTAAAACAAGGTATTACTCCGTAATGAGCTCATGTTCGTTGGTTCAGCTTATTATATTTTTTCATAATTATTAAATATGAGATATCAGTCTCACACTGGTATCGTCAGGCATCACGTTACAGTGTTAACAAGACAAGCAATGCTTTTAGTTTGGCACTGGAGTGTTCCTGATGGGATCAATGTGAGTATGTTTCTTTAGATGGTTTGTTTATAGGGTTGTATATATTGAATGTGTATTTATAGTGTATGGGTTCAGCGGTGCTGTACTAGTTCGTATCAGTATTTATACTTTTTCTTTTTTATTATTTTTTCTGTCATAGTCATTTTTTTCCCACAAACAAGGGCTTATGTGGCTGTCCAATGTATTTATGGGTATAAAAAAAAGAATTATTTGTTATTTGCTTATATTGAATAAATACATTTTTGTATTATATTGTATTATACCCCTTGTCATTTGAAATTTTTAAGGGGAAGTTCCTGGGGAGAGAGAGAACAAGGGGATAAAGTAGTTTTTGATTGAAAAGTTTTCCCCCTTGATAAATCTTTTGACGTATCTCGGCGTTTTTTCTGGTAGTCGGATACGAAAATCAGAACATATTTCATATAAAATAATGGAATGTAAATTTCAGATTACTACATCTAGGTACATATACACATAAGCTCTTGAACGAACTAGGTAGATACATCAGCTCTCAGACAGAAACTAGCTCCTCGTTCTAACGTACAGTCAAAAAATTCAATTCAAATGCCATGGCTCAATATAAAACAGCCATGTCCCAAAGATCTTTACTCGCATTTATAATGCGATTTGCCTGACCCATACTCCTTCAGAATTTAGAGCTTATGATATTAACAAGTTCAAATACAAATTAAAGGCATATTTTCTTGTGAGACAGTGAGTCGGTAGATACTACGGTAGATTTTTAGCAATTCTTAACATATATTTTGGAGGAATTTAAAAATGTCACTCACAACTTAATTTTTTCTTCATTGATAACTAGGGACATACACTTTCGTACAATAAACTCTGTATCTGTGTGGAGATAAGTAATGTGCACGATTCCATAATAAATATATGCTACGAGCCATACCAAATTATACTGTATAAAAATAATTTATAAATAATTGCGAGATGATTTTACCCGTGTGGGGGCGGGTTAGAATATCTCCCATCGTATATCCTGCGTGTCGTAAAAGGCGACTAAAAGGAACCGAACTACTGTCGGTATAAGCAGTAACCTCTTCTAAACCAACAGCTTTGGGTGGACGAGTTGACAAGAGTCAGGACACCTTCATGTTCTTGGGGTGAGAAATTGCCCCTAAAGGCGGATGAACCGGTAGATACATCTTGTCAACGGCATGAGGATGCAGAAAGCAAATGGGAAACTACTGCATTAAAGATCTTAAAGATATGCCAAGAGAAACTCGTAAAATGAGTTTAATGCATTTTACGAGTTCACAACATGTTTGTTAAGACATTGTGACTATGATGATGATGCAAGATGATTATTATATTTTGCAACTTTTCTAAAGTCCTGAATAATTTTCATGGAAAGTTAGTACTCATTTGACTCCCAGCGTAGCGAATGAACAAACATTTTTCACCCGGCATCGATTCCGTACCTATAAATGACTTAATTGATTATATCCGATGTTATCGGGCATCCAAATGTACACGTGGCAACACCGCTCGCGTTGGTGGGGGCGTAACAGGATCATCGGATCGTCCTTGGCGGGCAACGCCAGTCAGCTCCCGCTATACACAATATGTTTCATTCATGGGAACAGAGGAGGCAGGGGTGAGAGAAGGGAGGGGCGGAAGAAAATAAACAGGCAGCAGCGGTGGAAAAGGGGGAAGGGTCATTCTCTGGATAGAGTTTGAAATTCGGCTGACGCCACGCGCCGAAATATCACGCGCCACGACGCAACGGTGAGAGCAACTGTTGCTTCCGAACTTCCTGCGGCTGTTCCCATACCGCAGCAGGATTTACGTGCTAAGATTCAAGGGGCCATCAGCCGCATCGCCCAAAATTAATGTACGAGGGCTAATGGGGTACTTTCCAACTTGCTAATATTGCCTGTTTAATGGCTGAAATGGATTGCTTGTATCTAATTTGTAATGATGGCAGTGTTTGTTCAATTTTTTTCTGCCCACTTGGAGTAAAGATAGACTTTGAACATCATCCCTTTGAAAAGATCTCATTTAAATCTCTTGAACCTCCCGCCTAAGAAATCAACCAATCAAAATTGATTTCTATGCCGGATGTAGATAGGATCATGTGACTATTTTAATTTGAATTGAGCGTAGATTCCAGGTTGTCACGTTGCTAATATTTTGCATAGTTTTTCTTTAAAGGAGGTAAACTTTATTTTATGTTTATTTAGTTTCCCTCTTTTTGTAGACTATAAATGTTATATTGCACAGCTATTCCATTTTTTGCATTGTTATGTAATTAGCAGTTCACTCTGAGAATGTTTCATAGCTACTTTTCACAATTTTACTCGTCATTCGGCAACACTCGTCTTCAACACCCTATCACTAGTGTCATGCATACCCCAGACAGCACAATATATTCTAGGAACATTCTAAGGATCACTATTTTGGAACATTGTATCATTCCATGAAAAGTCCATGAATATATAGATTATCTGATGAACATTCCAAGAATGTGAAAATGGGAATCCAAAAAATGTGCATAGGTTATTCCCTCAGAATATTCTACGATTATTATAAAGATATGGAATATTGTAGGAAGATTCCTGGTATATCTTTTAAGAAACATACATAGGTTATTCCCTCAGAATGTTCTACGATTGTTATTAAGATGTATCAAATATTGTAGGAACATTCCTGGTATATCTTTGAAGAATATAACTAATACCTTTTATCACTTTATTTCATTTATTTGTAAGTCTTGTTGTCTGCCTAGGTCCTTAACGCGAGTAGTATACATATATAACCTAGTATCCAACTTTCATACAGTGTTTTGGGCAGCATTGATGTAGGCACACACTAATTATAGAGATTGATGAAAAAAAATCTATAAAACGGAACACGGAACCTGTATTTATAATTGCATAAGTTTAATGTACACATTAAAAAAAACATATTTCATTGCACGGATTCGTCCTCCTGCATTATCCTGCAAAATAAAAAAACCGTTTTATTTTGAAACGTACATTCAAATACACTTCATTAACTACAATGCTAATTTCCACCAAAATGTTGTCGTTGTATTTTAATCAATTTTAGTAGAATAAACGCTGGAAATTCATAGTCACAAATATAGCAAATATGTTGTTAGTGGTTGTTGTTATATATTAATTAGGGTACCTACGACAAGTAAGACTAGAACATAGAGATTGGACTCTAACCAAGAGAGTTGCTACCACATGATGCTACAAAGTCGATAATTTACAGAGTCAAAATAGTAACACTCACCCTAGTCGCTCCTAGATGAAGTTGTAAACTAAATAAAAAGTGAAAATCACGTTCCAGAATAGAGATAACTAACCAATTATCACAGGAAAAAAATGCACAAGCACAAGCAGGCACCACCGACCACCGCCACCGTGACGAATGAAGCTAACCTCAAAGTTCTCAAGCCTAACCTAACCTGTAACGGTGCCACGCCTATTACATTAAGAATCATACCAAAAGGCATATTCATAGATTATTCTTTAGATAATATTAATTTATGAATAATATCAGAATATTTTGATTGACACGTTCATGGAATAATCATGACTTAATATTCCTCGTACATCCTCATGGGAATGAAACCAATAAAAACATCCATAGAACATTCTGTTAATGTTCTGAATATTCTCAATCTATTTTAGATGAAATAAGAATATTCCAGGAATATATTGTGCTGTCTGGGACATAACCTCCCCTGGTGTCACGACGGTCACTGTATCTCATTTAACCAAGACAGATCATGAAAAGATGTAAACAAACATCTGTCAATATCAAGCGGAGGTTATGTCCACTGACAATATATCCACTGAGTTATGTCTGTAGATGAAGAAAAGACGACGAGGTACAGTCACATTCTAAGGATATCTCCACGAAAGACTTATTACGTCACGCTTAGATTTATTGCGTCACAGCTTTGGCGCGAAATTTTATGTTTGAACTTTGCAGGTATTTTTAAGCCACTTCGCGTTCACAGTAAAAAGTAAAAATGTTAGTTACATGGTTTTTGGGGACGTAACATCAATATTCCGTCATAAAATTTTGTTCGGAAAATACTCCATTATTAAGTAAGGTCAATTTTTTAATTAGAAAGGTCTAGCAAATGTTTGTCTAAAAACATACTCTTCTGTTATCTTTACAGGGATATGCTAGGGAGGGTAACAGGGCAGGTATTTACCCCTTGCCCCAATATTTCTGTCACAAAATTTATTTCATTGTTTTTTATAAAAACGTATTGCTGAAAATTCGATACCTATTGATATACCTTGCGTTTCAAAAAGAAATAACTCATCACATTATGCATATTGCATAATGTATTACTATTTTACCGTATTTGTTTACTAATTTTCGTTTTCCTCGTGTTTTTGACAACTCTAATTTTCGAAATTAAGAACATGAGTCAGGTACCATTGAATTCAAAATAAAATTCGGCGAACCTTGCGATAACTTAAAATTCCATATAGGTATATTTCTTGTACGAATTCATAAATCTCATTCGTAACTGGAACTAAAAGCATTAACTAACGTATTACCTTTTTGTTTCACATATACATATGCTGATATATAAGTCAAAATGCCCAGGCTATCTGACTGTTTACTGTTTATGATCGATAATTTCTTTTCCTGTTCTAATAAAATTGATTATTACATCAATCGTTGTTTTTTGTCTTACTAGAATGACAAAACTCCACTGTTATAGTTGCTTGTCTTCTCCTTCTTGATTATAATACTATGCTCATATTTCTTTCTGCTGCCGCAATTGCCTCGACGAAGGTTCTGTAATAACATAAAATGGTGAAAGCATTCCCTGCTACCCTCAAATCCCCCAAGACTGATGTCTGGATACGCACTTGGTTGTCTCTCTATATGTTTATTCATAAAATTTCATAATGTCCACCACTTCACAGCTTCAACAGCAATGAAGTAATACCTTATTCTAGTTAAATTAATATTGACCTTAGTACACTGTTTAATATCTCAGCTGATCATAATCTAGTTCTGGTTTTTCGAGCTAAACAAGAACCTAGCTAACTATTAATAATGTACTACTAGCAGTCTTACACATTTATGAAAATCTTGGTGTGGATTGACAGACAACTTAAATTTGAGTTATATATACAGGGTATTTCAGAACTATGGGATCAAACTTCTAGGGGTTATTCAGTGCAACAGTAGAAAACTGTTGAGTATAGGGACCCATGTCCGGAAAAGTGTCTGTACCGTACTAGGGCCCTAAGAAGCGTTAAAATGTAGATAGACGATGCATTGCCTAAGTAGTATTTAATGCATTCATTTTTTCATTTTTGCCTTTTGCACATGATATCAGCACAACAATTGTTCAAAATGTCTTCCTCCAATCTGAATACACCGATTTAAACGTCGCACATGATTTCGGCGGACTTGACTAAAAATTTGATATTCGTTTGGTAGGTATATTTTATTATTCACGTTAAAGCATCTGATAAAAAACATTATAATTTCAGATCGATTAGCATCCATTAAAAATATTTCATATTATATGTGGCGCCTCAAAACGCGAAACGTGTCACACTTGTATTTTTTAAATAGAACACCCTGTATATTATCGCGTATTTAGATTCCTTGATGGATTCAAGTGTGACTTCGTTAAGGTGAAAATTACCACTTTTGGTATAAGTAGGAATCAGAAAAATAATTGAATATCCCAGAGATTATAAGCCATAGACGACTGTGACATTGTCGAGTTATTTAGCCTAAAATGCGTGAGATTGTCTTAGGCAGTCAAAATTGAGTTATGTTTGTACTTGGATGTAGAAACGTAAAATTTGATAGCATTTCTAACGATATAAGGTTGTAAAAATTGGTATTTTTCAATTTTCCCTCCTATAAGAAACCTAGCTGCTCATTAAGCATACACAAAAACCTGTTCATATGGAAGAAAACAACTAGCTTGGCAGAAAAATACAGACGAACCAAAAGAGACAACATTATGAAAATTACTTATAACAAATCAACTCTAACCAGAAACAACAGCGGTAACGTATCTACATAAGGTCAAAGAGAAGTTGGAGTCCGACAGAAATGGATATTTTCCACGGTCTACTAGCTACTGCAATGAGATTGACCCTTTCCAAAACTATTAAAAATGTGAAATGAAAGAAAAACTACCGGTTAGTGTTGCAAGTATTTGCAAGTATCAGATTCAGTATTCCTATAACACCATATTTAGCAGTAACTATTTTATTTTTAACATATTATGTGTATAATACAATATTCAACGTAAAAGAATCATAACATGCAAATTAGAAACCGAATATAACTTGAATTACTAACCCACGAGAGGCTTTTTGAGATACTTTCAAAATTTTAGGATTTATTTTGGCAAAAGAAATCCTCAAAGCTTTCTTTCAGCGTGCCAAGTAGACAACTGCTTCTATAAAACAGCGATGTCCAAATTTGACAAATTTCCGAGAATGCGATAAGGGTGAGGTGATTCTTCCATAGATATTTTCTCCATTATCCCTGTTTCAACCCTAATCGAAAATCCATCATGCTGCATCTCCCGCTATTGTCGTCCCCTTTTTTATGGAAAGCTGCTGTTTAGTACGAGAAAACTAGATATAGCTATTGTTTTTGTTGGAAACTCAGATGTTTTTGGATGGCAAAGACAGATGAGCGATAATATGGAAAGTGTTGAATATTACTTATGTCCCACAACTGATATCAAACGTGAGATCTGTACCTTGTTATGTTACTTAAGGGGCTAGGGTATAACGCGTGAACTTTGAATGCAAAAAAATATGTATTTACTTGTTAGCACTTTCTCAAGCATGTGTGTCTAAAATAAAATGAAGGAGAGTAAGTCCGGAGGTCGCCTTGAGATACTGCTGACGGCCGATCCCCGCGAAGCCGATTTCACATCGAGAGGAGCCGAGAGCGACCGATCGGTGGCCTACGTACAGTGTAACGTTATGGTTCAAAAAGTGAATTCAAGAAGAAAGCTTGAGCTAGGTCAATTTTATGGCCTTGTTCTGATATCGTATTTGGTTGTTACATTACAGACATTTGAAGAATGTATGATTTTGCATTGCCAGTATTTTTTCACACTAAAAAACTTTTTTGAAAAAATCGCTCTGAATTGTTTAACTAGAGTCTTAACTATCATCTTGAATCTCAAATTTTATGTACAGGGTGAGTCAAGCTCAGCGCGTCGGACGTTTGTGACCAAACGGTATCACTTTTCGAAAAATAAACTTTGCGAGTGTATATAAGTCGAGTTGGACTGCATTTTAAAAATAATAACTTTTATACAGGATGTCTAATAAAAGCATGACATATCAAAGTTATGCTTTTTTAAATGGAACACACTGTACATTATTGCACATTTAGATTTCCTGGTTGATTTGAGTGTGACACACGGGACTTAAATCAAACCGTTTAGGTGCAAATCACAATTTTTGGGTATAAGTAGACGTCACAAAAGAATTGAATATCACAGCTATTATAAAACCTAGAGGACTGTGATTTTGCCCTGTTACTAAGCATGAAATGCGTCAGCTTATGTTAGACGGTCGAGTTTGAATTACATCTGTACTTGGAGAAATGGGTAGATCAATTAATAAAACTTCAATCAGAGATAACCTGTTTTTTCAAATGGGAATGCCTAATTCCTTTATACAGTCAAATGTAAAATTTGACAACCTTTCTAATGATATGCGATTGTAAATATCAATCTCTAGTAGTTTTGATTTAATTTCAAATTTTCAATCAAACCGGTGTTTTTCAATAAATTCTCTTACCTATAAGCAACTTAGCAGGCCATGAAATATAAACAAAAAACTATTCAGATGGAAGAAAATAACTAACTTAGAAGATAGTTATGGATGAACTAGAGTAAAGAGACAAAACTGTGGAAATGACTAACAACAAATAAACTCCAACCAAAAATAACAGAGGTAACACAAGGTCAAAAAGTAGCTGGAGTAGGACAGAAATGGATATTTTTCACAGCATACCAGCTACTATAATATTCTAAAGCTTGACAATTCACAAAACCATTATCAATTTAGAAATGAAAGAAAATCTACCACCAAATGTTGCTGGCAGTATAATAGCTTCAGATAAAATTCCACATTTAATGATTTAAAAAAGTAGCAACCGATACCTTTGATGGAGTTACAGTGTATATATTAGCTGGAGTTCGCAAATTCTTCAGGACCCATAAGAAATATCGCCGAAAATGAAGAATGAATTAAAAATCTACTCAAATTATTAAACATAATCTACCTGGCAAAAAGTTAAAATATGATTTGTCAGTATTCTTTTTTTTTTGAGATCTTGCTAATAGGTACTGAAAATTTTAAAGGACTACAGTCAGACAGTGGTATTGTTACTTTTGACTTTGATAGAAATGACTACTGTTTTATATCATTAAATGTGAAATTGCTTTCTGAAGTTTTTAGACTAAAGGCAACAATCGCTGAAAGTTTTGCTTTCATTGCACAGTTTTTAGTGATTTTGGAAATTTTTAATCTCTAGTACATTGCAGTAGCTAGTAGGCTGTAAAAATTATCCATTTCTGTTGTACTTCTCTTTGACCTTAGACATGTTACCATCCTTGTTTCTGGTTACAGTTGATTTGCTGTAGGGAATTTTTATAATCTTGTCTTTTCACTCTAGGTGCTCTGGATCTTTTTGCTAAGTTAGTTGTTTTCGTCCATCTGAATACGTTTTTGTTTATATTTCATGGCCTGCTAGTTTGTTTATAGGTAGGGAAATTGAAAAACACCGATTTGACTGAAATCTCGAAATTAAATGAAAACTGCCAAAGATCGATATTCACAACTTCATATTATTAGAAAGCCTATCAAATTGCTGATCGTATAAAAAAATTAGGCATTCCCATTTGAAAAAATCAAGTTACCACTGATTGAAATTTCTTCAATTGATCTACAGATTTCTCCAAGTACAAATGTAATTCAAACTTGACCGACTAACCTAAGCTGACGCATTCCATGCTTAGTGACAAGGCAAGGTCACAGCCCTCTAAGTTTTATAATACCTCCGATATTCAAATTTTTTCTGATATTTACATTTACTAAAAACTGTGATTTACACCTAAACAGTTCGCTTAAAGTCCCATGTGTGATAGATAAAGTCACACTAAAATTCACCCGGGAACCTAAATATGTAATAATATATAGGGTGTTCCATTTAAAACAACATAACTTTGATATGTCACGCTTTTATTAGACATCCTGTATAAAATTCATTATTTTTAAAATGTAGTCCAACTCGACCTACATACACTCGTAAAGTTATTTTTCAAAAAGTGTTATCGTTTGGTCACAACAGTCCGAGGCGTTGAGCCTGACTCAACCTGTATGTTGTTTGATAAACTAGTGAGTTATGCGTGTACCTGCGAATCTGTGTTTTACATGGCAAATGTATAAATGTGTGTACCCAATCCTCCTTAAAGCAATGACTGTGTAGTTTATCGCATATCATATTCAGAACGTAACTATAGTAAATGATATACTAATTATTAATAGTACTATATATTTCTATAGCACATCATGAAGTATGTCAATTTTATATTATGAAACAACATCACATAACGCAAAAAAAAATCTTTACAACATATCGCTTTCTAAATATATATATATTAGGTGGTCCAATAAGCGCGCGGTGCCCTCTAGAGGCCATACTGGTTAAATTAGAAGAAAATATTCAGGATAAAAATGTTAACATCTCGGACGCCAGGGAATACAGAAATACGCGGTTTGTTGTTGTCAAAAGAGCAAAAAACATGCTTGTTCACAGTAAGATAATTGTTTCAAATGCTGATGAAATCAACAGACTAGCCGTTTTCAAATTTGAAAGGTTTAAAACGTGAAATACCTTTTTTTAAATGGGATGATATAAGTTTATCATCAGTGGATGCGAAATTAAATTCTCCTTCATTTTTATTTAAGTATATACTTAGCTTTCAAGATATTCACAGTTTTTGTGGCTCTATTTGTATATATAACGAGAGTACAAATAAGTAGAAAAATATCCGTCTAACATGCTCGTACTATAGGTGGGCTGATTGTGTTTGGGCGACCATTAGAAGCAGCCGGTGGTGTACGACGAAGACGTAGCTATAGCCTTAGCTACCCCGAAAATGGTGACGAGGACCAAGACGATCCCTGCCCGAGTCGGTGACCGACAATTATACAGCAGGGCCGAACTAGTGTATAGTAAACATTTATTCAAGTTGATTGACCCAGGCATTCGAGTCGTGTATATAGCTCTCGATGGTGGTACTGTCTAGGGATTCATCAAGCCAAGTAGCTTGAGTCTTTTCTTAAATACTTGACTTGACTTGAAAGCTCAAGCTTTTGAAAATTTGATATTTGATTTGACTTGCTTTTCGATCTGAACTACTTGACTTGATTTCAGGTAAAATCAAACTACTTGATGTCACTTGATATCGATCTGTAAAATGTGAATCGAAGCGTTAAAATAGGGGAATCACCGAGGTTACGACAGCAAGCAGGCACCCGATGACTTTAAAACTTTTAAGCCAACCGACATGCGACACAGAATGGTTGTTAATTGAACGATTTTGCCAGAACCTTAATGTCTTTAAGAGTATTTTTATCACTTTTGCATTAACATGCTGCTCGATAGACTAAATTCGTGGGCTATAAAACTTGACAATAAACCTGATCGAGATAAAACCTATGAACAGATTATAAATAGTATTCAAGCGGCAAGGGACAGTACTGAAGAGATTTTAGAATGGTGGAAAATACACGAATGAATTTTTCCAAACCTTGCCGCAATGACCAAAGACCTTTTGGCAACGCCAGCCTCTTCAGCTCCAGTTGAAAGGCAGTTTTCTAGAGCTACCTTAACTCCTACCAAAACAAGAAATCGATTAAGTGATAACTCCGTTATAAGTCTTATGTGTCTCAAATCATGGATGGCAAATGAGGGTATTATATTTTTTTTAATTCTGTGTCATGGGCAACGATGGCTCTGGTCATTAGCCTCGTGTTCTGTGTAGGCTTTGTTACTGTTTCCCGGCGCCACTCTAGGAACAGCACTGTTAATTAGAAGCCAACAGTGAAGGCTCAGGTGGGGATTTTCGCTGAGCCTTTTTTATGGATATTTATTATTGATTAAAAAAACCAGAAATAAATTTCCTCCTCTAACAAGAATCGAACCCGGGATCTTCCGGTCACGAGCCCTCGACTCTAACCATTGAGCCAACCCACCCCCATTTGAATTTGTTGTTTTTCTATGTCAGAATATTTCGTATTTTCATTTCATATTATTACATTCATTATTTAACCAAGTTACATCTTTATATAGATAGATTTTCGTTGTTATTGCGTTTTGGCAGTTAACCAGATTAATATCAAGAAAGAGTTATATTTTCAAAAAAAATCAAGCAGTTAGCTTGAAAAACTTGATTTTCAAGTTGCTTGATGTGTAACTACTTGACTTGACTTGAATTTCGAAAACAAATACTTGACTTGATCTTGACTTGATATCAAGTCAAGTCAAGTCAGGTAGCTTGATAACCAAGTCAAGTCGTGAATCTCTAGTACTGTCTCTTTGCTAACATATTGTTGTCCAGTTTTGTTCACCTGATAAGCGACACTGGAAATCTAGTTGAAGACAAGCAGAAATGGTACCAGTACAAAATCAATATTTATAAGTAAGCTCTTATGAACTTCGATCTGCCATAAGGACATCAAATTTACTATCGTCTCGCAAAGTTTTTGTATTCGCGACCTTTTTCAATACAAACTATAAAGTGGCATTATACATAATTATTTTAAATGATCCCAAATAAATTAGGAGATGTGAGCACAAAATATATTGGATGGAAATGTCAGGTTCAGGACCAGCATATATCAAGGACAAAACGATATTCATTTAGTCATTTATTTACAAGAAAATTACAACAATTAAAATAATGACACCTAGAACGCTGAGCCTTGTGGTTGAGTATAGGCGTACGTAGGTAGTTATAATATATCAAAGAAATCTTAATAGATTCATTTTTTGAATCTAGTGATGCTTCTAAATAGCACCAACATGTCACCTATTCATACCAGAACTGCTAACGGCTTCTTTGGCTTATGCTTGTATTTTCCATGAACTGAACATTCTGTCCTGTGTTCACTTGTGTCAACCAAATATGGGCACCTTATAATACCAATAATGGTTTTAAAAGGGGTGATACACGTACGAGCAAGTACGCGTACTTATGGCTCGACGATCTTTTTCGCCTGTGTGTCACCGTAAGTACGTGTACTTTAAAACCGCCGCGCAAACCGCCGGCGATCGAACTGGTTTGAAATCTTGCTCGTAGCTTGTCTCGGCTCGTACTGCGAGCCGCGAGACACCACTTTGTTTTGGCAAGCCATCGATGCGCAACGCTTGTTGTGTTTGGCGTTTCTTAAAAATTTTGTTTATTTAGGAAAATTATCAAAATGAGTGATTTCAGCTTCACGTGTGTCACCGACGTCGAGCCGAGTAAGTTCGCGAACTTAAAAACCGCGTACTTAAAGTTCGTACGTGTATCACCCCTTTAAGAGTACTAGTGCTTTTAGAAAATAAAAGTTTTGAAAGCCTGAACACACAAATGTCATTTAATTTGACAAACAGCTACATAACATGGTCAAAGAAATGTATTTTTCCATTCGAACCCAATTTCATCTTCATACGTCTTTGACAATAGTCCTGACAGAGTTCGATGAATGCTTATCTCTTCATGATTTTTAATCAACCTATTCTTAACATGGAGAGTGAAGTGCTAACTTCGTTAGTAACTACATTTGTATATGGTTGTACAGCACGTTTGGGGTTTTTGAATGAAAAACGCTGCATCTGCGTTAGTAGGAGAGTGACAGCATGGAAATCTTGGAGAAAAGTTAACAACAATCTGATCGCGTAATGTTCATCATACTATTTTGAGGGATATTTTAAAAGTATCTTTAGTTTATGACAACATGAAAATATTGTTTCTCCATATTATTCTTCAAGTTAAAATTAACCCGTTTTGGCATTATCTGAACATTAAATAATTAATAAGTTGACAACGATCAACCTTAGGGAAATGTTCGTAATGACCTTCTTCACTACGTATGATCCAAAAACGGCAGTTCATTTCCAGTTTTCGTAATATCAGTTCTGTTAAGCTATACCCCACTACAATAGCTAACTAGCGGTTTATGCGTTTTTTGTATCCACAAGTGAGATTATCCCAATAGAAAAACTTTAAAAAATGATGAATGCTGCATGCATACAGTACGGGTAATGGGTGTACAATAAATTAATTATTATAGTACATACACCATACGAGTACATCCACCCAATGTTGCAGGCAAAAATGTCCATCCGTCCAATTAAAAGATATAAAAGACTAGGTGAGTCCAAGATTTGGCGGACGCAGGCCACGCAGGTGTATAAACCTGTATTGCATAATGCTTGGCTCATTCACCATTTTTTCATTTCAACCTACGACCGCGACCTTTGTTATAATACATTTAACAAAACTGTAAAAGTAAAATTGGAAGAGTTCACTTGATTTTGAAAAAATCAATTCTAGTTATAGTTAAGGCAATGACGGCGAAATTGGAGGGATCGGAGATAGAGGGGGGTGTTAAAACGTGAAAAAAATCGTTAAGTAACCGACCAAAAATGCAGTAGCATTTTAGTACACCTACCAGTTAATGTTCCAAAAATTCGTCATCCAAATCTACGGACGGTTTGCGCGTACCGATTCTTTTAAAATGAAAAAAAAAAGAATCGCGACGAGACTTGATGGAAAATTCTTAATTTTTTTTTGTAGATAACTCAAAAAACCTACCATCTGGTTCTGCTGGACAGTTTATGAGAAATATGACTTTAAAGTTCGATTTTTCACGACATTTTCGTTAGAAATCGTTAAATAACCACTTGTTCTTGGGAGGTCCAACTATAACATGCATCAATGTCATCCGGCATTGATTCAACGCCTTCTGAAAAGTACGGAAGGTATCAGGTATTCGCCAGATCCACCTGTTCAGATGTGCCTCCAGACCCTAGTAGATTTAAAATAAGCTGGTGTAGAGGTTATTCTACTTTGGGTACCTAACCATATTAGAATTTGAAAAAAAGGGGTGGCTGACTAAGCCGCTAAAATTGTGACGCTTTCTCGAAGCATAGACGTCCGAATCGTTAAGGTTTGTGTTAACAACTCCACCACATCTCGCATTGTATGAACAATCTATGCCAGGATGGGACAGGGCAGGTTTACAACTAAGACAAGATAATCCAGTGAATCCAGATCCTAATTCGAGCAGAAGATATGCCGTAAATCTACATCTTCTGAGAATGAGCCATACAACGCTCACACATTCATATCTACTGCGCAGATCATAACCACCATTATCCCCTTCAAGTGATGTAGTATTCACAATACGCCACATTATTGGTGACTATCCGGCACTGACTAATTTTCGTGACTGCTACAAGATGAGTGAAAACCAGACGCAATATCTCAATGACCCAATGCGAATCGGGAACAACATGGGCGCCAGCAGGGGGTGCTTTCTTATCTTCGCCCCCCTGGAGCGGCGAAGATAAGAAAGTTGTATAACCAAAAAACAAGTTTGTCACCTCTGTCCCTGATTTGAGCACTCAATTTAAGGAAGTCGCCCCCTTGTACAATTTTCTGGCGGCGCCCTTGGGGAATACTCTATCATTCCTTAGAAGTACAAGCTTCTACTATAAAATTTAGGTTAAATGAATTAACATCAATAACATGCAGCTGATGACCCAGCAGTCGATGCTGCATAATCACAAAAAATAAACACTCAGCCGGATCGCCTGATTACTGGTATGAGGCCCACTGCCAGAAAAACTACTAAACCGTGCCTCAAAAAAAAAACTGTGATGATGCTTTTCTCTGCAGAAACTGTGTAGTAGTTTTGTTTATCTTATAATGAAGATGTTGCAGAAGAAGTAGAGGACGACTGTTCCAATTAATCTCATTTGTCACTGTCTGAGTGACACAACATCTATCCTAGTTTTTCAAAATGCTTTGCTATGCTATGCATCTTATTACTTTATTTGGTGTGCTAAGTAGAATTTTCGACCATATTACAATGAATTACACTATGGCCATGACAAAGCTTACTAGCTTACTAAAATATGGCGTGACCATAACATCACTTAGGGCCGGTTGTACAAATGCGGGTTTAACACGAGCTTTGTTAAGCCTAAGCTTAGCTAAGCTCAGGCTTAAAGTCGACATCCGTTGTAAAATCGTCGGCTTAGTTAAACCTGGTTGATAATGAAATTCACTACAGTTGGCATCAATGAAGCAATACGTACTGACATAACCATCTGAAAAGTTACCTTTTTTGGTTAGGCACTTATGACAGTTTGTGTCAAATTTCGGCATGACCGTTTCTGTCTCTGTTCTTTCATTTGCTCTCTTTGTTAAATCAGACACACATCTTTCAAAAAATATGACTTAATAAAGTGACAAGCAATTTGAAGATTCCTCCTTGACATATCATGTCACTTGTACCAGGTTAAGTTTAAACCTCAGCTAAGCTCGCGTTGAGCTTCGGCTTACGTAAGCTCGTGCTAATCTTGGAGTGGGGGGTTAAGCCAGCATTGTACAACGGACATTTTGCAACTGATGTGGTTTAACGTCGGCTTACCTTAAGCCGAAGCTTAAGCTCGCATTATACAACCGGGCCTTAAGCTACCAAAATGTCGCTGGTTCAGTCTCTTATGTTCTCCATATTTTTGTATTCCTCGGAAACTTGGACTGTTAAAAAGGCAGATCAGGCTCGCATAGACGCTTTTGAAATGTGGACGTGGAGGAGAATGCTGAGAGTTCCTTATACCGCCCATCGAACTAACGTTTCCATACTGGATGAGCTCGGTAATCCAAAGAGACAATCCTCCATTGTGTCGACGAGAATGCTTACATTCTTCGGACATATACACAGAAGCGATAATATGGAGAAACTTGTAGTTCAGGGTCATGCTCCGAGTGGGCGGCGCCGTAGCCGTTCCCCCACACGCTGGGTGGATACGACGAAACGGTTGCTGGATATGAGTATCAAGAATGCCACTGAACTGACAGTAAATCGCGAACGATGGCGAGCTACAGTTCTCAAAACTATTGATAATACTCGTGTCGGCAATACTCCAGCTCAGACTTATTGCTTTTAGCAAGTACACAACATGTCTGTAAAGACATCATTGTGACTATGATGATGACGACACTATTCCAAGTAAACAGATTGAAAAATAATTTTTTCTGGACTTTTAATATAAATACCCCTACTCGCGTCGCGTATTCTGATTACAGATCCACCCCTGTAATGGAATCGATGATCGCAGAATCTGACGCTGGCACCCCAGATTCATGCGGTGTTGGTGAACTGGCGTCACAGCAGTAAATCGAATTAGCACCAGAGCTTTGGCCACCGATACTCCCAGACTCAATTCGGACGTCTTTTTTTGTGAAAACGAAAAACCAGATAAGTCCCTGGAAAACAAATATAAAGGTTGCTGCTGGTATCAGAAGCTTGGAATGAAGGAACGTTAAACGAAAACTGGATGTCAATGCCCGCATAAAAATAAGACAATATTGTGGGATGCCCTGATCCAGCAAGAATTTTGTTAGAATTGGAGGTTTTTTATTGCGCAGAGAAATAAAATACTTGTGTTAGGCCTGACATTATGGTAAGAAGACCCCCAGAATACAACTACAAGAAATAATGCACTATGAGGAGGAATGATTGAAACAGCGGATGATGAACCCTGAATAAATTTGATGAGGTGAGAACGCGAATTTTTTGGCCATTTATAAAAATATTTTTACATTTTGTATACACCGGGTGTCCCACGACGATTAAGACAAGCAATATATCGGAACTGGGCGGTAGTAGGGAATTATAATTTTGGGAGTGTAAATTAGAGCAAATATAGTATCTTTTGTTATTATTGTGTCACCCAATGAGGTATTTGTGACTTTTTGTGTTCCTCCCGATAAATCAATTCCAACAAACTAGCACACTTGGGGTCTAAAGTGATTAGTTCAAGAGCTGCAGGTATTTAAAGGACTGTACCACTACCATTATGAAACACTACCAAAGTAATTCAACTGTAGGTGTAGGTACATGTTATAATCAATGGTAGTGGTACCATCCTTTCAGTACCTGTAGCTCTTGAATTAATCACTTTGGATCCCAAGTGTGCTAGTTTGTTGGAATTGTTTTATCGAGAGGAACACAAAAAATCACAAACATACAGGGTGTCCCATTAAAAATTTTGAATCGGACGTCACGTGACCAAAAATAAATACCTCATTGGGTGACACAATAATAAGAAAAGATACTGTGGTTGCTCTAATTTACACCCGCAAAAGTGCCCTACTACTGGCCAGTTCCGATATTATGCTTGTCTTAGTCGTCGTGGGACACCCTGTATAAACTCGTCGCTGTTTTGAGTTTGTCTCGTTTGCCTAAAAGATCAAAAATCTTTATTTGGCTTTCTATTAAGGTAAAACCTCGTGTTTTGGATAACTTGAGGTTGCTAATTACAAATCCGGTCGAACTTTTGAGTTTCAGTCTCGCTTAATGAAAATAAAAAACTTCAGATCTATCAGATCTCCAGATTTACCTAAAACATCCAAAACATTTATTAGGCTTTCTTTTAAAATTAAACTCTGTGTTTTCGATAATTTGAGGGTGCTGATTACAACTCCGGTTGCAGTTTTGAGTTTACATATCATTTGATGAAAATCAAAAATTTCAGACCAGAAGGTCTGAAGAAGTAGAAGCTAGGTCTCCAAGTTTACCTAGACAATCGAAAAATTTTATTTGGTTTTCTATTAAGATGTTCCGGATAATTAGAGGATGCTGATTACAAATCCGGTCGCAGTTTTGAGTATAAATCTCGTTCAGATTTAGGTACCGAAAAAATCAAAAAACATATTTTTGGCTTTATATTAAGGTGAATCCTTGTGTTTTGGATAATTTGAAGGTGATGACTACAAATCGGTGGCAGTTTTTAGTTTCAGTCTCCTTTGATAAAACTCAAAAATGTCAGATTTTCAGGTTTGCCTAAATAATCGAAAATATTTATTTGGCTTTCTTCTAATTAAACTTCATATTTTGGAAAACTTGAAAGTGCTGACTACAAATCCGGTTGCGGTTTTGAGTTTACGTATCGTTTGACGAAAGTCAAAAATTTACCTAAAGAATCGGAAACCATTATTTGATCTCAAGTTAAGATGAAAACTTTTATGATTGATAATTTGAGAGTGCTAATTACAAATCCAAGTTTTGGGCTTCCGTATCTTTTGACGAAAATCTAAAATTTCAGATCCTTCAGACCTCCAGATTACTTAAAGATCGAAAACCGTTATTTCTATCAAACCGCAAGTTCTGGATAAATTGAGGGTACTAATTATAAATCCGGCCGTTGTTTAAAATTTCAGTCTCGTTTGACGAAAGTCAAAAATTTAAGACCTTTTATATCGTCAGATTTACCTAAAAATTCCAATCTCTTTATTTGATTTTTTATTAAGATGAAGCCTTGTTTTTCAGATAATTTGAGGGTACTGATTACAAATCCTGTCGCAATTTTGAGTGAGTTTCGTCTGGCGAAAATAAAAAATTTCAGATCTTTCAGATCTCGAGGTTTACCCAATAAAATTCGAAAATTTTATTGGGTTTTCTATTAAGATGAAACTGCATGTTTTGGATAATGTGAGCGTGTTGATTAGGTATAAATCTGATCGCAGTTTTGAGGTTCGATCTCGTTTGGCGAAAATCGAAAATTTGAGACCTTTCAGATCTTCAGATTTATCAAAAAAAAATCGAAAAATCTCAGATTGGCTTTATATTGAGATGAAACCTCGTGTTTAGGATAATTTGAGGGTGCTGATTACAAATTTGGTCGCAGTTTTGGGATTCAGTATTGTTTGACGTAAATCAAAAATTTCAGATATTTCAGATCTTCAGGTTTGCCTAAAAAATCGAAAATGTTTATCTGGCGTTCCATCAAGCTGAAGCCGCATTAGATAATTTGAGGGTGCTGATTACAAGTTCGGTCGCAGTTTTGGGTTTCAGTATTGTTTCACGTAAATCAGAAATTTCAGATTTTTCAGATCTTCAGGTTTACCTAAAAAATCGTAAATGTTTATCTGCTGTTCCATCAAGATGAAGCCGTGAAGTTTGAGGGTGCTGATTACAAATCCGGTCGCAGTTATCAATTTCAGTCTCGTTTGACGAAATGATAAATAATAATGACAAATCACCTACTACTGGTTCAGTATACGTACCAATGTGGTAGACTTCGTCATCATTCTACAGTTTTATTTTTTGTACTGGTTGAGTAAACAAAAGACGGTTTATCATTAATGGCCCAAGAAAGTTCTTATTGTATAGTCAAATTATACCAACAATATTGAATCATCAGAGGAAAACAAGCGTTTGCCGGAAAATGGTCTACAAAGTTGTGCTGTAGCGTTAGCAGGGGTGTTTATTGATTGGCCGGTATAACGTAGGTGGCAGCGGATTTTTCCAAGCCTTTCTTTCTCGCACTCATCCCCACAGCCATCGATGGCTTCCTCGACTGCATCTGAACGCTACCAGAGCTGTCATAAAAATATAAACTAAACAGTAGGCGATACTGGTTAATGAAACCTTTTTGGAGGCTTTTTAAAGCATAATCATATACTTTTATGAACGTTTTACTGGTGCATCATTAAAATCACATGTTTTGTATGATAAACTCTGTACTCACGTTTCGGAAGCCTCAGAAGCCTTAACTAGAAGTATGTTCAGAATGTTTAACAAAAAATTAGTTTGATATAAGTGATATTGGTACACAGCTGATAATTAGAGAACTAGTAATATAGGTTGAACTCAATGAAGCTGGAAAAACGGACAAAGTAACTTTGGTTCGGGCTCCAGGGTAGCGGAACGGAAGGCAATGGATTGGCCGACCATTTGCAAGAGAAGGAACTGAGGGATGAAAGGTACTTGCTTTAATCCGCAAGATGGTGATGGTTCCAATCATTTGGTTCACAGACAAATCGGAAAAATGAAGGGTACCGGCTCGATTCGAACCAGCGTCTCCGGCATTCTAGGCCAGCGCGTTTACCAACTGCGCCACGGTACTCCGCACCACAGCCGACACACAGCGGCTACGACCTGGTGTCGACTCCACCGACTCTCACCACTCCCCCGTATCCTCCTGCGAACCATGAGTCTCAGTCATCCGGAGACATCTAGTCGGTAGTTGGGTGAGTGTGAATCTCTCACCGCTGGAGTGTGGTGGAGTCGACACCAGGTCGTAGCCGCTGTGTCTCGGCTGTGGTGCGGAGTACCGTGGCGCAGTTGGTAAACGCGCTGGCCTAGAATGCCAGAGACGCTGGTTCGAATCCAGCCGGTACCCTTCATTTTTCCGATTTTTCTGTCAACCAAATGATTAGAAGGAACTGAATCTGCGTTCGTAGGACCAGAACCATTTGCGAGCATTGCAAAAGGTACTCGCACTGTCAGAGAAATCAAACCTTAATGACTTTTTAAAGCTTGAACTCCTATAAATAGCGATAATCAATGACCATGGCAGTCGATGCTGACTATAAAAATAGAAAGAAATATCTTTAAAATAGAAAGATTTGATTTATCTGAGCACCGATGGAGCAAAAATTACATGTTTGTTTTTATAGTATATGAACTAAATTGAAGACAATACTGGAGAACGTATTTTTTTAGTTATAAGTTCATCTTGACGAGCACTGCTTCGATTCCAAACCTATTTTTGTTCACGAAGACATATTTCGTTCATGCACAACCCTATGGTATTTTTAGCTGACTCTGCAGATGACACAAACATTATTGTATATGAAAATCTTGATCTAATCTGATCTCGCGGAGTGATTGATACATGATCACTTTATTTTAGTCAATAAGGACGTAATAGAATATTTTTCAAGGACTATAATACCAAAAATTCCAAAATCTGGCAATAAAATTTTGTTTTATTACAGTTTTCGTTTGGACGTCTGCATTTTAGTGAATATCTCTAAAATTCAAATTAAAAAACTGGAAACTAGGAATTGGACATGGTCAATTTTATGGCTCGGTCTCGGAAAGAGACGACTGGATGAGAGGGAAAGTCAAGTTTCTGCCCAATAGTCTGGTATGCTTCACTGACGGATCGCTCTTAAAGGAGTCAGGATCCGGGGGAGCGGGCTTCTGTCTGGAGGGTAAAGTGCGGCGGAGCTTCGCGCTGGGAACCTGCACGACTGTCTTCCAGGCGGAAGTGTATGCGATATTGATGGCGGCATACTCGACGGAAGTCGAACAGTGCTCTGAGCAGAGCATATATATATGCTCTGACAGCCAATCAGCTCTGAAAGCGGTGGCAGCTCCGAGGGCCAGATCAGCTCTGGCTCAAGAATGCTCGACCGCCCTTCAGAAGTTAGCACGCCATAAGAAGGTGACCCTGCTGTGGGTCCCCGGACATATTGGTATACTGGGTAACGAGAGAGCGGACCGATTAGCTAGGATAGGGGCCTGCAGCCCCTGCATCGGCCCAGAACCTATGCTGGGAATTAGCAGACGCCAGGCCAATGTGGCCCTGGACAACTGGGCCTACAAGGAACTGGCGAAAGCCTGGTTAGAGAGAGACGATTGCAGGCAAGCCAAAAGATTCATAGCAGGCCCTGATAAGGGCCGAACGCTATGGCTTTTGAATAAGGGCAGAGAGACGCTCAACCTTCTGGTGGGGATTCTTACAGGCCATTGCCGGCTGAATAGACATTTGCCACTTATGAGAGTGGTAAGGGACCCCATTTGCTTCAGATGCTGGAAAGAGGACGAGACAGCGTTCCACTTCCTGGGCAGATGTGCAGTTTATCGCAACCTTAGGGTTCAGATATTGGCACCACGGAGTTTGGGGAGGAGCCACTATTTTCAGCGAAATGGTCGGACATACTGACTTTCGTCAGGAGGTCTGGTAGGTTCGACAAGGAGCTGTAGAATTTTAGTGTTTTTAGTGGTTGGTTCAGTGGGGTTGGCAAAAAGGGCCAAAGGTGTCCTACTTGCCTAGCTTCGTCTCCCCATCACTACTACTACTTATGGCTTACCTACCACCTTTACTATCCTTATTCTGTATATTATATAGTTTGAGTTGATTTATACATATGTACTATAAGATGTTACTGAATATGTATTTCGGCCATTTTCTTTTGCATCCCCCCCCCCCCCAACCAGCAGCAATGAAATCTAATCTAGTGAAATTCTAGTTATTTTTATAAACGTTATCTAGTGAATTTTGGAATTTTGACCTGGATTGACTTGCCGTGGTAATGCTCAACCAGCGAGAATGCCGGAGTATCGATCTGGAGGTCACGGGTGCGAGCCTTGCTGAACGCCAACATTTCCTGGTACGAATTTAAAGCAAATATTCTGTTGAGTGTATGTCTTACATCTGAAATATAGACCTATTCATTCTATGACCCTCGTAAGTATGTATGTGTGTGTGTGATAGCCGCGTATGTAGTCAGTAACGCAGCATCGACGACGTGCTGCGACGCGGCATCGACCGGAGCCTCCGGAGCCTCCGGTCGATGCCGCTCTGGGCCCGCGATTCCGGTGCTGGCACTGGTGGCGGAGGCATGTCGCGCTATTGACTCGCAAACACTGTTGTCAGACTGTGCCAAATTTACTCAATCGCTGCCTAACTGCGAGCCGCTATCGCTCAACAGGCACGTGTAACCATAACATCACTAAAGCTACCAGAATGTCGCTGGTCCAGTCTCTTATGTTCTCCATATATTTGCATGCCTCGGAAACTTGGACTGTTGAAAAGGCAGATCGAGCTCGCATAGATGCTTTTGAAATGTGAACGTGGAGGAGAATGCTGAGAGTTCCTTATACCGCCCATCGAACTAACGTTTCCATATTGGATGAGCTCAGTAATCCAAAGAAAATGTCCTCCATTGTGTCGTCGAGAATGCTTACATTTTTCGGACATATACACAGAAGCGATAATATGGAGAAACTTGTAGTTCAGAGTCATGCCCCCGAGTGGGCGGCGCCGTGGCCATTCCCCCACACGCTGGGTGGATACGTCGAAACAGTTGCTAGATATAAGTATCAACAGCGCCACTGAAATGACAGTAAATTGCGAATGATGGCGAGCTACAGTTTTCAAAACAATCGGTAATATTCGTGTCGGCAATACTCTAGCTCCTACTTCCTACTTAATGCATTTTACGAGTTCACAACATGTCTGTTAAGACATTGGGACTATGATGATGATCGCTTGTAGACAGCAAAGTCGCAAGTAGTAGTCGTCGTAGTAGTGATGGGGACGCAAAGCCAGGCAAGTAGGCCATCTTTGGCACTATTTGACAACTCCAATGAACCAAAACTGAAAACACTAAAACCCTATGTCCCAGAATGCTCTGCGTCGGACCTCCTAGACCTCTTGACGAAAGTCAGTATGTCCGACCATCTCGCTAAATATAGTGAGTGGCAGCATCTGAAGCAGATAGAGTCCCCTAGCACTTTCATGAGTGATAAATGTCTATTCAGGACAGAGTTAATCCCCAAAAAAAGTTTGAGCGTCTCTCTACCTTTATTCAGAAGCTCTAGCGTTTGGCCCTTTTTAGGAGCCGCTATGCTTTTAGCTTGCCTGCGGTCATCTCACTCTAACCTCTACAGATCATTCCTAGGAAAAGCAAAAAAACTGATCCCATCAATTAGAGACCTGTGGCTCTTCTCAGCATCACGTCTAAAGTTATGAAGATTGTCATTAACAACACAGCTCCTGAAATACCTACACAATGATAACATCATAAACGATCGCCAGTATGGCTGCCGTAAGCTAGGTCTGCGGGAGACCTCCTAGACGTCACTCACTTGTGGAACAAAGACATTGAAAATCATGGCAAATCCCATGTTGTTGCGCTTGTCATACCGAAAGTATTCGATAGAGTGTGGTATGAGGGACTTCTGCTCAAGCTCGCTGCTCATGGATTACCTCCTGGCCTGCGCCAGTGGCTGAGTAGCTTTTTGAACGACCAGTCGATGCTTGTTGTAGTCGAAGGCTGTTCATCAGACGTATTTTCAATAAACGCCGGTGTTCCGCAGGGATCTGTCCTATCCTTCAAGTGTAAAGTCTGGTTTCTGAATTGCATCAACGAACTGCTGGAAATAACATCCAATCCAATCTACAGCTTTGCAGACGACAGTACATTAGCATCGTGCATGAAACCAGACAAGCAACTAGCATCCCAAGAGACGTTACGTCGGCGACAGCAACATGACGTCTCACAGATTAACGTAGATATCAAAACAATTGTTGGGTGGGGATTAGTAAATAAAGTACAGTTTAACGTACAGAAAACTCAAACAACAACACTGACAAAGAAGTCTCACGTTGGCTTACCAACTGTGGAAATGGAGGGTCACCCAATAGTCGAGTCACCTTCCGTCAAGCCTTTGGGGATCAACATCAATAATAACATGTCCTGGCATGACCACACTGTAGGAAGTTGTATACACCAGAGTAACTACTGCTGCTCTACAAGGCACAGGCGCAACCATTATTGGAGTATTGCTCCCATGAGTGGGGATGCACTCCGAAGCACTCTCTAAAGCATCGGGCCGCTATCCAGAAGAGAGCAATTTGACTAATCGATACGCCTGACTTCACAAATGACCTCCACAGCCTGGATCATCGAAGAAGGGTCGCTGACTTGTCCCTGTTGCACAGATTCTATCACGGAAGATGATCGAGTGAGCTCTTACAGATACTAACACCGAAGGTTGTCCGAACAAAGAACACTAGAGAGGCTCTGCGAGATCATCTTTACCGGGTCGAGGTCCCAACTCCCCGAACCAGTCCTCTCCAGCATTTCTTTATTAGTAGAACTTCGATGCTGCTGAATGAGCTGCCAGGGAATTTGTTTCCCGACGGCTACAACCTGTAGCGTTTCAAATCTAACGCGCACAGACACTTATCCTCTCGCAGCGTTTCTACAACGCCATAGGCTTTCAGCCATTGCGGGAGGCTGACCAAAAAAAACAGGATTTAGCGAGGTCCTTGTACGGCCAGATATCTAGGGCAACATTGACCTGGTTCCTGCTAATTCCAAGCATCGGTTCTGGACCCATGCAGGGGCCCCTCCTTGTGGCTTGACAGTTTTTGAAGAAAGACAGAACGTTATTGAGCCAGAGCTCGTCTGGCCCTCAGTGAAAATGCCACCGCGTTAAGAACTGTCCGGCTTTCAAAAATTTGCAATCAGCAAATTACTACAACCTGAACCTTATGAAGCGCAGCGTTGCATACGCAGAGTCGAAATTCATAATCTTTAGGTGCTGTTCAGGCACATATTTAGAGGGGGGGTCCAGGGGGTCCGGACCCCCCCGAAACGTTATATAGTGCCATCTAAAAAATGGTATCCACAAATTTTTGCAACCCGCCCCCCCCCCCCCCCCCGGACGACAGCAAATTTAAGGTGGCAACTCTAATCTGGACCCCCCGAAAGGTCAAGCAAGTGACACCCATAATCTGCCCCCCCCCCAACCAAATCCTGGATACGTGCCTGGTGCTGTTAGTATTAACTTCATTTCTACTTAATTCCTGTGCCAGAACTCATACGACTCCAGAACATCTTCACCTCCTCACATTCATTGTATTTAAATGAAATCACAAGGATTGAAATGAATCATTCGACATATTTATATATGGGTTACTTCTGTAGCCATTCTCAAAATACAAAATGTTTGACACAAGTGACTTGAATTGAGTGAAATTAATTGATTGACTAGCACTGCTGGTTGCTACATTATTTGCTAAACCTCGCCAGTTCTACTGTACTCATTGTGCCTTTTTTAAATACAATATTTTGACGGTAACACATTCATATTCAACATCTCCAAAAAATTTTCTCACCTCTATAAGGACAACTATAGTTTTCTAGGTTTACCACTATGAGAACAACGAGATGAAATTCTAAACTCGCCTGGTACGCCAGCACGTTGCACAACTGGACTTCAAAACATGGTGAAAGCGATAACATACTAGCATGTACGCTCCCGATTTTTCCTATCCACCCACCGTTTGTATTTCGTAGACTCGCAGGCCAATACCTATATTCAAATGTAGCCAATTTTTTTGTGTGAGAAACTTAAAAGTGCATAAGAAATTCTTACTTATCGTCGTTTTACGTAAGATTGTTGAAAAATGGTGAATGCATACGCGTATAACGTGCTTAGAATTGGCAGTACTTTCACCATTTTTGAACATCAAAAAACGGTGGAAAATCGACAATCGAGAATGTAAGTTGGCGTTGCATTCTTATAGGGTTGTATGAGCTAGGTCTAAAGTGTTAAGTATCTAAATAGTCGCAAATTGATTTAAAATCGATTGCAACATTTGTACTGAAGAGACAATTTAGAAAACAAGTTGTAAGGGACAGTTAACAATAAAGTTCAAACTGGGTGCAACGGATCTAAAAACAGGATTTTTGAGTATCTAGGGGAAATAGTAGCTATTTATTGAAGATCCTGAACCTCCGAAATCTACAATCATCTATGAATCGCAGAAGAAAATCGTATTGAAAGTTACTTTAGCTATTTATATCGAGATTTACTCTTAAGCTACTCAAACAAGAGTGTAAGTTGACGTTGAATTCTCATAGGGTTGTATGAGCTAGGTCTAAAGTGTGAATATCTGAATAATTGCAAATTAATTTAAAATCGATTGCAACATTTGTACTGAAGAGACAATTTAGAAAACAAATTAAAAAGAACGGTTAACAATGACGTTCAAACTGTGTGCAAGGTATCTAAAAACAGCATATTTGATATTGAAGATATTGAACCTTCGAAATCTATAAGCATCTATCTATCGAGATTGTGCTTGTGCTTTGTGTTAAGCTGATATTTCTTATAGTAGCACGTAGCTTACGAGATAAGAAACACACCCCTTTTCAATTTCCGGTGACGGATTGCCGAGGTTGTAAGGGGTTGATTTTCTGAAATTAATTCGTCTCTTATGCCATAACTATGGCTTCAATAAATTGAATCCAATTAGAATGTCATCGCGGTCAAGTACAGAATGAGCACTGCATCACATGGGATGAGTCATCTGCTCGTAATTTCTTATGAATCAGTGGACGAAGGAAATATTGTAGTTTCAAAAAAGTCGAATTTGGGATACTACGTCTCATGGAGTTTCAACAAACCATCTCAGTCCAAATTTTGTAAAAAAAAAGTTATTTTTTGATTATTGTTACTTGAAGCAAAAGGCCGAATGTAAATTTGTCATTCTGCAATTTCAAAGATTGGAATTTTTGTAGGCGGGAGCACTGGATCTACGCCCTAGTCTCGTTGAACAGAATTTTTTGCATTTATATGGCCGTGAAACTTGAAAGAAAAAAATGGCGGTCGCCTCTAATCAAAAACAACATTTTTCTATGTAGAATTTGAAATTTCAGAAGACTCTTGATTGAAACGAAATAGACTGTAAATGTTCTACTTTCCTTTGCCTTTCTCAAACTGCAAAACTGCAAAGATATTGCTGTCTTATTATTAATAAACACCATAAGGGGACATTGAAGAAATTGCTGCTTGCGCCCTCTGGCTTGGGGTGTATTAACTACATTTGCCCTAAAATAATTATTTCAACGTTCATGGTTTTCTTTAAAGCCCAGTGAAACGCATTTATTCAGAGAGACAACCTTTTAGAGATTGCACTAAAAATAATTGGTCAATTATAGCAACGTTTGTGACCTATAAACATTTTTGAACACAATTTAGATGCATTGTGATTGAGGGGTTGGCTTAATCTGTGATCTTTAATAATCATCTTGTGCCCTTTTGCATGTGAGTGGGCAACAAGGAACTACTTTTTGGTGAAACTAGAGGCAATAAAAAACCGTTAAAAGCTTCAAGCAATTGCAACCATCATTTCTAAATTCAGTATAATTAGTATTTTGTCAACCAGATTAGTCAGTGAAAGATACCCTCAAAGCTGATGCTTCAAAATGGATTATGGATACAAGTAAGCGTCTTATTGAAATTCTGACATACTTACCTGGATACTTCTTCTTATGTTCCATACTGATGTTGTTAGCCTTTTCAAAATAAACCGCCTTCTGCTTAAGATCTAACTGCTTCCACGTCTTGCCCAGCTTTCTGCTTATCTCCTTGTTAGAATCTGCGGGATGCTGTTGGGCCATAACCTTTCGATGTTCATTTGCGTATAACATGAACGCGTTTGGTGGCCGAGGAATTTTCAGCTTCAATTCAGATTTAGCTGAATTTGCCGCATCTGCGAAATCACAGCCCAGTCATACTTATATTCATCTTGTCAAGAGCTTCTACTTGTGGAGAATAGGCAGAGTAAACATAAAAATATAGCAATAATAATAATTTAATAACAATAATCAACAGGTAAATAAATCGCATGAACTACAGAAGGTAGTAACCTTGTGTGTAGGGTTTGACAAGGTGGACAAAATACAATAAACTTACACAGGGGTGTCTGGATATTCGATCACGCTGACAGGTGAAAGACCTCACATTTTTATAGAATTAAGATAGAAACATAAAATTTTCAAATGCAAAGTTTTCAAGATACAGAGTGTGTCAAAGTTTCACTTTTTATTTTCGTTTTGGCTAATGTTTCTAAATAGCGTGCGTTTAGAAATTGTTTTAGAAATTTAAATTTAGGTCAGAGTTTCGCGATAGAAATTTTACTTGTAAATCTTATTTCAGATGTTTGTCTATTATTATACCTAAGTATTTGAGACTGCCAGCCTCAAAAATTTATTTTACTTCCCACACCGATAGGTGAGGGGAGTATTGTAATCGCGAAAATTTTCGATTTTGAGATAATACACTTTTTGGGCGTTTCATGATGTCTAAATAACGAAAATCCACGTCATTCATTTCCGTCGGTCTGTCTGTCGGTCTGTCT
The DNA here is from genome assembly GCA_951848785.1 of Callosobruchus maculatus. Lineage (NCBI taxonomy): Eukaryota > Metazoa > Arthropoda > Insecta > Coleoptera > Chrysomelidae > Callosobruchus > Callosobruchus maculatus. Next base: position 18,157,030 of record CATOUR010000032.1, read on the forward strand.
GTCTGTCGGTCTGTCTGTACGCGTTTTTCTGTCCTCGTGATCTCAGTAACCGCTGCATAGATTGTGATGAAATTTGGGCAGCGATATGCTGTGGTGTCGTAGTAGGTAATGTTGCTATAATTTTGAAAATTGGTGCATTGGCGGAGGAGTAATTAGCAAAAAACGAAAAATTTCAAATATTCCCCAAACTTCGTTTTTAGGCGTTTTAGGTGTTCCTGATCATTTTCTACTTTTTTTCGGGTGGGGGTGGAAATTGGGGGGGTGGAGGTTGGGCGGTTGTGAAATTGAAAAATTTGTTGTATTCATAATAGACTACCCACTGACCTGTGAAGGAAGACCTAACGACATAAATAACTTTTTTAGGTCTATCCGAACATTGCCTTATGCCTATTACAGAAACTAAAGGACTTAGAATTTTTTCCGATGTATACATACGAGTATTGCTTTAGATCGTTCTATATTATGTAACGAAGAAACTGTTCAAGTGAATTTAATGAAATTTTGACACAGTATTACTACCGTGTCGAGGATGGAAAATGGGTATGGTTTTTATAAATCGTGCCAGTAGCGGCGCAAAAATAATAAAAAAAATAAAAATATAAAAACAGCTCAAACTTCGTTTTCAAGTGTTTTAGAAGTTCCTGATCATTTTTTGAGTTTTTTTGGGTGGGGGTGAAATTGGGGTGGTTGGGGGGTGGGGGGTTGATAAAATGAAAAATTTGCTGTATTCATAATAGGATGTCCACTATCCTGTGAAGGAAGATCTAGCGACCTAAATCACCTTTTTAGATCCATCTGAACATTGCCTTGCCTATTACAGAAACGAAAGGACTTAGAATTTTCTGTATACATACGAGTATTTATTGCTTTAGATCGTTTTGTATTTTGTAATGTGGAAACTATTAAATTGATTCTAATGAAATTTTGACACATTATTATTACTGTGGTGAGGATGAAAAACGCGTATGCTTGTTAGAAATCGTGTCAGTGGCAGCGTAGCAATAATCGAGGGGGCGGCGGGTTGTAAAACTGAAAAGTTTGTATTATTGATAATAGGCTGTTCATTTACCTGTGCAGGAAAGACCTAGCGGCATATGACATTTGGGGGGGGGGGGGTACTGGCGATGGTTTTGTCGCAAGGGGATCTCAGACTAAAGCTTCAAGCTATGGGAAAATATAATAAACTCGTATCACCGTAATGTGTGGGAAGTACTGAGTCAATCAACTTGACTTCATTTTTTTTATCTATTTCAATACTTGTAACAAGCAACTTCAAACATATGACATCACTATTTTTTTTATTTTGGTATCAACGGCATCGCCTGTTATAGTCATTAGCCTCGTACTCTGTGTAGGCCTTGTTACTATTTTCCGGCGCCACTCTACGGACAGCACTGGGTGAGGTGGGATCTCTTGCTGAAATAGGTAGGTACTTCTGATTGACAAAATCAGAAATAAATGTCTGCCTCTGGCGAGATTCGAACTTGGGACCTTATGGTCACAACCCTTAAGCTCTACCCACTAAACCAACCCACCCCCCACACTAAGAATATTGACGTAACTTCTGAAACTTATCTAGTGTTTGTCTTTCTGATATATCGCGTTTATAAAATCACATCCGTTGACATAAATTGTTTACTTACATTTCGCGTACCTCATTAGCATTTCTTAAAGTAATGTCTGATCGGTAATTGGAAACAATATTATCATACTGATACAGGAAAATGGACGATGTTAGCTCCAGAAAAGAACGAGGTGAAGATAACTCGTAGCCCCAGCTCGTTACACTGGTGTAACTATCCATTTGATCTAAGAGGGCCCGGGGGCGACTTAGAATCTTCAAAAAAATGGAGTCAAGTTGATTGACTCAAAGAACGGTGATATCATTTTATTATTTACCAATTGCATGAAGCTATAGTCTGAGATCCCCTTTTGCAACCTAATCATCGCTTGCTCACCCTCAAAAAAAAGATCAACACAAAAACTCTCGCAAATAGCTTCTTGCATCTCTCTCTCTCTGTGGGAACTGGGACGACAGAATTTTTGTTTTGCAAGCTTAAACTGGATGAAACGAAACTGTCAGGACCCCCCAAATCACCTAAAGCGAGGGTTCAGTTCGTCCCTTAAGAACAGAACTATACTACGTCCAAATTGTCGTATTTTGCGATTGAAACGCCTACGTATAAATCATCGAATCCTCTGCAGAAGTATTCCAAGTCCACATTGAAGGGGGGATAATAAATTCGCAAAATTCAAACTTGCCCATCTTTTCTGTGTTTGGAGATAGCCTAGTACTGATGTGCCGTTTTCGAGATAGTATATACAATGATGTTCTGCCTTCGAATGTTTGGAGGCAGTACACTTCATCGGAGGACATAGGTTTATTCTGACCTGTAGTATGTGAGTTAGTATACCACCAGTGGTGATGGACTTGTCCTAATATATGCTATGTCCACCATTTTCTATAACATAAAGATTGTCCCAATTCCAAGTAGTGCACCTTGTAACCAGTTATCTCATATGACTATATAAATTTCATCAAGCAGTTTTTCAGTTTACAGTATCTCAAAAACAAACAAAAAAAAGCTTCTCTTGTAAAATTTACATTTTGTGACTTAGCATACTTCTGCTCCAGGGGGACGAGTTATTTTTATTTTTTTAGTTTTTTTTATTATTGCTGCACCGCCACTGACATGATTTCTAGAAACCCTACGAATTTTTTATCGTCGCCACGGTAATAATCGAACTTTCTTTAAAATCAATTCCAGGTTACACAATACAGGACGATCTGAAGCAATACTCGTATGTATACATCAGAAAAGTCCCTTGGTTTCTACAATAGGCAAGGCAAAATGTTTCGATGGATATAAAACAGTGTATACTATGCCGCTAGGTCCTTCTTTCGTAGGTCAATGGAGAGCCTATTATGAGTACAAAAACTTTTTCAGTTTTACAACCCCCCACCTACCAACCACCTCATTTCACCCCACCCAAAAAGAAAGCAGAAAATGATCAAAATCAAAAAGATCAAAATTAAAAATGATCAAATGACAAAAAAGAAAGCAGAAAATGATCAGGGGCTCCTAAAACGCGTAAAAGCGAAGTTTGAGCTGTATTTATATTTTTAGCTTTTTTATTGTTGCTGCGCCGCCACTGACACGATTTCTAAAAACCATACGCGTTTCCCATGTGGCAAGCCACAGTATGATAATACTGTGTCAAAGTTCCATTTAAATTAATTCCATAATTTCCACATTGCTCAATAGAGAACAATCTAAAGCAATATTCGGATGTATAGATCAGAAAATTTCAAGACCCTTGGTTTCTGTAACAGGCAAGGCAATGTTCGGATGGACCTAAAAAGGGTACCTATTATGCCGCTAGGTCTTTCTTTCAATCAATGGCCTAATTTATTTATTTATTTATTCATTACATTTAGGATGCTCACAGACAAGGTCCAAATTGCACCCACTACTTGCTAATACAATGTTATTGCGCAGTATAATATAGCAAAAAATAAAATTAATTCCAAAACAGTCGAAAAAAGGTTATTTGGATCAAGTTATAACACAATGGGTTAGTAGATGTTAGTATTTCACATTATGTCAGTTCATGGTGTCTAAAAATTGACGTCTCATGTTAGTTTTCAGTGACATTAGACTTATATTAAAGATATCTACATTACAAAATTCATTATGATATTTTTGAGCTCTGAATAGTGGCATATTAGTTCCAACATTCGTACGCTGCTGTCGAAGTTTAAATAATGCGTAGTGTCTGTATCTCCTATCTGGTACATAAATTTGAATTTTAGATAATATATCACTACAATCAATATAATTGTTTGAAACTTTATACAAAAAGCATATATCTGATATAATTCTTCTTTGCTTTAAGGGTAAGATGTGAAAAACCTTCATCATTGGTAAATAATTTCGTTCTATTATTGACTGTCCTATTTTGTATCCTAATAATCGTAAAAACTTATGCTGAACTCTTTCAATGCGAACTGCATGCACGGTATAGTAAGGATTCCATATTATGGAGGCAAACATTAACTTACTGTGTACATAGGCGTAATAGAGCGAAATCATTGTTTTTGCACTATGAAAATCTGTACAACATCTATTCAAAAATCCTAATACCCTATTAGCTTCGTTTATCATTTTGTCAATATGAGTAGAAAAAGACAGTTTATCATCCATGTAAACCTCTAGATCTTTAACAACATGAAGCTGGTCTAGTAGAGTATTACTAATCATATATTTGTAGTGGGTTACATGTTTTACTTGTTTCGTGAAACGCACAAAGCTGCATTTTTTTAAATTTAAATATAAACTATTATCTTCACAATAGGCAGACAGCGAGTTTAAGTCGTCTTGCACCTTTAAACTGTCGTGGTCATTTCACACAACAGAGAATATTTTTAAATCATCTGCATACAAATAGGCATTTAGAAAATTTAAACACTTGTTTTATATCGTTCTCATAGATAATAAAAAATAATGGACCTAAATGACTACCCTGTGGCACACCAGATGTCACCGTTGTCATTTCAGAAGTGAAACCATTCACGGTCACTACCTGTTGACGGTCTGTGATGTAGGATGATATCCAACGGCAAAGTGCGCTATCCACACCAGCCCCAGCCAATTTACGAAGCAAGACAGAGTGGTCTATCTTGTCGAAAGCGTTGCTGAAATCGGTGTAGATAGCGTCAACCTGTAGCCCATCATCCACAGCCTGAGAAACGTATTCAGTAAAACATACTAAGTTTGTCTCTAGCGACCTTTTAGGAAAAAATCCGTGTTGTTCTTCAATGATTAAGCTTTTCGTTGTTCCAAGAATAACTTCATAAACAACTTTTTCTAGCAATTTTGAAAATACTGATAATTTACTGATTGGTCTGTAATTATTCACAATATGCCGTTCCCCTCCTTTATAAATGGGTGATATTTGTACTTTTTTCCATTTTTGAGGGAAAACTGCCTCACTCAAAGACATTTTAAGTAAATTTGATAAAGAAATGCAAATACTAGATGCACATCGTTTCACAAATAAAGGAGGAATATTGTCCGGCCCAGCACACTTATTTATATCCAAATTATTGATCATCTTTAAAAATTTTTGATTAGAGACTAAACTCTCATCTACCGGACATCGTGGACAAGATGCTGAAGGCACATTTATAGGCTTTGATTCAATATAGACGTCTGAAAAATAAGAAGAAAACATGTTACATATATCTTTCCCATTTTTTGCCTCATTTTTTCCGTCGCTCATCACGCTAGGTATTATTTCGCGACTCTTTTTCCTGTTTGATAATATTACGAATACAACATTTTTTTCAGTTTTACAACCCCCACCCCCCCCAACCACACCATTTTCACTCCTACCTAAAAAGTAGAAAATGATCAGGAACGCATAAGACGCCTAAAGACAAAGTTTGAGGAATATCAATTTTTTTTGGTAGATACCTATCCAAATTTCATGACAATGCATGCAGCGGTTGCGGAGATAACGAGCGTACAAAAACGCAAACAGGCAGACCGACAGACAGACCGACAAACAGACCAAAGAAAATGAGTGACCTGGATTTTCGTTATGTAGACATCATAAAACGCCCAAAAAGCATATTATCTCAAAATTTGAAATGTTCGCGATCACAATACTCCCCTTACCTATCGATGTGGGAAGTGAAAGGAAATAGCTGTTGACTCTATACAAACACTATTTTTTGATAAAAAAACTGAGACCACAACCACTTTATACTCATAGCAATTTTCACTGATATGCCCAGAGATTGGATTGTGAAATAATGGGCCGTTTGCGAAAGCGTACTGGAAAAAAGCCGTGTAGGGGTGGTACGGCTAATTTACAAGATACTTTGTAAAACAAACATGTTTTATTGATTAAAATCTTGCGTTCCTATAGAAATACATTTTGTTTCTATGTAGAATTTGGACTCAGATGGCTAAAGGCGGGTTCTCACTATTCAGTTTGACTGATTCAGTGATACTGAACAGATAATGAACGTGAGAATACATTTTCATTAAAACTGCTCAGTGGGCTTGTACTTTCAGTCAAAGTGAAAGCCAGTCCTACTTTTCATTCATTTTGGCTGAAATCGGTATTCAAAAATGAATACGAACCTAATTTTTATGAATGATGAATCAGTTTAAATGATTCATTTACTGAACAGTGAGAACAAACATCGCTTTCAGTATCCCTGAATCAGCCAAACTGATTCAGCGAAAGTGAATCGTGAGAACTCGCCTAAAATGAAACGCTTTACTTTGATAAAAAGTTTCACGTGCTACGGAGATCGGATTTTGGAAATGCTTTAAAATAAGATTTAATTTCAAGTAGAAATGCAACAGCTATATGAAAGTGCTTGACAGATGTGTGACAAAACTGCAATAACGTAGCACTAATACTCACCGATTTTTTGGTTACTCTCTGCCTGGCCGCTTCTCTCACTTATTTCCATTCTTTATACTTTTTGAATTGTTACGGATAATAATAATCACTTTGCAACACAACAGCACTTTGCAATTGTTAGCCTGACACAAACCCCTATTTTGAATATGACGTTTTAGATGCCAATAAACTGTTGTATATACAGGTTTTACAAAAATATCATGCCTATTAAACTACGTTAGACAGATTCAAAAAAAACTGCTTGATGGATTACGATTTTCGGATTTGACGCGTTTATACTCAAATTTTGAAAACTCACATAATACGAGTGGAGGTAAACAAGAGCAATACATACAGGGTGTTCTATGACGAATGAAAAATACTCTATATACATTTACAACAAAATAAGTCATATAAATTAAAAATCCGATCGGAGATCCATTATGCCCCTAGAGCTTAAATACAGTCTTGTTGCCTATGATTACCACATTTACAACAAGTTTGTGGTACCAATGGATAACTATAGAAAGATGGGCATATGTGTTTACCGTACAGTGCGCGGTTTGTATTTGGTGATTTTTTAGAATAAATTTCTTTTTTGTAACGTTTTTGGAGTTACTTTTCAAACATGCTAATTTTGACATCACCTTCTTTTAGTCGATAATGACGTGATAGGATATTTTCCAAGAACTAATACAAAAAATTCCAAAATCCGACAGAAAATTTTTGCTTTATTAGGGTTTTCGTTTGGAAATCTGCCTTTCAATAATAATCTCTAAATATCAATTTATCTCTGAAGCAGTTGAAAATCGGACCCCACTTTATATGACTTTTTTTGTTGTACAGTCTTCTCCTAAAGTATTTTCCATTCGTCATAGAACACCCTGTATAAATTGAAAGCAGTGAACCAACAGAAACAACTACTCCTAGGGTAAATACCCCTACCGGCATTAAATTACACTATTGAGCGGAGTTGTTCCTTTGGGGAAAATTACTTCCACTTTACCCAAACTGAGCTCAAGGAGCTAAGATCGCAATCCTTGTTTGGAAAATGTCCTGAATAGCATCAGGCACGACGTCCCTAGTCCATGAGAGCGCCGTTTCGATCTTTCGGATCTCATCAGGTGAACCTGGTTAAAAGCCGGTATCAGGCTGACATAAAAGCAGTGAACCAACAGAAAGAACTACTTCAAGATCATATACCCTCCAGCCCTACCGGCATTGAACTACACTACTGGCTCGAGTGCTTCCTTTGGGGGGTTTCCCCATTCTTGTTTGGAACATGTCCTGAATCGCATCAGGTAGATGTCCCTAGTCCACGACAGCGCTGTTTCGATCTTTCGGATCACATGTTGATAGTTTAGTAATTTTCGAGACAATTGAATGTATTTTATGATACAAAAAGAGTTCAAGCTTCGCAACTCCTCCCACCCCAATTTCAAACCAATTGTGAGCGAAAGCTGGCTTCGACCACTACCACTTGCCACAGATTTGAGAAAGATTTAAATTTATACTAACATATAATTTGTCCCTTCAGTTAACCTCCTTTTTTTCATTTTTTCGTTTTGATACAAAAAACTGCTGCGTGAAATCACCGACATGATATTTCAAAAGTGCGGCCCGGACTACTACATAACTAGCCTCAAAAAAAGTTAGACACATATTTCTGTCCAAGTAGATGTCTCGCTAATATTGAGTAACTAGTTCCGGGTAACTACCTATTGTTCGACCAGGCAGAGAATGCGAGAGACGGATGAGGTGGAAAGGGAGGGGAGGGGCTGACAGTCGAGCAAGCGATTCAGCGGACGACAGCCTACGGCGTTGCTGAAGTAGCAGATTATCTCAAATACTTTTCAACCTTTTCTTGTTCCGAAATATTCATACTGTTGTTCTTTATTAATAACTATACAGGGTGACCATCAGGCACGTATTTAGGGGGGTCCAGGGAGTCCGGACCCCCCCCCGAAACATGTCATAAAATGCCGTCTAAAAAATGGAATCCACAAATTTGCACTGCCCCCCCCCCCAAAAAAAATTCAAATTTAAGGATTTAAGGTGGCAACTCTAATTTGGACCCCCCCCGCCCCCCGAAAGGTCAACCAAGCGACACCCATAATCCTGACCCCCCCCCCCCCAAACCAAATCCTGGATACGTGCCTAGTGTCCATTTAGTGTGTAATTCTTCGATAACTCGCAAGGTATACTTGATAGAAAAAAAAATCAAATACAAAAGTTATTTGGTTACTATCCTAAAAATAGTTTGAAATATACAGGGTGTTGCGGCAAAGTAGGATAGTGATCAACTTCATTTTTTTTATGGAATCATAACTTTTTTTTAAATTTTCCTGGTTTCCATCATCGATCCCTATTTAACACCAAAATATTTTTGGGATCGGTTGCGACGTTGCCAAGTTATAATTTATTCTCTATTAAGTTCCGAATCTGCAAGGTTGCAAGTAATAATACGTCCAAATTGATATATTCCTTTAAATTTTCTCAATAATATTATACAGCGAGTTAGATGAATACCAAATGAATGAACATAAGTAGAGGATTCCATTTAAAATAACAAAATTATGACGTGTAACGTAAAAGTGGTCAATCTAGCAACGCTGCTGTTAGAATTCTTGAATTCTGCATGTTCGAAAACGTGCTGGTATTGATTTTCTCGTTACAGCTGTGCAAGTTTTGAAGATATTTCAGCGTTCATGTACCTTTATTTACTGACCTGGTATTCGAAATGGATAGCATGTGCAAGGAAAACGGTTTTATTATTTTAGGAATACCAGTTATTAAAACTTGTTCACGTCGTAAACCATTACTAGGGAGTACTTCTATGTTAAATAAAATATACAGTGTGTTCTATCAATAAAAATCGGAGATATTTCTTTGAAAATTTGGAAAAATTAATTTATAACTTGGCAACGTCGCAAACGCGAAAAAAATATTACAAGCCGAGATAGGGTATTAGTAGATATTTAAAATAAAACATATACAGGGTGTTACATTCAAAAAAACAAAATAAAATGACCTTCAAATTGCCGTAATTTAAAATTCTGCCAAAAACACCCTGTAGATGCTCATTGCTGGAAACATCCAAAATAATATCCATTTAATATTCAAGTAACTCGCTGTATAATATTATTGAGAAGTTGAAGGAATATATCAATTTGGACGTATTACATACTATTGCGATCTTGCAAATCCGGAAATTAATAGAAAATAAATTATAACTTGGCAACGTCTCAACCGACCCAAAAATATTTCAGAGCTGGATAGAGATTGATGATGGAAACTAGAAAAATAAAAAAAAAGTTATGCTTCCATATAAAAAAATCAAGTTGATCACTATCCTACTTTCCCGCAACACCCTGTATATTTCAAAATATTTTTAGGATATGCGTCTTAAGTAACCAAATAACTTTTGTATGTGACATTTTCTTCTATCAGGTATACCTTGATATCGAAGAATACACACTAAATGGACACCCTGTATATTTTAATTGAAAATATTGTAGTACATGTAGGTATTATACATGTACATGTTATGAAAGTACGTGATGTAGAGTATTTTTATCATTGTTCAATAACATTGTAGGAAAATATTGAAAATAGCAGATCGTGAACTGTATTTCAAGCCTGCATTCTCTTGCCTAGCTTGCATTATTTTCCTTGCCAAACTATATGTTTAGTGTACTTGCTTGGGGCCAACTTAATGTTAGCTACTTAAAAAAATACCTCAGGTTTTTAGCACAGCCAAAAAAACATGCATATTGAAATAAACGTTTATTTAATATAATTTCAGGTGTCCAGTGACACCTATACATACATTATAAAACTTCTATAATATAACAAAAACGTATTATAGGTAATACTTCAATAATTGCACTTACAAATTACCTTTGAAACCTGGAAATTTTGGCCCGCCATTAGTAACGAAAAACAACAATAAAATGTCTATATGATGCAACATCTCATCGCTAAAGCAACACCTGTTTATGTCGATTTCCTAAGAACCCTAATCTGAGATAAGCCTACGACTGGATTATAGTAGGTAGAATTTCCAGTCCTGTAAAAGGAAGAAAACTTGACAATGTTAATATAGCGCTGAAATAACTACAGAGTTAATTACACTGGCAACGCCTTAAATAGGAATAGGAACACACTGTAAGTAGATAAAGCACTTTTGTCTAAGACAAATTGAGTGCATTTCTGAAAACCTGAAATAGAAAATATTATGTTTGTGAATGAATTTACTGGACATGATCTACTACCATATATGCGACAATAAAAATGCATGGTATTAAAAATTTAATTTGTAACAGCATTGAATTAGAACAGCGAAAAATGTAGTCTTCAATTTACTTTATTTATTTAATTTTGTAATTTTAGAACCTAAATAGAGGTACTTGCTTTTTTGTGGCAATCTGGTTTAAACAGAATGAAAAATAACTCAGTTGTATGATTGTAGTTTTATTTTGTGATAACATACACGTAGGCTCACCTCAGACTAGGCTTTATTTAGAGAAATGAGTACAACAAGACAAACAATTAAATCTTTCATACTCACACTTGTAATGTTCAATGATTGTGCAAACATGTTTGAAATTTGCTTTGACAAGTTAAATTCAAACAGGATAGGCAGACAGCTAGGAAAGCAGAAAAAACGACGGGTTTCAAGAGGCTTCATGCATAAAATAGTCAAGACACAAGACACAATCACTGTTTCATCAATCCATGCAAATGTCAAATGCATTTCAACTTCTCTGCAGTAATTCAAGTTGTTGGGGGCATCCCGAAAGATAATATTAGCTCAGCAAAAATAATTACAATATAAATTTCTGATTTTCCACGGATCTGATGACGTAACTTCTCCTATAGTAATTCATAAGCCAAATGAACACAAAATACTAGGCCATTATAATGCTTGATAATCTGTGGAATTACCAGATTGATGGTATGCTCGTGTTTCCAATCCCACCTTTATATATTAAATAAATTAAATGGGTGATCATAAAATTCAATTCAAATTAAATCAAATAGGATCAGTCACTGTACAGATCTTGCATGCCCATTTTTTCATTTGTTTTCACTTCAGCTATCCAATAGAACATATCTATAACTATTTTATATTCCAGAGTTTGGCAAAATATACCTACCTCGCCAATTACCTATTGCTGTAGGTATGTTTGAATCAAATATTGGTACATTTCTGATAAAGTTTTATCCAAATTACATATTCAAAAGTTGTGGTTGTCTAGACTCTAGGGTACTAGCTTCAGGAACATATATTCAGCCTAATATTCATTTTACAGCACCTAATGGAACTAACGTGAATATCTCAAGCAAATAAAGCAGGCAACAAGAACTGCCAATCGAAAGACTCCATTCATATAGCAAAAACCATGTCATATTATAATCTGTTTTCTTTTATGTTTCGTAAGTATACACATAAGTGAGTTATAGAAATCAAATAGTTTCAATTTTATAGATCAAAAATACAATTTTCTATCAGGCCAACGACTTTCACCTTACTTATGCTTCACCATTTTAATTTTCAGGATTAATCAGTAGTTTCATCACTTTGAATCTCAATTTCAGAATCAATAACATGCTCTAATATTAGTTTTTTGGTAATATAAATACATTTCTTCATAAACAATAGAAAAGAATAAATCATTCAGTTTCATATGCAGATGTTTTCATGACATATTTGACAGTGAAAGCAAATGCTGCAAAGCCAATGATGACACACAAATTTGTTAAACAGGACTGGAGGTTACTGGGAGGTGACACTGCTTGAACATTCCTTTGGCTCTCTAAGTTTACAGCTTGGTTTGCACTCCTTTTTACTAAATCAGCCTGTAAGAAATAATCAAAGTTTAAATTCAATTTTCACTGGCTTTCTGCTTATATACAGGGTTATTCACGTTATTCGACACGGAGCATTATGGCTAAAGTGTTTGATAAAAAAGAAAATAATAATTTGGGATGGATATAGATCCATAAAGGCTACATTTTAAAAATATTTTCATGTTATACAGGGTGTCCCAAAAACACGAAATGTATCAAAGTTATGTTTTTTTAAATGGAACACCCCATATATTATTGCTTATTCAGATTCCTTGGTGAATTTTAGTGTGACTTTATGTATCATACATGATACCTAAAGCGAACCGTTAATGTGTAAATCACCATTTTCGGTATAAGTAGATATCGGGAAAAAATTGAATATCGCAGAGACTACAAAATATGGAAGGCTGTGACTTTGCCGTATTACTAAACATAAAATGCATTAGCTTTGATGAGACTGTCAAATTTAAATTACGTTTATGCTTGGAGAAATCGGTCGATGAATTAAGGAAACTTCGATCAGCGATAACTTGATTTTTTCAAATGGGAATGCCTAATTTTTTTTATACCGTTAAACGTAGAATTTGATAAGCTTTCTAATGATATAAGGTTGTGAATATCAATCTCTCGTAGTTTTCATTTAATTTTAAATTTTCAAACAAATCGGCGATTTTCAATTTTCCTACGTATAAGCAACGTAGCAGGCCATGAAATATAAACAAAAATCTGTTCAGGTAGAAGAAAACAACTAACTTAGCAGAAAAATACACACTAACTAGACTAAAGGGACAAGATTATAAAAATTCCTTACAACAAATCAACTCTCCCAGAAACAACTGCGATAACATCTGTAAGGTCAAAGAGAAGCTGGAGTATGGCAGTAATAGATATTTTTACTGTCTACTGGCTACCGCAATTTACTAGAGGATAAAAATTTCCAATGCAATCAAAAACTCTCATATGAAACAGAAACAACCAGCAACTGTTGCTCCAGCACGCAACTATCAATCATATGGAATGGTGTAAAAAAATACTAATTTGCATCGAAGTCGGTACCTCTGACTGGAGCCCTTTTATTTTTCAATATCTATTAGCAATATTGCAAAAAAGGAATACTGACAAATCAGATTTAAATTTTCTGCCATTTAAGTTGTTTTATAATTTGAACAACTTTTAATTCATTCTTCATTTTCTGCGCCCATGCTAATAGGTACTGAAGAATTTTCAGAACTCCAGTCAGAGGTACTTTTGACTTGAGTTTTGACAGAATTGCATACTTTTTTATATCATTAAATGTGAAATTTTATTATGAAAATAATAAACTACTTACAACATTCTCTAGTAGTTTTTACTTAATTTCAAAATTTTTAATGGCTTTGGAAATTGCCAATCTCTAGTACATTGCAGTAGCTAGTAGGCCGTGAAAAAATCCATTTCTGCCATACTCCAGCTTCTCTTTGACCAAAGATTATGTTACCGCCGTTGTTTCTGGTTAGACTTTGTTTGTTGTGAGTAATTTTTATAATCTTGTCCCTTTAGTCTAGTTCGCGTGTATTTTTCAGCTAAGTTAGTTGTTTTATTCTACCTGAACAGGTTTTTGTTCATATTTCAAGGCCTGCTACGTTGGTTATAGGTAGGCAAATTGAAAAACGCCGATTTGTTTGAAAATTTATAATTAAATGAAAACTACCAGAGATTGATATGCATAACCTTATATCATTAGAAAGGTTATCGAATTCTACTTTTAACCGTATAAAAAAAATTAGGCATTCCCATTTGAAAAAATCAAGTTATCGCTGATCGAAGTTTCCTTAATTCACCGACCGATTTCTCCAAGCATAAACGTAATTTAAATTTGACAGTCTCATCAAAGCTGATGCATTTTATGCTTAGTAATACGGCAAAGTCACAGCCTTCCATATTTTGTAATCTCTGCGATATTCAATTTTTTCCCGATATCTACTTATACCGAAAATGGTGATTTACACATTAACGGTTCGCTTTAGGTACCATGTATGATACATAAAGTCACACTAGAATTCACCAAGGAATCTGAATATGCAATAATATATGGGGTGTTCCATTTAAAAAACATAACTTTGATACATTTCATGTTTTTGGGACACCCTGTATAACATGAAAATTTTTTTAAAATGTAGAATAGTCACATGGGGAATCTTGCAGAGATTCATAGAACCTTCTGATTGAGAACCAGACATTTCTGCCGCTGGCAAGATTTGAACTCATGGTTACGAATTCCAGGTTCTACCCACTGAATCACCCACCACCCCACATATTTATTATGTTTATGTTTGGGGCAAATGTCTACTTCTGTGTCATATTATCAGCAGTTGTAATAATTTGATATTCTGAATGGGAGGATTTTTTTAATACTACTATAACTTAAATTGCCTGCAACCATATAAGATCGAATTATCTGTTCTTACCTCAATAGATGCTACAGTATCAGGGAACAGATCACAGAACTGTTTATCCTTCAAATTGTATTCCAGGGACTGGTATGCATATTGACGTTTATCATAATCTGTAGTTTCTATACTACCCAATGTTGGACTCTTTTCGATCTGCAAAAGAAATGTAAGAATATTAAAATGGCATCTGAGAAAAAAAATTTTACAAGTCTGTAATTACTGTACAGCATTTGGACAACTACTGAAAATCTTATACCTATATTTTTTTGATCAGTAGTATTAAAAAGCAGTTTACCATGAAACTTAGAAGCCCAGTAAGTATAGTAGACACACTCCAAGCAGGATTCCAAGTATCTGGATGGAAGTCTGATATACTCAAGCACAACTTCTTGTTTGTTTTAAACCTTCCATTTGGTGTGATCATGTAGATGGCAGGTGGTTTAAATGGAAACTCTCTTGGGAATACTAGCTTCCCATGATAATAACCTCCCTCATAAGGAGTATTTTCTGGACCACAAACAACATAATGCCTAAAAAATATCCTCTATATATGTATAATTAATTTAACCGGATTGTGTTAAAATTGTTGTTCTACTAACTCATGCCAATATCTCAAAAATGTTCTCAATGTTAAATGGAAAGTACTTATTGCAACTACACATCTTCCAGCAGCAGTTTCTAAAGGATCAAATTATATTGTACTACAATTGACCCTTTAGAAAGTTAATTTGATCCTTTTAAAGTTACTGTTGGAAAAGGTATGTAACTATTTAAATGATTACTTATTGTTTAATAAACAACATGTACTATCAAATTAAAAAAGATAAGGAAGCACAGTCGATACTACAAAAAAACTGACATGGCAAAATAAATTGCTAACATAGCTGTTAATTTTAAGATTCCATAATAATGACTATTGTTTAGCTGGCAGCTAGTTTTCTGCCCCACTTGAAACATTTGTTTAAACATCATAATTAAAGTTGCTTTGTTGTTTATTGGTCTCTATGTGGGGTGAACAACTTTACTAACATACTTTACATTAATGAATTTTACCTCATACACAAATAAGTAAGTGCCAAATATTGTTACAAATGGAGCACAGGATCTTAAATCTGACTATTACAGAAAGTAGAGCGAAAACAGTGACCTATAGCGTGATTGCCCCATCTAACCTACCATTCAAGAATATTTGAAGGAAGTGGTTCTGCAGTGATATATGGCACAGGATCTCGCTTCAGTCTAAGGTAGTCTTGTTTCAATCTTGATGTTGCGCTGTTTGGTTTTCGAGACATTTTACAATTTCAGCGATACCTTGAGCTTGCTTTCTTCAATGGTACATGAAATAGTTAAACTGGTACTGGAGATTGTAAAGCTTGTAGCCAGAAAGCTTGTAGCGTAAATATAGTTTGTATATTATGAACAGGATATTTGGTTAATATATAAACACGGCGTTGTGCTGCTAAATAATACCGTTAATGTTATAATGTGGTTTCAAATAACAAATATAAAATACTGCTGAAACTGAAATCCTATTTTTTGACAACTGTGCGAAATCAACATTATAAAGATAAAGAACATGCAAATGATGCAAAAATGATAAATCGACGAATCGACGTACGACGGATATGACGTTTTAGTGACACGGCACACGGCCAAAGGCACAAAACATATACACTGAACTGAGCCAAAGGCGAATGAACAGTAGATTCTATTACATCTATAAATGCTTCTGGTAGCAGTGCCAGTTAAGAGATGGCGCTGGCATGTTTACTTTCAACTCAGTTGTTACTCTGAGACTTTCAAGAAATTAAACTAATAGGAGCTCACCTGTATTTTTATTTGGCTTATGTTCACAGACGGTTTTAAAAAGCGACCACTATATCCATTTAAGAGTTGAACTAATTTTTATGTTGTATTCTAATATTAAAGTGGTTGATTGGTTTGAACCATAAACAATAAGGCTAGGTATCTCACTGCAATTATCCATGACTGGTTAGAGTAAATATTGCTAATTGGGGCATTATGAATGCTTCAAAATGTTATATATTTTAATTTTAAATGAACTCTTTTTGACCCCTGTCATCCACTTCTGTTAAACAGACGGACGCATTTTTTTTTTTCGAGAAAAATCATCTCGTTTTTATCGTGAGTTCCTCATTCCAATTAGCATTTCTCACAGTGAAAGCCCAACCTTGTAATGGTCTTATGACCCTAATGTCATAGATTTTGGGAAGTTTTGTAGACGGAATTTAGAAACGCCATGGCAGTGGCGATGAAGTGCTACTTAAGGATTTTAAAATAAGCTATATTGGTTTGAAAACATTTATTTTTTAGATCTTAAGTATTTGAGAGTACATATAAATAAATGTTACAGCATATGGGCAGCAGCGCCAGTACATACGATGGCGGAATGTTGCATTCCTTACCCTGATATATCAAAAGTATAACTATTAACGTACCTGTAAAAATAGTTCTAAAGGGCATCTTTTTTATTCAGCCATCATCTCAACAAAAAACAGAGATAGCATGATTTTTAAATGAATGTATTCAAAAAGCAAGTCGCGTTTTATAAATAGTTATAAATTAGTTCTTGATTATGTATGTTTATTTTATTGGTTTGTATCATTGGGGGGGGGGGGCGGTAAGACCTCAATGATTTGATGTATACTATAAAACGGCGTAGTTTCCTCCTTTGAAGTATTACATTAAGCTAGTATTTATTTAATTAAATCCACCTGTTAATACATGCCTGCTACAACACATACGTGACATTTTTGTACTCATGCAGTTAAATAAAATCCTAAAATTACATAATTAAAGAAATATAACAAATAATTCTTCACCTTTACTTTAAATGGCACCTAGTGCAAACATCTAATTCGGAAAGTTTTGCGACATTCGGCCGCCATAATTTCAAGTGATCTAGATACAGGCGCTTGCCTGCCTCATACTCTTGACTGTAATTATTATTATTAGTTCATTAAATCAAATAAATAAATATAATTTATTTCCCAGGCGGTATCTGAGAGAGCTGTCTGAGTTGCTTCAAAACAGTCTCCAATAGTTTCTTCTTGTCTCTTTCACTTTTCTTCAAGACTGTAAACATGGTTTTCTTATCACCTTCCTTTAATCTGCAATAATATGAGATAAATATAGTATCAACTATTTCCCGCAGATGCTTACAGTATAATTACATATGGTCAAAAGAGTCCTTGCGATAGTTTGCCACACCACAATGAAAAGTAGTAGTTTGTTATCTCATTGGTTTTAGCACAGCATAAAGAGTAAATGTTTTAGATTCAGCAATTATAGATATATAGACTTACTTTTCCAGTAAAATTATCGCTACATCAGGGTTCACTTTCTTGTATTTATTTGTTTCTTGAGCATAATCGTGAAAATACGTTGGCCAATCCCACGATATGAAAAGGTCTAATATTTCTCTCAGTTTTTCAAAATATGTCAGCAGATCATCTTGAAGTCCTTCGACTGGTTCAGAAGCCGCAAACTCTGAAAGTATACATCACCAATATCAGTAATTTACACGTTACACTGTGATACGATATCACTAAGCATAATAACCTCTTATTTTATAATACGATTAGTAGTCTAGTAGATTCGGAATTATAGATATATGCATAAAACGACAAAACGTCAGAATCAATGCACACACAAGTGACACATCAGCGGAGTAATTCACTTGATCTGGGGCTTCTAGTTTATATTTAATGGACGCCAATTTATTGAAGATTTTTCTTTGGTTTCTGTTTCTATGCCAATCAAAATTGATTGACGACATACTCTTTTGGGAGGGAGAAGTTGGCTTCAGACAAAGTCAATTAGCAACAGAAATGATGACATCTTTCGCCTCGCGTTTTGGTTGAAAGCTGTATTAAACAATAGCCATCTTGATTAATTAACCGCTTCAATTAAGGCCGCTTTCCGATTTGTCGGTGCGGGAGCGGCGCGGATTCGGTTCGCTCGGTATACGCGGTACCGAAAGCTTGCCGAGCACCTATATTTCAATGCGCGTTTTCTGATGACACGGAAAGTGCGGAGAGGGATCGTTTCGTTTTACCGTCAGTCGGGACGCGTGTCCAGGAGCCGATCGGCATTTTGGTGCACGCATTCTTTCATCAGCAGTCACGCATTCTCTAAATCTTGTATGTTGCTTTGTTAACACTGCTGATAACAAATTCAAAGGCTCTTCGTACGTTTTTTTTTTGAAATTCTACACATCGATAAAAATTGTTTGTCGTCTTGGGAAAGTTCTTGAGCCGCCACAAAAAGTCGACAATTAATGTTCGATGTAAGGATGACGCCAATATCGTTTCCTTTTTCTACGTAGATGATATAAATAACACTCTAAAATATCTTCATCGCTTGAAAACGACATTTTCGTAGGACACTCAAAGCGATACTGCAGGATTTTTTACCGAGAATATACAGATAGATGAGTAGCTGAGGGCAGCGTGGCATCGTTTCGGTGCCGAGCTAACAGATCCCGCGCCGCTCCAGAATCGACAAATAAGAAAGCGGGCTAAATCAACATTCCAGATATCCTATACTTCTCATGGCCACCAATCTTGTACCTACGTTCGCACTGTAGAAGATCGAGATTTAGCTGGTTCAGTACGCC
This sequence comes from Callosobruchus maculatus, assembly GCA_951848785.1. Taxonomy (NCBI): domain Eukaryota; kingdom Metazoa; phylum Arthropoda; class Insecta; order Coleoptera; family Chrysomelidae; genus Callosobruchus; species Callosobruchus maculatus. The sequence continues at coordinate 18,176,374 of CATOUR010000032.1, forward strand.
CATGGAAATTTGTTTAATTTCTTCATTGAGTAACAAGTTCAACAAGAAATTCGCAATATGTTCACAGGCAGATTTACAGGCAATCTGGGCTGCTTCGGGCTGAAAATAACAGATGTTAATAAATGCGTTGGAGTGAAATACTATTGTGTGAGTTTTTACAGTTTTGAAATAAGTATACAAATTCTAATGATAAAAATAAGTTTCACTCACAGGGATGTTCGTGAAGCTTTGGAACGTCGTCTGCAAGAATGCGATCATATCGGAAATGTAACTTGAAGCGTGGCCCTTCGGTTCGACCAGCAGCCAATCGTAGTTTTCCAGCTCCAAGAACTCGTTTAACTTCTGTTTCAACTTCTCACAAATTTGTCTAACGGCATCCTCCCTAGCTACTCTAAACATGGCGTGTTGGCTTTGAGCAACACCTGCTACTAAACCTCTGGAATCCTCCCTGAAAGAGAGAACTGGCGAATCAAATCAAATAATAAATGAGAATAGATTTTTCGGTACTATTGGTCACTGCCTGCTTTGTGACGAGGAGACCGATCTTCTGTTCCGCTTTGTGCGGGAGTACGAAAATGCGGGTAAAGGAGCCTTTCTTTTTAGAGCAGCAACGCGAATAGCCGAGGAGCTCAGCCTCTCACTCGACTTTCCGCGGAGGTGTCAGCATTCCATTACGGAATCTGCTCCCGCACACTTAAATCCCCACATTAAAGCTGCCGAGGTCTACTTCCTTCTAAGACTTCATAAAGACAATCCAAGGCATGGATTCTTCTACAGACATCTAGAAGAGCATGGCTTGTCTGAGCAGTTGACCTTCTCTTTCCTAAGGTCTAGTGAGTTGAAGTCGGAGACTGAGGGCCTTATGCGTCTCTTGTCGGCGTGTAAAGCTTAATCAGATGCACACGACATCCGACGATACGACGCAACGGTACGAAACTGTTCCTATTGGTTGAAATATTCAAAGTCATGTCAAATCAAAATAGTTCAACCAATAGGAGCAGTTTCGTACCGTCGTATCGTCGGATGTCGTGTGCATCTGAATTTGGGACGATTTACGTCCATCGACACAACGCGACTCTACGAGTTACGGTATCGGTACCAAAGTTTACGGAATAAATATAAGTTGG